>CP094631.1:2667387-3867387 GCA_023657505.1 Camelina hispida
AACTGTCCAGTCATTGCATATCTGCATATGAGAGTAGATTAACATTTTAGCTCTTTACATTTCATACGTACACAAAAAAAAACAGTAAAGGGCTAAAGACACATTACTCTGGAGCATGATAACCGAAAGTTCCCAATACTCTTGTCGAGTGAAGACGAGCAGCATTGTCAGGTGCTTGATTCGAGAGATTGAAATCAGCAATCTTTGCCTTGTAGTCTTCAAAAAGAAGGACATTGCTTGATCTTATGTCTCTATGGATTACAGGAGGCTGAGACTTCTCATGAAGGTATTCTAAACCCCTAGCTGCTTCAACCGCTATTTTCACCCTCGTTATCCAGTCAAGTGTTGGACCTGGTTGTGCCCCTTGAACTCCCTTCCTGCCTGTAATCGCACAACAACAACCAATTTCATGAACAGATTCGTATTTATCACAAAAACGAATACTTTTGTCCAAACCATGGGGTTTGTTTAGCAAACGGATTGGAGCAGAGAGTTCAGAAAGCTTATCTTACCATGTAAGATGTCATGCAACGATCCCATTGTTGCAAACTCATATGCAAGGACGCGCAGGTTTCCATCAACACAAAAACCAAGCAATTGAATGAGATTCTCATGCTTCAGTCTGGAAACCATGGAAACCTAAGGAAGAGCAAACTATCAGTATGACAAGTTGAAAGAGGAAGTAAACACAAACTTTCTGGAACAAATGCATAGATACTACTAGTATTCCTCTCATCTAATTTGAAAAAGATTAATAACCTGACTCAAGAATTCGGCATCTGATTCAGCCTCAGGTGCGACATCAAGTTTCTTAAGAGCAACCGCTACACCATCATTTAGTGTTGCATAATACACTCTCCCGTAAGATCCTTCACCAATGAGTGCCTTTGATCCGAAATTTTCAGTCTTTTCCTTCACCTCATCCAAAGACAAGGGAGGAACCTCAATCGGAAGAGCTTCCTTCTTCACCTCATGTTTTGCAACCGGTGCTGGTTTTGGATTCTTATGATTTGCTACATATACATGAAGACATTCAACATGATAAGCATAAATCGAAAACCAACTTCATAGATACACAATAAGAAGTCATTAAATGTTCAAAGTTTCGACTAAATGTCAACTCATTTCCCTGAGTTGGAAAGTATAATAACTGCTATACAAAGGTAGGCATGGAATAAATCCCTCAAAGAAAACCGTAAACCATGAGTAATTAGAATACTTCAGCTACTAGGTAGCATCTAGATAAACATACCATCAGACTGCTGCTGGGAACTTTTGAGTTGTTGCTCTTCATTTGAGTCGTCCAGTTGACATCTACAACAGATCCACTTGCGCATCCTTGTTTACTTCTTCAATACTAGATCGTGGCTCCTGAAATAGATTAAGTAACTGAGTATAGATGCAATGGAGATAGGACCAGATGTGTGAGCCAAAAAAAAGTGATCTTCTACTGGCCCAGTTAACTACTAAAGGCACAGCTTTCATTTACAAACAACCTATGATATAAACAAAAGTAGCTACGTATAGTTCCATGTGTCAAGAACCATCAAGCAGAAACCCAGAATACAACAAATTCAAAATCAAAATTCTCAAAAAAAAAAAAGAAAACACATGATCCAACAACATTGACAATATCTGATATATATAGCCAGACAATGGATACTTCTTCCTACATGCAAAATCGAAAAAAGAAATGGGGACACAAACAAGGGCCAAAAACAATAATCAAAGCTCACATTTTTTTAATCAGACTCAGAATTTACAAATCAAAAACAAAAACCCAGATGAGCGATCTGCCCAAATGTATGTTATCTCCTCGAATTGTTAAAAAAAAAATATGAAATTTAAGGAAACTTAAATGCGTCAAGGGATTCAAATGAACCCCAGAAGGCATACAAAGCATGAATCTAGAGACTTACACCATTTCTACCCAAAAACAAAATCCAAATTCAGATACAAAAAAAAAAAAAAGAAGGAAAAGAGAATAATACAATTACCCGTCTAATCAATCTCACCTACAAAACTCGATGGTCCCTCTCAATCTCTCTAAGGCTCGTCGCCTCCTCCGCGATGATGATGATGATGATGATGAGAGAGAGAGAGAGGGTTGCTTGATGGAGACGAAGGGAGAAGGAAGGAAGAGAGATGAAGGGAAGGAAATGGCCAAAAAGAAAAAAAAAAAAAGCAAAGTTAACAGCTTTTGGCGTTTTTCTTGTAATCTCTCTTCTTCTAATCCCTTCTTTTTTGCTCTCTCTCTCTAATCACTCTCTTTCTTTCTGCTTTGTTGTTTCCTAATCATTTTATTTTTAATTTATATATAAGTTTTACACTTACTCTCAATTTCCAGATATGTAAACCTTATCACCTAATCGTTAATTATATAGAGTATACAACCTGACCAACAACAACTAACCAATTCTCCAATTTTTTCCTCTCATTTTCCAGTCAATGGTCATTGTTTTTAAATTTGAGTATTTTGACTCTCAAGTCTTTACCAAATTTGTAATCCCCCTATACAAGTTTTGGGAAAATGTTTGACCTATAATTATCCTTTACCATTTAATTAATGTTTATTTCTTCAAATACCATTTTGGGATTTTTAAAACATTTTTTGTTGATTTCTTTCTCTTAATTGAAAAGTACCGTTATCCAGTAGTAGTATTTTATAAAATTGATATCATATTAAATCCAAGCAAACTGTTAAAGTGTTCCAATGTCTTATCAGATATGAATTAGTTGTATATTGTACATGCAAGAAGGATCAATTTTGTCTCGCCTGGCTTCATTGTGACAAGACGGTAGTGGATCCGAACCTTGTATAATTGTATTCTTAACAATGTACGTAGAGGAAATAGTGGAAGTTCAATGGAGAAATGAAGAAGTCATTTCATCAAAACGTTGTCATGTGGATGATTTTCCCAAAATTATTTTCCCAAAATTATTGTTCAAAACATCAAAATTTCCCAAAAATTACATTGCAATAACTACGACATTAATGATATTCTCAATTGCCAAAATGATTCTGAATACAAACGAGTAGACTCTTGATTTATCAGGCATTCAAACTTTAAAAACTTTTATTTAGTTTATTCCGGTTCTTTATTTTAAAGATTTTTAAAAGGTTAAATATGAAAAATATTTAAAACTTTTAAAAAGTTAAATATAATAAATATTATACCGTAGATACACAAGAAATATTAAAAGTTAAGATGATATAGTGTGAGTTAAAATATCTCGGGACGGGTTTATATAGCGGACAGGTTTTATCGATATTTATATAAATTAAAAAATATCAGTAATTCGGTGTTACACGGGTAAAACATCATTTCATTATTTTGTTAACACTGTCAGTATCAGAGAATAGACAAATCTAACTAAATTTAAATAAATATTATACAAAAAAAATTATTGCGGTATTATATGGTTTATTTAACAACTAGATGAGGACCCGCCCGATGTGCGGGTTTTAAGTTTTATAAATTAAATTAATTTTTTTTAAAAATATATATTAAAATTTGTTGTTAGTTATTTATAATTTTTATTTTTGTTATAATACACTGATTTATATTTATTTACAAATCTTTTATGTATGTTAATATTAAAACTGTATTTTTTTACACCTAAATATACTCTGTGTTACAAATATATTCTTTATCACCACCTATAAGATGTCTATATGAATACATTAAGCCAACTATTTTACTTTTATTTCTGCATAGTTTTTTAATTACTAAAATTGTTGGCTCAAAAAATATTTTGAATAAAAAGTATATTACATAATATACTAAACAATGATATATCATCAAATTAATGTATTACCACCATGGAGAAAACTTCAGCTCCGCTCTCATCCCTTATGGAGAGAACCTTGCGTGCAACCTCCTCCACCATGGAGAGAACCTTGGCTCCGCCTTCCTCTCTTGGGGAGATAACCTTGTGCCCAACCTTCTCCACCATAGAGAGAACCTGGCTGTGTCGTCCTTCTATTTGGAGAGAACATGTTCACGTCTTTTTGCTATTTCAAAATGGCTTGCTCCGACAACCAATGAAAGTAAAAACATTTTTCTAACGTTACAAAATCTTTTGATAGTAACTAATGTTAAATTTTCTAATGTATTCGTGATAGTAACTATGCAGAAGTGAAAGTAAAATAGTTGGATTAATGTGTTTATATATTACATAATATAGTAATCAATGATGTATCATCACAATAATGTATGACCGCCATGGAGAAAATCTCGGCTCCGCCCTCATCCCTTATGGAGAGAACATTGCGTCCAACCTGCTCCATCATGGAGAGAACCTTGGCTCCGCCTTCCTCCTTTGGGAGATAACCTTGCGTCCAACCTCCTCCACCTCCCTCTCTTAGGGAGGTAACCTTGTGTCCAATCTTCTCCACCGTAGAGACAACCTCGGCTCTGCCTTCCTCCTGTGTGGAGAGAAAATGTTCACGTCTTTTTGCTATCTCAAAATGGCTTGCTCCGACAACCATTGAAAGTAAAAACCTTTTTCTAACGTCATAATATGTTTTGATAGTAACTACTGTTAAATTTCCCAATGTATTCGTGGAAATGCCTTTGACACACCATGATGTAGTCTCTGTCTCTGTAACGCCTAAACCGCCACATTGCTTAGTGAGCCCATGTACACACTCAGTCCATGGTCCATCTTCCTAAGTGGGCCCTACATCTATTCTCGGCATTTGGACCCACCCATATTTGATGGCAAGTTTGTTACGTCTGGAAGGCTTTAAAAACTTGTTTACCGACCCTACAAATCAACAAATATATTTTCTTGTGTTTTGTCCTCACTCGCATAGTTCCGACAATCACTTCCAGGAAGGTCACCCATCATGAAGTTCTCTGAGGACCCTTGACCAAAAAAATAATTGCATTTTGGTGACATATGTGGTCATATCAATTCTTTTAAACTTTTACGCAAACCAGTATCGAGTCAATGAGATCCTATGGATCTATCAACAACGATTTATGTTTTTTCAATCTATCTATCTATGTTTGTTGTAAGCTTGTGTTTGATTAACTTATTCTATCTATCCATTAGGTTGATGAGCTTCTACCAAGTATTCCATTTGGGAATGAGTGAAAATAATGGTAACAATTATGTTTGAAAAAAAAGGGGTTTATGACCAACCAATCAAGGTTGAGAAATTAGAAGAAAATTAATTTGGCATAATTAAAGAAACAATAAAAAAATTATAAGCATGGTAATATATCCCAAATAATTCAAAGATGAAAATATAAATTAAATAAAACAATCTAAAAATACTAAAATAATTTTTAAAATACAGTATTAGAAAGAATATGCATATATTAATCTTTTTAGGTCACCATATTATTTTTACCTATTCCCAACTGGAAAAGGAGAAAGTAGGAGAAAATTTGGTTTAAAAACATAAGAAAAATTTACCTTTCCATTTAAAAAAATTTCCCAATTAAACAAAATTGAAAGCAATGTTTTTGAACAAATTATTTAAATATAAGATGATCTATGTTTATATAGAAGTGAGTATTTACAAAATTTAGAATTAATAATTAAATGTATATTTTCTTTAATCCTTTTCTATATTTTTTTCTAGAATTAATAACTTAAATATTAAAAATAAGTAAATAATATTATAATTTCGAATTTTATAATTATTTTAAAAATTTCTATTTTTTTATAAATTCTGTAACTTTTGATAATTATCTTTTTATATTATTAATATTTTTTAAAACAAAATATTTTATTTTTGTTGTAATCAAATTCCTGTTATTAAATATTAATTTTTACACATGTCAAAATCTGAGATTGATAACTTGACACATGTCAAAATCTTGTTAATGGCTAACTTTCAAAACCCAACTTTATATAATAAGATTATTATATAACTATAACATCTTTAACTAATAAATACAAATTTATAATTTTAATATTTTAATTATAAATAATTTTACTCCGCGGTGTACCGCGGGTTAGTATTCCCAATATTTTAAGAATACGCCAGAATTAGAAGCCTATAATATACAAGTTGAGAATGGGCTTTGTTAAATGGGCCTATAGTTTGTATGATTCGGCCTTTCCCGTGCACCAATCCTAGTGTAATTTTTATTTATCTTTTAAAGTTTATTTTATATTTATTTTTGTGTCGTGACCGTTGGATCACGGATTGCTGCGAACACTCGTCGGATTTTAAAGTCATTTGATTTTAACATGTGTCTGGACCATTTTATTCCATTTTACGAATTTAAAATGCATAATAGAAGGTAAAAGAAAAGATTTCTTATTATTATATATTTTCCAATAATCAATATTTAAATAAAATATAAAATAATCAATATTTTAGCGAAGGAGAGAGATTTCCTTTTTGAAATATCTGTATTACTAATTTGTTTAAATTTTGGATTTTTTAAAAGATATATATCATCAATAATTGAAAAACTAATATATAAATATATCGACACATATTAAAGTCAAATGACTTCGCCCAAAAGTATAATATTTAAAGAATAAACAGAATTTTTTTTTATTTAATCGATATAAAATTAACAAAATAATTACATAAGTTTTATCAACCTAAGTTAAGTTAATATATTAATTTAACATATAATTTTACTAGCATCATGTTTAAATGATTTAAAATTTATATCCTTTTTTAAAGTGATAGTTAATATAAATTAATAAATACATCAATTATTAAGTGAAGTACATTTATATCTTTGTATTAATATTTTGAAAGTGATGTAGATAATTTAATTTGTTGAGTAATCCTGATCTTGGACTTTTCGCTAAAATTTTATTATATTATGCCAACAAATTTTAACAGTTGATTTCCAAATTTTAACAAATCTTTACCAAATGTTTATGCTGCCTTTGTTCAAAATATGTGCGAATCTAGATTAAAAAGGTAACTTTAGTATACAAAATGGTGAATCTAACACAATTTTCTTACTGTCAGTTGAATCTGACACAACCATCTTAATCCATAACTCCCCCCCCACTATAACCTTCCCTACTCAATATCACTTCCATCGTTGGTCGTATACGGGATACATCAAAATCTCGTGGGATCCTCCCCTCTCTGTCTCTTCATATTCCGCTGATTCGCCGGATCTTTACGAGATTTAGGGTTGCCGTATCTTCAGGATATTAGGGTTTTAGTTTAACAGAGATCAGGGGGTTTTTTCTTACAGATTTTAAAACTAATAAAATCAAATATAAAAAAAATAAAAATATATTACTAATTTAAAATTGGACCATTCAAAAACATGTGCTCAAATTAGTAATTTACCAGTGTTTCATGTATATTCTTACATACAAAAGATATGTATATCTAATTACATTAATAAATTACTGAGCATTAGGATAATTTTTTTTTCTGTTTGCCTCTTTCGTTTAATTAAATTACACAATTTAATTAAAATCATTTATTAGCCAAATCCTAACAGTTTATGTTATTTTGTTACATTTACAGACAGATTCTGCATATCCGAATCCAAAACTCACAACATACCTACAAATTAGTCCTGGACGTTCGGGTATTCGGTTCGGTTCCAGATATTATGGATATAAGAATTTAGGATTCATTCGGTTAATTTACTATTTCGGTCTGGATTTGGTTCGGTTTCGATTATTTTCAGTTCGGTACTAGATATCCAAAACAGTGTAATATATATTTTTTAAAATATTATTTAAATAAAATTTGATTATAGTTTAACAAATATATTCAAAAACTGCCAGATATTTAGTTTATTTAAAATATTTTGGTATTTTAGTATAAATACATATAGTTTTTTAATTTAATTTTTATTACCTTATATCGGTTAACAGATATTGAAGTATCAAAAATTTGACGTGGTGTAGTGGCCACATCGTACATCAGTTCGAGTCTTGGCAAACCGTTTGGTTTGATTCGGTTAACCGAATGAATATTGGTTCGGATCGATTTATTTACCCATGACTAATACAAATCTAAACTTTGATGTGACATGAAACTAAAAAAACTACCCAAAATTGAAACCGAATCATTTGGTTCAAAAAACATTTGATAATCTAAGGAGTATTCAAGCGTTAAGAGTATTTCCAAAAATTTTGGATTTTTCGAGAAAATTGTGATAAAATAATGGTTCAGAAGTTGAGGAAAAAAGCAACACAGCAGCAGTGAACAAACATGAAAACAAAACTTAAAGCATCATTACAGACTTGGTAGGAATCTCTGGTCTGGAGCAACAAAAAAAACAAAAAAAACTTAAAGCAAGGTAATTAAGAAATTAATCATGGCTTCTTTTTATCTTCTTCACAATATCTCTCACGTCTCTCCTCTCTCCTCCGTTTCTTATTTATTTCCTCGTTCTTAGCTTTCTCCCCTTCATACACTTCCTTCTTCTTCTGCGCCGTTGCTTTTTTCTTCTTCATCTGCACAATTATTGTTTTACATCAAGTCAGACAAAAGATCAATCTTTTTTTTTTTTAATGCATGATGATACTGATAGCTTCTAAACATTACCTTGTGCTGTTCAAGTAGCTTAAATTGCTGGATGGCTTTATGAGCTTTTCTTTCTTCCTAATGTCAGCTTGGCTAACTTTATCCTCTCCAATTGGCTGTTCAGTTTTAGCTACAACATGGGCGATAATGGGAAAATCAAGCTTCTGGTTAGTTTTTGTGAACAACCAGAATATATGTAAATAGGGATTTTAATTTTTACACAAATGCATAAACGTGAGATAATGGGCTACACATGCCAATTTAGTAAGGTTATGTTCTGTATCTGTTCGATGCCAAAGTGATAATTAAGTTCCTTGTCCACAAAGGAGGAAAGACAATGCAAACATGGTAAGTTTATTGAGTTACTTTTACCTAGCAAACAAAGAGGCCAACATTTCGAAGAAAACAACTAAACCACACCAAGTAAACAGTATGAGAGAGAAGCATAATTACCATTTTCCTCACACGATTTGTCAGCCTCGGATCTTCCAGAAGTAACAGATGATGTCATTGCCTCGTTTGATGGTAATTCAGAATGGCTAGTCATGAAACTACTATTATCACCGTTAACTAATGTTGTGGAGTCATTGACTGTGTTTGGAAGACAAACAGATCTTAGTGCATCCAGTTTACATGTTGATAGCGTCTCCATCCGATCGACACAATGATAGGATCTCTAGTCTTTAGTACTTTCTTATGCCACCTATGTCTCTTCAACCGGGTCTATGTACAAGGATACACATAATACAATAAGAATCGTTCCAATAAAAAAATCATGTTCAACTACCTTTCTATAAGAAAAATATCATCTTACAGCTCATTTGGACTTTCTTTTTGGTCAGAAGAATAAAAAATTTGTAGCCTTACCTGCATATATCCAGCATTGTCCTCTCCGTAACCAATACCTCCAACCAGAATTGGATGACAAGGATCAAAGAATTCAATCATCTCATAAGGAACTTTGTGAATCTCCAGCCTCAAGTATGTTCCAGTCCGGAATCCTTCTAACTTAATTCGAGTCTCCTCGTCAAGATCATCGAGTTCTTCCTTATTCCTCTGTTTTGTAATTTCAAGCTCTTCCTTCAACTGCAAAGCAAACAGACTGAGTTTAAAACAGTCGATAAGATACCTTAGCTGCCTTCAGCAAAATTTACTTACTTTATCAAAGTATCCTGGTTCCTTGGCTTGACTAAGCGGATTGTTCCCATCACCTTTATCATTGTCATCCTCCTCAAACTCGGATTTATTGCTTGTACAAAAAAGTTAAGGTTGAACCAAAAGTAACTTGTCAAAGTGCAAACTGAAACAGTAGCATAAAACCTAATATGACATATAACACATGCAGAGAAAGAATATCAAAACAACAGCAACCATCAAACTCACTGACCAAGAATGATATACGAACTTAGTGACCCATTTGCTTAACTAAGCTAGAAATTTTCAACATATTTTCAAGTAAGTTGTTTCAGAGAATAATAAACACAGACAGCAGTAGATACCTTGTTGGCCAAACACAGATGAAAGACGGCAAATGATGCCATTCGGGTAAAAAGGATATTCGGCATCAAACCTTGCTCGGCGAGCCAGCTTTTTTAGCTTACGCTCAACGACTTCAGCATCTTCATCTTCATTTTCAGATGCATCTGATTCCATGTCCTCATGGCTTTTATGCTCGTCTCCCGTCTCAAGATCCTCAAAATCACCATAAAGTTCATCATCTTCTCCCTCAATGGCAGTACCTGAATTTTTGTCTCTCAGAGCAGCTTTTGACCAATCACCCGTCGTAAATCGATCACGAATGCTCTCACAGACGTCTTTCTCTTTCCAATTCTTTAGGTAACCATAATTCAGAAATTTAGAACAATCCTCTGAGTTGACATATCCCACATCCCATCCACCACCTAAATTCTGGATTTATATGGATAAAAAAATGATTGAGACATTCCCAAGAACAAGAAAAGATGACCAAATATTGTATGGACTTGAGATGACAAACCTTGCTTTGTTCTCCTTTTGGCTTAAAGAATTCTTCCTCATCACTTTCTTCATCATCACTAGTGTCATGGTTCTCATTTATCAAGGGAGTAGCTAATGATCCCGATGCTCCATACACAATGTCCATCAAGTTGGGGTTCTTCTTTCTGGCATTCTCCTTCAGGGGTGCTTTCCACTGTGATATGTTACCAAAGTCCTTATCTGACAGACCATGCATGGTCAATGTTTAGGAACAAACGAAATCTTAAATGACAAAAGACAATGTACTTTCTCAAGAAAATCTAATGCCCAGGACATCATCAATACGCAAGTAAATTTAATCGTAGGAATAACAAACCATCTATCTGATAATCCCCTGGCGAATCAGAAGCAGAGTCATCTCCACCATCTTCAACTTCATTTTCGTCCAATTCAATATCATCTGCTTCCTCAGAGTTATATTCATCTAAGTCCAATTCAGCATCGTCTGCTTCCTCAAAATCATCTTCATCTGAGTCCTGCGTCACATACAGCCAGACATGGGGACAACCATTTAATTTTGAAAATATAATCAGTCGACATCAAGTAGATACTGCTTCCCAAAATCTTTTTCACTACAGGGATCCCACTAGAATTGCGATTGACCTAACCTACTTCAATGTTTCACCATTTCTTTCCAAATTGTTACATAAACTAATGAAAATGAGCAAATTCACACACTAACTCTTATTTTCATAGTCACCAGTATCACCCAACTGAAGATATGACTGCAATAGTAAATAGAAGTATTACAAAGCTTTAATGCAGTTGTAGAGTGTTTAAAGGAGGCCATTCAATCTACTGAGAGTCATTAGAAGTATACATTTACACATCATGCTCAAAGCAGAACCTGCGTACATAAAACATATGCATGTCTCTAATTCAAAGGAAAAAGACATATTTTAAAGTAATTTTTGAAGCTATGTCATCTAAAACCAATGGACTTACAAAGAAGTTTGGTCCAACAATTCATTGCGCTTCATGCATTATCCATAGCTTCCAACCTTCGAAATTCCAGGGTTTGACTAGGAGGCTCGATATTAGGATGAACCAACTAGCTGAGCAAATCAGAACTACACATTATGCCTAAGTCCCATCAGATGTTTTCTTTTCTTCTATCCACTGAATTTCCTGCAAATTTGAGGCAATTTAGCATTGAAATACCAGAAACAAACACCAAGAACTACATAAAACAGTATAAACTAGCTTTTGTTCCACTAGATAATTAGCTCTAATAAAATCTACATAGATTCAACTGAACATCGCAAAGAAATACAGCTTGACTAAAATTAACGATTACTGCACTTTTCAAACTCAGAAGAAAGAGTCAAAGAGGACAAACCATATGAGATATAAAATCTAGAAGCAAAAGTGCTTCATCGATCTTGCTGTTTCGGAAAAGTCCCTTGATAAGACTACAGAATGTTTGCATCTCCGGAATGACACCTTTCTTCGTCATTTCTGAGAACAACTGAAAAGCCTCGTCCACTTTATTAGCAAGGCAAAGGCTTTCAATCATCGAATTATATGTGCTACTGTAGTCAACCAAAGTGGCTGAAAATGTTGCAACCTCTTCAAGAAGCCTAAGAGCCATTTCCAGCCTTTGAGCTTTAATAAGATTATCAATTAAAAGCCTATATACAGAAAGAAAAGGGGCAGTTTCATCCTGGCCTATCTCATCAAGAAGCCCTATAGACTCTATGAATTCTTTATTGTATCCGTCAATGACTTTGCGATATCCGGCTGCGTGTGTAGGCCAATGTGTCTGTTTCATTTCTTCTAGAAGATGCTGGGCCACATCCAGCACACCATTTTTGCAACAATGATCTATCAAGACCCTATAAGTAACATAATTTGGAGCAACACCTTTGGAACCCATTCGCTCTAAGAACTCAAGGCATGTGGCTATTTTACCAATCATTCCAAATCCATCAATCATCGCTGTATATGTCACAACATTAGGCTGACACCCTTTTTCTTCCATCATTAGCATAAGCTTATAGGCTTCATCAGTTTTACCAACCTTGCATAAGCCATCAATCATCTCAGTGTATATAACCACATTGGGCGCACGAGAATTCTCAAGCATCTTAGACAATACTTTTGAGGCTAAATCTTGGCGCTTCACTTTGAAATAACGATCAATCAGAGAACTGTAAGTATATAAGGTCGCAGGGAATCCATGCTCAGACATCTCAGTTTTCACTTCTTGTGCTTCGTCTAGTTTCCCAACCTTACAGAGTCCATCAATGAGAGCATCATATACAATCTCATTCGGTTCACAACCTTCCATAGACATAGCATCCAACAATTTACGAGCTTCTTCAACCCTATGCGACTTGCAGAAACCATCCAGTAAAGCTCCATATGTAACTACATTCGGCCTCTCGCTGTCATCATCATACTGCTTGAAGTACATATCTACATCTGGAACATCTTTGCTGCCACACATTCTTTCAAAAATCTGGCAAGCTTTCTCCACTTGTCCAGCTTTGCAGTGGCCATCAATTAAGGCAGAATATGTAACAATATTAGGGAGACACCCTTCAGACAGCATCGTTTCAAACAGCTCATTGGCATAGCTGAACTTCTTAGCCTTAAGATAAGCATGGATAAGAGCGGTATATGTGACGACGTTAGGCGTACAACCAACTTCTCTCATTTCATTGAACCACTTACGAGCCTGTTCAATCAGACCAGCTTTACAAAAACTATCCACCATAATAGTATACGTGTAGACATCAGCAGCAAGGCCGCCCCTTTTCATTTCTTCAAACAACAGAAACGCCAACTCCATTTTCGAAGCATTACATAAATAACCAAGAACTTTGGAATAGGTACTGGTATCTGGTATAAATCCCTGACCAATCATTTCACGGATAACATTAAATGCCTTTTCATATTTCCCAGCACTACAAAGACACCGTGTGAAGCTACTGACATTAATCTTATTCAGAACAACCCCTGCAGCAAGCATTTCACTGTAAGCTTTCTCAGCTAATTCCAACAGATCACAACTAAGCGAGTCTCTGTCACAACAAATACTCCCAATCAATATATTGTAGACAACATATCCTGGCATGTGACCACATTTAACCATTTTCTTTAGCAATTTGTATGCATATGAATGATCTCCTGATGTGCAATAAGCATGTACAAGAGAATTAAAAATCTTGGGACTTGGATAACAACCTTCCACCATCATCATATTAAGCACCCTTTTACACCTACCCAGCTGTTTTTTGTTCAAGCATCCACACAGCAAAGTTGAATACGTTACAACATTTGGAAGACAGGAAGTAGCTCGCATCCTATTCAAAAAATCCATAGCCTCTTCAAAAAGCGAAGCTTCACACAGACCAGATATCAGTTTTGTATAAAAGACAGTATCAGGGACAAAATTTTCAGTTTCCATCAATGATAAAGCTTCCCTCCACTTTCCTACTTTACAGAGAGAATAAGCAAAGCATCTAAGAGTAAACCCATCCATCCGAAGATTTGCAAGAGACATTTCCCGATGAACCAAAGAAGCAGAGTCCAAACGATCAGCCTTGAGAAATGCCTGAATCAAACAATTATAAGTAGATCTCGAAGGTCTAAACTTAAAATCCTTGAGTCTCCCTAACTCCTCAAGTGCAATGCTAAATGAACCATTCCTGCAATGTTTCCTTACCAAGACATTAAGAAATTCCCCAAACACTTCCTTATCATCATCTCTAATCTGCTGCAAGAGTTCTTCCGGAATATTTTCGTCATCATCACGTACAATCAGGTCAACCAAAGCGTTATAAACAGGTGGAGTATGCTTATAACCAATCTGCCTACCTGCCCAAACGAAGAAGCTGATAACATCAGAAGGTCTCTGTATCAAACGCAACACCTCAATCACCAAGCTCTCACTCAGTTTCTCTCTAAATTGCCTAAGAAACTTCTGGGAATTGCTCCCAAACACATCGCCGCCACCAGAAACAGCCTCTGCGATGGCTCGAGCATCAATAGAGGATTGAGTAACGGGCACTACTACTTGGTGGACATCAACAACATTTCCAGAGTCCACAAGAAGAGAATCATGCAAAAAGGAAAACTCTTTAGTCAAATCCCGCGACTCATTGGGGGAGAAAGGATCGTCGAATCCATACATTTCGTCAGGCGGAGGAGGATTGGAGATAAACCTAGCCGTGAGGTAACGGCTACAGGTGAAAACTCTGTGGAGAATAGAGGAATTGGTGGAGAATCGAATCAAAGGATGGTGTGAAGGAGAGAGTAGACATCTTACGACTGTTTTGTTCATCACTATCGTTTAGGGTTTAAAAAGAGGGTTTAGGGTTTATATCTGAAGAAGAAGAGAAATCAATTTCAGGGGAAGATGACGATGTTCCCCACTTCTTCCCACCCAATTCCCTTTCTCGCCTTTAACCAATTTTGTTTAAATTACATAATTAAAAACATTGATTAGCAAAATCCTAACAGTTTCTCTAATCACAGTCACAGTACATGAATCATTTTATTTTGTTGCACTTACAGAACGGATAATGCAAATCCGAATCCAAAACATAGAAATCTAAACTTTGATGTGACATGATAATCCTCTGGTTTAATCTACAGAGTATTTAAGCGTCAAAAGCAATTCCAAAATTTTGGGATAGATTGGGATTTTTTGAGAAAATTGTGATAAATAGTAATTCAGAAGTTGAGAAAAAAAAAATCAATACAGCAGTGAAAAACATGAAAACAAAACTTTAAGCATCATTACACAGACTTGGTTGGAGTCTCTTGTCTGGTGCAACAAAATAAATTAATCATGACTTCTTCTACTCTTCTTCTTCTGTTTATCTTCCTCACGATATCTCTCACGTCTCTCCTCTCTCCTCCGTTTCTTATTTATTTCCTCATTCTTAGCTTTCTCTGCTTCATACACTTCCCTCTTCTTCTGCGCCGTTGCTTTTTTCTTCTTCATCTGCACAATTATTGTTTTACATCAAGTCAGACAAAAGATCAATCTTTTTTTTTTTTTTTTTTAATGCATGATGATACTGATAGCTAGTTTCTTCTAAACATTACCTTGTGATGTTCAAGTAGCTTAAATTGCTGGATGGCTTTATGAGCTTTTCTTTCTTCCGGTTCCATTACAACAGCTCTTCTCGCATCTAGCGACGGTCTTTTCCGCCTCGGTATATCTTTCGGTTTCGATTTAAACGGTAGATCTCTTTGCAGACTCTTTGATATCTTTAACGGATTGAATTTCTTTGGCTTTCTTTCGATTTTCTGCAAAAACGAGATATTAGTCAGATAGACGCTCCTCCTACCTACACAATAATACAACTGCAATTTTGATGGGGGGCTTTACTACCTTGTAGAGTGAGTCCTTATTCACCGGAATAGGAACATTCAGCTCTCTACGGAGTTCTCCAAAAGTTTTCATCCCTTTCCACGTCTTATCGCGGGATTGCAAGGCTGTCGTTAGAGGATTGTAAAATTGTGGAACTTCCACTGTTGTCCAAGC
Source organism: Camelina hispida (assembly GCA_023657505.1). Classification (NCBI taxonomy): domain Eukaryota; kingdom Viridiplantae; phylum Streptophyta; class Magnoliopsida; order Brassicales; family Brassicaceae; genus Camelina; species Camelina hispida. Next base: position 2,683,386 of record CP094631.1, read on the forward strand.
CTTTAAGAAGACTATGTCGCTCATACGTATTTGATCTTCAAAGGTACACCTCGCAATCCCTTCTTCAGCATTGTTATCGAGCATATTTTTTCCAGCCTGAGAAAAAAAGGAGGTTGTTAGAAACCAAGAGAGCCAACAAATATGGAGAAACTAGGAATCATAAGGAGATTAAAAGCCTACCTTTTTAATTTGTCCTCTAATGCCACTAACTGTCCGGACAGATGAACCTTCAAATCGAGCTATTTCTAGGTCAGAAGTGAACATGTCTTTGATAAATGCAGTCTTTTTCTTGATCTTGCAGGGAGTCCCAACAAGCTTGATTTTCTTTACAATACGGGCCTTGTGATTATACTCAATAACTACAGAAGTCGCTGTTATCCTGAATCCTGCCTGAAGCACACACCAGAAGAGCTACTTTAGCAGGAGAAGAGTACAACAGAACTAAACAGAGCAAACAACCAATAAATTCCCCGTTCATCATATGTAGGGCATTTGGGGCTTCTTACTACATAACAAATAAATTTGACCACTAATGGATGATCAGTTACATGATATCTCAACATTAAACAATGGAGCAGAATGGACTGATATGGAAGCATATTATATACGAGGGAACTCTCATTTTTAAGTTGTGACAGCGGTTATAGGAGGAAGAAAGCATCTTATACTTTTTTCTCACATGCAAGTTTCAAATCACACTTAATATGCATACGTGTTCACCATGGTCAGTCACACTACACCTTTTGAGAAGATGCACTAAGATTTACCAAAGCTAGATACTCGTTCACAAAAGTTGAAACAAACTCAAGGGTAAACTGGGATCAAACTCAAACAGCATAGTGCGTTCAAATACCTGATTATTTGACAGATTCTGGAAAGCGACAATACCCGTTTTGGGTGGAGCAAGAGGACCCCAGAACGTAGCAAGGCAGTGCATGTGTTCTGGAGTATACTTGAGCATTCGATGTCTGCCATTGGAATCTTCAATGGCATATATGGGAAGAGTCTGATAGCGTCTCCATCCGATCGACACAATGATAGGATCTCTAGTCTTTAGTACTTTCTTATGCCACCTATGTCTCTTCAACCGGGTCTAAGTACAAGGATACACATAATACAATAAGCATCGTTCCAATAAAAAAATCATGTTCAACTACCTTTATATAAGAAAAATATCATCTTACAGCTCATTTGGACTTTCTTTTAGGTCAGAAGAAAAAAAAATTTGTAGCCTTACCTGCATATATCCAGCATTGTCCTCGCCGTAACCAATACCTCCAACCAGAATTGGATGACAAGGATCAAAGAATTCAATCATCTCATAAGGAACTTTGTGAATCTCCAGTCTCAAGTATGTTCCAGTCCGGAATCCTTCTAACTTAATTCGAGTCTCCTCGTCAAGATCATCGAGTTCTTCCTTATTCATCTGTTTTGTAATTTCAAGCTCTTCCTTCATCTGCAAAGCAAATAGACTGAGTTTAAAACAGTCGATAAGATACCTTAGCTGCCTTCAGCAAAATTTACTTACTTTATCAAAGTATCCTGGTTCCTTGGCTTGACTAAGTGGATTGTTCCCATCACCTTTATCATTGTCATCCTCCTCAAACTCGGATTTATTGCTTGTACAAAAAAGTTAAGGTTGAACCAAAAGTTACTTGTCAAAGTGCAAACTGAAACAGTAATATAAAACCTAATATGACATTTAAGACATGCAGAGAAAGAATATCAAAACAATAGCAACCATCAGACTCCCTGACCAAGAATGATATATGAACTTAGTGACCCATTTGCTTAACTAAGCTAGAATTTTTCAACTTATTTTCAAGTAAGTTGTTTCAGAGAATAATAAACACAGACAGCAGTAGATAACTTGTTGGCCCAACACAAATAAAAAGACGATAGATGATAAGTTAAATGATGTCATTCGGGTAAAAAGGATATTCGGCATCAAACTTTGCTCGGCGAGCCAACTTTTTTAGCCTACGCTCAACGACTTCAGCATCTTCATCTTCATCTTCATTTTCAGATGCATCTATTTCCATGTCCTCGTGGCTTTTATGCTCGTCTCCCGTCTCAAGATCCTCAAAATCACCATAAAGTTCATCATCTTCTCCCTCAATGGCAGTACCTGAATTTTTGTCTCTCAGAGCAGCTTTTGACCAATCACCTGTCGTAAATCGATCACGAATGCTCTCACAGACGTCTTTCTCTTTCCAATTCTTTAGGTAACCATAATTCAGAAATTTAGAACAATCCTCTGAGTTGACATATCCCACATCCCATCCACCACCTAAATTCTGGATTTATATGAATTAAAAATTGATTGAGACATTCCCAAGAACAAGAAAAAATGACCAAATATTGTATGGACTTGAGATGACAAACCTTGCTTTGTTCTCCTTTTGGCTTAAAGAATTCTTCCTCATCACTTTCTTCATCATCACTAGTGTCATGGTTCTCATTTATCAAGGGAGTAGCTAATGATCCCGATGCTCCATACACAATGTCCATCAAGTTGGGGTTCTTCTTTCTGGCATTCTCCTTCAAGGGTGCTTTCCATTGTGATATGTTACCAAAGTCTGACAGACCATGTATGGTCAATGTTTAGGAACAAACGAAATCTCAAATGACAAACGACAATGTACTTTCTCAAGAAAATCTAATGCTCAGGACATCATCAATACGCAAGTAAATTTAATCGTAGAAATAACATACCATCTATTTGATAATCCCCTGGAGAATCAGAAGCAGAGTCATCTCCACCATCTTCAACTTCATTTTCGTCCAATTCAACATCGTCTGCTTCCTCAGAATTATATTCATCTAAGTCCAATTCAGCATCGTCTGCTTCCTCAAAATCATCCTCATCTGAGTCCTGCGTCACATACAGCCAGACATGGGGACAACCAATTAATTTTGAAAATATAATCAGTCGACATCAAGTAGATACTGCTTCCCAGAATCTGTTTCACTACAGGGATCCCACTAGAATTGCGATTGACCTAACCTACTTTAATGTTTCACCATTTCTTTCCAAATTGTTAACACAAACTAATGACAATGAACAAATTCACACACTAACTCTCTTATTTTCATAGTCACCAGTATCATCCAACTGAAGATATGACTGCAATAGTAAATAGAAGCATTACAAAAATCAGATCAAGCAAGTACATTACCTTTGCATCCTTGAAGACAGCTTTCCTCCTCAACCTTCCACCATGAAACTCAGTTACATGCTTTATTTCACTGTCACTACCCTCTACATCCTTTTCATCATCCTCATCATCCTCATCATCTTGAGACTCCTCGTTGTCAGAACCTTCCGATAAAGATTGATACGCATCTTCAGCCATAAGTTTTGTTTCTGAGCTGGCACTGGTCTTTTTGCCAAAAAAGTTGATGAATGTCTTTTCCAGTTTCTCATCAACAGAATACTTTGTGTTCTGCAACGACTTTACCAAATCTTCACCAACATCTCTGCCCTTTCCTGCCAAGATAAAAATGTCAATATCAGAGATGCTAGAGCAGAAAAAGTGAGCAATAAATATTGGCTTTCTATTAATGATGTAAACCAAATTCTAAATATGTAGAAATTCTATGAACATGAAATGAGCAAGACACATAAAAGAGACGACTGCAGATACATATACAATAGAACAATTTTATGACAATCAAACTTGGAAAACCCCATAAATAACCTTTATTAGTAGGTTCTCCATTTCCATCTTCAGTTTTAGAGTACTGAACTTGGTGATCATTTATGTTGATGTAAACAGCATCTTTGTCATACACAAGATCTCCAATCCCGGACATAGGAGCATAAAAAAGCTTATCCCTGTCCCTCAGCCCCTTTCGCTTGCCAGCTGAAGGTAAAGGACAAGGATCAGTTAAAGCAGTCACCCCAGCTAAACTGTAGTCACCAACTCCAGCAATATGAACCTGAAAATCATAGGAAATTAGATCAGATGCCTGTTAAACATGATAAAAAAGGTAAATTGTAACAGCTAAGATACCATTTTGTACACAAAAATCACTCAATTAGATAAAGAAGCAAAAACAAATTCATTACAAAGCACAGTATACAAATTTATGCTCTTCTTACAACTTTATTCGATATGGGAAAGCTATGTGTCAATAAAACGGGTTAATTTCAGTTACTTTGATGCAATAACTAATTCGAAATGCTGTAATACGTGAATCGCTAGGAACCAGCAAGGAAGACCGTACAGATAACATCAAATTGACATCAAATCAGCTCATCTCTAGGCTCAATTTATAAAATGGTCTTTTCCTAAAATTCAGAGTATTTTGCGCCACATACTGTTAAGCAAATAAATGGCTCAAGGAGTCAGGCCATAGAAAACTCAAAAGGCTAAGATGAACCAGTATCTAAGGACAATGATGACAAAACATCGGATAACGTACCTTCATCCCTTTTTTCAAGTTACAACCACGTAGGTAACCATACAATGTGATATTTCTATCGCATTTCTTATCCATCTGAACTTTCTCGGGAGGGGTAACATCTTCCAGGCGATCAGCCAACACATAAGGATGTGATGTTCGCCAATTTATTGGCTGAGGCTTGACAACAGATACAAAGCGGCGGAGGTTGTGAACTTCACGCGGTGTATACCTACAAATAAAAGATAAACTAAAGGTGAACCTCAAACGCTCCTTGCACATGTCATCCATGTTGGTGAAAGTATCAATGAAAATACTTACTTCCCATGAATGAGACCAGATAAATAGAACAATTTAGCTCCTTTATATATTTCGGTCCAAAACCGATCCTTGAGAGACTTTTTTGTTCTCCTCAGCTTGCTTGCATCCTTGAAGTTATCAAGGTGTGTGAGGACACCAATAACTCTAGGAAATCCATGCATTTGCATAATATTGAGGAATTCAAAGGTTTCCTGAGGGTCAAACAGATTAAAAGACAAATTACTTAACATACCTTGGTTGATATCATTAACAAATGTAGATTACGAAAATAGGTCCAAGAGTGATCTCGTATATAAAAGAAAAAAAAAAGAAATCTTCACAAAACAACAAGCAAATGACATGATGTAAAAAGAAAATTATAAACCACAGTTTCCAGGGCAGAGGAATGGCAAGCTCAGATAAAAGCATTCATTATGGAAAAAAAGAAGAAAGCTACAGAAAAAAAATGATTTCTCACCATCTCAAAACCATAACTCCCGTCTACCACAAGCATGGCTAGATCAGCAACCTTTGCACAATCAACCATTCCATTGATATCATTAGGACACTCCACAAATTGATACCGCTTATGCTTACCTGAATCCATAACAGACTAACATGAGAATAAATTCCAAGGCTAAAAATCACGACAGATGCATACAAAGAAAAAAGAAGAAGCAAAATAAACAATGCAGGACAGAACCTTCTACAATGGTAATAGGTCCAAGAACCTCCGGTACATTCTGCTTGGTGAATTCCTTCACAAGAGACTTAATCACGAGAGACTTTCCAACCTACATGACCAAAAAAAGTGGAAAGAAACAATCAAAACTTGATTGCAAATCCGAGAGTGAAAACGCCACAACATCAACAACAATATATAAAAAAAAAAACACAGTACTCCTGGTGGGCCTTGAACAACGACGACGAAAGGAGGAGGTGCGTTATAAGTACGATCAATTGTCGGGACATGAAGTCGCTTTTGCTCCTTCTCCATAGCGTGAGCTTTCGCTAGCTGCGCCCTGCGAGCCGATTTAACACCAAACGCCTGCATAACCCCAAGTACAATCGATTTTTTCCAATCAGCGACCAAATACAAAGAAACAACATTGAAAAAGAGAGAGAGGACAAGTAGTAGTAACTAACTAACTCACCTTAGGGTTCTTCTTCTTGGTAATGGGGATACCACGCTTCAACTTATCGATTGCAGATTTCTTCTTCGCGGTAGGACCTGCTTGACGAGTCCTATGTGACCTGTGAGACGGCATCAATTCGTCGGCGGCCATGGCGTGAAGTCTCAGCGAGCTCAGAAACGATGAAGAAGAAAGGTTTTTCTTTTGGTGGCCGTCGAGAGATGAAAAAGAAAAACCCTTACTGTATAAACCCTCCAAATTTCAATTATAAGGCGGTTTAAACAAACAAAACCGTACCCGGTTCGATTTTAATTTGACATTCTAATTTCAATCCGGTTTAATTTACCACATAACAGAAGCCTCCTCAAATGGTGAAGACTGAAGAAGAAGAAGAAGAAGAAGAAGAAGTGTGAGAGAGATTGAACGAAGAAGCAATTCAAGAATCAAAGTCTCTCCTTCTTTCTTGCTTTCTTCTCTCACTCTTTCCGAATGCATCAACACGCTTTTGCCCTAAAATTTCACTCCTTTTCACCTCACTATGCGTTATCCCTCTCCAATTTCTCCACCCAAAGCCCTAATCCTCTCCTCCCTAATTTCCCGCCATTCGCTCGAGTCCCGCGTCTGAGCAGCTCCGTTTGCCTCCGCTGTCGGACCAGTGCCGCTGATTTATCCCCGGTTAGGTACGCCGATGGCTCCTCCTCCTCCATCGGGGAAAATGGAGATATCGTGGTGGCTGAGAAACCTATCGATGTCGCAACTCTTGGTAATCTCTGCGTCGACATTGTTCTCAGTGTTCACGAATTGCCCCCTCCTTCTCGTGGAGAGCGCAAGGCCCTCATGGACGAACTCTCTCTTTCTCCCCCTGATAAGGTTTGTATTCTTTTCACATCTTTAAGATATTAACTTCTTCGTAGTGTATCAATGGAAGTTCTTAGCTCAAAAGACGTGAACATTCTTATAAATTCCCTTGTTTAGTTGAAATTATTGTTTTTCTTGATGTTAATAGTTAAGTGTTTTTGTTCCGTGTTTTGCTTATAGAAATACTGGGAAGCAGGTGGTAACTGTAACATGGCTATAGCGGCTGCTAGGTTGGGGCTTCAGTGTGTTGCGATTGGTCACGTTGGGGATGAGATTTATGGTGAGTTTCTTCTAGATGTGCTTCATGAAGAAGGAATAGGTACGGTTGCATTGGATGGAGGAACATATGCCAAAGATAGCAGCTCGTATCGTGATACTCTTATTTGCTGGGTTCTTGTGGATCCTTTGCAGCGACATGGCTTTTGCAGGTAATGCTTTTTGCCATGCCGAGTTTCTAGGGAAACTAAAGTATAATTGAAAATGCCTAACAAGGAAACTTGAGAAGATCTATGGTAGCGGTGGGGGTTTATGTGGGTTAACTGTTTAATGAATGCATCATCTCATTGATGTACTTCTGATGGGGATGGTGATGGGTATCTAGAAATATAATGTTTTGTTTATTAGTGTTTTTGGGAAACGAAAAAGGTGCAGACTTGGCAGACTAGTTATATTCCCTGTTAATATTTTTTCTTGATGCTATCTATCTATATGTTGAGAAAGATATTACTTTCTTGTTCATACATCTTGTTTCTCTTAGTGAGACAAAATCTAGTGGGTTATATTGTCATACTTGCTTCCAATGCTGTTTCTTAGTTCTTTGATTTCTTTGAGTCGAGCAACTTATGTCCCTTTTTGTTCCTAATCCTGATGTCTATTTGTGAAACAACTTCTCGTGGGTAATGTTGTTGTATTTACTTCCAGTACTGCTTGTTTGTTGTAAGTTTCTTGAATTCTAGTACTAGAGGAACTTATTCACTCGAGTTGTTTCTCTTTCTAGTCGAGCCGATTTCAAGGAGGAACCTGCTTTCAGTTGGATCACTGACCTATCTGATGAAGTAAAGATGGCGATCAGACAGTCAAAGGTTCTTTTCTGCAATGGTTATGACTTTGACGACTTCAGCCCTAGTTTTATAATGTCAACGATAGATTATGCTTCCCAAGTTGGGACAGCTATCTTCTTTGATCCTGGACCACGGGGAAAGAGTCTTTCCAAGGGAACTCCTGATGAGCGTAAAGCACTTGCTCACTTCTTAAGAATGAGCGATGTTCTTCTTTTAACATCCGAGGAGGTACATTGCACGTCTCTTGATAATGCTGAAAATTGTTCTACTTGGTGAAATTATTGCTGAACTGTTTAATGAATTGCTTAGGCGGAGGGTCTAACTGGCATCAGGAACCCTGTAAAAGCAGGACAAGAAATTCTGAGGAATGGAAAAGGAACGAAATGGGTGATTGTAAAGATGGGCGCGAAGGGTTCAATTCTAGTGACGAAGTCTAGTGTCTCAGTGGCTCCTGCGTTTAAGGTACCTGCTTGTACACATCACTCTAATCGTTCATTAAATTTTTTATGTATGTAAAATAGAGTAAGTTTGTGTGATGATCTAATTAGTCTTTCCCAAAACATTATCAGGTGGAAGTGATTGACACTGTTGGATGTGGAGACAGTTTTGTGGCTGCAATTGCCTTAGGTTATATACGCAACATGCCGCTTGTGAATACCTTAACGATTGCAAATGCGGTTGGAGCAGCAACTGCAATGGGGTGTGGAGCAGGTAGAAATGTTGCAAAAAGGCAGCAAGTGATGGATCTCATGAAGGCCTCGAAACTGAATGATGAAGAGAAGTTTTTCGAACAACTCCTTGCTGAAAATCCCGAATCTCCTAGAATCAATCTTCTTTCGAAAAAGATAATAAAAGATGGGAGCAGCAAGCAGGAGATAGAAACAATCTCGATGGAAAAAGTGGTTTCTGAATTGCTACCAGAGCTTGAACTTGAGAGGTGTTGTGTAAAGGCTTCATCTTGAGTGATGCCTTTGAAACGGAAAAAAAAAACCGTGTGACACATATTGGCAGCAGATATTTGATCGCTGTCACAGTATTTGAACAAAGAATTGTAGTCGAGAAGAAAGAACAAAAAAGGGCTTATGATGGGAGATTTTGGTCTGAGCGGAGTCTTTGTTATGTAGTGCAGTGGAGGAAAAGATCTCAGGTAAATGAAATGATTGGTTGGGAATATTTTTTTGGGTTTGGGGGATTTATGAAAGAGAAGCTGATCTTACAGCAGTAGGGATAATAGAGAATTTATAAAAGAATAGTTTGGTACTTTGTGTTTTGTTTGTTTGTTTGTCTTCTACTACTTCTTATTGTTTAAAATTCGTTAAAAGCGATTTGATGGAGTTGTATTTTGAGTTTGACAGTCGCATGTGTTAAGTAAAATAGGTAAACAGACCATATCAAAAAAGCCCCAAAAACCCTATGTTTCCATCTCCAAAAGTTTAATGGCGTAGTAATTTGATTATCAATAACTTTATGTCATTAACACAACACAAATTGAGAATCTTTGACTATATGAATCAGTAAGTTAGTTAGTATAATTAAGGATTGGGCTGGCCTCGGGAAAAAGTAAAAATAAAAGCGGCTTACATATAATTAGGGGTTGGGCCCATATGTGGCCTCGTGAAAAGTAAATGTAAATCTAAAGCGGCGGTTGTACCAATGAACGAAGATGATGCTATTTCCAACTTAGTTAAAGGAGACGGAACATAAATGACTAAAATACCCTTAAACCACTTCCTCCGCACCAGTTTACAGAGTTTACCTTTTAATCTCGGTCGCCTTCTCTCTCTCTCTCTCTCTGCTTCTCCAGAATATTTTGGGGTTGCCCCTCCCTTAGGCTTAAACAGTTAAACCCTACAACACACACACAGACACTGTCTCGATTCTTACCCGCCCAAATTACTTCTCTACGAATGTATCATGTGTGATTCCGTTCAATTCTCTACTCTTTTCTTCAATTGAGTATCCCATGATTTCAGAATCTCCTCAAATTTTCCTACTGTAAGTTTCATAAAAATCCTCCCTTTTTATGTTTCTTTTGCTTCTTCTCTCTGTTTCTTATTATTATTCGAAAGCATTGAGTTTTGGGGCTTGTTTATGTTCCTATTGTATGTGCTTGCATGATCAATTTTTTTCGACTTGGGAATATCATCATCAGCTACGTCTGTAACAATGGGTTCTATGATCCTCTAGCGGTTCAAAATATGAAATTTACCATATGCTTAAGTTATTCTGTACTAGTAGTTCTTAGTGTTTTAGCTATTTTGGCTGGATTATGATGTTGTTGGTCTCTCTCTTTCTCTTGATTCATACATTGACAGATAACGGAGAAAGCAACTGACTTAGAATCTTCTGTTGTTATTGAAATGGAAGACAAGGATCTTGTGAAGTCTGAGAACGGTGATTTATCATTCAGACAGGATCATTTTACCGGGATTCGACACAACTACGAACTCTACTCTAGTCATGACTACAATTCCGCTTTTGAACAGCTTCTCGATATTAACCTCCAGATTGGTGTTTCTTGTGAGGACAACCAGGTCTGGGACAGTTTTCAGGAACACAAAGACTCTAGGATTCCTAACAATGATGATGAAACCAAAGAAGGTGCAGGTGGTTTAGATGGAAACCAAAATGATGGCTATCTCTCTTTTCCTGATAATGATGACTCTGGAACTTCTGAGATTGATAAATCTGTTGTTATTGGAACCAACCATAAGCAAGAATCTCAAGATAACTTAGAGTTTGGGATGGAGTTTTCTCGGGAACCACAAAAGGCTTCTCATCCTGGTCCGATCGATGCTGGTGGCACTAATACTGAGCATGAAATGGTCGTTGGTATGGAATTTTCAGATGCCAATGCTTGTAGGAGAGCTATAAAGAATGCAGCAATTGCTCTACGCTTTGAGTTGCAAACAGTTAAATCTGATAAGACACGCTTCACCGCCAAGTGCATAGGCGAGGGTTGTCCATGGAGAATTCACTGCGCCAAGCTTGCTGGTGTGCCAACTTTTACTGTGAGGACTATTCATGGGAGTCACACTTGTGGTGGGGTTTCACATCTTGGTCATCAGCAAGCTTCTGTCCAGTGGGTTGCTGATGTTGTGGCGGAAAAGCTGAAACAGAATCCACATTTCAAACCAAAGGAGATACTTGAGGAAATTTATCGAGTTCATGGGATCTCACTGTCTTACAAGCAAGCCTGGAGAGGCAAAGAGCGTATAATGGCTACTCTTCGTGGCTCATTTGAAGAAGAGTATCGCCTTCTTCCCCAATACTGTGATGAAATCAGAAGAACAAATCCTGGAAGCATCGCTGTGGTTCATGCAAATCCAATCGATGGGACCTTTCAACACTTGTTTATTTCTTTCCAAGCATCAATCACTGGTTTTGTAAATGCTTGTCGGCCTCTTATTGCACTGGACAAGACTTCTTTACAGAGCAAATATCCAGGGACATTGCTGCTTGCTGCTGGCTTTGATGGAGATGGAGCTGTGTTTCCTTTGGCATTTGCTATTGTTAATGAAGAAAGTGACAGTAACTGGCATAGGTTTCTCTCGGAGCTTCGTAAGATTCTTGAAGTTAACTCTGAGAATATGCCAAAGCTTACCATATTGTCAAGTATGGAGAGATTTATTACTGATGGGGTAGAGGCTAATTTCCCAACAGCTTCTCATGGCATTTGTGTCCATCATCTCGCAGGACGGTTCCAAAAGGAATTTCAAAGCACTATTCTTGTGAACCTTCTTTGGGAGGCTGCACATTCTCTCACCGTCCTTGAGTTCAAATCAAAACTGAATAAGATCGAACAGATATCCCCGGAGGCTTCTTTATGGATCCAAAACTTCTCTCCTGCTCTATGGGCATCATCATACTCTGAAGGAACAAGGTTTGGACATTTAACTGCTAATGTTATTACCGAGTCACTCAGCAATTGGATTCAAGATACCTCAGGTCTTCCTATAATACAAATGATGGAGTGTATTCACCGCCATTTGATGAATATGTTCAAAGAACGCCGTGAAGCGAGCGCACATTGGTCTGATGTACTTGTTCCTTCGGCTGAAAGACAAATGGTTGCTGCTGTAGAAAAGTCTCGTCTTCACCGCGTTTACAGAGCAAACGAAGCGGAATTTGAAGTCATGACTCATGAAGGAAGTGTTGTTGTAAATATAGAAAACCGTTCTTGTTTGTGCCGCCGGTGGGAAATTTATGGTTTTCCGTGTAGCCATGCCATTGGAGCGCTCTTGTCTTGCAAAGAGAACGTTTACAGTTACACTGAGAGTTGTTTCACGGTGGAGAGTTACAGAAGAACTTATGCAGAAACTGTAGAGCCAGTTTCAGACGAAGTCCAGTGGAAAGGAAATGATTCAGAGAGAGACAGTGAAGATATAATAAGAACACCAAAGGTTATGAAAGGTGCTCCGAGGAAGAGGAGAATTAGGCCAGAGGATCGTGGCCGTGTGAAGCGTGCGGTTCGTTGCGGTCGGTGTAATCAGCCGGGCCATTTCAGGACAACTTGCACTGCTCCTATGTAATGTAACAGTAGTTACTATTTCAGGATTTTTATTTAGGTTTTAGGAAATTTTTTGGTAGAGGATTGGCTCTCAACATATTATAAATTAGATTTTATGGCTTTAGGTTAATGTAGCATGCTTTTACATCTTTTGCCACATGAACATGATGATCCTATTTCTGGATGCACTATGATGGATAATATTATTAACATGATGCCCCTATCATTGAGCAAATCTAACTTAATATTCTAATTGCATCATTAATTTAACAACACTGCACAATGACATCTTTGAGTAAACTTGTTCGTGAGGAGTTTTGTTGAATAGTGTGTGAGGAGCTCTGCCTATAATTAGTTTCCGAAGACCACCTCAGCTATTTTTAGCACCGCAAGACGACTGAATTGGATGGTGCTAACGAAGTCAGGTTCATGAATCTTCGCCACAGAGTACGGAAACTGAAAACACAATGAGACTCAAAAGAAGCAACACACAAGAATGGCGACGACGTACGAACAGTCTGAGTTTCATCAAAAGATCTACCAATTGATCCTTAGGAATCCCACTAATCAAATCCATCGTCATGCAGAGAGGTCATTGATAATGTTCTTAAAAATTTCTTATTCCTGATCTTATGAAACTGAATGTGTTTGTTGTTTTGACAGAATATTACGGCAGCAAAACGTCGACTTACTCGCAGATATTGGTGGTGTCATCGGTAGGTTTGATGATAGCAGCCGCAGTGCATTACCGTATACGGAGGCTACGTGATTCCAAAATCATCCCTCGTCTTAGATTATCTCAGAAACACAAAGACCATGAGAAACTCGAAAGATTCTCTCATTACGTTGGTAAAAATTAATACACATACACATTAGTACATGAACCCTCCATGAGCAAGGAATGCCTTGGATCATATGTTAACGTTTTTTTCTTTCTTTCTGATTTGGGACATGAAACGTAGCAAGGCAAATGGGATTCAAGGATAGAAGAGAGTGTCCAAATCTCTGCAAGTTAGCAGCAGAATACATCAGGAAATCTGAATGTTGTGAAGAGGATATTTACAGCTTTTTCTCTCAAGAGCCTGACGCTGATACCCTCTTCATTAAGCTTGTTGAGGAGTTTGAAAGATGCATTCTCAGCTACTTTGCGTATCACTGGAGCCACGCCGATCTCATGATTAGTCAGGTTTGTGCGTGTAAAAGAAAAATCATTTCTCCTGTTATAACACATTGTAGACCAAAACAGTCAGTGTCATGTATGAATCTCAGATACTGAGCGCAGACGCTGAGCCAAAGAGGAAGCTGAAGCAAATTGTGATGGCAGCTACAAGGTAAGGAACTAAAGAAACAGAAACATGAGTTTTTTTTGTAATCGAAAGCTGTGTGTTCTGTTATAGTAATTGATGAATGATTGATTTTGTGTGTTATATATACTGTATCTAGGGAGCAGAGGATTAAGAGGGTGACTAAGAACTTGAAAGTGGCAAGAGTGTTCAACACTTTGGTAGAGGAAATGAAAGCAATGGGGCTCGCATCTACGGATGACTCACAGTGTACAGAAGTTATGGCACCAGTGGCTCACAAAGACCGCAGTCCGGTTCTACTCCTCATGGGTGGTGGGATGGGCGCAGGAAAGAGCACTGTGCTCAAGGACATACTCAAAGAGTAAAGCAAAATCTCATTATGTAGTCATCACTTTCTAGCACTCATGTGTATATGTAGTTGAAGCTAAACAGATGGTTTTTCATTATGGACTCAGAGCATTCTGGGCAGGAGCAGACTGTGTGGTGATTGAAGCTGATGCTTTCAAAGAATCTGACGTCATTTACAGAGCCTTAAGCTCTCGTGGCCATGTAGATATGATCCAGACAGCTGAATTGGTAAAGACATGATGATCAAATTCTGGAAAAAAAACACAGAAGAAACTGTAAAAGTAGATCAAAATATTGACTATGAGGTTTGAAATTTTTTGTAAGAATAGGTTCATCAGTCATCAACAGATGCAGCTTCATCACTGCTAGTGACGGCCCTGAATGAAGGGAGGGATGTGATCATGGATGGGACACTCTCATGGGTACCTTTCGTGGTGCAGACAATAACAATGGCGAGGAATGTGCATCGTCACCATTACAGAATGGGAGCTGGATACAAGGTTGGTGACGATGGGGTTGTCACAGAGAACTATTGGGAACGGATTGGTGAAAGGCAACAGCTTCAAGAGGATGGACGTAGGAGAAAACCATATAGAATTGAACTAGTTGGAGTTGTGTGTGATGCATATCTAGCAGTTATAAGAGCCATTAGGTGAGTGAGTACAACCACCATCTATCTATCTATCTTTCAAGTTTGTCTCTTTAACATAAAGGAGTGTTTTTGGCTGAGATTGTAGGAGAGCCATCATGTGTAGAAGAGCGGTTAGGGTGAGATCACAGCTGAGATCTCACAAACGGTTTGCGGATGCATTTCCTACCTACTGCAACCTTGTTGACAATGCTAGGCTTTACTGCACCAACGCGCTTGAAGGATCTCCAAAGGTTAGTACTGAGAACAGAACCAGTTATCAATAGTGCATAGCATACGTAGTGTAGATAAGAAAATACTAACAGGTGAAGTGTGATTTTGACACAGCTGATAGGTTGGAAAGAGAAAGAAAAGACATTGCTAGTGGATCCAGTGGAGATAGAGTGTTTGAAACGAGTCGGAGCGTTAAACGAAAACGCAGATTCCATATGCGAGCTCTATAAACAACCCAATCCCGCTTGTGAAGCAGGATCAATCTGGAAAGACATTGTTCTTTCACCTTCAAGGTTTAACATTCAACAAGAACTAAAATACTCGATTCAGAAAGTAGAACGATCTAAACAACATCTCAACAACACCAAAACCAATATCTCAACAACAACACCAAAAGCTGAATAAGTTGAGATTGTATTGTAAACCATTGTATGTAAACAAAATTAGGCTGCAAGAAACTCAGATTTGGCTTCTTCTATCATCGATGAGAAAACAGATTTATCTTTATATATATATATATGATATTGAAAGGATAGCAGTTCAAGGAGCCATTGAATTACACAAAGAAAGAACACTGAGATAAAGAAAAAAAGCAAAGTCACACATAAAAGGATCATTGAATTATACAAAACTAACCATCTATCATTAACCCTTTTCTTCTACCTAAGAAACCCTAATTTCACTTCCTCACCCTTGTTGAAGCCCTCTTTGCTGGAGACTTAACCGTCTTTGGCTTCACAACCTTCTTCACCGGGGTCTTCTTCTTTGTCGCAACCGTCTTCTTCACAGCAACAGCTTTCTTCGCCGGGGATGTAACCTTGGCCGTTTTCGCTGCCTTGGTAGCCTTGGGTTTCGCAGCAACAGCTTTCCTCTTAGGCGCAGCAGTGGCTTTAGCCTTGGTAGTCACTTTCTTCGCAGCAGCTGTCTTAGATTTAACCGCCGTCGGTTTCTTAGATTTGGAAGAAGCCGCCGTGACCTTTCCCTTTGGCTTGGTGGTAACCGCCGCGGTTGCAGATTTCTTCTTCGCTGGTACAGCCGCCGCTGCCTTAGGAGGTGATGATGACTTAGCCAACGCCGATGCAGACGGAAGCTTAAACGAGGCTTTAACCTTGACGAGCTTCCCAGAAGCAACAAGTCTCTTCAAGTTAAGCAGCAAGAGCTTCCTGAACGTTGGTGGTAGCTCCTTACGCTTCTCCTCGATGAACTTCTGAATCGCGTATTGGCTAGATCCGGTTCTCTCCTTCAACGTAACAATCGCATCCTTAATCATCTGAACCATCACAACAAACAACAAAAAATCAATCTCACAAATCTCAGAATCTACAAAATCAAATCTCAAAAAAGCTAAAAATCGAATCTCGTTACCTCTTCGTAAGGAGGATGAGATGAAACGGTTCTCTTCTTCGGAGCAGCGGCGGAGACAGCTTTCTTCTCCTTCACTTCCTTAACTTTCTTCGATTTGCGAACCTTCGTCGCAGGCTTCTTCTTCTCGACGGCCGCCTCCGTCACCGTCTCCTCCACAGCGTTGTTGTTTCCTTCGATCGTAGCTGTATTCTCTATCTCCATCTCGCTCGTCGTCATATATTTTGATTGCAAGAAACCGTAAAATGTAATCTAGAAAGTGTTTGTTTGTGATTATGGAAGAATGTGATGAGACCATCGGAAACGTCCGATTTATATATAAGTTAGATGTGTATCAGACGGCAATTCATATCTCTCTTCTGATTGGTTAAAACAATGACTACGCGGATCGCTATGTTTTCCTCAAGTTTGAATACGAATCGTTGGATTTTATGTTTATCAACGGTGTAGAAAGAAGGAGTGTGGATGGTGGGATGAGTAAGTTAGTGGATGTGGATTTAGATGCTTTGTGTATTATTTGTTTGTGCTTTTTAGCTCGATTCATTTGATCATAACTCGTGATGTACTAGGCCAAATTCGTTTTTGTTTTTTGCATTGTGTAGAAAATTCTGTGAGGTTTCTTTTGGTTATCTAAGTGTGAGAAACGGATTATTGTGCAATGAGAAATATGGTTTTGAAGCAAGATATGTCATAACTAGTGTTTTTCTTGATAGTATTACGGTATATTTGGGTTTTCGAATAATGCGAAAGGTAATTTCGATGAAAATTATGCTGATACGAAACTAGACAAATCAAGGAGTGAATCAAACCATTAAGCTTGTAATTTCGATTACTTTTTGATTCAAAACCATTTGATTGAATACCACCCTAGATGACCAAAAACTTATATAGTTTGTTTCTCACCTCTTTACTGTTTTGTGGTGTGTGTCTATGTTAATAAAAAAATTCATACTGTATATTGTGGTCTACGAGTCTACGAATGAGATTAATTTTAAATGATAGTGAAACATGTTTTTCATTATAGTTATGATGCATTCATAGAGGTTACATTTCTTAAAAGCAACCTATATATGTACGTACCCTGGGGCATCCAAGAGGCGTCTATGTTGTAAATGGACTAATTCACTTATCACTGATCTTTCTTTTCTTTTGAATATCCATAAGCATCACGCTCGATGTGAAACATAAATTATAAAGAACATTGTGTTTATATTAGAATCCACACGTATAACCTTTTTGAACATCATTAACAATATGTTTGATATGAATATGCTGCTCATAGCTCTTTGGAATAAAACACGATGATCATGTCAGGACATAATGGTTCTCACGATAATAATACATTATAGTGATGATGAATTCCATTTGTCTTCGTTAAATAAGAATTATGTTTGTCAATTTGGTAGTTTTTTGCATTCATATAAGGTCATCGCACTTCTACATTCGTCATCCACAGTCAACACTTGAACAGTAATTCTTGGAAACTATAGCTCCCATAAAGAATGGTGTAGCACCCAAATAAATGCATAGAAATCAATCTGAACATATAAACTACAACATTTGAAAGTGACAACAACATTACATGCAAGTCTAAAGAGGACATAAAGTAGAAGAACAAACAGATTTTGTAATTTCTTGGATAGAAAAGCATCTCATGAGTGTATACTTCGTTTATCAAAAAAGAAAGAAAAATAAACTAGTACAAATTTCACAACTCATTCGACCGCTCCAGCAGTTCTAGTAACGTTCTCTCTCGTAATGCTTTGAGAGAATCCATGAAGAGAAAAAAGATTACCCTGTCTCCACAGAAACTTCTACTGAAACAACAAGAGTATTTAAAGTCCTTTACTCGGTGCACTCCGGTAGCTTCCGAGCATAGACAAGCACCATCATAAAATCTTTTGCAGAGGAACCTACCGATACAGCAAATCGTTGGTGGTTTGAACTTTTCTGCATCCATAGATCCACTACATTGTAAAGCTTCAGTGTCGGGATCACCACCTCTCCCATACAACTTATCTCTATCTGTACAAAAACCATTAAATGTCTTA
The DNA here is from genome assembly GCA_023657505.1 of Camelina hispida. Lineage (NCBI taxonomy): Eukaryota > Viridiplantae > Streptophyta > Magnoliopsida > Brassicales > Brassicaceae > Camelina > Camelina hispida. The sequence goes on from CP094631.1 coordinate 2,701,582, forward strand.
TCTACTATCAACCAAATACAGGCCATACTTGTTAGCATTAAAGAACTGATCAGATCCGTAACTCAGCTTCCATTACATTCAAACGTTCTATCCTCTACCGTGCCTGCCATAGTGCATATATAGATGCTTACCTCAGCTTCACTCTTGATATCTAGCTTCCTCATGAGGTACTTTTGGATGAAAGAAACTGGAATATTTCCATCCCTGTCATAGAATGAGATAGCGGGTTATCTTCCCGAACAAAAGAATACTTCATAACAAAAAATACAGGGCACTCAGAAGGTCCGAGTTGCTATGTAAGATGTAGCGACAACACAGGATTATATAAAACAAAGAATACTTAAAATGACATGAAACCTACTTTATTCTCAAAAAATTTGCTGGAATCTGAGGCAAAGAAGTTTCTCCTTCCCTGAGACCACCAAGCCCTTGTCAATATACCAAGAGAAACAAATAATCTCACTTACGAAAGGAAAGAAAAAGTTTCATATATGAGAGAAAGAATCTTACTTATCATTGGACGTCACAAGTGAGAACCAAACAGGACCATTTCTGCTCTCCTGTTTTGCACTTGACTCATCTGGCTGTGGCAAATTGCTTGAATCACCAAAAGTGGTTGCAGACCTTTTGCGTCGAGTCCTACGCAATCTTTTAGGAGTAGCTGTTTCTGATGTTGTAGGATCACCATTGTTACTCTTTTCATCCTCACCTTTACATTTGCTTTTCTGATCCTTAGTTTTGGTTTGATTGCGAGATGCAAGTGCGTGCTCAGATTTTGAGCCTGACCCTTGAGAAGCAGAAGACTTCGGGGGCTTTGTTCTATTTGCCACTTCAACCAGAAAGTTTAAAGGTTTCCAATCCAGTTTGGAATCCCAGGGTTCATCCCCATCCTTGTTTTCTTTATTGGAGAGGGACTCTTTACGTGACTGCACAAAAAAAAAAAAAAGCAAACTTAAATAATGGGACTACTTTTTACTTTGCAGTGTACCACAACAAAAGAAATATGTAATCAGAGCTTGTCAGATATAAAATGACACCAAAACGAGAAAATAGAGCATAGCCGTGATCACCTTCTTTAACTGCCTTTTATTCTGAGTGATATTGTCGGGTGAGCTTATGCCCTCTAGAAGCTCATCCCCAGAAGATTCTTCTTTCTTCACACTTTTATCAGCCAAAGAACCATTACGCAACTCTTTCCTTGCTGCCGCTTTAGTTCTTTTTCCTGTTGTTCCAGCTTGTGCTGACACCCTAGGCGTGCTTACAACCAAAGACGATATAGATCTCTCCTTCCTCTTTGCCGGTAGGGACACCATTTCAGGAGCTTTCACTTTTTTCCGTTTCAGAGGAAAGATTTTGGCTCTCAAGTCTTGCAAATTGTGGTCAGGCCTAAAACCATGGATAAAAAAGTGGCTCCTTTAACATAGATTCTACAAATCTCTCATCAATACATAACGAGTAAGAAAAAGGAAAGTACAAATGAGATCCTATAAATATCCTATTTTAAATTCTCCTACAACATTCCATAAATGAATTTTCTAAAGGGGATACAATTCATCTCACCAACAAAGTCTATGAAAAGGAGAAATAAGGAGCAAATCAAATTTATGACTGCTAAACAAAACTAAACAGAGTTTTGATGAGCTGAAACACAGAACAAGATTAGCTTTACCTCAGCTTCTCCAACGGGGTGCCACCGAGGTCAATATTACATACAGGACAGCTCTCTATCTCATCCTCTGTAATTTTCTCATAGATGCATTTCCTGCAAACTGCAATAGGAAATTAACCTTGCAACTTAGTTCATTACAGTAGAGATAAGCAACTAAGAACATGATTTGTATTAAATGTGACCAAATATCATGAATTGGTATAAGAAACACATAATTTGTGAGATGCGTTCATAATCTATGACTTCCCTCCACCACATCCACTTAACAAGTATGCCCCCAACATAATCAACTATCACATCACACAGTATTATCATATATCCGCCCCAAACATGTCTCACGTGTATCACAAAAACTGAGCTCATGTATGCAATTACATACGTATCCATAGAGACCAAATGCTGAATCCAAGTAACAATATACAGCCTAATTGAACAAGATGGAGAAATTGAAGCAGTCAGAATTGCCTATTAATTCTTTTTTTTGGTCAACAAAAGAACTATTCATTGACTCGACGACGAGAGGAAGAAGAAGAAGAAAGAGATAGATATATAACTAAACTGAGAGCTATAAAGATTCCAAATTGAGAAGAAATCAAAGCAAATGTGAGCGAAATTCGAAACATTGAGGAACAGGACTGACATGTGTGAAGGCACTCGGAAATAGTGGTGGCGTCACGGAGGATATTCTCGCAGAGAGGACAGCTCAGGCATGCCCTCATCGTCTCCGTCTTCACCTTACTCACCATCTCTTTAAATCTATTGGGGCTCGCTCAATCACTCGCACGTTGCTATATCCCCTTCACCCAAAGCTGCATGTTGACGAAAACGGCGAAGATGTGTTCGTCTATCTCTCTCTCGTTCGGTCGATGGTGATGATCTGAGGAATTAATGATATGGTAAGAGAGAGAGATTGGAGAATTTGACGTACGATTCGGACAAGAAGAGGCCGTCGTCGTCGTCTATTAAAATTTTTAAGAGAAGAGAGATGTGACACTTTATTTTATTGCGGAACAAGGGTTTTGTTTGTGTGTGTTCTGTCTATCTCTATAGCTCCTACCTTTCTCGTCGACAATAAAAACGAGTGCTCGAAGACGTTCTTTTTTTTTTTCTTCTCCTTTTTTTCTTCGTGTTATTTATTGGAAAATTACTAGGTCAAAATATTACTATTTTTTTGTTCTTTTTTTTCTGGTTAATCTCTAATTTGGAAAGTATAATTTTGTTAGAATGTTGAATGACATATATTTATTTATTTATTTATTTGGTGGTAACATTTTGTATTTTAAGATATTCCTTATGAGAAAAAGAAAGAATAAAATATTCCAGCGTGGGTATAATGAATCTGGCGTACATCTAATGAGTGTAACATGCGAATCAGCGGCCAAAAGATATGTGAGGATGAGAGATATCTCATATCTCTAGGTAACGTCGCGTATGACGGGGATGAGGGTCTTTTCTAATGAGTCTCTTGCATAGTTTATGTACTCTCAATTGACGCGTTAATGAAGTGTAAGGGTGTATCAATATTCACACCACGATTTTTACTAGCATTGACTATAGAGTAATGGAAAGAGTTTTTGAAGAAACAGAGGACATATATACGAGATTGCATTTTTCGTATGTGGCATCCTAATTGATTAATCTAACCTCAACAAAATCAGTCTAACATTATGTTTCGACCCTAATAAAGTAAACATTCTATACACCTACTATACATACATACATTTATCATATCATATCATTCGATTACGATATCAGAAAATCAAAACATAAACATACCGTTCTTCATGTTTCACGGATCCGTCACACTACTTCCTCTTTCAATTATTTTTTCACTATTGAACCAGTTTTTATTCTGCTAGAAACCAACTTTAATGTACACCCAGTGTTATGAAACTCGTTCAGATGTCTGTCTCCTATCATATATATTTTACTTAGTAGTGCTTTGACGGGAAGTTAGTCAAAAATTTGGTGACAGGATGAAAATACATTAACTAGCTAGGTCTTTTTGATAACTTTAACATTGCGCATTTAGGTATATATTATATAAAATTTGATTTTCAAATTTAGGCGTTAACATGATTGTAATACATGTCAATTGTATCATTATCAATAAGGTCAATTGTATCAATTCTAACATTACAAAAATATTATGTTGTAATAAAGTAATGTAAAATTTCTAAACCGATCATAAAAAGAAATCAATATAAGAAGAAAAAATTTACATATTAATATGAATACATGAAAATAATTAAATATATTTATTAAATTATTAACCTAATTTTGTGGGAATTTTATTTGTTGAAAAAATAATTCAGAATATTTAAATTTCTTATTTATATAATAAGAGAATGTGTATTTTGATTTCTTATTTGTTATTGAGCTACTTGAGATTGTGAGATAATTTGTTTTGTTTCTCAAAATCTATTGCGTATTCAAAAATTCTATAAGAAAATGATTGGTCCATAGCTCAAAACCGATTTTTTAATTTCTCAGTTCTATCTAACTTTCTTAGATATATGAATATTTATACAGAGTATATAAATTGAGATGCATTTTAAATTAATTAAATATCATATATGTGTTTTAATATGTATTGTTCTCTTATATTTTTGATTAAAGTATAATATTATAAATTTCTATATATATTTTTGTTATCATTCTCAGCATTGTACCTAAAATAATAATAAAAAATCAATTTCAGCAGGTTAATAATAATTTTGAGAAATATCATTTTTTGTGTATCCTTTTCAAAAATGTTTTATTCATCTATCAATTATCAAAAATACCTCTTATTAAACCTTAAAATTATGATGTTTTATAAGGTTTATAAACTTATAAAGTACTTGAGATCAAGATATATTTCTTTATTTTTAACTAACAAAAAAAAATTTCTTTATTTATTTTAATTACAAATCGTAATACAACTTTTTTGCAAGATATATGTTATCTTTTAATTTATCCAATCATATACTTTTTGCGGATTAACTGGGTCTTGAACAAAAGCACCATCTTTATCTAGTTTCTCTAAATAAACTCCATCTTCTCTTGCTCTCCAATCCCATAGGCCTCCGTTTTTTCTATAACTAATAACCTTGAATGCTGTAAAATTCTGATAGTGTTTATAGTTCGGTCCTTGTTTCAAGGTACACATAAAACGAGTTGTAGCAAAAAAATTAATGGTAAAATAATATACATAATTTTGTCCAATTGGTATTGTTTTTGGACCAATAACATCATTTTTGGAATAACATCTCATCCAAAGATTTTTGTTGAATTGTAGTTCGTTTGCAATCCTGACTCCGCCGCCTGATACATGGTTAAACAAGCAAAAAGTTAAAACAAATAGAAAGACTAAAAAGTTTTTCATTTTTTCTCTAAGTAAATGTTTATAATTTAGATTTTTTTTTTTGTTAACTTGGTTTTTGTGTAGCTGGTAATTTATATAGACACATTACGGTGGAACAAGATTTCTTTCCGTATTAGTTTCCAAGTTTTAACATATATGATATATATAGAGCTGTGCCGATTACGATAGCATATTGATTTCAAAGATTTTGTTTTGTCCTAAAATTTTGGTAACTTATAAAATTAAGTAGTTATTATAGATTAATCGTATTTAAAAGATTTTATCCTAAATCGTATTTGGTAACCTAAAGATTTTATTAAAATCATTTAATTTTTATCCATTGTTAACATTTAATAAAATCATCATTAATTGCTAGCACAAACTTAACAAAAATATTCTAGAAACATCGGATATTGATTTAGCAAATATTACTAGGTCCTAGATTTTGGAAACTAATAGAATTAAATACAATCTTCTGGGAAGTTTATAATCTTCAGAAGATTATATCCGATAATTAAAGAATTCTCAGAAGATTATATTTAATTCTATTAGTTTCCAAAATCTAGGACCTAATAATATTTGCTAAATCAATATCCAATGTCTTTGGAATATTTTTGTTTATATATTAATATTCGGTTAACTTTCTTAGTTTATATATCCGATCTTATTTCCAAATTATCTTATTTTCACAGATTTTCTAACTAATTTCATCACTACCTTCATTAGCATTTAATATTTTCCTAATCCTATATCCAATTATAATTAAATTATGAAGTTTTTCTTTGCTTCTAACTATACTTTCTGAAATCAAACGAAGAATTTGGCTTAACTAAGTTAAGTCACAGAAGTCTCTATTTTAAGTTCTATCACTGTAAAATCACTGTAAAATAAAAAAAAAAAATTGCACTTGCTTATGTTCTTTCGTTTGCTAAAATAATCATAAGACTATTAAATTTGGCTTACCTAAATATTCTTCCAAAATATATATCCTCATGAAAATTTTATTGTTGATGCAACTAGATGTTCTTCCCCAAGCAAGAAGCAATGGAGCAAAGGAATCTTGGATGATGATAACTGAGGGGGAATGTACACACACAAAAAAAAACTAAGTAATTAGAAATTTTAAATGTGAAAATATTATCTTGAAGAAAATTAGACATATGAATATATTGTATATATTTATTGTGAAAATAAGTAATTAGAATTTTTAAATGTGGATATATATATATATATATATATTTATTGAGCCAAATACTATGTATTTTCTTACTTAAAGAAAATAATACTTACATGTGTCACACAAGTTTCTTTTTATTCGGTATTATGGTTTTTGTAAATTATTTTTGGTAATTTTCATACTCATTTATATCCGATCCTAATTAATTTGTAGAACAGTATCAGTGACCTATTGAAAACAACTCATCCTTTTTTCTTTTCTTTTTAACATGATAATTAACTAGTCTTTATATATGATATGGTTTGTGATAACTTTATTTACAGCCACTAGGATTTAAACCGTGGTAACCCGGGGGACAATATTTATAATTTAAAAATTTAAAATTTATATTGTATTTATTTGTTATTTTATTATTATTTTATTAATTTTAAAAATATAAAATTTTACAGGTATTTGATATAAGTATTCAAAGTATAGGATTTTTGTAATGTTTTCAAGGTTTTAACCCGTGTGGTATATGTATAGTCTAGTAATACATTTATCTCCTGGTACACATATAAAAGTATTTAAAAAAAACAATTTCACTTAAGTCCCTATATGAGATTAATACCAACCCGTCTCACCAAAATCAAAATAAGTTTTTGCGTAAAAAAAAAAAGTAAAATAAGTTTTTCATCAAGTTTAATTATGTTAATTGTTTTACCAAATTAGCATATTTTTATAGTTTATAATTTTTTCCATGTCAATATATATAGTTTATGATAATTAATAGAAGTTTAATTTTTTGGTAATTCCTCAAAAAATTAAAAATAAACCAAATTATATGGGGGCTTTTCAACATATTTAATGTGATATTTTATAATTGGATTTTCAGTTTAGGAAATTTATTAATGTTAATATAATTATGGAAATTGTAAACTTTTGTTATGGAAAATCTGTTGTATATCATTTGAATTTGAGAGATTCTAGCATCCAATAAAATAGTTTTGGAGATTTAATGGGTTAAAACTTTAATGAGTAAAGTTGTTTTTGGAAAAATCGGAATGTATAGATGTTGTTAGTGATTTGTGTGATTGGCATCAATCGCTAGCAACCGCTACCACCCGCAAACGCATCGTTTGTGGGAGGTGGCGGGAGAACCAGTCGACACCTTACTCTACCTCCTCCAGGTCCTCTACCATTTTACACAAAGAAAATAATAGTTTTTAAAAAAAAACTTTATTTGTTAAAAAAAGCAAAATAGAAATAAAAGATAAGTTTTACAATTCTTTTGTTTTGTTAAATCGTCAATACTGATTTACATAAGTTTTATAATTCTTTTGTTTTGTCTAGAGAAGAAGTTGGCAATCTGCTTAATCCGATATTATGTGAAAATTATAAAATTTAAAGGACCCTGTAACACCTAACACTTTTTGTTGAAAATATAAAAACTATGCTAAATTTTCTTTCTCAGATGAATTTTAAAACTATCTGTGCTATTTCTTTTTGGCCGACATGCTAATATATATATACTACTAAGTTTCTTCAAAATAGGATTAATTTATGTCCATGATGTGTGTGAGACTGAAATTCTTTTCTTGTCTTATATAGGACGGGGGAGAAAGAAAACTCCATTGACGTGTAATTTTCCGATTGGGTGATTAGTATAATAAATACCGAAACAAAAAAAAGGGAGACCCCATCATCTATTAATTACTTTACACAGCTTCATCAACGGCGTAATCACATGCCGTCACATGTACACCTGCCCGCACCTGATCTTCGTCCTTTTGCTCCTCGGTTTGCTGACTCCTTCGGTCCCTCTCCTCACCAAAATCACATTTGACATACGTACCAACAGACCTAAAAATAAAATAAAATGATTAAACAATGATTAAAAAAAAATACGAATGATTTTAATTTTCTATTAATTGAAAAAAGGAAATACATAAAAGCAAAATCCCCCGATGGTGCCACGAGGGGAAAGCTCTGAATCTCTCCATCTCTCTAAACTGAAGCGAAGAATAAAGCAAATCCCAGAAGTTGTTGTTGTTGTTCATCGTTTTGGTCGGTCTTTTGCTTGTTGATCAAGCAGCAACGTTGTTGCTTCTTCTTCTTCTTCCTGGAGAACGAACGAAGGATCCAGGGTTTCCATGAGATTATAGTTAGAGTTTTTTTGGAATTGCTGAATCTCGCGCTTGATTATTCATGAAGCAAATTCGGCGATGGCAGAGGATTCTCTTCCTCTCATTGCTATCCATATCTGTCTTCGCTCCGCTTATTCTCGTCTCCAATCGTCTTAAGAGCATCACTCCCGTTGGTCAGCCTTTAGCCCTCCCCCCGATCCTTCTTCTATTGTACATGGTCGATCGTGTAGAATTGCTTTTTGATGCCTTTTGATCTTTGATTGAATCTCATGAATTTCACCATCGCCTTTGCTTTTTTTGTAAAATTTTGTTTTGATTTTTGGATTGCGGATTGTTTCCTGGCAGGTCGTAGAGAATTTATTGAAGATTTATCCAGAATTGTAAGTCTCGTCTTCAATCGCTGTTTTTACAATCCTTAATCTTATTAGAGAATCTTCAGCATGCTCTTTTAGTTGTGCCAAGTTTTCAGATCTTATGATTCTTTTTTTTATTTGAATGCTTTATATAGTTCTCGAGCAATACACTGTAGCTGACATGTATACACCATTATTCTGCAGAGATTCAGGACAGATGACCTTAGACTTAGCGCTATTGGACAGGTACGTTAGAAGTTACCGGAGTCCTCTTCTTAACCTTTTGACCATTTCTTTTAGTTGAAATGGTTTGACTTTGTGATTTAGGAGGATGGAGAAGGCTTGAAAGGTCCAAGACTCATTCTCTTCAAGGATGGCGAACTTAATTCTCTAGTTAAGGATAATTCGTCTGATGAAAGTGATGCTGGTAGGGTCATATCTTCAAATCTTGCTTTGTTTTGTTCTCATGTTATCAACTTCTCAGATTTCTTATCTGTAGTGTAATCATGGGTTGCAGGTAATAATAATCACAAAAACAGGGAAGAACAAGTAATAGTTGCACAGAAGGTGACAGTTGGCTCTGATGAAAAGGTGTGTGTGTATATATAAATTCAACCGATTTGAAGATAACATGTACTAGATTAGTCCAGCTGATATAAGTTAACATGAACTTGACGATTGCTCAGGGTATGAAATAACTCCTATATTGAATCCTAGTATCAGATTACAGAACATTGTGGTCCATGTTGATTAGTTGATCTAAGGAAAAGAAAAGCCAAGTTTTGCTTTTGATCAAATTCTTTAAGATTAGATGTTTCAAGATTACATTTTGTTTGTTTGTTTTGTGTTAGGATCAACTTCTACCAACAGTCAATCAACTTGCTAATAAAACGGATTTCAATCCCCCTTTTTCTAAGGGTGAGAAGAACACAAGGGTTCAGCCCGATAGAGCAACAGATGTGAAGACAAAGGAGATCAGAGACAAAATTATACAAGCTAAAGTCTACGTGAATTTCGCTCCACCTGGAAGTAACGCTCAACTTGTGAAGGAGTTGAGAGCTCGGATGAAAGAGCTGGAACGGTCAGTTGGTGATGCGACAAAGGACAAAGATTTATCAAAGGGGTAAGCCACAACTGCTTGCTTCAGAAGGAGAGGATACCATGATTGTATTCAGAAACTTGTTACAACTACTACCTTTTACTGACAAAAACTCGGTTGTTTAAGATGACTCTTATAGTAACCTCTGGCATGATGTTTCTTTCAGCGCTCTTCGCAGGGTGAAGCCCATGGAAAATGCGTTATACAAGGCTAGTCGTGTCTTTAACAATTGCCCTGCCATTGCTACCAAACTCCGTGCCATGAATTATAACTCAGAAGAACAAGTTCAGGCACAGAAAAAACAAGCAGCATATCTAATGCAGCTTGCTGCAAGGACCACCCCAAAAGGGCTTCACTGCCTCTCAATGCGGCTGACATCAGAATACTTTTCACTGGAACCTGAAAAAAGGCAGATGCCTAACCAGCAAAATTATTACGACCGTAGTTTCAATCATTATGTTGTCTTCTCTGACAATGTTTTGGCTTCTTCAGTCGTTGTTAACTCTACGATATCTTCTTCAAAGGTACCTTGCATCTCTTATATAAATTTCTACTTGGTATATATTATATGCTATGTTTCAAGTGTCTTCACTATATCGTCGCATTTACTTCATCTTCAGAGCCACTTTTTAATCTTGCTTCTGATGGCTGTTTGCAGGAGCCGGAAAGAATAGTCTTCCATGTTGTGACTGATTCTCTTAATTACCCATCAATCTCAATGTGGTTTCTGCTAAACATTCAAAGTAGAGCTACTATCCAAATCTTAAACATTGATGATATGGATGTTCTGCCTTCAGATTATGATCAATTGCTGATGAAGCAAAACTCTAATGACCCAAGATTCATTTCTACCCTAAATCACGCACGATTCTATCTTCCGGATATATTCCCGGGTTTAAACAAGATGGTACTCTTTGACCATGATGTAGTAGTTCAAAGAGATTTAAGTAGACTGTGGAGCATTGATATGAAAGGAAAGGTGATTGGAGCTGTAGAGACTTGTCTTCCAGGTGAATCTTCATTTCGATCAATGAGCACATTTATTAATTTCTCAGACGCATGGGTTGCTGGGAAATTTAGTGCTAGAGCATGCACGTGGGCATTCGGGATGAATCTAGTTGATCTTGAAGAATGGAGAAGAAGGAAGCTGACTTCTACATACATAAGATACTTCAACCTGGTACGCTATACACACACTCTACTGCACTTGCTCTCCTCATTTAACTAACACTAGCCATATTCCAAGTTTTCGAAGGGGTTCTTAAATTTGTTTATACGCCATTATTATGAAAGACGTTGTAATATTGATTGGGTTTTAGATAGCCTATCTAGGGGATGAAAGGTTTTGAATTGAGAACTCAGAAACATTGCTTTAACTAGCAAACGAACATAAGGCAACTAGTACTAAGATCATATACTTGTGTGTAAATACTCACGTCATTCTGACTTGTGTGTAATGGCGTTGTAAGCCTAACAACAGTTTGGGGGATATATTTTATTTGGCAGGGAACAAAGAGACCATTGTGGAAAGCTGGGAGCTTACCAATAGGCTGGTTGACTTTCTATAGGCAAACATTAGCGTTGGACAAGAGATGGCATTTGATGGGGTTAGGTCGGGAATCAGGAGTTAGAGAGGTTGACATCGAACAAGCTGCGGTTATACACTACGATGGGATAATGAAACCATGGTTGGACATTGGAAAAGAGAAATACAAACATTACTGGAACATACATGTCCCTTACCATCACACATACTTGCAACAGTGCAATCTTCACGCTTGATACGAAAACAAAAAAACAAATTCTGACAACTTAGGTTTCAGTTTTCAGATTCTTTTTTGTTAAACAAGCTACTCAAGCATGTTGTCAAATGTGTTATGATTAGCTTCATTCTTTAACTCACATCAGTGTAAATCTTGGTTCCTCCTCCTTTTTCATACTTCTTTCATCAGAGCTTAATCTTATTATACTTTTAGGTTACAGCAAAAATCGATTGTTCACGTTATTTCTCAATTTCATTCCTTTTATTTTTTTGGCCACGGATTAAAGAGTGCGGTTCGGTTTAGAAGCGTAACCTAAAATAAACCGATCGGTTTGATTTAGTTATAAGCCTAAGTAGAACTAAGCCCTAAATCGGTTTCGTAAAATCTATCTCACAGCCTCCTCCTTTGGCTCGCTTTCTTCTTCTTCTTCTTCGTCAATCGAATTCTCTCTTCTCCCAATCTATTCTCAACTTTTCTGACTAATCTTCGTCTTCATCACCATCTCTCAGAGTTCTTTCGAGCCAATCGCGTCTTCAGTGGTTTAGGTAATGCTCGATTTTAGATAATTTCCTTTTTTGTTCTCTCTTATTTTTTCCTTGTAGTTATGATAATGGAAGAGTCGTGTAACGCTCTACAGAAGGCTTTGATGTTCATTACTTGTTAGGATACAATAAACTTTCTGATAATTCGCGTGTAATTACCCGAATGCTCGGAAACTTCTATTCGCTTTACGAATTCGACTTCTCTGAATTTTGTTTTTGTTTTTGATTCAAACGCATATATCTGAATTGTGAATTTAATAAACATTGAAGGAATGTTCTATCTAAGTGAGCTGGAACATTCACTAAGAGTGCCTCCGCATCTACTTAACCTCCCACTCGAAGATGCCATTAAGTCAGTGCTTCAGAATCTCTTCTTGGACAAGGTTTTTTTTTTTTGCTCATTGCCCCTTTTCTTATTTCCATTGTCTGCTTATTAATACACACACAGTGGCTAATTTTATCAAAATTTTGTTATGAAAAAGGTTTTAGCAGATTTAGGGCTTTGTGTATCTGTTTACGACATTAAATCAATAGAAGGAGGCTTTGTTTTACCCGGTGATGGTGCTGCCACCTATAAGGTATTTTCATATTACCCCCATCTTTTTTTCTCATCTCTCTCTTTTTTACCTTTGTTGTGTTGTTAATTTTTGTTTTTGTTTTTACTTGTGATTGTAGGTAGTTTTTAGAATTGTTGTCTTTCGTCCATTTGTTGGTGAGGTCATAGCTGCAAAGTTCAAAGAGTCTGACGCCAATGGCTTGCGCTGTGAGTACTACTATATTAATTTACCCAAATTCACTCAAGAGTTCTAATGTTTGTGCTCTCACTACATCCTGTTACATACTTATGATATATCTCTTATATTACTTGGCAGTAACACTTGGATTCTTTGAGGACATCTATGTGCCAGCTCCACTTATACCCATACCCAACCGCTGTGAGCCTGACCCTTATAATAGGTAAAGTAAAAATGTGTCCTGCAGACTGCAGTGCATGGTATATTTCTAGGGATCACAAAGTTTACTGTGTTTTTTGGTTAACAGGAAGCAAATGAGATGGGTCTGGGAGTTTGACGGTCAAGACTATATTATCGATGATTCCTGTCAGGTTAACTTTTTTGGTTCTCCAGTTGCTCTTTTTTTAAGTGTAAATTTTTCGAAAGTGGTCTCCTCTGAAACGTAGCATTGTGATTGGCAGATTAAGTTTAGAGTTCAGAGCATCAGTTATCCATCAGTTCCAACTGAGCGAGCAGAGGACGCAAAGCCTTTTGCTCCTATGATGGTCACTGTAAGTTCATTCTCAAAGCTTTTCATGTTGTATTTCTTCTTCCTCTTTTCTAGATACCAACTTCTTCTATACCATGTTTTTGTTTTTGTTGTTCCCTTTTCGGTCCAGTAATCAATCAATGTTGTGAACTGTGCAGGGGAATATAGATGACGACGGTTTAGGTCCTGTTTCTTGGTGGGAGTCTTTTGCCCAGATTGATGAAGAAGAAGAGGAGTGAGAGTCTGAGACCGAGTCGATGCATATACAGTATCACATGAAATCATAACCGATAATGATGATAGTCATGGCGACAAAACTTGTATCCTCTCCAATTTTTGATAAAAACTAAAGATCTCTTCAGTCTAGTTTTTTGCCTGATCTAGGAAGTTATGTAAAAAGACAAAAAATAGCTGATTATTAAAAAAAGAAATTTAGGATGGATGATGAGGGAGTTGGGAGAGGAGTAGATTTATGTCAGGGGCATGGTGATCCTCAGCACGGATGCGATCAGGTTGAATCCAACGGCCATCAGAGTTCTTGATCATTCCTTTGTTAGCGTCTTGGCGCCAATAGGGAGGGACCATGAAATGGTCTTTCAAAAAATCAGATGCTTTGTTCACTAACGCTGGATCTCTCCCACTTGATAACACAAATCTCTTTCCTTTACCATGATACCTGTACGTAATTTTTTATTAGCAACCATAATTTGACATATAAATTGGCAACATCATCATTCTAAAAGTACTGGGTAGTAGTTTGGGTGGGTTTTTATGATCCAACCACAAAAGCGGTGCCACGTTAAATCAAATTAGTTAAGTCTTATCCAACTTTTTCTTTTAAGACCATACTGAATTAATTACAAGGTTGTTGGACTGTGAAATCATCAAAGATACACTGAGATATTTATATTTTTTTTATTATTATATTTTTTTCTTTTGATACACAGAAATTGAGATCTTGTCTCCTAAAAGAAAAAGTCGCAAAACTATATTACTACTATTTATCTGAACAGTAAAAACGAAATTAGTGAAAGTGATCTGTATTTTCACAATGTCAGATTACCTTTGAAGTAAAAAAAAAAAAAAAAGATTTTAATAAGAAAAGACTAACCCGTCAAGGAGATGGAGGAGAGCTTCCAAGTTATGAGCAGTGGAAAGATCAACAGCTGGCTTAAGGAACGGCGAGTTCTGATGATCCAACGGCAGCTTTTCACCCACGTGGCAATAACACCACGGCAATCCTCCCGCCAATTTCATTAGCGCGTGTGGCGCACGCTCGTTCAGTAACAGTCCCGGCGATTTCGCCACGACGTCGTGCTCGTTCACCACCCTCAGCACCTTCACTCCCAGTTTCTCGATCCTCTCCTTAAACCGAATGTTCCCGACTCGCGGTCCTCCGTACGTGAACGCCGTCACCGGAATCACTTTTCCTTTCCTAGTTCTGTTCAGTCCCATCTCCGCCACGTCGTACGCGCTTAGCACCGCCAATGCGCCGCCGAGGCTGTGTCCCGTCATGGTGATGCTCAGATCTTCTCCTTCCTCGTCTCCGTACCTCTCCACCAGCCTCTTCACTTCCGTCAGAACCTGCTCGCGCGCCGAGAATTTCGAGAACTTGCACGACGTGTCTTTGTCGGTGTAGAGATCGAGGAAACCGGATTCGACTTTAACGGCCGGGTCGGAGCATCGGATTCCGTTTCCGGATACCGGTTTGAGGTAATCCTTCAGATCCGCTATCCACTCGAGCCGCGTGACGGTTCCTCTCCACGCGATCGCGATATCGCGGCGTCCGAGTCGGCCGCGCGTGGCTTCTTCGTCGTCGGAAACCGCCACGTATCCCATCCAGTTGGCGTTCTTGCTCCACACCTTGGACCATCTAGATTTCGAGAAGAAGTTGGGGAGGTTAATGTTCGACGTCGCGTAGAGATAACGCGCCACCTCGTAGCCGGAATCGAGTATCCCGAGCGATTCGAACAGGTGACGGCGCGTGAACCTGCAGCTCCCACAGTACCTTGAGAATGGATCAAAGTCGAAGGCGTCGTAACAGGCCTGGGCCATTTCCCCGTACCTGATCAGCTCGGATCTAAGAACAGGGTCCATCGGATCCATTAACCCGGCCCAATTATCTTCCCCTTGGATCTTCCGCCACGTGTCTTTCAAACTCTTCGATTCTTTAGCTTCTTCTCTGTCCCGCCGGCGAATATCCTCCGCCGTCGTCAGCTCAAAGTTTTCCTGCTCGAGCCTTGGAGAAACAGAAGCCTCCTCTTCGGTTTTCGACATAGCCCTCGCCGTCCATGAACTGGCGGGCAAAGTAATACGACTAGAGTGTGGTTTGAGGTTAAGAGAGTAGTGAGATTTTTGGTTGATAAGATGAGGAAGACGAAGGTTGTGGGAGGGAATGGTCGCCATTATTGAAAAGCTTGATGACTTTCAGAGTCGTAACGGAATTTAATTGCACCCTTTTATATTTATATTTGTTAACAAACAATAATAAAGAATCATGCTCATGCTGCATGCGTATACATCATACAATAGTTTAATAGTATATCATTCAACATGTATCTCTTCTTTCTTCTTTTCTCTTGTAATTTTTTTTTATCTCATCACAACAACCATCAGTAGATTTATGCGAGTGTTCTTAGCCAACCAAGTATACCAAGAAGGCCAGTATCAAGTACCCGTGATTTCTTCTCAATCCCTAAAAATCAAACGATGAAAGTGATTTTTTCTTATGCACATAGTAATCACTAATCAACCAGTCTATTCAACTTATTGTAAAAAGATGACTTTTCTCACCAATATCAGCAGCTACCCGATGAGCACACATTACTCCTGAGAATGCCACAGCTATGACTCCCTGACCAGGAAAGCAACTATCCCCCACGCAGTATAGACCATCGATAGCCTATTATTAACCAAACCATTCTTTCATTAGCCAAACCATTCACCAGCAGAACTAACCAAAATCCTGATGTCATCTATCTTTCTTTGGCTTACCGTTGTATTGAACGGCATGCCTAATAAACCTTTTGGGGTTCCTCTAGGCATTGGCCCATAAGTTCCCTTATCCCTAGCAAGATATCGTCTGTGTGTTCTTGGTGTTCCCACCTGCCTCATAAAACGTTTAGATATACAGGCTAAATACCCACATACGGTATATGCTTGCTCTCATGCACCTCAGATACAGATGTCTCATATCATGCAGACCTACTATTACAATGTCCTTGGCAAATCGTAGGGGGAAAAAAACGAGCCTAACCTCCTTAAACGTAATAGATGAACTGAGCCCTGGAAACAGTTTTTTCTCTAGCCTCTGTATTATTTCAGCTGCCACTTCTTCCTTTTTCGCTTCATACTCTTTTGGAGGGAGTCCCTAGTACCGATAATTGGATGAAATAAGTAAATAAAAAATGGGCATAGCAGCACCAATTCTAGAAGATGATACTACTGCTGAGAAAAATTGCAATTAAAACAAGTAGCTCCACGAAGTTGCAATTAAAACAATTAGATCAGCCTCACCTCCCAATCCTCAATTGAGGAAGTTGTAAATATGTGAAGTATATGTCGACCATCTGGAGCCAAAGATGGATCAAGAATGGTTGGAATGCTGAGGAAAATACTACCATAAGGCTCCTCCAAATTCTTCCAATTGTCCTACATATGCAACAAAAGAACAAAGTTGCATTTGAATACTCCCAAGTCCAAACTCAGCCAAATAAATAGATCTTACTACGAAACTAAAACAAACCTCAAGCACAAAATGATGGCAATCTGTATCTGGAGGGAGAACCTCTGCTTTAACACCCATGTGGATTGAAAGAAATGATGGAGCCTTGACATAGACTTTCTGGAAATTTTCTTCTTCTTTTGGAAGCTTTTCTCCCTTTAAAAGTTTCCCTACAGCAACGACAATACAACTTAGGTATTATTACAACAGAAAACACCTATGTATTTGACAGTTTCATAAGCCATTATTTTCTCTTACCAAACGTATCCCATCTTGTAGCATTTGAAATTATTGTTTTGGCGAAAAATTCTCTTCCATCTGCTAGCCTAACACCGACCTGAAAGTTTAGGTCCAGCAAAATAACACAAATTTCATAACCAAAAAGGAATGCCAAAGGTTTAAGGAAAAATATAACTTTAGTAAGACTCATACAGACTTACAGCTTTTCCATCATCAAGTATTATGCTTTTTACATTAGCCTTGTAGAGTATTTCACTTCCGTGATCAACAAGTCCTTCTGCCAAAGACTTGGCAATCCCACCAACGCCACCAACCGGGTAGTTAATTCCTCCATAGTGCCTGTCACATAAAACCTGTCCTTGAACATGTAAGAAAAGAAAAGAACAGAAATGGATATACACGAGTAGTTACCAAGTGCCAAAAAAAGACTCCTACCATACTTGCATTGATCATTGGCGTCTGTAGAGCATTGACTGTGCTGACAATGAAACACTGCAGGCAAATATAAAGGGTTATAAAATTTGGGTGAAGAAATTGCGCAGACTTAGAAAAGAAACTGTTCGTTAATCACCTCTGCATCAATGAAAGACAATAGTTGAGGATCCTTTATGTACTTCCGAGCTATAGCCCCAGCATTTTGCGGCAAGTAATAAGCTATACAACACAGAGAACAACATAACAAGATTCATGTCAGTAGATTTTACTGCTTGTACCAGTGCAAGACGTATATAAACACGCAGCAATCAATTATTACACACACGTCCAACATGATTCGGGAGTCCAAATTCAATTCAGAAGATTTACCGAGTGTCAAGCATTCAAGCGGTTTCTTAAAGAACTGTCCAAAAAGGTAGATAGGCTCTTCTAGTGACTTTAATTCCAGGGAGTTCAATGAGTTGAAGATCTGTTCAAGTTGCAAATCATATAAATATATATAGCACACCACTCGTAAAAGAGTTCAAAATATAAAATAGCATATCAGAACCTTCCAGCAGTCGCCATAGAAACTAAGGATCCCTTCCTTTTCATGGGGAAACTTGCTGGTAAGTTCAGTGACAAAGTCATCGTAATCTCTATGAATCCGAACAGAAAGATCACTAGGAAGATGGAAATGGACAGTGGTAGGATCAGGTATAACCTCCATCTTACGGCCAACAGCCTTCAACGCCTGAGTTATCAAGTTAAGGTTCCCCTGTTCCCTTCAATCAAAACTTAAGCCAATTACCTCCTGAAACTGATATTGAATAAGATGAAGAGAGATTGGTGAAAGCAACCTTATCGCTGAAACCAAACATGACAGAAGAGCCAACATCAAATGTATACCCATCTCTTTCGTAATAGCCAGAGCTCCCACCAGGAATCAAATACTTCTCCAGAACTAAAACCTTAGCTTCTTTCACAGCTAGCTGAGTCGCAGCGACTAATCCTCCAATCCCAGAGCCGATAACAATGGCGTCGTACACACACTCTCTTGTGCTTGTTGCGTCTCTCTTCTTCATCCCTTCAACCACAATTGAAGAAGAAGAAACAGATTTAACCGTAAACATAGGCGATTTCTTCATCTTCTTCTTCCGATTCTCAGAAACACGAACATGAAACCCTAAATTGGAAGAACAACCCAGCTTATTGGTGGTCTTCAACGGAGAGAAGAAGAACAAGGAACTGCGATTGCCACACTCTACGGGATTTTGAAAACTCAAATTCATGCTGCTAAGCTAAGTTCGATCGTCGTCTCCACAGACACTGGGATTGGGACTTGGGAGTAATACTTGGATATTCCCAAAACCATCCAATATCATCAATTCATGAAAAGACTCATAATCAAATTAGCAGCGAGATTAGGCAAAAGGTTTTATCCTAATTTGGAGATTTATTATTTCATAAAACAAAATCAAATGGTTGGTAAAGGCAAAGGAGACTATACAAAATCGCAGCCGTTAATCCTTGTAAGGAGGGTTAGATTTAACAAACCATGCGAGATCGAACGGCTAAAAAGATACTACTCCTACTAGTATGCCAGAGAAGATGTTGAATGCAAGTGGTTTATATTTTTGTTGCATACCTACCTATATTGGTCCACTAAGATTCCATATGTCCAATATTCATATAGAATCATCTGCAGAAATAAAATCAAGTATGGTCCAAAAAGCAATTATCATCTATGTTCAACGTCAAGCAGACTCTCTTTTTAGCAACTTGTAGGAGGATCGTTGAGACCGCATCTTTGTTTCTAAGAGATAAAATTGGAATGATCAACTATCTTTCGTGGATGGTCCTTACAATCAAAAAAGGTTAAAGGCTGCCGAAGAAAAGGTTCGGTCTCGTCGAATCATCTTTGGAACATTTTCAACGATCTTTTTGTGATCTCTGTATGTGGATTCTGATTCTTCCTTCATGTTATAAATACCACCCGACTCAAGCAACTAGAGTCTCAAGCAACTCCTCTCATCAGTCCTTCTTCGCTTTATTCAAGAAAATGGACAAGGTTATGAGAATGTCGTCCGAAAGAGGGGTAGTTATATTCAGCAAGAGTTCGTGTTGTTTGTCCTACGCGGTTCAAGTTCTTTTCCAAGATCTCGGGGTTATCCCTAAGATTCACGAGATCGATAAAGACCCTGAATGCCGAGAGATCGAGAAGGCACTAATGAGGCTAGGGTGTTCAAAGCCGGTCCCAGCCGTCTTCATTGGTGGCAAGCTCGTTGGTTCAACCAATGAAGTAATGTCCATGCACCTTAGCAGCTCGCTTGTTCCTCTAGTGAAGCCATATCTGTGTTAAACCACAAAGGTGTCTCCAAGGATTTATCAGACTAATTAATTTAGCTATGGGATTGTAATTCAATAAGGTAAACAACTGAGCCAAATCTTTGTAGTCTGTTTTCTTTTTTGGGTATTAATTGGTTGTGTAACTTGGGTAAGTGTACGTATAATTGCAATATTGTTATCATATAAACTCGACGGTAAAATATTTTATTCTTATTAATGTATCCTTGATTCAGATGCAACCTCCATTATGATCCAAGTCAAAACACAAAAAGAATCAGAATAGCTACATAACTCACATCAACAGAAATAAACTTGTTTGCAACATATACTACTGGCTTACAATAATTTTTCCCTGTACAAAAAAAAAAAGAAGAAGAAGAACAAGAACCCTCTAAGTAAGCAAACAAATAGTGTATGGTGTCTAGAAAGTTTCTATCTAGGTGAAACGGAGGGAGCAATTCCACTGACAAGGTCAGAGCCAGAGACATCCATTGATGAATAAGGATGCTTCATGATTGAAGAATTCAATGACGATGATGGATGAGTTGTTGTCTCAGACAGATCCGCTGTTTTAGCTACCTGAGATTCCGGCATCAGTTCCCATATGATTTCCAGTTCTCTTACAACTTCCGCCATTGAAGGCCTTGCATCCGTATCCTCTCTGCAGCATCGCAGCGCTAAAGTTGCAAACTTTTCAAGGCATTCATCTGGAACAGAGCTCATTCTCTTATCCACGGCTGACAATATCGAACCAGACTCGTATGCAATGTTGATCTGACAGAAAGAAACATTCCAAACAATTTTAGGTAACGTCAAGAAGAGAAACAAGCTCTTAGCATCTAATCAACATTACCTCACGAACTATGTTCTTGCCATGTGTGATTGGATGCATTCCTGTTAATAGCTCCAAGAACACTACACCTAGACTGTATACATCACTTTTGTCCGTCAATTGATGAGTCAAGAAATATTCCGGATCAAGGTAACCCTGCAAGTCGAAATAATAATCCTCAGTCATGATTTGAGAAACAAATTTTACAAGCAATGCAGGATTCAGATCTTACCGGAGTTCCTTTTACAACAGTAGACACGTGATGAGGTGAGATGCCTTCCATATCAGGCACTGGGGCAAGTCTTGAGAGTCCAAAATCTGCAACCTTTGCGGTGAATCTGGAGTCCAACAATATGTTACTTGCTTTTATATCGCGATGGAATATCGGGGGATCAGCTTCCGTGTGTAAATACAATATTCCCTTAGCTGAACCTAAAGCAATCCGTAGTCTCATCGCAAAGTCTAGAGGCTCTTTTAGTTTAACTGCAAAAACACATATTTGTATATCAATCGTAACGTTTTATTTATTTTACGAGGAATATAGCCCTTGAAACTTTGAAATTAACAGCACACAAAATCACCTATGTTGCTTAATATGTCATATGAAAAGACATCCACATTAAGAACAGTGAACAGTAGTGTTTCTTGATCCACGTAAAGAACAAGCAGCACTATAGATGACTTAGTAAGAAGTAAAACATACCAGATATATTGTCTCGCAAAGTACCATTTTCCATGTACTCATATACCAGCATCTGCAGGCGTGACAATACAAGCAATAAGAGAAACATATATAGGTTTTTGGACCTCAACCGGAAGAGGGTTTGGACAACAGTACCTGCTCGCCTTCTTCGTCGCAAAATCCAAGCAACGAAACAAGGTTTCTGTGATGCAATCTCGATAACAATTCAATTTCAGTTAGGAACTCCCTCTCACCCTGCAATGATCCCTCTTGTGCTCTTTTAATTGCCACAACTGTTCCGCTACCAAGGGTGCCTTTGTAGACCTTTCCATAACCTCCTTGCCCAATTTGAGTGGAACTATTAAAATTGTCCGTAGCCAGAGCCAGCTCAGCATAAGTGAAGCTCTTCACACCTTCGATTTTCAGAGAAGCTTTGGAAGCTGCACATGGATGAATCAAACTTGTAATACCAAAACCAAAAACATATGACCACTACTAATACATAATTTCGATAGATAATCTACTCAAAAACAAGAAAATGCTTACATCGCTTTCTTCTAGCAACCGCACTGTATCCTTTCATACGTTTTCTTATAATGATAAGGGCAATAATAGCGGTTAGCGTAACTGCAACTGCAGCTGAACCAAGAACAATTCCCGCAACTGCACCCTTACTTAAACCAGATGGCGAAGCTGAAGGGAACACTACAAAACCATAAAAAAATGACGGTAAAAACAGAGCTCAATTATGCAAAAGTTGTAAGAAATATATAGGTAAGCCATTCTCTATTGTTATCAGAAGAAAATGACTTTTTTTTTTTGTGTTTAATGTGGCAGAAATACGCCAGCTCGTTTACTTGTACTTCTGTATTGAAATAAATACCAGAGAACGAATACTCTGCTACTAACCATCTCTGTAGACATCTAACAATGTGAAATTCATAAGCTCATAAGGACCAAACAGATCTTCATCTCGGATATTCCATCCAGTGAACATGGCCCTTATCCTCCGAACCTCGCTACGATTGAATATGAAAGAATTGTTGGCATTTGAACCATAAACAGGAAAGAACTTCAAGTACATTCGAAGTCTAGGTCCTTTTTGCCACTGAAATGAGTCAAGGCGCAGCTGATACAGATTCAAACTAAGGCCAGAGGTGATGTATTGCTGAAACTCGGATCTGTAAGGAACAAAATCCGAGAAACCAGGACTTTTCAATCGATATCCCACAAGCAGAGGAGCAGCACAAAAGCACCGTCTAAGAGGTTCTGGTGAAAATTCATAAGGGGGTGGGCATTCAGAACATGTTGTAGTATTAGAATTGGTTGAACCCTGGTTATTGTCTTCCTCAGTTAGAGGTCCACATAATCGAAGCAGATTTCCATCTGAGCATAACGGATTCCCCTGAAGCCTGGAGAGCAAACAATGTCAAATGATACCAGAAAAGTGGACAGTAATCTGAAGGAGCAAACAAGATTCTTTTTAAAAAGTGTTATATACACCATTTAGTAGCTAGAATGATATGCAAAGCAAAATAAGTATGCATGGGCACCTAATAAAGAGTAATAGGAAAGCGCAGATGCAAACCAGATAGTCACATTTGGACGAAGGTCAGATCTGCCAGAAATATTTGAAAACCTATTGTTCCGCAGATCCCTGAAAAAAACATAAAGGAACTGATGGTCGTCAAGAGATGATATAAAGAAATTTGGAACATGCTGGTAGGTCAAAGCAAAGAAGATATGATTGGTGTTGTAACAGTCATACACAATAATAGTCTCGGTTGAATTCAGTTCTCTTTCTTGCCATATTCTAGAGGGAATCGAACCACTCAGATCATTGTTTGCAAGCGACCTGCAACATTAGGTAGACAACAAAACAAACCATCAGCCATCTTCATATCTAAAAATGATAAAACGAATAAGTGCATCTCAGAAACCAAAAAGTGACTACACCAATCAAACACACTTACAACTTTTGAAGTCGTGGAAGACCTGAGAAATTTGTTGGAATGGTTCCAGTTAGACTGTTATTGGACAGATCGCTGCAGTATTTTCATCAGATAACAAAGTTAAAAGCACTTCATTTCCAACCAAATAATAAAAATAGAATACTAATAACAGTACATTGCCCTGATTAAATCAAAGGCCAGAATTATGAAAAACGTTAAGAGCTTACATGGTTGTGATACTATCAGAAAGCTTCCCTGTAGGTATAGATCCATTTAACTGATTTCGACTTAGGTCCCTGGAATTCATTCATGTCGAACAATCAGAAACAGATTATATTAATTCGCTAAGGTAGCTGCAGGATCATACAAGGAATCGGCTAGATAAGTTATTAGACTTACAAATAACCAAGTTTTGGGATACTGCTAAGATCAGGCATTGGCCCTTGCAAGCTGCAGTTCCTAAGACTCCTGCCCGTGGACAGATTAGAAAAATATGCATAGGTTAGCATAGAATGCTCATATATCTTATGTCCAAAAGATTTAAAAAACATATATAGAATTTAGACTACCAGTATCTCTAAATTTAGATTGCACTATCTTAATTAGCTCAGAATTTTGTTGATTTCCATCCCCAGAGCTTAAGACATGCACAGTTTAATTCAAATCCAGTGCATTGCTCTCATACTGAATTTTTAAATGCATTAACAGAAGATGAAATCCCCTCCCGCCTCACCCTTAAGTGACTTTGAGTTCAAGATACATTGTGATACTAGCACTTACATCTTCAAAAGTTTAGACATGTTTCCATAAGATTGTGGAATCGTAGTCCCATCAAAGTGATTGTTATCTAATTGTCTGCCAAAATAAACACGAGGAAAAAGGTCAAAAAAAAAAGGACCACCAGTCGGTATGGTGACAGGACCAGGTAAATCGAAAGAAATCAGTGACATGAACTTACAGGATAAGCAAATTTGGCATGTTTGATAACTCAGGAGGAAGATAGCCTGATAAGTTGTTGTTGTCAAGAAGGCTGTAAGAAAAGTAAGTAGTGAGTACAAACATTAAATAGCCTAATAAGGTAAAGCGTGTTTAGCATGGTATAGACATGAAAACTGAGATTAGGTACAAAACATAACATTTTTCAAGTAAGATGATTTAAGCCAGCTAATGATACCAACTCACATGTGAACAATTGATGGTAGACTTCCAAGCTCAGGTGGTATCTGCCCGCTAATCGAATTATTATTCATGTGACTGAGAAAAAAAGATAAGATAGACAATAAATGTAACATACTCAACAGAAAAGGAATCCCAATTACAATTAGCAAATATAAACAGCCATGTACAACTGAACTGAGCATCAGATGAAAGAACTCACAAGTGCTTGGTTTTGTTTAAGTTTGCAAAAGATTTAGGCAGTGGTCCTGATATACGGTTTTCATCAATCTGAATTCTGTCCAAGTTTGGAAGAAACCCAAGCTCATCAGGTAAGTTTCCAGTTAATAGATTTCCATTCAAGAGCCTGGAAAAGTCACATCAAAGTTAGAAGCCAAGCAAAGACTAACAAATAAGGGAAGTAAAACAAGAAAGTCAAAGACTTACAAGAGTTGTAAAGACTTGATATTCCCAATTTCCTTTGGTATAGTTCCGGTGATCTTGTTCCACATGAAACTCCTGACATTAGAGAAGAAGAAGTTGTAAGTTATTCAACATTGGGGTATGAGTATGACTAGAAAGATCAAGTAAAATAATATCACGTACAGGATAGTAAGATGAGTCAACCGGCCAAGTTCCGGGGACAAGTTTCCTGAGAGGTTCATACTGAACAATTGCCTTCAAGTGTTAAGAAAAAAAAGCAAGATACTCAAAACAAGTCTCAAGGAAGAAGACAAGAATGCTTAAGAAGAATAAGGGAGAAAGGGGTGAAAGAAAAGACAATATACAGTTCGCTGACATGAAGATAACCATCATCAAGAGAGGAATTGAAGCAGACAACACCAGTCCAATTCGAATTGCACGGGTCTCTTCCACGCTTCCAATTACTCAATCTATGAACCGGATCGTTCAGACTGTCTTTGATAACTCGCAAAGCCCTCACTGAATCCAAAATAAAAACATTAACGATCAGTACAAAACCCATGTCGCACACACAAATTGTCTGAAGATCTAAACCAAAGAGAAAGTCGATTAAACAAAAAAAAAGGGGAAACCTTCGACGGGATTGGTGATGTCGTCTTGAGCAAAAGTACAAGACGAGAAACAGAGGAAGGAGACGAAAAACAGAGGAAGGAGACAAGGGGAGACATGGGTCGAAAACATAGCGAGAGAGGAAACAGAGGAAGACGACCCAAGAAGAAACAAAGATCTCCAGAGAGAGAGATAGAGAGAGTTAAAAGGAAAAGACCATGACCAGGTAAGAGAGTGAAGAAGAAGACGACCAAGTAAGAGGGAAGTGGTTGGTATTGGGTGGGAGCATTGAAGAGTGGTAAAAATACTCTGGGACATTTCCTTAGTTTGACAAATTCAGGTAGTGGATGAGACCGACGGAGCCTCCTCATCAAAATTGTCACTTTCGCCGCCGCCATTACTCTCCACCTTCTCTTTCTTTCTTCTTCCGTCAAAACCCATTAACTTGCTTTTTTCTTTCCTTTGTTTAATGGTTTCCTTGTGTAAACCTGCCCTTTTGACCTTTTTTTGTCTCACTTTTTATTTTATTTTATTGACAGTAGGTAAATAAAAACTTGGCAAGTGCGATGAATTTACAAATGTAACTAAACATGGTTACATTTATTATATTTATATTCCACACCTTGTGTATAATTTTTGCTTTCAAATGTATATTAAAAAAAAATTAAAACGTCTACCAATTGCAAATAAATATAGCATTAAGAAGAGTCGATATCAATCATTGGTCTATCGAAATTTTAATGTAGTACTAGTTGATATATACTTGTGTGTATTTTGGTCCCCACGAATACTAAAAAAAGTCACCAAAGATTGGGAAAATGGTGTTTGATTATTTCGACAAGTGCGATTAAACTGTTTTGTAACCATTCTGTTAGTATGGTTGTGTGAATCACACAACTTAGAAGTATATGATTGAAACTTTGAAAGCAATAAACCCACACAGCGTAGACAAAAAAAAAAAAAAAAAAAAAAAAAAAAAAAAAAAAGCTAGGGACAAATATAGCAGGAATAACTAAAAATGGAAATATAAGAAGCTATGATTAAATTACTTAAAGAAGAAGTACATACAATGTTGCGGCATTATTTGAAAAAGCATATACACGTGAATTGTTACGGATAGATGGTTTCCTTATATATATGGTTAAATCATAATTATGCCTGCGATAGTAAAATATAGGTGATGAATTATATGTAAACCTACTTTGTTATTAGTGGTATTCATTTCTCTTTATCTCTAAATAAATAAATGAAAAAGGAAATAAACTTTAGTTGGTAATAAATAAGCATCATTAAGCTTTTGAATTAGCACAGTGTCGAGGTTATTAAATGATACCGGTCCAATTTGGGCGGGTTTAATAAATAAGATAAAAGAGCAATGTCTAACTTTATCCGTTTTAGTAGGACCGATAAATTGAAATGATGCCCACAAAGGCCCAAAAGTTAAAAGAGAACACTTGTCACGCCAGGTAGGGGTCCGTCTTATTTGGATCGATAAATAAAAGTGATGCCCACAAAGGCCCAATATATAAAAGAGAACACTTGTCACAAAAAATCACGCGCCAGGTAGGGGTCGAACCTACGGCCTTCTGCTTAGGAAACAGACGCTCTATCCACTGAGCTACAGGCGCTTTGGACACTCAATGATATCTTCAAAAATATAGGAATGTTTTGTTTCCTTTCTCCTTGGTTTGCTGTTTGTTTTTTTTTTTTGGTTCATCATTTCTTTTGTAAGAGTCATAGAGTGCGTGCTGCGTGGTATATTAAGAGGCAAAAAAATATATATATACTGTATAATTTTGTTTCTCTAATACAAGACTTTTAATTTTTGAGTCAAGAGTCAGACTCAGACTCAGACGTGGGGAGATGTATGTGTATATGCGATAATTGCTAAAAACTAGCATGTTGAAACAAGCAACTACATAAAAACTAATTGTAATGAATGCACCTAATCCTAATGGGTACTACTACTAGGAGATTGATTAATTATGCACTTAAAAAGCAAATAATCAACTAGTACTAGAATAAAAAAAAAAAGGGGGAGACAAGATGCTGCGATGCTTCACGTGCCAATGTGCCTTTTAGCTTTTCATCACACTAATCATTTCTTTTTAAAATAAATCATACTAATAGACGAAAATATTAATATAAAATTAAAAAATTTCTCAACTCAACTCATAATGACATATGGTAATTACTAATTACTATAAAGTTATTATAGTTAGTGACGTCACTTATCTCTCTCCCCAGTTT
The DNA here is from genome assembly GCA_023657505.1 of Camelina hispida. NCBI lineage: Eukaryota > Viridiplantae > Streptophyta > Magnoliopsida > Brassicales > Brassicaceae > Camelina > Camelina hispida. The sequence goes on from CP094631.1 coordinate 2,729,550, forward strand.
AAGTTAAGTACATCCTCTCTCTCTCTCCTTCGGTCCTACGCTCCTCGTTTCATTCATAGAGAGAGAGAGAGAGAGCTTCATCTTCATCATCTGATCTCCATCATTTTATTATCTCCATTGAGCATTGTTCTCTCTCTCTCTATTTCTCTCACCAAAGCATTGGATTCAATTTCCATTTTCTCGGATTTCAAAAATTCCAAAAAAAACCAAAATGGAGAAATCATCAGATTCGAAGCTCTCCGATCCAATTCCACTACTTCCCAATAATCCAAATGCAGATCCGATCCCTCCTTCTTCCTTCCACCGCCGATCTCGCTCCGACGACATGTCTATGTTCATGTTCATGGATCCCCTCTCTTCCGGCGCACCACCTTCCTCCGACGACCTTCCTTCCGACGACGATCTCTTCTCTTCCTTCATTGACGTCGACTGCCTCACATCTAATCCAAATCCTTTTCCAAATCAATCTCTCTCTTCCAACTCCGCCTCCGGCGCTAATCATAATCCTCCTAATCCTCCTCCCCAGCAGTCTTCTTCTTCTCGTCCTCGTCACCGTCACAGCAATTCCGTTGACGCTGGATGCGCCATGTATGCTGGTGAAATCATGGACGCTAAGAAAGCTATGCCTCCTGAAAAGCTCTCTGAGCTTTGGAACGTTGATCCCAAACGCGCCAAAAGGTTCGTCTTCTTCTTCTTCTATAATTGAATGGAGAATGAACTTTTGAGGAATTAACAGAATTAGGGATTTGGAATTTTACATTTATAGGATATTAGCGAATCGTCAATCTGCAGCTCGATCCAAGGAGAGAAAAGCTCGATACATTCAAGAACTTGAGCGTAAGGTTCAATCGCTTCAAACCGAAGCCACCACTCTCTCTGCTCAGCTCACTCTCTACCAGGTTTTTGTTTCTCTTCTTCGATTCCTTCTTTGGTTGAATGCTTCTTGATACGGAAGTTTTAACAATGTCGAGTTTGATTGTGATACAGAGAGACACAAATGGATTAGCAAACGAGAACACAGAGCTGAAACTCAGGTTACAAGCAATGGAGCAACAAGCTCAGCTTCGTAATGGTAAAAACCTTATTATTCCTTCCTCTCTTATACATTTTTGTGCTTCTTCAGTCTGATCTGATTTTGGATGGTTACAGCACTAAACGAAGCTTTGAGGAAAGAAGTTGAAAGGATGAAGATGGAGACAGGGGAAATCTCTGGGAATTCAGATTCGTTTGATATGGGAATGCAGCAGATTCAGTATTCTTCTTCAACGTTCATGGCGATTCCACCATATCATCATGGCTCGATGAACGGCCAGGATATGCAGCAGATGCATCATTCTAGTTTCAACAATCCAATGGAGATGTCCAATTCTCAAAGCGTATCGGAGTTTCTACAGAACGGGCGATTGCAAGGGCTAGAGATTAGTAGCAATAGCTCAAGCTTAGTCAAATCTGAAGGACCTTCCCTCTCTGCTAGTGAGAGTAGCTCTGCGTATTGAACAACAAGACTATGTGTTGTGGCTGATTTTATCTGTTAATAGGGTTCTTTTTTCTTCAAATTCATTTGATTCACTTTTGATTATTTATTATTCTTTTGGGGTGTCAATGTGCAAGAAAGGACGTATAAAGTTGTGTCGGATGAAATTGTTGATTGTGAGTTTTTTTTATTGTTTGCTACTCCCATTGTTTGTTCTTCAAGGAACGAACAAGACTAATAAATTTCATTTTCCTTTGGTTACAGACAATGATCGTTGCTTCATTTTATTTTATTTTACAATGATGTTTATAAATTTTAGGCAAGCAAGTGACATAATTGTATTATCATTTTCACGATTTATAGAATAACAAGTTGTAAGTTATTTTTTAACAAAATCAACCAGTCTCCCGTGTCTTCCACCACAATGCCAAGTTAACAGAAAAGAACATAGTTAAAACTTGAAATTGTGTTGCATATATGTTGGAAAAAAAAAAAAAAGAGAGCTCAGAGGGTGGCTATAACATCTGAGAAATAAGAAGAATGCGAAGGACCCAACCAACGCGGATGCCAATATCGTCACAGCTCATGCACCAGCCGGGAATCGAACCCGGGTCTGTACCGTGGCAGGGTACTATTCTACCACTAGACCACTGGTGCTTTGATGTTATAGATTAAGTTTAACAATTTAATATATATTATCACAAAATATTTAACTCACATTTTGTATCCAGTTATCAATAGTTCAATACTTCAATACAGTAAGTTGGTAAGGAATTAGTTAGATCAAATAGTGTATATAGTAAACTCATTTAAAAAAAAAGATATATTTAGTGAAGAAGCTTAGAGAGAAGAGAAGGTAGAAGAAAATCACTTTGTCAATTGTAACAGACGACGTTGGCCCATTCTTCTTAAACTTCGTAGGTACCCATTTTGAAACGACAGGCCCAAGCCCATATATATTGTTGTTGACCTTGTCAGTTGTGAGTGTTTTTTTTTTTTTTTTTTTTTTTTTTTCTTTTTGGACCAAGTTTTTTTTTTTGTAAAAGGCTTTCTATTTAAATGCAGAAGAAAAAATAAATGTTACAAAAGCCCAGCGCTTTAGAGTTTGATTTAGAGAGCCCAATTGAATTGAGCCCAATAACATAACAAAAGAGCCCAATAACATAACAAAAACACAATGGTCAGAAGAACTTAGTGAGAACCTAGTGGTAACCTAGTGGTAGGGTTTGTAGCCAATGGAACAGTGAGGCATCGTAGGATGTACGGCCGCTTAAGGTGAGAACCAAATATCGAACATCCCCGATACTAAGGAAGGGTTTGATTCCCTCATGCTTGTGAGCTTGTTACGGATGGTAGAGTCTATCAGTCGGAGTAGAGTGTCAGTGGATCGGAATTGACGACAATGCAGGCGGTGGTTGCGTTCCTCCCAAAGAAGGTACAGAGTACACTGCCAGGCTAAGAGCGTTAGACGAGTCAAAGCTTTTTGGACCAAGTTGTGAGTATTTTTCTATGACATCGAAATTTATAGCATTAAGAAATAAAAAATAAAAAATTAGGTTATGGTCAAACTTAACACAATTAAGTTAACGACTAATTAATCGCTGAGAATGAATTATAATATTTAGTACTGAATACTGGATTAGTTTTTTTATTTTGTCGGTAAAATACTCGGATTAGTGAAGAAGAAAAATCAAGACGAAGAAGATTGATGAGAGATGACGTATGTGCTGCGGTCATGCGCCTTTTCTTTATTCATTCCCCACTAAAAGTATATTCTGTTATATATGTACTTCGTGCGACGGTCCCAGAACCAAACCTTGTTACGTCTCTAATTCATAACTAACATACATAATAATACAACACGATGATTAGTGAACTCTCCTATAAATATTCTACCAAACATTTATTATATTTCTAAGTATTTTATAAAAACAAATTAAATGTTTTATCAAAAAAAAAAAAAGATGTGGACAAATATTTTATTACAAAAATGAAATATACTGTGTGGATTTATTTCCCTTAAATTGTACATCTTAAAATGTTTTTTTTTTCTTTTTTTCTTTTTAACAATAAGGCCCAGAGTTGGCCCTAATTTAATTTGGAGTGACACAAACAAACAAACAAACAAACAAACATAATAAAGAGAGACTCTCTCTCTCTCTCTCTGCTTTCGACCAAACAACCTTCTCCCCTCTCCTCTGGGAGATCTCCAGATTTCTCTCCTTCTTCTTCTTCTTCGCTCCCCCTGAAACAATTCACTCGTTCTCGCCGGCGGCGTCAGTTCCCCCGTTTCTCTAGCCGGCAGATCGACTCCTTTCAAATCCTCCGATCCTATTTTCCCGGTATCGCGGTTTCGAAACCTCAATTTTACCCTTACCCTCGTCCAATTCTCCCTCGATTCTGCAGTTATGGCGCTTAGGGTTACCTTCACCTACTCCAGCTACGTTGCTCGGAACATTGCTTCATCATCCGCCGGGACACGTGTCGGTACCGGCGACGTTAGATCATGCTTCGAATCATGGATTCGTCCCAGGTTCTGCCCTCAGAGTCAGATACCCGATATTGATAAATCTCCCGGAGCCAACAACAACAACAACTCATGGGTTTGTCCCAGCTCAAGCCCTCGTGCTCGTCCACCTTCTTCTTCTTCTATGTACAGCACCATCGCCAGAGAGATCCTCGAAGAAGGAAGCAAGAGTCCACTTGTTATGGGTATGATCTCAATCATGAGATTGGCTGGTGGAGCTCCTGAGCTTCCTGGTATGAACGTTCTTGGGATCTCTCCCTTTAAGACTTCTTCTGTTATCCCCTTCCTTAGGGGTTCTAAGTGGATGCCTTGTAGTATTCCGGCGACGTTATCAACTGATATCGCTGAGGTTGATAGGGTTAAGGTGTGTGATACTAAAGTGAAGTTGGAGTTGAGTGATAAGGTTTCTAATCCTGGTAATGGTTGGGTTAATAAGCTGTTGAACATCTGCTCTGAGGATGCTAAGGCAGCTTTCACGGCTGTTACTGTTTCTCTCCTTTTCCGATCTGCTTTGGCTGAGCCTAAGTCTATACCTTCGACTTCTATGTACCCTACTCTTGATGTGGGTGATCGTGTTATGGCTGAGAAGGTGAGAATACACTACTGGCTATGTAAATTTTGCATTTTTGGTATCGTAGATTGGTGTTTTGATCTTGAGAGGTTTTTTAAAAATGGTTGCTTTCATCAATTCTGTATTATAAGGACTAATTTTGTGTTAAGGGAATGGTCTTGTATGTGTCTTAGGATGCACATTCATCGTTTAATTGGTGTATGTGGCTTTACGTCTGAGTAATTGATCTACTTTTGTGTTGGACAGGTCTCCTACTTTTTCAGAAAGCCAGAGGTTTCAGACATAGTTATCTTCAAGGCTCCTCCTATTTTGCTGGTAGGTCGCAGATCACCATTTCTGTTTTTTTTTTTTTCAAATGTTTTAAAACCTGTTTCAAGAGGTGCTTGATATTCTCCTTTTGAATTGCAGGAACATGGTTACAGTTGTACTGATGTTTTCATAAAAAGGATAGTTGCTAGCGAAGGTGACTGGGTTGAAGTAAGCCCTTATCTCTCTAACCCACTTGTTGATTGATACTATTCATCCATTGAAGTCTTTGTTCAGCTTTATCGGTATTACTTCTCTAGTGCGATTCTTGATGACCAGCCTCCTCATAACAGACCCTAAACCGTTGTTTTTATCTGTTTTTGTATCATTTTCTTGTCTAACCTATCAATGCTGTATCATTTAGGTTTGTAATGGAAAGCTCTTAGTTAATGACTCTGTTCAAGTAGAGGATTTTGTCTTAGAGCCGATTAACTACGAAATGGAACCGATGGTAAGCAAACTTGCACTCTAATTTTAAGGATTTCTTGACCTAGAAAGTTGTTAAAGGAATGCTGTTAACTTAGCTTTTCTTCCTCTTTATTTGCAGTTCGTTCCTGAAGGTTATGTCTTTGTTCTAGGAGACAACCGCAACAAAAGCTTTGACTCTCATAACTGGTAAACCACTTTGGAAATTATCTGTTATTTTATAATTCTTCTGTCTTAAACCACTTTGAAAACTCTGTTGACTCATGGATGATTTGGTGAATGTAAAACGCAGGGGTCCACTTCCAATAAAGAACATCATAGGGAGATCTGTGTTCCGGTATTGGCCACCGAGCAAAGTGTCAGACATAATACACCATGACCAAGTGATCCAAAAGAGAGCTGTTGATGTTTCATGACCAATGCAGGTGGTTCTTAGGATTAAGCATAAAATTGAATAGATGAGCCGAGCCAACCATTTTGGCAATGAAGGCAACAGAGCAATTTTTTCTTCCTGTCTACTGCTTCTATAGAAGACATGGAATGCAATGGGAAATCCATAAAGAAGAAAACTGATACTTTTGCTTTGATTTTTTTTGTTGTGTTGAAACCTTAATGCAACCATTGTTATTGGCAGTCGCTGTCAAATATAAGGGCAAACTGTTTTTTTCTAGTTATTTCTTGTGAAGAATCCTGTAAACGTTCTTTCACCAAGCTCTGTAATGTAGTGTTAAGAAGTGCTGATTTCTTTCTACCAAAAAAACAAAAAAACAAAAGAAGTGCTGATTTCTTTGTTACTGATGATTGATGATGATGTTAAATCCAGGAGTTGCATTTTAATATAACTGTTTATGTTGGAATTTGCAGGTTCTCGTAGGATATGAGAAGTTTTAAATAGATTTTGTATATGAAAATTGGTGTAATTTGTTTTTCAATGTAAACCGAACCAAACTAAAAATGCAGGGATCAAAAAAATTGAGAGAGCTCAGCGATGTGAGGCAATTACATCCGAGCATGGTACCACGTGACAGTTTTTTTAGAAATCTGAGCAATAAAAAGAAAAGAAGAGCTCAGGAATGAGGCGAATACATCTGAGAAATCAGAAGAATGCGAAGGACCCAACCAACGCGGATGCCAATTTCATCACAGCTCATGCACCAGCCGAGAATCGAACCCGGATCTGCAACGTAGCAGGGTACTGTTCTACAGCTAGACTACTAGTGCTTTTTGTTTCTCTAACTTAATTATGATAATAATAACTGATTTTCCTAAACGTTTGTTAATACAGAACGCAAACATCTGACTACTAGTGCTTTTCTTTTAGTCTGCTCTTGGCCCTTCTTAACGAGAAAATAAGTTGGGGAAAAAAAGAAGAGAGAGCTCAGAAGGGTGGCTTATGCATCTGAGAAATCAGAAGAATGCGAAGGACCCAACCAACGCGGATGCCAATTTCGTCACAGCTCATGCACCAGCCGGGAATCGAACCCGGGTCTGTACCGTGGCAGGGTACTATTCTACCACTAGACCACTGGTGCTTCTTGTTTAGCTAGTTAAATTTATTTTACTAATAATACTTTGTTTATACGTTTGCACGGTTGAACGCAAGCTTGCTTATCTTTTTTAGTCTTGGCTCTCTTCTTGAAGAGAAAATAAGTTGGAAAAAAAGAGAAGAGAGAGCTCAGGAGGGTGGCTTGTACATCTGAGAAATCAGAAGAATGCGAAGGACCCAACCAACGCGGATGCCAATTTCGTCACAGCTCATGCACCAGCCGGGAATCGAACCCGGGTCTGTACCGTGGCAGGGTACTATTCTACCACTAGACCACTGGTGCTTTAATGTATGTTGCTATCAGTTACACGTATCTAAATTTATCCCTTTTCATAATAGAAAGCTTTTTGTTTCACATCAGATTGGGTGGGTAGGTTATTTTAACTCGCATTCCAGTAGGTATCTAACGAAAATAATTAGAAGTGAGTAGTGTAGATTCATAAAAAAGAGTCTAAAAACCAAACATATGATTTGAGTATCCATAGAAAGGAGCCTAAAAATCAAATATATGTTTTCAGTGTTGATGAATATAACCACAGACTTTTTTGAATACAGAGTTGTAATAACTAAATCCAAAGAAAAACAAAAACCTGCTGTGTATAATAAAAATGGATCATCAAAGCTGTTTCCTTTTCCTCCCCTCACTCTCTACTTCATTTTTTTTCTCCCCCATACGGTGTGTGGTGGAAGGGTTGTTGATTTTTTTCAGTCTCCCCTACTTCTCTGCTATGCGATTTAAAAAAGAGAACAAAAACAAAAGAAGAGAAATTAAAAAGTTTTTCTTTTGACAAATCTGGTACAAAGAGCGTTGATATTAAAAAAAAAAAAAAAATAGCGATCTTCAAAGCTTTAGGCTTGAAAATCTTTATTTGAATTCCATACAGGAGCCACCGTCTTTTGCACTCCTCCACCATCTGATAATACTCCGCTTCCGTTTTCTGCTGCTATTAGCGGATCTTTCTCGCTCTCCTTCATCTGACAAACCCAAAGCACAAGGGTCTCACATCAGTTTTTGTTCTTATACAGAAACAACACTAAGCAATATAACAGTCAGTATAGTATAGACCTCAAGGAGTAGACCTTTACCAACAATAACAATGCCTAAATGAGTGCTTTTTATTATGGATCAGGGATTAATTTATTGGTGTCCAGATTTCAGTATAAAGAGCCAACAAAAGGATATTAGCGGAAAAGAGAGATGAAGATATATACCTGTGGCAACTGAGTTGATGATTCACTTGCCTTCTGCTGAGTCTCAATCGAGCAGTAGTAGGAATAAACAACCATTCCAATCACAGCAACCAGAATCCCGAGAATGTTGCGCCAGTCAAATGGGTCTCGCAGCAACACATAGCCAAATGCTAGAACCAGGCATGTTTTGAGATGTCCCAGAACTTGATATGTGACAGGAGATGTCTTTCCAATGACAAGAAAAGTGCTGAAGTTTACAGAGACTGATATGAGGCAGGACAGCACAATGAAGAACTGCAGTCAACAAATAAGCACTCGTAAATATGCAGAATCGACATAGAAGCAAGAAGATTGGTGAATAATTTTGGTAGAATTCCTGGCAGATTGAGTCTCACCACTACTTGAGAAGTGTACTTGAATGCAAACACGTTCTGGTTGGTAAGGAGCCCATCCAAAAATGGCCCAGTGACGAAAAGAGTGATTGCTTGATATGGGCAAGACTGATACAGAAGTTGCGTGGATGAAACTTTGAATTTCTTCTGGATGGTATTTGTCATCTGTGTACATTTGGTTAAGATAACAGCATTGGATTGGCTTAAGACAAGATATATAGAAAGTTGAAAGAACAAAGCAATGAGAAAAGAAAGGCTAAGCATAGGATACAATTTGAGCAACACAGGTTGTGATAACAGCCAGCACTGACAAGATAGAACCCAGCATATTAAGCTGAAGATCTGTGACGGTAGCGATTCCAACACCAAGGAGAAGGATGGTTAATGAAAACTGGATTTTCCGACTGCAAACAAAATGGAAGTGTGTCATTAAATAGGCCCTTTACCTGAATCTAGCTACAGAAACTCATGAAGCCATGATAATATCTGCGGATGAATTATCAACACAAAGGGACATAAGACTATCACTAAGCTTCTTTCCTTTTTTTTGGTTTTAAGACTATCACTAAGTTGCCGTACTATTACACAGTATCAAATTATAACTTTATGTTAAACCCAACCAGAAATGCATGACCATGAGAAAAAGATAGATCTCGTACAAAATAGCTTCCTCCACATACATAATCATAACCATGTTGATGGGAGAGATATAAAAAGTAACAGAACTTTGAGAGCTAACCTGAACTTTTTCCTGAAAAAGAGGGTCTCCAAGAGAACAGTGCAGGGAATAATTGCTAGTTTTGTCATCTGTTATTAAAGGAAGAGAAGAGGGTTAGAACAGCACAAGTAAAAAATGGATATCGCATCATGCAGTAGCTGAAATGAGAAATATACCTGGTAGAAACCGACAGAATTAAAGCCCAGGCTGAGGTTCAATAGTCCTATGGAAATCCCATTCAATATGCCAAACCCCATAACAGCTCGTGGATCAAAAGGCTTGTGTTCGAACATCTTCATCCATAATGCCACATGAAGGGAACAAAATGTGACCAGAAGATGCCAACTTGTCAAAGTAGTCGCTGTACATACAAAATAACAAGAGTAAGTAGAGAAGATCAATTGCATTAAATGACACATAAGCAGCTACCACGGGAAAATTGGGGGGGGTAGAACAGTGTCTTGCTCAGTATAATACTACATCAGAACTGTCGGTGCATCTTAGGATAAAAAAATGACTCCCACAGAAAAGAAGAACTAAAGAGTAAACAAAAGGACCTCATAAAGTAAGAAGACATTTACACAAACATCACTATCAAAAGTCACAGTAGCATCTAAATTCGAAAACGTTTGTATTACATTACATACCAAGGATATGAAACTTTCCTAAACACATACAATCATGAAGGCAATTATGGATCATAAGGAGGCATAGAGATAGTATGAAGTAAAATGAGCTATATAATCAGCTCATTCCTCAGACTTCATAAGATAAAACAGGCTCGCAAAACACGAACGGATCCAGAGGAAACAATTTCAGGAAGCAACATGGATATAGATAGATAAACAAAAAGGAGCATGTGAAAATGAAAGAGATTACCGAAAGTGAAGCCAAGGGTGCTAATAAGGGCTTTGTTACAGATCACGATCGAGACAGACGACACAACGGACAAACTCAAAGCGCCGATTGTTCCCAGCTGGAACTTCTGGCCCTCACTCATCTTCGCTCTCTCCTAATAAAAATCTCTCTCGCTTCAATCACGATCTACGATTATCTAAAATCCACCACAAAAAAAAAAAAAAAAAAAAGATTCCGAATCATTATTACGCTAGGGAGTGGAAACGGTGAAGAAAACAAGAGCGATCTGGAGAAAACGAACCTCAGCCGTGCATAACGGAAACGAAAATGCGAGAGAAAACAAAGCTGAAGGGAGCTCAACTGCAGCACAAATGGAGAAACTGGTCAGTAGGGAGAGAAAACGAAGAAGAATTATTGAAAGCCAGAAGCCATTAAACCCTAGATCTGCCGTTATGAGACAGAGATCAAAGATATTTTTTCCAAGTGTTGTTGATAATAGGGAAAAACAAATTTCAAGAGACGCGAAATGAAGAAACGAGAAGATAAAAAGGAGGGAAGAGAGAGGAACTCACAGGAGAGGAAGGAATCAGAGAACCAGAGAGAATTCAAAACTTCGACGGAGGAGAAGAGATTCAGATTTTGTATTATTATTATTAAAAGGCAAAAAAATAAAAAATGCTATTTCTGCAATAAGATGGGTCTCTCTCTCTCTCTCTCCCCCTTTGCCTGCAGTCTCACCACCACCGTCCAGAAAAAAATAGTGAGAGAGAGAGGAAGAAGATACATTACTTGTTTTGGCCCTACCAGCAATTTTTCACCGCGGGATATTTTCGTAATTACGAAATTAAATCTTCTGATCTTTTGTTTTTTACCGTTGGTTTTGTTTGTAAGAAATTCACTCCACAGTAATTTTATTTTCATTTATTGTGGCAACTTTACCTGTCATTAATGGAGAAAAAATATTCCAATTTGTGTTTTTATTACTAGTTGGAGAGTCGAAGGTTTATTTGTAGCAAGGTTTTCACAAACTAAATGACTACATTTTTGTGTATGTTTTTTTTTTTTAGTTAATGCTGCTTCTTTTTGGGTAAAATTTATGATAGCAAGACAATAAATTTTAACCTCATCCAACTGATAAAACATTAATTTAAAGGCATATAATCAAATCTTCTTAACAAAACAAAATAAATAGAGGCGTTATTGGTGTTTGTCATCACCCAAATTGTATTTATAACTTATATATTGAAGGTACTGAATAAACCATTGGGTGAATGGGAAAGAAAAAAAAAAAAGCAGCAGCAAAGCAAAAACTCTTGTGTAATAATGTTGTTTTCTCTTATCAGCAAAGGCTGGGGTAAAACTGAGAAGTCGACTTGAAAGCTACAGCGTCTGCTATGATCTGCACCGACTTCTCATCTGTTTGACTTTCTTTCATATTGGAATCGCATCCCCAAACCCTGACCGCAAGCCTACGGCATTTTGGTGAAGATTCTCTTAAATAGGTTTTGTACCACTTGATCACATCTTTCTTCTGTATGTTTCTCAGTTCTTCTGCTTCTTTTTGGGAGAAATCAAACATGTACCTGCGACGGTTAACACCCATTTTGAATTTACTTGGTGGCCGATGTGGATCAAAGCAACTCACAGAATCTTCCATATGAAACTATATGAGATCGTTTACCTTTTCTCAACAATCTGACTCCATAAGTCATTTGTCTCAGACAAAAGAGAGGGATCCTTTTCCAGCAATGTAGCAATCATACCGCTTCGATAATCTTCAAAGGATTCTTCATCCAATTGTTCCTGCAATTACAGCCCCGAGCAACATTAGTTGAGCTACGTGGGATACTATTTAACGAAACTCAGATGTTTTCTTTTTATTACAAACTTACCAACAGCACTTCAATCTCTTTTATGAAGTTGTCGACTCTCCCGAGCAAATGGACTGGACCGTACTTGGAAGATTGAACACAGAAACAGAAACCATGGACACGATACGTTAAGCGAGGGCCACACTCGACAACATAACCAAGCTGTTCCTTTGTCCTATATCCAAATTCGCATTTATTTGACTATACATATATACAATTTGATTTATCAAACAAAATAGGTAAACATGACTAACCTCAACTGATTGAACAATGGTTCTTCTATGATTTCATGAAAGAGATCCAGCATAGCTTTCATTCTTGTTGACTGAGCTTCTTCAGGCTCGATTTGATAGTAAAGCTGCAAATCAGATTTAGGTTCAAATTCAGAACCATGATTATACCAGAGGAAAGTACTATGTTTTCTTCTTGGCTAACTCATATTATAGAAGAGACAAATTCCTTTATTTACCTCGACTACTGAGTTCGTTTCAGATTTGTTCTTCACACTGACATCTCTTACAAGTTTGGCACTCACAGGGAAACGTGCTATCTGATCTCCATGTCTACATTTGCTTGGGAGCGGTTCAACCGTCAAACTATTTTTGAATATGTTTGATATGTTCACTGCTTCGTCTTCGGACAAATTACCATGACATAGAGCCTCAATAAATATCTGAAAACATAATAGAAATGTTACCTAACCTTTGCCAGATTTAAACAAAAGTCGAGAATAATCACAAGAGCTGTTTATTAAGCAAATTTGGAATCACACTGATGCAGTATGTTACCTGAGAACGGAGTTCAGGGATAAAGCTGTTGAGATCATCGAAAGACAAATCATTTAGTACAGACAACTTTTCGTCACTGTCATAGAATCGTTTACGCAAGAGCTGCAGTCTTAAGTATGTGGAATGGTTCAAAGGCTTCATATTACTGTTTCTAAACCCTCTCTCCATGTTTTCTTTGATAACCTACACGGTTAGATTGAAAAAGTGGACGAATCAAGAATGAATGAGAATACGAAAATGACACTAAATTAAACTTCAAGATTAAATAAGGATAAAAAGTATGACAATTATACATGCAAACATTCACATACCTTAAATCGCTCTAGGCTTGGCATGAAGGATTTGGCTACGGTTAAGATTTTTGATAAAAGAGCTGGAATTTTCTCATTAAAGCCATACACTTTAAGCTCTAGTTTGTCACCAGAGATAGATAAAGAAGTTTCAAGTTTTGCTTTACTGGCCTGCAGAAATTCAGATATTCATGTCAATACTAAAACAAAAACATCTACTAAAATGTCTTCCTAAAAAATAGTTACTTGCCTGGTAGATTATCTCGTTTAACTCGTCTTTCAGAAGCTTAATAAATACTTCTGTCAAAAGGCAGTTCTTCACACTGGCATATGCCCCCTTCAGATTTATGTGGAAGTACGTATTTGCACGAGGAACCTTAAAAGTTTCGTCAAGTTTGTACCAGAACTTCATGAACGGTTCATCAATTATACATCTAGGTGGACACTGAGTTTTGGGATCCACATCAGAGTTAATGGCTCGGATCGAAAAATCACATGGGATAAATTGATTTTTCGAGGGAAGATGCAAAGAGGCATCTACTTCTGAAGGATTGGTCCATGTTTCCATCAACGATAATGGAACATCTTCCTCAATGTAACGAGAACCAAACCAAGGCTCTTGCTGGAACTCTGAAACAAGCGAAGTTTGAAATTAGATAGTAAGAATATAAATATACATCCAAAAGTTACATACTCAAGGAAACTTTAACATACCTTCTGACTTGATGGATTTCGAAACAACATCAATCCGCATGTTTTTTGGTGTGAAGAAACCCATAAGATCTTCTATCAACTTTGGATCCCATGTCTGGTATACATAATCACCATAAATAACGTGCTCCACCGGGTACGCAAGCAAATTCGCTGTACCATAACACTTACAATGATTTACTCAGAAACTCATGACCATGATGAAGATTTTAACATTACATGTACACATATATGCATGGTAAGTTCTGAAACTAATAAGTTGAACCACTATTAGCCCCTAAATAGATTCACTCAAAAAGAACTAGACAAATGAGTATATAAGCACAAACCTGAGAGCTCAGCAGCATAATCGTCTGCCGCCTGCTCCTCAGCAAATTTAAAGTCCATGTTGTCAATATCTTGGAGTTCCTTAAATATCCATTCTTGTGGTGACACATCACGCAATAGCTTGAGATATTGATAAACGTAACCAATGATGTCATAAACCTGTTAACAAAAGTTTTCATAAGGTCAAAATGAGAATTAGTACCATAACAAAAGTAAATCTGACAAGCACGAGACTATATGCAGCTAGCAACAGGCTATGTCAATTTGCCAACCAGAACATGAAACCACTATAGATTTTACTTGAAAAGTTAGGAACAGAGGGTTATATATACAATTGAAAATGATTGAATCTTTCCTTGCGCCAAACTTCAGAAATATTACCTATATAAAATATATGTAAAGTTACCTTCTCTAAACCAGAGTCAGTGAGATATATGGACATGTCAAAAACATAGGCTAGAGACGAGCATTTAATTCCCTCATCCCCAACACCAGCAGAGAGAGAGGTTGCCCAACCCCTACCTTTGAGGAATGAATGCAGACTTCCTCTACCCTCTAAAACAAAATGTTAAAACAACATTCTTCAATGCGCACATGCACAAGTAAACTTGAAGAAAATGCTATACAAAAGATAAAATGGATTTGATTTCTTACCATGTCCTAATAGATATGCTAGATAGTCTTCCGGCTTCTTCACATATGCATGGCGAAGAGGGGGGAGAGTCCATGTCAAATCAAGAATATGAACATCTTTAACCGCTTCTAGGCGATATAATTTACCGCCTTTCCAAATAGGACCTTCTGCCTCCAGAGTTGGCCTGATTTTGGATCCGTTTTTGACAGCACCAAATAGTTCTACAACCCAACTTTCAAGCATATCAAGAGATTCTGCAAGATTTAAAGGTGACCATTAAATTACAACAAATTAAAATAGTAACACAAGCCAATCTTTAGGAATGTATATAGCGACTTTCCAAGAATCACCACCAAACACATTATACATCTAGAGAATTTTACCTCCCCCAATGACAACGAGCTTCATTAATCCACCATGGTAATATTCTTTATATAATTTCACAATACATTCCCGTAAGTCAACCCCATTTTCCATTGCACCACTTAAGCTCTTCTTGTTACCTTCCAGAGCACATAAAGGACACATTAATATTAAAAAATTTCATGAATATCTTAAGTGTGGCAAGAAAGGTACTCCGAGATATCCTTACCCCATGCAAACCTATTAAAAGGATGACCCTTTGCAGACGTATAGCACTGAAGTTGTTGCAGGCGACATGAATCATTTTGGATGGCCTGGTTAAATTCTACAAACTTGTATTTTGTTAGCAAGACACTTTTAATCATATAAAAAGGTAAACTTATCTGAATGTTGATTGGAGATGGATCTTTTGATAGATTAAAACAAAGAAATAAGTGTATGATTAACAGGCAAGAGAAACCTGAATCAACGGCAAGGAGTTCTCGTTCCATAGCCTCAGTCTTCATAAGCGGTGCAACAAAAAACTGAGAGAACCTAATAACAAAAAAAAATCTCAAGTCAAATAAAATAAACCTTCTGAAGAACACAAACGAAAAGGAAAAAGATTAAACCTAACAGAAAGCTCAAATATTTCTTATGGAAATTTTTTTACAGCAAACGGTTTAGGTAAAATGAAAGTGATTACATATCTAAGAGCACTAGGGATAATAGAACAAGACATCTTCCTTTACTATGTCATCAAAAAACTGAAATGATAACAAAATCTAAGCATGCATACTGATACATATATCGCCTGCCTTGGTATATTTACAGCAATTGACATTTTAAACAGATAAGTGGAGTGGCAGCTCAAATAATTTTTAGTACCTTTTCAAGGCACCTTGAAGGAATTCTCTCTTGACTTCAAAGTGATAGCATGTATGCTCCATTTCTGTGTACGCATTAGAGGCTCCACCATGCTTAGACAAGTAACTATCATACTGCAAGCAAAACAAAATCCAAACCGGAAGAAATCAAACAGATTTCATGCTAAAAATGTATAAAGTTAGCATAATACTCTATACGAATCTATAAATAGTGCCAAACGATTGCAATAAACACAGAAAATAATGCAATGCTTACTTCATTCTCATCGGGAAACTCAGTGCTACCCATAAAGAGCATGTGTTCTGCACAAAACATAAACATTAGAGTGACTCAATCAGTAAAAAAGAAAAATCAAAAATCAAAACAAGTGCATTCAAACAGTAGTTCAAACTCATAGAAAGATGGAAAGACCAAGAAAGTGAGCCAATCCTTGCGCCTCTGGGGGATCCAAGAAGCTTCCCATTGATACACACATAGCTGCAGCTGCCTAAGACACAAAAACAAAGGAGTTCAAAATTAAAACTTAATAAAATAAGAAAACTACTGATAGCTTATTATTTTATTTTATTTTAAAAGACCTTTTTAGTCTGATGATCTCCCTTCCCTTTCACTTCATCCTCATCCTCGTCATCTTCATCAATTTGATCCGGAACAGAGCCTTCGGGATAAATATCTGGATCGTGAATAAGGAGAGCACACAATCCATTCTCCAATTCAATCACTCTGTACAACTTCCGATCGTTCGGTGACTTCACCACTACATTGTCTAAGGTCGAAACGCTCTTCGTTGATGCAGACATTGATCTCGTTCGGAGGAGGAGATAGCCACTCGTGAACAAGTGTTGCTGCTGCAGCTTCTTCCTCTTCTTAGCTTTTGCTTCTTCCTCTTCTTAGATAACGCTCTTCTCTCTCTCTCTCCCTTTGCCCCCTGCAGTCACACCACCACCGACACCGTCCAGAGAAAAAAATAGTGAGAGAGAGGAAGAAGAAAGATACATTACTTGTTTTGGCCCTACCAGCATTTTTCACCGCGGGATATTTTCGTAATTGTGAAATTAAATCTCATTATCTACGTTGATCTTTTGTTTTTTTTACCGTTGGTTTTATTTGTAATAAATTCACTCCACAGTAATTTTATTTCATTTATTGTGGCAACTTTACCTGCCATTAATGGAGAAAAATATTCCAATTTGTGTTTTTATTACTAGTTGGAGAGTCGATGGTTTATTTGTAGCAAGGTTTTCAGCAACTGATGACTACTTTTTTCTGTATGTTCTTTTTAGTTAATGCTGCTTCTTTTTGGGTAAAATTTATGATAGCAAAACAATAAATTTTGGACTCATCAAATGATAAAACATAATTTAAATGCATATAATCAAATCTTAACAAACAAAATAAAAAGGGAAAAAATATCCATTAAATCATGAATTTATCCAAAAACGCCATTTAAACCCTGAACTTTTCCGAAGACCAGTTAATTCATCTACTTTTGTTTTCAATTCTAATTAAACATAAAACTTTACAAATAACGCCAAAATAAACATGAATTGGGTAAAGAGCACGTAAACTCCGTTTAACACCCGTTTAACATCTGTTAGATTAACCTAACGACATCTGATGTCGAAATCCCCAAATTTCTTTCTCTCTAATCCCTAATTTACAAACCCAAAAATCCCCAAATTTCTTTCATCTGTAATCTCTAATTTTCTAAATCAAAACCCTATATTCGATTTGATGCCGAAAGTAAAAAACAAGGGGGGTGATTATGTTTGTTGGAGAAAGAATTGAAGATCTACCGCGAGACGAATCAAATAGTTTCATTATGTATGAAGCTCCAGAGGTCGAGGTCGGAGGAGTTGGAACTTTGGAGGCTGAGGTCGAAGGTGTTGGAGCTCAAGTAGCTGAGGTCAGAGAAGGAGTTGGAGCTTCGGAGGCTAAGGTCGAAGTAGTTGGAGCTGTAGAGGTTGAGGTCAGAGAAGAATTTGGAGCTTCGGAGGCTGAGGTCGGAGGAGTTGGAGCTGTAGAGGTTGAGGTCAGAGAAGAGTTTGGAGCTTCGGAGGCTGAGGTCGGAGGAGTTGGAGCTGTAGAGGTTGAGGTCAGAGAAGAGTTTGGAGCTTCGGAGGCTGAGGTCGAAGGAGTTGGAGCTGTAGAGGTTGAGGTCACAGAAGGTCTCGATGCTCAAGAAGTTGTATCAGAGGCTGTTGTTGCCGTAGATAAAGGTAAAGCTAAAAAACGGAGTCGAAAACAAAAAAGAAGAAGCGGTGAAGAGGAGGCTATTGAGCCTGAAGTGGCGCATGAAATGGAGCACGACAGTGAAGATGACTGTGTTGCATATGATGATGACGACTTTGATGATGTTAATGATGGAGTTGGTGGTGAAGATAAGGAGAGGCAGGGTGGTGAAGATAACGAAATTCAAGGCGTGGAAGAAGATGTTACCGCCAACATTGCAGACGACTTCCCAGAGGCTGCAAGAGATTATGGAGATGGTTCTGATTCCGACAGCGGTGATGATATTTGGGATGATGACAAAATTCCAGATCCTTTGTCATCTGATGACGAAGACGAGGTCTAAGACAAAGAAGATGGAGGTCGTAGAGATGTTGACCATCCTGAGGGTTTGTTAACAGTTGAGAAAACGTACAATTTGCCAGAAGAGTTCAAGCTTGCATTGTTGATGCACTCGTTAAAGACAAGATACAATATTAAACTTT
Source organism: Camelina hispida (assembly GCA_023657505.1). Classification (NCBI taxonomy): domain Eukaryota; kingdom Viridiplantae; phylum Streptophyta; class Magnoliopsida; order Brassicales; family Brassicaceae; genus Camelina; species Camelina hispida. The sequence goes on from CP094631.1 coordinate 2,748,124, forward strand.
ATAGGTCTCAAGCTCTGATAGTCGGTGCGAAGTGTTGTTATGAGGATGATGATGGTTTGAGATGTCCTTGGAGAGTCTATTGTTCATATGAAAAAAAAGGAAGCATAAGATGCAGATAAAAGTATATGTCAATGAGCATATATGTGTGAGGTCAGGTTTTTCGAAGATGTTGAATCGGTCTACTATTGCTTTTTTTGTTTGAGGAAAGGCTGAGATTAAATCCCAAGATTACTAAATTTGAGATGGCTGCTGAGATCAAAAGGGAGTATAATTTGGAGGTGACTCCAGACCAGTGTGCAAAGGCAAAGACTAAGGTTACGAAAGCAAAAAGGACTAGTCATGAATCCAAGTTTGTGCGAATATGAGATTATCAAGCAGAGGTTTTGCAACAAAACAAAGAATCCGAATTTGAGATTGAGACAATCCCAGGGCCAGTAGTTGGAAGCAAGCAAAGGTTCTTTAGGTTATAATTTTTTTAAATCACAGAAAGAATCTTGGAAAGAAACATGTAGACCCATCATAGGATTGGATGGAGCTTTCCTAAAGTGGGATATAAAAAGTCATGTTCTAGCTGCTATTGGAAGAGATGGGGATAACAGGATTGTTCCTCTTGCTTGGGCAGTTGTAGAAATATAAAATGATGATAATTGGGATTGGTTTGTTAGACATCTTTTTGCAAGTTTGGGACTTTATACAATGAGGCATATCGCCCTCATTTCAGATAAACAATCGGTGAGTCGAGTAAGAGTATTTTTAAAGTGTTATTTATCACAATCGATCATAGGTCTAACAAAGACACTAGTAACCAAGAAAAAATGTTCTTTTCTCGTTTTTAGACATTAGAATTACAATGACAACTACAGTAACACAAAGGCATACCAAGCACAATATCATCAATATCCATTTCTTAAGTTCTCTTTTGCTCCACATTGCATCTTCCTTCAATTCTTCAATCTGAGTCTTTAGCTCATCAATTTCGACAGCAACCTCAGATCTTGCATTGCTTATCTCATTGTTAATTATGCAGATTTTCTTCTTCTACAACCATCTTTGTACCACCTTCTTCCAAACAACAAGCTTAAACAAATCCTACCTTTTAAATTGAAATCTTTATCAACAAAAATAACAAAAATTCTGGTTGGACACATCTCCTTTGGTTGGACAAGGAAAGTGCTTGGTCTTCCTGGTTTTGTTTCGTACTCGATGTGTAAATGGCCAAATCACTATGAAACCATGTTACAAACCCCGTCCCATCTTTGTTCTCACCACTTGATTGTCTAGAATTACAACTCATATCTCAAAATGTGAAGAAGAGGTGATGACAGACAGAACTGTTGAGGAGAAATCGATTTCTATTTCAATTCGACATTTGGGGATCGGGTTATTCATTTTAATAAGATTCAGGAACAAAACGACGTCGTTTATTATAACGGATTAACCTAACAGATGTTATCGGGAGTTAAACGAAGTTTACATGCTCTGTTACCCAATTCTGCGAGATGTTTATTTTGACATTATTTGTAAAGTTTGATGTTTAATTAGAATTGGAAACAAAAGTAAATGATTTAATTGGCCTTTGGAAAAATTCAGGGTTTAAATGGCATTTTTGGATAAGTTCATGATTTAATTGACATTTTTCCCAAATAAAAGGGGAGTTATTGGTGTTTGTCACCCAAATGTATAACTTATCCATTGAAGGTGAATAAAAATTGGGTGAATGAAAACATAAATGGGAAAAAAACAAAGTAGCAGCGTAAACTCTTGGGTAATAATGTTGTTTCTCTTATCAGCAAAGGCTGGGGTAAAACTGAGAAGTCGACTTGAAAGCTACAGCGTCTGCTATGACCTGCACCGACTTCTCGTCTGTTTGACTTTCTTTCATATTGGTATCGCATCCCCAAACCCTGACCGCAAGTCTACGGCATTTTGCTGAAGACTCTCTGAAATAGGTTTTGTACCACTTGATCACATCTTTCTTCTGTATGTTTCTCAGTTCTTCTGCTTCTTTGTGGGAGAAATCAAACATGTACCTGCGACGGTTAACACCCATTTTGAATTACTTTGTGACCAATGTGGATCAAAGCAACTCATTGAATCTTCATATGAAACTACAGCTCAAAATACTTCAAACCCTTGAGTTCGTTTACCTTTTGTCAACAATCTGACTCCATAACTCATTTGTCTCAGACAAGAGAGAGGGATCCTTTTCCAGCAATCTAGCAATCATACCGCTTCGATAATCTTCAAAGGATTCTTCATCCAATTGTTCCTGCAATTACAGCCCCGAGTAACATTAGTTGAGCTACGTGGGATACTATTTAACAAAACTCAGATGTTTTCTTTTGATTACAAACTTACCAACAGGCCTTCAATCTCTTTTATGAAGTTGTCGACTCTCCCGAGCAAATGGACTGGACCGTACTTGGAAGATTGAACACAGAAACAGAAACCATGGACACGATACGTTAAGCGAGGGCCACACTCGACAACATAACCAAGCTGTTCTTTTGTCCTATATCCAAATTTGCATTTATATGACTACATATATACAAAATATGATTTATCCAACAAAGTAGGTAACCATGACTAACCTCAACTGATTGAACAATGGTTCTTCTATGATTTCATGAAAGAGATCCAGCATAGCTTTCATTCTTGTTGACTGAGCTTCTTCAGGCTCGATTTGATAGTAAAGCTGCAAATCAGATGGTGGTTCAAATTCAAAACCATGATTATACCCGAGGAAAGTACTATGTTTTCTTCTTGGCCAACTTATATTACAGAAAAAGACAATTTCCTTTTTACCTCAATTACTGAGTTTGTTTCAGATTTGTTCTTCACACTGACATCTCTTACAAGTTTGGCACTCACAGGAAAACGTGTTATCTGCTCTCCATGTCTACATTTGCTTGGGAGCGGTTCAACCGTCAAACTATTTTTGAATATGTTTGATATGTTCACTGCTTCGTCTTCGGACAAATTACCATGACATAGAGCCTCAATAAATATCTGAAAACATAACAGAAATTTTACTAAACCTTTGCCTGATTTAAACAAAACTCAAGATCAATCACAAGAGCTGTTTATTAAGCAAATTAGGTATCACACTGATGCAGTATGTTACCTGAGAACGGACTTCAGGAATAAAGCTGTTGAGATCATCGAGAGACAAATCATTTAGCACAGACAACTTTTCGTCACTGTCATAGATTCGCTTACACAAGAGCTGCAGTCTCAAGTATGCGGAATGGTTCAAAGGCTTCATATTAGTGTTTCTAAAGCCTCTCTCCATGTTTTCTTTGATAACCTACAAGATTAGTTTGAAAAAGTAGCTGAATCAAGAATGAATGAGAATATGAAAATGACACCAAATTTAAACTTCAAGATTAAATGAGGATAAAAAGTATGACAATTATACATGCAAACATTCACATACCTTAAATCGCTCTAGACTTGGCATGAAGGATTTGGCTATGGTTAAGATTTTTGATAAAAGAGCTGGAATTTTCTCATTAAAGCCATACACTTTAAGCTCTAGTTTATCACCATACATAGATAAAGCGGTTTCAAGTTTTGCTATACTGGCCTGCAGAAATTCAGATATTCATGTCAATACTAAAACAAAAACATCTAAAAATGTCTTCCTAAAAAATAGTTACGATTACTTGCCTGGTAGATTATCTCGTTTAACTCGTCTTTCAGAAGGTTAATAAATAATTCTGTCAAAAGGCAGTTCTTCACACTGGCATATGCCCCCTTCAGATTTATGCGGAAGTACGTATTTGCACGAGGAACCTTAAAAGTTTCGTCAAGCTTGTACCAGAACTTCATGAACGGTTCATCAATTATACATCTAGGAGGAGACTGAGTTTTGGGATCCACATCAGAGTTAATGGCTCGGATCGAAAAATCACATGGGATAAATTGATTTTTCGAGGGAAGATGCAAAGAGGCATCTACTTCTGAAGGATTGGTCCATGTTTCCATCAACGACAATGGAACATCTTCCTCAATGTAACGAGAACCAAACCAAGGCTCTTGCTGGAACTCTGAAACAAGCAAAGTTAATAGATAGTAAGAATATAAATATACATCCAAAAGTTACATACTCAAGGAAACTTTAACATACCTTCTGACTTGATGGATTTCGAAACAACATCAATCCGCATGTTTTTTGGTGTGAAGAAACCCATAAGATCTTCTATCAACTTTGGATCCCATGTCTGGTATACATAATCACCATAAATAACGTGCTCCACCGGATACGCAAGCATATTCTCTGTACAATAACACTTACAATGATTTACTCAGAAACTCATGACCATGATGAAGATTTTAACATTACATGTACACATCTATGCATGATAAGTTCTGAAACTAATAAGTTGAACAACTATTAGCCCCTTAAAAGATTCACTCAAAAAGAACTAGACAAATGAGTATATAAGCACAAACCTGAGAGTTCAGCAGCATAATCGTCTGCCGGCTGCTCCTCAGCAAATTTAAAGTCCATGTTCCCAATATCTTGGAGTTCCTTAAATATCCATTCTTGTGGTGACACATCACGCAGTAGCTTGAGATATTGATAAACGTAACCAATGATGTTATAAACCTGTTAACAAAAGTTGTCATAAGGTCAAAATGAGAATTAGTACCATAACAAAAGTAAATCTGACAAGCACGAGACTATATGCAGCTAGCAACAGGCTATGTCAATTTGCCAACCAGAACACGAAACCACTATAGATTTTACTTGAAAAGTCAGGGACAGAGGTTTATATATACAATTGAAAATGATTGAATCTTTCCCTGCGCCAAACTACAGAATTACTAACTATATAAATACGCGTCAAGTTACCTTCTCTAAACCAGAGTCAGTGAGATGTATGGACATGCCAAAAACATAGGCTAGAGACGAGCGGTTAATTCCATCATCCCCAACACCAGCAGAGAGCGACGTTGCCCAACCCCTACCTTTGAGGAATGAATGTAGACTTCCTCTACCCTCTGAACCAACAAGATAAAACAACATTATTCAATGCCGCACATGCACAAGTAAACTTGAAGAAAACGCTATATAAAAGATAAAATGAATTTGAATTCTTACCATGTCCTAATAGATGTGCTAGATAGTCTTCCGGCTTCTTCACATAGGCATGGCGAAGAGGGGAAGAGTCCATGTCAAATCAAGTATATGAACATCTTTAACCGCTTCTAGGCGATATAATTTACCGCTTTTCCAAATAGGACCTTCTGCCTCCAGAGTTGGCCTGATTTTGGATCCGTTTTTGACAGCACCTAATAGTTCTACAACCCAACTTTCAAGCATATCAAGAGATTCTGCAAGATTAAAAGGTGGCCATTCAATTACATTAAAATTAAAATAGTAACACAAGCCAATCTTTAGGAATGTATATAGCGACTTTCCAAGAATCACCACCAAACACATTATACATCTAGAGAATTTTACCTCCCCCAATGACAACGAGCTTCATTAATCCACCATGGTAATATTCTTTATATAATTTCTCAATACATTCCCGTAAGTCAACCCCATTTTCCATTGCACCACTTAAGCTCTTCTTGTTACCTTCCAGAGCACATAAAGGACACATTAACATTAAAAAATTTCATGAATATCTTAAGTGTGGCAAGAAAGGTACTCCGAGATATCCTTACCCCATGCAAACCTATTAAAAGGATGACCCTTTGCAGACGTATAGCACTGAAGTTGTTGCAGGCGACATAAATCATTTTGGATGGCCTGGTTAAATTCTACAAATTTGGTTTTTTGTTAGCAAGACACTTTTAACCATATAAAAAGGTTAACTTATCTGAATGTTGATTGGAGATGGATCTTTTGATAGATTAAAACAAAGAAATAAGTGTATGCTTAATAGGCAAGAGAAACCTGAATCAACGGCAAGGAGTTCTCGTTCCATAGCCTCGGTCTTCATAAGCGGTGCAACAAAAAACTGAGAGAACCTAATAACAAAAAAAAAAATTCTCAAGTTAAATAAACCTTCTGACGAACACAAACGAAAAGGAAAAAGATTAAACTTAACAGAAAGCTCAAATACTTCTTATGGAAAATGTTTTACAGCAAACGGTTAGGAAAAATGAAAGTGATTACATATCTAAGAGCACTAGGGATAATTGAACAAGACATCTTCCTTTACTATGTCATCAAAAAACTGAGATGATAACAAAATCTAGGCATGCATACTGATGATACATATATCGCCTGCCTTGGTATATTTACAGCAACTGACATTTAAACAGATAAGTGGAGTGGCAGCTCAAGCAATTTTTTGGTACCTTTTCAAGGCACCTTGAAGGAATTCTCTCTTGACTTCAAAGTGATAGCATGTATGCTCCATCTCTGTGTACGCATTAGAGGCTCCACCATGCTTAGACAAGTAACTATCATACTGCAAGCAAAACAAAATCCAACCCGTAAGAATTCAAACATACATCATGCTAAAAACTTATAAAGTTAGGATAATATATTATATGAATCTATAAATAGTGTCAAACCATTGCAAACACAGAAAATAATGCAATGCAATGCAATGCTTACTTCATTCTCATCGGGAAACTCAGTGCTACCCATAAAAAGCATGTGTTCTGCAGAAAACATAAACATTAGAGTGACTCAATCAGAAAAAAAAATCAAAAATCAAAACAAGTGCAATCAAACAGTAGTTCAAACTCATAGAAAGATGAAAAGACCAAGAAAGTGAGCCAATCCTTGCGCCTCCGGAGGATCCAAGAAGCTTCCCATTGAAACACACATAGCTGCAGCTGCCTAAGACACACGACACCAAGAGTTCAAAATCAAACCCCTTTATAAAATACTGATATAGCTTAAATTTTTTTAAAAAAAAAAACCTTTTTAGTCTGATGATCTCCTTTCCCTTTAACTTCATCTTCATCCTCATCCTCATCATCTTCTTCATCTCCTTCCCCTTCTTCCTCATCATCATCTTCATAGCTCGCGTCACTATCTTCTTCTTCTTCACCGTCCTCGTCATCTTCACCAACTTGATCCGGAACAGAGCCTTCGGGATAGATATCTGGATCGTGAATAAGCAAAGCACACAATCCATTCTCCAATTCAATCACTCTGTATAACCTCCGATCGTTCGGTGACTTCACCACTACATTGTCTAAGGTCGAAACGCTCTTCGCTGATGCAGACATTGTTCTCGTTCTGAGGAGGAGATATCGACTCGTGAACAAGTGTTGCTGCTGCAGCTTCTTCCTCTTCTTAGGTTTTGCTTCTCTGTATCCTATGAATCCGACTCCGCCGCTACTCCCCTCTTCTGATTTTTTAGGATTTAAAAAAAAAAAAAAAAAAAAAGAGAATCACTATTGCCGTTTTCTCCGTAAGAATATGACATGTAAGCCGTTTTTGGACTACATAAAACGACACGCGTTGTTATTTTAAAAGATGGAAACGGCAGAGAAAGAAGAGTATAGCTGTTTCTTCCTTCCTCCGTCGTCTCTGAAATCGAACCCCCGGGGAAAGAAAGTGAATTGAAAAAGTTGAAGTTTTTACTAACCTAATTGACCATTCCTGAAGAACCCAATTCGAGAAACGGAATCGAGGAGCGAGAGAGTGCGGATTTCGCTGAAAAGCCCTAACATTGTTTGGTTGAGTTAAGCAACAACAACAATGGCACTGTCGCAATGGAAGGAAGCTATACTCGAAGGGATCTTCATGGAGATTGAGGATGGTGTTGTGGAGGAGAAGAATCTCGAGCGGTTAGAGAATCTAGTGGAGATTCTACACAAAGAAGGTTCCAAGGTACCCGAATCAGTCAAGGAAGCGTTTTGTAAAGTAGCTGTGGAGTGCACGGCGAAGTGTCTCGCTTTTGAGAAAGATGCAAAAAAGGCTTATACTGAAGCAATTAGATCCATATGGGTTTGTAGGATTATGCCTTTATGTGATAAGGTTAGTTGTTTGGTTACTAGTGACCTTTTGAATAGCTGTCGAAGATTATGGACGGCTCACAGTGACGACAAGACTTGTAAGAGTTTGATGGATGAGAATACGAGAGAGAAAGCTTTGCTTAGTTTGAGGAAGGTTGTTTCTGAGTTGAACCCCAACCTTGTTGAGGAGTTGAATCCTAACATGGATGCATCGGACGAGATTGAAACTAGTGAAGAATCTGAAGAGACAGAGTCAATGGTCGAAGCAAGAGAGAATGAGGTCATTAAAAAAAACAGTATGGCGTCTGAAGCTATGGATGAAGACAAAGGTTTACACTTTCTGAACTTTTGTTTCTTTTTTCATCTCTCTATTAACTTTGTTACTATGTGATTGTGCTTTTTGTCTGATGAATTCCCGAACCTATCAGATACTGAACCGGAAAGATCCACTTCTGGAGGGTCAAAAGCTGAATCTTTGCCCCATCGATACAAGACCATTTCATCTGCAGTTGTTGAAAGAGCGCTCAGAAAGCTTAGAGCTAGTAAAATGGAGCTGATGGAAGCTTTAGAAAAAGGAGGACCGTCAAGTTTAAACAATGAGTCGATTACAGAACAAGAAAATGATGTTGCTAATCCTTCTGGAACAAACGTTGCACCAAGGCCTAGCTTGATGGAGCGACGTACCACGGCACATACTTATGAAGTAAATTTACATTTCGTTTATGGTTCATCACATTACTTTCTGTAGATAGCTAGTTCGATGGGACACACACATTTTCACTAAGTTTTCTAAGCACTACTATCCTGATTCATTCTTTCATCTTTTCCCATTATTTCATTTTGGCTGAACAGCTTGCTGCACTTGGTGGGAAATTAGTCTCAGCTTTGTCTTCATTCTTTCATCTTTTCCCATTATTTCATTTTGGCTGAACAGCTTGCTGCACTTGGTGGGAAATTAGTCTTCAGCTTTGTCTTGTTTGAATTGATATTTTGCATATTCGGTTTGGCAGCTATAACTGAGTTAGAATAACGTGCGTTTCATGCAAAAGTATAATGTGAGACCTAGAAGAATTTTGTTTTTTCACATTTTCATTTGTTTGATTAGTGGGAAGACTCCATTGATGATTCCGATGGTGAACCGGGCGATGATGGTGAAAGGAATCATAAATCAAAACGTAAAAAAATTGTCATGTCTCCTTTGAAGAGAAACCGAAGTGCAGAAGGTGCTAGGAGGAAGAAAGTCCCGTGGTGTACTGCAGAAACGCTGGCTGTACTGAAAGGCTTTGAAAAGTACTTGAAACCTGAAAGTCTCTTAGATGTTTATCAGATGAACATTTTTCATGCAATTTTATTGATTTGAGGCTTTTGTTATTCAGGTATGGTGCAAACTGGAAGCGGATCAAAGATGAGAATCCTATCCTAGTGCGTAGAACTAATGTACACAGCTTCACTTATCTTTTTACACTTTAATTATTTCTCAGACAGTTGATTTTGTCATGTTTCTAATAGTAGACACACTATCCCACAGGGTGATATTAAAGATAAATTTCGAGTTGAGATGAGGCGTGAAGAGCGCCGTCCTTGAGTAGGTGAGTTAAGTATATACATAGTCTTATGGTACTTTCGTCACACTGGTGACCTTGAATGAAGTAAAACACTAATACTTCATTAGCATCTCAGTTCCCCAAATCTAAAGTGTGTAGGTAGGAAAAAGATGATATGAACTCTCACAAACAGTGAGCTTAAGTTCTTAGAACCCAATAGTCGCGCTGATTTCACAAGGTAGTTTTGAAGGGAAACTCTACCTGTGAGCATATGTATCGTGCTGCTTAATAGACAATATAGTTCTCTGGATTCTCGTGAAATACTATCAACATTACCACTTTACCATGTAATGGAATGTGCTATAAAAGGTCTATTTGTATATGTTGATGGGTTTTATGGTTCTATAATTAGCAAACCAACGTGCAAACACATTCATGTCAATCTAACTTTTTAAATGGGTTAGATGAGGCCTGTGAGCTTTGTTGGATTGGTGTTCTAATAGTTGATGACCTTTTACTTTCAGCATAAGAAATCATATTTGTATAATCAGTCATTCAATTTTCTATTCTTTGCTTATAGGAACTGGAGTACTGGAGTAGGCATCAGACCTTTCTTGTGTAGACGAGTAACAAGAGCTGAACAAATGACCCATAAGGAATGTAAAAAAACTGGGTAACATTTTGTCGGCTTTTGTCTTTAAGACACGTAAAAGTTGTGCGTATGATGGTGATAATATCGAGTAAATCGTTTTGTTAACCAAACTAGGCTCCTTAATTAATCTAATATCAGTTCATGGTCAGTTTATATCAAAGCTATTATGGTTTTTATTGGCTTGGTTAAAACTTAAGAAACAACATTCTTGTTTGAAACAAAAAATGCAAAAGACAGATTAACCAATGGTAAATGTCTTGGATCCCATTTGAGTCTGGTGTTGTCCATTTAATGTTTTTGTGTCTGTGGGTTGATCAATTCCAGAGAAATGTCCATAACGTACTAAACTGTATAAATGGTAGAGGTGGGAGATGAGCATTGGGAAACAGCAGCAAAACAGTGGTCCTCATCTTCTTCTTCTTTATCACACAACGCAGCGCTTAGGTTCTGAAAACTCTCTTTTTATCTGCTTTTCCTCTTTAATCATATCCTCTTCTGTGTCAGTGTTACTTTCTCTCTCTAGCGATTATGTTCTTCAGGCTCCATTTTCATGTTTCCAGCTTCCTTATTCATTATGACTGGAACCCATGGCTACTAAGTACTTGATGGGTTTCTGACTCCTCTCCGTGTGCTTCTTGTCACTACACTCTTGGCTTTTTTATTATTTTTGCTCTAGTACATTTGTTATTTCCCATCTTTTTCATTCTCGTAATTTGACTCATTACTTTTGATTAAACTCGATCAATCCTAATCTAATCGAAGATTTGTTCTTACTAAAATTCTATGATTATTGCTTAGCCTTTGTTTTTTCAATGTTCATCGAGATTTTTTTTTTTCCATAACTCTCATGCAACAGTTTAGAGTCTTTAGACCACTTTTTAGAAAGCTGTTTATACTTTTTGTCTCAAATTTCCGGTTTTTGTGAGAGTCATGGGATTAGGGCTTATTGCTGTAATCTGGATATCTCTCACTCCAGAAACAGTCTTTATCTCGTAATACAGAAGAAGAAAAAAACACAAAGCTGGTCTTGCAAATAAAATCCCCATAGCTGCATCAAACTCTTTGAAATAACTACAATTAACAGGAGAAATAATGCATTTGATCATAGTTTATGCTAACAACATTACTACACGTTCTTACTTGGATGCAAATTTAGGGTTGATGACTTCAAGCCAGATTTGAACGAAAACCTTGATGATAAGGTCATGATACTCCTTGGGATTCAAGGTAAGGTAACATGCTAGAAGATCCTCCAAGTCTTTAGAGGCTCTGATGTTGTTCTCTGTTATCATTTCCACCATTGATTCTCTGAAATCCTTCTTGGGATCAAGAGAGCTCTTGATTACTGCAAAACTGTCACAAACTTGTTTGTTCTGCAATCTCGATGTGCTTCTACGAGGTGAGAATTGAAGTCTAGGAGAACTCACTCTTAGTTTTATCCTCGGAGATTTGACAGATGACCTTCCTCCACTAGAAACTAATGGTTTCTGATGGTTCTTCTGGATTCTACATGCATCTTCCTTTTTCTCTTTAATGGTAACCTCCACAGATGGATGATGGGTTTTACGCAATTCCTTGGTTCGTTTACTTCCAGGGCAGGCTTTCTCCGTTGAATCAAACACCTTGATCTCTTTGAACATTTTCTTCTTAGAATCTCTGTTATACACGTTGATGATGAAATCATCTGCAGAAGAACTGAGTTTCGAGTTGGTAGAGGCAGGGGAACAGTCTTTTTGTCGAAGAAATTTGATCTTCTTCTTGTTAAAATCTGCAGATAGAGAAGAAGAGGAACGAGGAGAAGGCTTGTAAACAGTCTTCCTTTTGCTCTGTAATTTGTGAAGAGAGTTTCTTGGTGAAATTTGAAAAGTCTTAGATTCTAAGGAAGTGCGTGATCTATCGGATATGTAAGAGCTTGAAGAGTAAGGAAGAGACAGAGACTTAGAGTCAGAGGAAGTCTTTTTCTTCTTGGTAGTGTTGAAGGAATAAGGAGGAGGAGGAGAATGCTTATTTCTGAGTTTGGTCATGTTCTTGAGCTTGTGGAACCATTCACTTGGGATCATAGCTGACAATCTGAACTTACAATTCCTCATCTCTGCTTCCAACAAAAAAAAAAAGAATTGTGATCTTCTCATAGAAAAGAAAGTAAAACTGTAGAGTTTTGTCCGAAGTTAAAGAGATTCTAATCTATGCTTTGTGACAGACTGACAGATATAAAATAGAGAAGAAAGTGAAGATTGAGACTTGCATGTATGTAGGGGACTAGGACAGAACAGCATGGGTCCACTTCGTAGAATGTCTTCTGTTTTGTACCAAACCCATTCCGGTTTCTCTCCCAAACAGTATCAAATTGATATAAAATGTCCCATCTGAACCGGGAAATCAAAACTGAACAAAAAATATAAAAGTGTCCTATAATTTTGTCACTTGTAAAGTTTCGATTGTTTTGGAGGGGATTAGACACTAAACAGAATATTTCTGGTGAGTTGCTTCCAAAACATGATTCGGCGAACGTGACCAAAAAAAAAAGGGATTTTAACAAAAAAAGGTTGAACAAGATTTCCGGTTCAGGTCCCATCTCTTAACTTATAGCAAAGTCACACACAAGTATAACAATAATGGTGTAAAAACAACTGTAGAGAATAAAAGACATATTTGCATAATAATCGGCAAAACAATACAAGACACAACTATTCGTCTCCTTTACCACCAATTGAAAGGTTGTGGTTTCCCCACCTAACACGTAATGCTTTTGACCCAAACCTTTTGTTGTGTCAACGACTCAGACAGTCAAACTAGGGTTCCACAGAGGATCAAGGTAAAATAATGAAGCGGCTCGGTTCGGGAAGAAGAGCGAACATCAAATTAAGAACCCTAACGGCTAGGTCCAAAGTTTGGGGTTTGTACTAATACTCTAATAGATTTATTAGTTTTCTTAAGATTTGGAAACCTCAAGTAGCCGTACATATGCTTTGAGATTTCTGTGGTAATGTTGAAACTACATCTTGTTTTTGTGTTACCTTGAGGTATATTATTAAAGAAATAGGTCTCAAAAGGTCATGGTTACCACCATTACGACTTCAAAGGGAAAGGACGTGAGGACCACGTAACACAAACCACCCTCCCAAAACTAACATTATACGTCACAACAAAAACCAAACAGAGTTGGAACGATTTAGAATGAGACTGAAGTCAAGTTTGATTAGCTTGAAATCAAAGCTTTCAAGATCATGCAACAGACTCGTCTCCTTCTTCCATGCCCGTTTTGGCAATGTCAATACCACACAGTCTTCTTCTTCTTCTTCTTCTTCTAGTTTGTTGTCTTGTCTCTGTTTCCTCAATACTAATAAAGATCAGAGGATGAGCCGGATCAGACCTAGAAGTTCCCCGTGTAACAACAATTTCCTTTGTAACTATTTCCATTTTGTAGGCCAGTTTTGATCTTAATTTTTATTATACAATGCCCAATGCAGCTAGTCTGATCGATGGTGTGAAGCTTCTGCATTCAAGGAAGATGTTTCCTTTGGCTGCGACGCAAAGGAACAAGAAAGCGAGGAAGAGTCTGAGATACATGTCAAAGGAAAATGGTGTGAAAGAGGCTTGTAGAAGCTTCGAGAACTATATGATCCATATGGTCGTTGAAGATGGGAAAATTGATGACTTGATGGACATGGAAGAGTTTCTCTATTATTGGAATAATCTGAATAACCCTATCTTCCTTGATCTTGTTACTAGATTCTATGGAGAGATCTGCACTGACTTGTTCCCAATCGATGATGACCAAGTGTGTTAAAAATTGATCAAAATGGGGTTTGATATTCTGATGCAGAGTATATTTCTCTGTGTTCTGTATTTTTGTAAGTTCTGCAACTTTGCTAAGTGACAGCAACTTTTATTTCAAAGCTCTTCCGTGGTCGTTGTCTCCACTTTGATCGTGACAGCAACTTTTAATTAATTACACTTCGCTTACAATTTATAAAGCATCCACAGTATTCTACACAGTCGTCTCGTCGCCATATCTTTATCGCCGCCATAAGCCTCTTTGATCGAATAAAAGCCCAATACGTTTTAAAAATTAACCAAATCCCACATCGGAAATATAATAAACAGATAAGTAACCCAACTCCTATAAATAAAAGCTAGTCCATTTTGCTTTCAAACACAGTAGTGGGCTTTCCTGAAGGCCCGGCTGTTGGAAAGTACCAATGTTTTTAAAAACGTTTTATTAGTGTTTTTTTTTTCTTTTTTCAGCTTTTCAAAACGTTTGTATTTTCGGCATTTTTAACTTTTTTTTATACGGTTTTACTTTTTTTACTTTTTTTTTGGTTTTAAGTAGGCTGTTGAATTTGAAATTTGTGTAAAGCAAACCGGATACAGCATCCGGTCCATATTCTTTGTGGTCTGTAAGAGGTGTTCTAGGTCCAACATGCGTTATACATAACTTAAATTTAACTCTTTTTTTTTTTTTATAAACCATACTTTTTTCTTAATTTTTTCAAAAAACTTTTATATTCATGTTATTTCAACTTATAAGGTTTTATAAATAAGAAATTTTTTTGTCTTCTTTGATATTTTTTTGTTTAAGGTTTTGCAGATAATATTTTAATTAAATTTGTATGATATGATTCTGGAGAAAAAAAAATATTTTTCCTTCCAATAAATTTCTGGATAATTTAGTCCTTTATTAAATACTTGTGTAGTGTGTTTCAAAATAATATAAAAACTAAATTATCCTTTAATGTTTATTAATTAACTTAATTCTACTTTTAATAAGAAAACAAAGACTACTACTTAATACACTCTTATACAGTTTTGTTACAACTTTTCAATTACTTTTAATTTTTATCTCTTCAGTTCTTCCTCTTGTGCCAACTCATTACTAAACACATTGATATTCAATAAGTGAATGGACTCGTAAAAAGATTAATTAAGGTGACAAAAGGTGCTTCATGTTTATCTCGAGAAGATTAATATATGTGGTTCTAGCTAGTTCGTGGACAATAGTGATAATATAAACATCTTTCTTGTATGCATAACATCTAGCGATGCCTTAGCCATTCTTGAAAGCAAGGTTCTCACACGTTATTTCAGCAATAAACCACCTCCACCTATTTGACTTTTCACCATTTTAGGGCTGCTTCTGATTACCTTTAACAGGTTTAATTAGGATCCTTATATTTATATATGTGTATGCTTTGGAATAAAAGTTTGGGAAACAAGAACGTTACAGTTGTGTGTGTGAAATGTGCAATCCATTTCTTAGTATTCTCTTGTTCTTTTTCATTAGGTGATGATGTGTATGAGTAAGAGCTTTACCTGTGCAAACAAGATCAAGCTTGCATATTTAAGCAAAAGTCCCAAGTGTCTCGGAGTTACATTGGATCAGATGATGATCTGGAACTGATCAGTGGCTTCCATGAAGCAGAGTCCAGAGACATCACACCTCGAGATTCTAATATATTTTTTTACTCATTCAAAAATCTATACTAAAATAAGATGACAAAACAAATTCAAAACTTTTGAATCTGAATCTAAATCTTCTTCACCCAATAAACTAAGAAAAAAAAAAAAAAAAAGTCAAGTCTCTTTCTTCCATAGTTCTTATAATTAAGCAAGAAGCCCAGAAACAAAAGCCACTTCCTAACACAAAGTGTCCAAATGACTCAACTGGATCGTTCTAGGGTTTCCACGACCAAACTGATCCTCTCCGTGGTCGTCGACGGTGACTATTACGGCGGATCATCGGCCGCCGTTCCCTTTAACTGGGAGTCTCAGCCCGGAACCCCTAGACGATTCTTTAAACGATCCTCCTTGTCAGGTTTCGATTCCCATTCTGATTTCAATTCTCCGGTTTCAGGTCCACTCACACCTCCTCCTTCTTACTTCTACGCTTCTCCTTCCTCAACAAAATCACCCGCAAACCCTAAAAAAACCAACACTCTCTTTGGTTCCTTGCTTCCCAAGAATCGTAGCTCCCCGACGTCGTCTCCGGCTTCTTCTTCTTCTTCGTCTTCATCAACAAGGTCACACTCGTCTTCGGTTACGTCTTCTCCATTGAGGACATCTGATTCGTGCAGCAGAAGGAACAGAAGGAGATCAATGTGGTTCGACTCTGCTTCGAGTTTAGACTACGGATCCAATCATTATACTAATGCTAAATCTTCAGGATGTTACGCTTCCATCGTCAAGGTGTTACTCAGAGATGTTAAATGATCTGTTCCTTCTTTTTGTAACCTCTCTCCTAATTTGTTATTAAATTTTTACTTTTTTGTAATCTCGGAAATAATTTCTGAATCATGTTTCATCTCAATGAATCAATCGATTGAATTGAATCATATCAAACTCTAGTAGCTTCGATTCATCTAAAATTTACATGAAAGTGACAACCAAGGGGTCTTTAGCAGACGTATTTTTTGTATAATGAGAAATTTCGCCAAAAAACAGTACTTCTTACTATAATGAGATCAGATCTGAACATGTTCTGATGTTCAGTCATGTGAGACCTCAATAAACAACAATAACTTCCACTTACGGTCAAATTCTCAATCATTGAAGTAATTGTTATTCTATTTTTTTTTATGTTTTAACAGAAACACACATCACGTGACACGATATAGAGTATGTGCATAATATTTATAATCTCTTACACATTGGCTGATTCTAAGATTTTTATAAAGTTTCTGAGTTTGATTTTTGAGCGCTTTTGAGGTACTAGTTACGCATTATTTGTTCACGTCTTGTTGTTTGTGGATCTTTCAATTATTCCAATCAGGTCAAGTTTTTGGTTCTGATACAAAATTTTCACAGGCTTTGGTCAAATTTAAAATTCAAAAATTGTGTTTTACCTCCCTCGACCATAAAACAATACAATATAACTCGAAAGATTTAGAAGACGAAATTGCCCTCTTCTGCAGCAGAAGACAATGCTTCATCTTCCATCTCACGGAGCGCAGTTGCATGTGAATCATCAATTCCCAGCAGATATTGCAGCCTCGAGACTTTTTCCTGGGCGGGTTTAGGATTACTTTTTGAATAAATAGCATATAGATCGGATAGTTCCTCTGAGACCTCCCATGACATCGGCTCAGCCGGCACAGCTTTGTCACATGCAAGCAAATCATTCAGTGACGAGACCTGTAACCATAGAAGAAGCATACACGAGTCATACCTACAAGCTGAAATATCCAGAGTTTATGTCAAGATAAAGAGAGGGAAAGAGGATTTGCATTGCATACCACTCCTTTAGCGTTTCTCTGTCTGAGTAATGCTACCGCTTGGATCAGAGAGTTCGATAATCTACTCTGAGCGAGATCATGAACAACTCTTTTGGCTTTTTCCACATCAATACTGAGATCGGATGGGATTGTCTGGTAGACTTCGATTTCATCGAATTCACCTGTTCCTGATGAGAATATGTCATTCACTGTCTTCTTAAATAATTTCTCTCTCAGGCTCACGGCGATCATGCTGTCAAGACTCACGTTTGCCTCCTTGAGCTCCCGTATCTGCTTTATGTTCAGTCTTCCTTGGTTAACAGCAGTTTCTATCGCGTTTGCCATTTTTGTTGTGGTTATGTTCTTTATAACCTTCTCGGCTTGTGGCTGAGGTAAACCAACTTGTTTTTGCAACTCGTCTAGCTGCTCTACTCTAGCCTTTGTCAATTGCCCATCAGCTAAAATCACTTCAGCTTGTTGCCTAAAAGCCTGCTCGGCTAAACCTACGTGAATGTTGACTATTTCTTTCGAAGTCAATCCAAGAATCCCACCAAGCTGATTCAGGAGCACGTACTCTGAATCGTCTCTCTTTGTTGTGATCTGGGCGCCAAAAGGGATTCTTGTTACCTCTCCGGTTAGACAGTAGAGCAAGTATGTTTTGTAGAGATCGATTCTGTCCCTGTCGGGAAGGTCATCTTTAAGAGTTATCTCAGTCTGGCCAGGCTTTCCCATCTTCTCAGCAATTTCCTTGTCGGGTCTCGTCTTTCTGAGCGATTCAAGAGATCCCCATTCCTCATCTTCATTATCTACTTCTTTCTCTTGAACAGGCTCCTCCTCAGGTGCCTTATCAGATGATTCTCCCTTAATATCAGCAACCATTTCAGTCACAACTAACGTGTTGAAAGCTATCATCTTCTTGAGCTCCTTTGCTGAATCGGTGCGGTTCTCTGCTGCTCTTGCTCGTCTGATATAGTTTGTGAAAACCCTACGGACCTGCATCAATGAAGAGCTTTCTTTTTCATGTCCTGCTATGAGAAGTCGGAAAAAAACAAATCCTAATACCAAACAGGGAGAAAGTGAATAGTGCGATACTCACAGCCTTGCTGGCAATGGACATGGCAGTTTCTCTTGATAACCGAAGACCGTGGGCAGCCTTTCTTACTGATTTGCGAGTTTCGGCATCATAACCATCCACTCCAGAAGAGATTGCATCCCTCACAACCTGGAAAAGATCAAACAAATATCTGTAGGTAAACACTTCGAAAACAAGATGTGAAGGATATGAAAGATGAGACAAAAATGTATTATCAACATATATTTAAAAAAAAAAAAAAATACAGCAGGAACATAAAAACAAGGATGAACGGAGGAGGTGATAACATTACCTTTTCAAATATGGTTCCACAGATTTCTGCATGAGCTTTCTCAATGGTTTGCTGGGGTATACAGAGCATGACTCTTAACCTTAACAAGGCAGCAACATTGTCATCGCTCAGCTCCCCATCAGTAACACACTGTTGAAGCTTCTGCCCATAGATCTCTGAGGAAGAGAAGGTGCTTGTCAGATAATAGAAAAAAAAGACCAAAATTGTAAAGTACAGCATGTAACCCTGTGAAAACACCGGACTTATTGGAAGTTTGTTGAGAACCAAATCTACAACACTGAAAGCTAGCTTGCAAGGATAAGGAATCAGCAGGATTACAAGCCATGAACAAAACTATTAAGATTTTAATCCATGTACCTATCTTATATTTGGGCGATTTGTGCAATTCAAACTGTATACCTCATTCATAACATAACAACATAAGGTTTCATTGGTTAATGGAAGGTAGATATACCTTCATGGATCGAGCCTGCCTTCTGTGCATCAAAGTGTAGCTCTTCGCAGAGCTTTTGAAGGTATTTTGCTTTACTGTCTTGTGCTTCAAGGTCACCACTAGAAACAGAGTTAGCAAGTCTCTTACGGTATGCCTTGGACGTCACATCAATACTAATAGCTTCAGCTTCCCGTTTTCCCAGTCCGAGTATGTTTCTAAGTTGGCTCATTGCTGCGAGCTACAATTCAACAGAAAGACAATCAGAAAAAAAAATAATAATAATGGGGCTTGGATAGGGGGTACAGCATCTGAAACACCTCTGTAAAGAACTTGCAACCAAGCTTTAGTATGTCTTATCTTATATAAATCTGGTGTGAGTTTACCTTATTGTCTTCTATGCGCCCACCAGATAAAGCATCTGTAACATATGCTCTATAAAGGAGCTTTAAATCATCCATTCTCCTCTCAAAATCAGACTCATCACCTAAGCCACAGAGATGAAAGGTTGAGAGCCTATAATTTTTATTCAGAAAAGAGGAGGTCAAAAGCATCTTCACCTATCAAAGAAATAGGGCCAAGCCCGCGTGCAAATTGATCTGCCTCTGAATGACTTTTCAAGGATACCAGCAGGTTGTTAAACTCCAGTACTTTTTCTAGCTCTTCCACGACAGATGCCAAACTCTTCCTGGATAAAATCAGGTTATTCAAATGACAATCAATTAAACTACTATATACTAGACTTGCTAGATGATCCAATTTCTTTCCACTATTCATTATCTAAACGATACAAAAACTTCTAAAATTAAAATCTCATGACTTTACTTCACAGTAAATAACCCTAAGACTCTGTTAAAATACTTATATTAAAAAGACACTTCAACAAAGCAAAAGAGGGAAATATTTCTGATCAATTTTTGCAAAAACCAAATCTCAAAACTAAAGCAACATGTCAATCTTTGTTCATCCCGACCAAACTCACTGTACATATATGCACCCAAGCCTACAGCAGAAGTCATAACTAATTGGTACAAGAATAATAAGTTGAAAGTGTAAACCATATTAATTCACATGGATTATAATTGTTCTATGCATCATTATGTAAGCAATATGTTAAAGTGCTTTACGTTGCTCGTGTGCGAGACTTAAGTATGCCGAGCGCCGATGAAATGTTCTCTATGACTACTTTCCTTGTATGCTCTCTAAACAGGTCTTCAGCTAGCTGTGAGGGAGAAGAAACTGTCAGAAGAAGTATAACCAGACTACCATAGATGCAGGAAGTGAATGCCACAAAGAAATAGAGTACCTCATCAGAAAGCTTGAATGATAGTTGTGCTTTTCTAAGGTCCACAAGGTTTTCTACGTTAATATCTGCACGAACATGTTTAGAAAGATAACCATGTAAGTTTCCATGCATTAAGCTGCCGAAAAAGCTAAGCTATATCATTACAGTCCCATGCAAAGTAACAATTAAAGTTGGTATTCAGACAACTCGTTGAGAAACGAATCATACAAAACCCAATGGACAAAAAAATGCCACATTAATTGATATAACCAACACAAGCAAACTCTCTCCGTTCTACAAGGTAACATTACTTCCCATCTCATAATGTAATACATTACCTCTACCAACTAATTTTAACCGTTCGGCATACAGCTGCTTTGCATTTTCACGGATAGCAATCTCAACCTAGAAATGAGATTAAGACAATAGCAGAGAACTTCAGATTACCATGTCGGAGTAAGTTGCCAATATGAAACTTCCCATAAAACAAATATTGCGCAAAATCACAAAGTGTGGAAAAACTGTAGTTGCCTACCTGAGCATCTGTGACCTTCAATACTCGCTTCCAAGGCAAAAGGAAGGACGACGCGTCTCCAAACACAAGAGCTGAAACATATACAAGCCTCATAAATGCCTGCACTGGAAGCATACAACTTGTGATCACGCTTGTGCTCTCTCTTTCTGAACAACCCCACAATAAAAAAAATAACAAATACTAGGGACTGGCGACTCACCCGACGCTGTTCTGCATCACCTTCACGTTCCCCAGTCTCAAGTCTTTGCCTAAAAATCCTGCGGCCAATCTAAACAAAACCAAGGAATTGGTGATTATGCAATCAAGATACTTCTGAATTAACTGCAAACAAAAAAAGCTAAAGGCTAATACAAACGAAGAAAAAGAATCTAAAAAGCACCTCCATGTGCATGGCAGCTGCATCAGGCTCGTCTATCCCCAAAGCACTTTTGAACTTGACTATCTTCGCCACTTCATCCCCTTTGAGAGACTGTCCTTCACTTGGAAGCACTGAAGTTACATACCTAATCACAGATTAAGATACAAAAGATTACTACAAGAATTCTCCAATTAAGAGACAACATCTGACTTTTCCGGATGTAAAACATGACTCACCGGCAGTATATATCACAAATCTCAGCCTGGAATGCCTCGTCTCCTTTGTTAACACCATACCTGCAACACATAAGAAGGATCCTTAAGTACACTTGTGTGTGTAAATCCCAGCTAAAATGACAACAATTCAAGTAACCACTAACCTATCAGCGATCTTTTCAACATCCTCTTTCGTCACAGCGGCAGGATCTTCAAATTCAGCAACATAGTTATGCAAACCGATAGCAGCTACCTCCGGTACGGCGGAATTCAACGCATAAACAACAGCACCACCGGCGGCTCCAGCTACAGCAGCCCCACCCAAGGCAATATTCCTGGAGCCAGCCAAACGGAGCCCAAGTCCGTAACCGGTAGCTAAAGAAGCAGCTAAAACAACAGCAGAAGTGGCAAGCCTCACCGGCGGCGTCATCTTCTCAACAATAGGTTGCAATCCGGTGAGCTCCTTCTTATTTCCGTGTACATCGGAGTTCTTAGCCTGCGTAGATACTGATACTGAATCGGAGGAAGCAGCTGAGTTGCGAGGGAAAGATACTCGGTAACGACGGCGAGCCAAACACTCAGACTTGGAGAAACGGTGAGGTAAAGTAGGTAGGAAGTGAGAGAGAAGAGGAGACCGTGGAGAAGGTGAAATTGGAGCGTTGATGGCGGCTACGAGGGAGGGATTCATGGTTCCCTCTACTGTGAAATGATCCTAGCAGTCGTAGAGTGAAGAAGCTCCGTAGGGTTTAAAGAAGAAGAAGATAGAGAGATGCGGAGGAGGAAAAGGGAAAGGGATAACAAAAACATCGAAATTGCCCTTTCAAAACGTCGAGACGTTTTTCAATAATATTTTAAGACTGCGTGCTGTTTTTTAATATTCTAAAACGGTAAGAAGTTTAAAGTAAAAAAACAAATTAAACGGCGTGTGTAAATTGGAAACGCGACGGTTTAGGGCATCGTCGTCGTCGTCTTCGTCGCGGAGAAAAATGTTAACGGCTGATGTACCGCCGAATCAGTCAATCTACATAAAGAATATCAATGAGAAGGTCAATAAAGAAGGTAACGCTATTCATTCTGCTTGCTGCAGTCTGCAGATTCTGTCTGTTTTGTGAGGAATGTGTTACCGTGTCTTAGGTTCTCTTAAGGAGTTAGTACTGTATTCATGTTTCAATGGTTCAACCCTTTGTTTTTGTTTTTACAGAGCTGAAGAGATCTCTTTACTGTTTGTTCTCTAACTTTGGAAGGATACTTGATGTGGTTGCGTTAAAGACACCTAAGCTCCGGGGACAAGCATGGGTTGTCTTCACTGAAGTCACAGCTGCTAGTAATGCTGTCCGTCAGATGCAAAACTTTCCCTTCTATGATAAGCCAATGGTACCTTTTCTCATGTCTTATGTTCCAGCTCTATCCATTAGAAAGTTGCAGAGATTAACTTAGGAGTGGTAATTGAGTTTGCTTGCTGAAGGAAATATGAGGACATTAGATGTTGAGGGCACAAATGATTGCTAAGTAGTAGACTAGTGAAATCTAAATTGCCATTACACATTACTATTCACATCATGGTGATGTGTGATCTGTTTGGTTGCAGCGGATACAATATGCAAAATCAAAGTCAGATTGTGTTACTAAAGCTGAAGGGACTTTTGTTCCGAAAGAAAAGAAGATAAAGCAAGAAGAGAAAGGTTTAACCTTTCGTGTCTATCACAATGTTCAAACTTTTCATCTTCCTCTTCTACTTTCAAATCTGATATTTAACAAAACCACACATTTTACTTTCAGTTGAAAGGAGCCAACATGCTGAAGAAACTCAACAACCAAGCATGCCTACTGGCGCAACCGCTGTGAATGGAACGCCTGTGGTAATTTCTCTTTCTCGCATCAAAACAAATAACTCAATATTTATCTTCTGACAGACACCGTTTTCAACTTAGTCTGTCTGTAAACTCTTGTTTCTCTTCAATTTTTGCAGCCGAGTGGGCAAGACACGGTTCCACCAAACAACATACTCTTCATTCAGAATCTTCCCATTGAAACGACTGACATGATGTTTCAGATGCTGTTTGAGCAATACCCAGGATTCAAGGAGATAAGAACGATCGAAGCTAAACCCGGAATTGCGTTTGTGGAGTTTGGAGACGATGTTCAATCTTCTATGGCCATGCAGGCTCTTCAGGGTTTCAAGATCACTCCACAGCATCCAATGGTAATCTCTTTTGCCAAGAAGTGAAAGCCAGAGGTTTGTCTACCTTTGAACGAACAAATGCTATGCGGATGAATGGTAGTGATATACTAATTTGCGGCTGTTTAAAAGCTAAAGGTCTTATCATGTTTTGGTTCAATTCCGGTTAGTGGTTTGAAGGACCTAGATAAAGCTCTTTAGTCTTTAGACCAGATGTAATGAGATTCGAAAAAATTAGCGTGGTTGGAGAAAATCGCATTTTATGCCTTTATATTATTAGGACTTAGAGGGAAATTAGAAACCACGAATTTAGAATGAGAAGATTATGGGATGTTTATTAACATCAACCAGCCAAGAAATAGTTGGAATCAATAAATAGAAGCAACAAATAGGCTTCATCTCTCTCTTTTTTTCTCTGACTTCCCTTTTTGTCTTTGACCTTTTAACAAAACATAGAAATCATTCTACATTTGATGATAGCAAGATTAATCAACGTTTCCCCAAAATAAAAAACAGAGTCCTCTGTTTTGTTTCTTCATCTCACTAAGAGATTCTCAGTTTTCTCTGTCCACATCGAGTAGTTTCTGCATATTACAGAGCAATTCCTCTTCCTCCAAGTTCTTCACACTCGTCTTTTGTACGCACAAAAGATCAGAGCGATGTCAAAGCTAGACATGGATGAGGTGAACTCCATGCATAAAGGCAAAGTTCATGGGCCGTTCTTGGTGGAAAACATGGTGTGCCAAAATAACCACATGCTGACCTCAAAAGGTGTTTTCTTGGGCAGTGACCCTCTCAAATACGCAATGCCACTTTTGTTGCTGCAAATGGCCATCATCATCGTCACTTCAAGGCTTCTCTACCGCCTTCTCAAGCCCTTGAAGCAAGGCATGATCTCTGCCCAAGTCTTGGTAAATAAGTTTGTCTATAGTTCTTTCTTTTTCGGTGATGGAAGAGTCCCAGAGGAAAACTTTGCCTAATCTATGGAATCTTGAGCTCTTTTCATTTCTTTCCTTTAATTGAATTTTGCGAAATGTTGTTATCACGCAGGCTGGTATAATCCTAGGACCGTCTTTGATTGGCCAAAACCTTCCATACAAAGATATGGTATTCCCCATGAACGGAAAAATCACTTTACAAACTCTCGCGAACCTTGGTTTCTTCATCCATCTCTTCCTACTCGGACTAAGAATCGACGCTAGCATCATTCGTAAAGCTGGTTCCAAAGCCATACTCATTGGTACAGCCTCCTACGCCTTCCCGTTCTCCCTCGGTAACCTCACTGTCCTCTTCTTGAAAAACACTTACAAGCTCTCGCCAGACGTTGTCCATTGCATCGGCACAGTGATCTCCCTCAATGCAATGACCTCATTCCCGGTCACCACAACCGTCTTAGCCGAGCTGAACATCCTTAACTCTGATCTTGGACGGTTAGCCACGAACTGCTCCATTGTCTGTGAGGCCTTTAGCTGGATTGTGGCACTCGTTTTCAGAATGTTCATGCGGGATGGGACAGCATCTAGCATTTGGTCTTTCGTTTGGGTCTTTGCTCTTATCCTAGTGATTTTCTTCGTCTGCAGACCGGCCATCATCTGGCTGACAGAGAAAAGAAGCATTTCTATCGATAAAACAGGTGATATCCCATTCTTCCCGATTATAATGATCTTGTTGGCAATAAGCTTGACCTCCGAAGTTCTCGGGGTCCATGCGGCGTTTGGAGCGTTCTGGCTCGGAGTATCTCTCCCGGATGGACCTCCGCTGGGGACCGGGCTCTCGACAAAGCTCGATATGTTTGCAACTAGCCTTACGCTCCCTTGTTTCATCGCCATTAGTGGACTGCAGACCAATTTTTTCGTGCTTGGAAAGAGCCACGTGAAGACCATTGAGGCCGTGATACTCATCACATACGGCTGCAAATTCCTTGGAACAGCAGCAGCTTCCGCTTATTGCAACATACAAATCAGAGACTCATTTTGTTTGGCCCTCTTGATGTGTTGCCAAGGAGTCATTGAGATCTACACATGCGTCATGTGGAAAGACGAAAAGGTATAATTAGAAGACCTCCATTATTTATTTGCTTCTCTGATCAAATTGTCTCTAAACGTAAGATCGGTCCATATAACCAATCTCGCAGGTTCTAAACACAGAATGCTTCAATCTCCTTATCATCACGCTCTTGCTAGTGACTGGCATTTCGCGGTTCCTAGTTGTATACCTCTACGACCCGTCGAAGCGCTATAGAAGCACGAGCAAGCGAACGATCCTCAATACGAGACAAAGAAACCTTCAGTTTCGGCTCCTGCTTTGCGTCTACAACGTGGAAAACGTACCTTCCATGGTTAATCTTCTAGAAGCTTCTTACCCGAGTCGGTTCAGCCCGATCTCTGTCTTCACGCTGCACCTCGTCGAGCTTAAAGGCAGAGCACACGCTGTGCTCGTACCGCATCACCAGATGAACAAACTCGATCCCAACACAGTGCAATCCACTCAAATCGTCAACGGTTTCCAACGTTTCGAACAGCAGAACCAAGGAACCCTAATGGCTCAGCATTTCACAGCTGCAGCTCCATTCTCCAGCATCAACGACGACATTTGCACTCTCGCCCTTGACAAGAAAGCGACGCTCGTTATCATCCCATTCCACAAACAGTACGCTATAGATGGTACGGTCGACCACGTAAACCCTGCAATCCGTAGCATAAACCTTAACGTTCTAGACAAGGCACCTTGCTCGGTTGGAATATTCATCGACCGGGGAGAAACAGAAGGCCGCCGTTCGGTCCTCATGAGCTTCACGTGGCGAAACGTCGCAGTGATCTACATCGAAGGCCGAGACGACGCAGAAGCCTTAGCGTTCTCCATGAGAATCGCTGAGCACCCGGAAGTAAACGTCACGATGATCCATTTCCGGCACAAGAGCTCCCTCCACCAGAACTACGAAGTAGAACAGGAATCCGAATTCTCAGAGTCTCACCTTATAAACGATTTCAAGAGCTTCGCGATGAACAAACCGAAGGTTACTTACAGAGAAGAGATAGTAAGAGATGGCGTGGAAACCACGCAAGTGATTAGTGCACTTGGTGACTCATACGATCTGGTCATTGTGGGTCGTGACCATGACCTTGAGTCGTCCGTACTGTACGGGCTTACAGACTGGAGCGAGTGCCCTGAGTTAGGTGTGATCGGAGACATGTTTGCGTCACCGGATTTTCATTTCTCAGTATTAGTGATTCATCAGCAAGAAGGAGAGTCTCTAGCGATGGATAATAGCTATAGATTGCCAGATTCACCTCCTAGGGTTGGGGATCCAAGAGTGCACCCACATTTCTCTGTTGAAGAAGGATTTACTTCGGTTGATCTTCACAACAACCGTTAATTACTGTAGTCTCTCTCTCTTTTTGTTTCTACTATTTTTTTTTCAATTTCAACATAAATAAAGGATGTAGTTTTTAGTGTTTGTTATTTAATTACAGTTTTGTAAGTAAGCGACTGATATTGTAGTAGAACACACGTTTTTTGGAATGGTCAGTGCAGTTATTTTCCATTTTTAATTGGATAGAGAAATAACACATAAACTTAATTATAAAACATATGTTATAATAAAATAAACACTACACTAAAATGTTAGTACTGTTTCACATGCTTAATATTACATGTAAAAAAAAAAGCAAAATATGTTTGAATAGAAAAAGCTAGTCCCATACACAACAATTAGCCACCCATAGTTATCAACAAAACGACTAGTCGTCAAATCAAATAATCAATCATGACAAATGTCAGTATCATCTAACTGTTCTGAAAATGTTAATCAATTTGTCTGTTGTACACTTGTACGCGCATAACCTAATTTATACTTTCTTCAGTTTTCTTGTATATATAAATGATAAATCTCATAAAATAGTATCTGATTGAGAGATGTGCTTTTAAATTTAATATGAGAGGCCCCAAAGTTTATTTCGAGAAATTGAAAGTGGGATCGTTTATTCCCAAGATGTGGGGATCTCAAAGTTGCTATTATGTGGACAGAAGCAACGGATGTGTCATGCTTTGACGTGAGTGATCAATCAGTACGTAGCGTCAGATGATTTGTGAGAACGAGTGGGTCACTCTCCGATATTCATATTACAGGAACTACGCTAACTCTTTGATATTCATATTACAGGAACTACGCTAAGTTCTTTTTGGGGTAGATAGATATCAGATCAGTATAATAACCAACAAATAACATAGTATTGATCATTGTGTCAGAGGAAAAGAGAGAAATCTACATCATTATCATATATTATTTTCGCTTAAGAACTTATAGCTAGCGAAAGAATTCAAAATTTTGATATATGAATATTTACGTACGTAAAAAGTGGAAGCATTAATTGCTCAGGCGTATGGAGAAGATGGGCTGTTTGGACAAAGTCACCAAACATAGTAATGCATAGTTGCATATACATTATATTATACAAACAAAATGAAACTAGTAAAGCTCGTCGGCCATATATAGAGGGGAATATAATATAGAAGCAAATAGAAAGAGTGATAAATAAACAAAAAAAAGAAAAATGAATGTCTAATAGAGATGGGGCATAGAAGAGGGAATCCATGTGAAGGCAGCTGATTCAGATGGGCTCGCCAGCTTTCATTTTATCTTTTTTTTGGGTCATTTATCTTTTAATGATATAATAATAAGAAGAATCATAATGTAGTCTTTAGTCCTGATATTTTATTGTAATCATTTCACATTTTTTTTATAAAATATCTTAACTTATAGTTGTAGACATCTCCAACCTTTTTGTCCAATAACAAAATTATGAACTTCTTTATATTTTAAATTCCAGCTGATCATAATAATGTTATCAAACATATAAATTTTATCTAACTACGTTGTAACAGTGAATGTAGTTTTTTTACTCTTATAATCTTTTTTAGGTTTGAATTTGTGAAAGTATTATTTTTGTGCAACGAATAACAACCACCGTACGTACCTGACATGTTTAAACGAATCGAATCTTAGAATCTTTAATGAGTGTTAAAAAAAATTTGTTAACTCATTTATATAGAATGATTAAAATATCGGTAGCTATAAGAGTTGAGAAACAAATCTCTACACGATAAAATAAAATTTTCAACTCATTCTACATGAGAAGATAAAACTGATCATCAATTTACTTCTTTTTATCAATTATTTACAATCATTAATAAACTTTCATATGCCTATATGGTTTACATTATAAGTTGTTTTATGTTACATTACGATTAGTGTTTAGAACGTATGGCTTTTGTAGGGAAAAAAAAAAATCAGTTTCAAAGGCTTTTCGATTGGTCCACTTACATGTGAAAACCTGCAGACTAAAGTATAATTATTTCATAACTACCCAACTTAATAAATTAAGTCTAATCATTCAAAGTGGTATTTCCGTTAAACACACATTTTATCATAATCATTGATAATAATTTCATTGATGCTCTTCTAGTCTATCATTGGATCACCACACACTTCAATCCAATTTTTTAAAAGTTTTCCAAACCGTTCGCATTCTCCATATAATTCCATGTAAATAATGCTATCGAAATTTACCGCATCAAACTTTGGCCATATATGGTTGAATTTATATGTGCAATTTGCTTGTGATTAATGACTGATTATCGGAAATCATTCTCAGATGACTCGAAATTACAATAACATAATTTCAAACACAGATCCTATCCACATTATATATTTTTTTCGTGAAATTTTCCTCAAAAAAGAAAAAAGAAAAAAAATAAAAAGAAAATAATCTCTCGAAACATAAGTAGAATCCGGCTTCCGGACAAAAAAACACCATTAGCTAGAGAGGTAAAGGGAAGAGCCGAAGAGGAAATTAATTAAGATCCTCAGTGATACTGTCGAGATGAGGCCGCCACGTGGATACTGACGCCGATCTGCTGTGTCGCCGGCGATGACGGTGTTCTTTACCATCCGAGGCCGACGACACAACTTCTTCTAAGTACTTCTCACACAACTTCACGCATTCAGAATCATCACCTTTAACAACGTCTCCGGTGGCGGCGTCGACGTTAGGTTTTTCGAGAGTCTTTTTACGACGAGGAGCGTCCTTTCTCCGCCTTTTCTTCTCAGGCAAGGAAGAATCAGGGATAAGAAAATAGATGCTCCCACGCTTGAGCTCAGATTCAGGGGACAAGATCAAGATTTTGCGGACAACACCTTGGGAACATGGTTTGCTTAGGACATGGTTTGGGTTTGCTTGGAGGATCTCTCCGGCAGTTATTGACCGTGTGATCTCCTCAACGTAGCCGTTTAGATGAACGATCCTGATCAAATCTAGTGCTCCACATGGAAGAACACAAGCCAGACAACACCTTAGGCTGTTTCCCATCTCTCTCTCTCTTTCTCCCCTTCTTTTTCTTTTCTTTGTTTTGTGTATTTATTATTATGTATTGATGATAGTAATATCAGATTTATGGGGAAGAACAAGTTGGAGAAGACGAGGTTATATAGGAGCCAACACTTCACGTAACACCGAAGCGGGCTTGACCATACGTCTTACGGATCGTTAAATGACTTAAATGCCCTCTTGTCTTCTCGTTATTAACTTGATTCCACCCTCATAAACACATGTACTGTACTACTATTAATCTACCTAAGTAAATGTCATTTCTCTACCATTGAAAAATATACTATTTCACGAGCCAAAAAACACGAAACGTAAATAGTCCAAATCAATACAAAATATACAGATACTCGTAAAATTACAAAAGGAATCAAAATATCACGAAAATACATAATACGTTATGCACCAAATGAACTATCACTATCACTATGATCACATTCACATGTGATTTTTGTTATCTCTCTGCAGTTCAGTACGTAGACTAAGATCTATGAGCTGAATCTCTCTGATGAAGACTAATATATATAGTTAATCAAGCAACAATTAAAAGAAAATTAATCAAGCAACGATTTTAAAAAATGTCGAAATTAGCCGAGTAGAGATATTCTAACGCTATGTGACAAATTTTTGAAGGGAAAAAAACAAAACTTTTTTTTTGTTTTCTTTATCGAATAGAACCAAATCTTGAAACTAGGAGCGTGTTGGGATTAGACAAACTACTCGTAATTAATAGTGTGAAGCAATGACCAAAAACTTGGAAACTGAAAAAGGATTATCTATTTAAAATTTCAAGCGTTACTGTACACTACGGATACTTAAGTAGGATTTGATATCAATGTTGGAAGTAACAATCCATTAACTTTTATTCAAATAAGTTTCTTTGTTAATATTCATAACTACATTTTCTCGTTGTCTGTGCTCATGCTACTTCACTTTTGGAGATATCTAGTGTTAGTGCTGAACAAAAGTATATGGAAGATGTATATATCTATCTATAATTATAAAGATAGAAAAATAAAAGTAGAGAGAGTAAGAAGTAAGAACTCATTATTTATTGTTGATTAGCCATGAACGTTTAAGTGTGTCATTTTT
This sequence comes from Camelina hispida, assembly GCA_023657505.1. NCBI lineage: Eukaryota > Viridiplantae > Streptophyta > Magnoliopsida > Brassicales > Brassicaceae > Camelina > Camelina hispida. Next base: position 2,779,328 of record CP094631.1, read on the forward strand.
TTCAAAATTATATGCTGATTGCTGAATAAAGAAAACTCATCTTAATAATTTATTTACAACGCATAATCATGATGTTACAATTGGGTCACTCGACATACAGTTTGTTATCTCAATTTAGGTTGCTGCCGTTTTTTCGCTTTTAATCATTAGTTAGATGCATCTAACTGTTTTTTATACTATAATTGACCCTTTGTTTACTTTTTTTTGTTTGTTGAAAAAGGGTTAAACTATTGTTATAATGTTATCTTAGGCGTTAATTTACAAAAATCATGCAAGAACTAGTAATTACTAATTTGCAAGATCTATTATCTATAACATTTACGGAATCGTCCGTATCATATTTACTACTCACCAAAAATAGTGGTGCAGTCAAAATCCGCACTTTATAAAAAGTTACATAATTCAGAAAAGTTAATTGGTCGTCATTTGAATAACACTGCATGCGGTACGGATCAACACACGTTAGTTACACACCCATATTAATTACGGTGGTTCAAGAATCAACCCGCACTACAAGAAAATCACTAGAAGACGTCAGTTTTTTAACATCAGTTCTCAAACCGACGTGAAAACCAAATAACGGAAGGAATTTAACGTCGTTTAGTAAACCGACGTTAGTTTTAACTTTAACTAATCAATAATAATTTGAGCTCACTGAAATTTTTCTTAACTTGCATCTTCGATTGCGATGAAAATGATCATCATCTATCACGAGGTTAAGATCCAACATTGAAGAAACTAATCTCACTTCAATTCGAGGTTTTCGTTCTCTATCTCCGACGGCTTTTTCTAATAGCTTGTGATCGATGATTTGTTTTTGTGTGGTACATTGTTTTCGAATTTTGTTTTGTTTCGAATAAGTAGCTCAATTCTAACAGAGCTTTTAAGTTTCGTTTCAGGATTAGATGGATTCGTGAAACATTTGGGGCTAGGGTTCTTCATCGGCGATTCCCACTTTAATTCGAGGTTTTCGTCACCATCACATCTCCGATTCTCTGAAATCGTTTCTTTTTCTATGGAGGATCTAAAACATGAGTTCGCAAGCGAGCGATCGTTTTCGATGATTAAGGTGAGCATGAAACAAAATTTGTTGTGTTTATGGCCGACTCGCTTGATTTTAGCAATCATTTGAAAATTCAGGTCAAGGATAAGATGGATTTGTGAATTATGTTGTGGTTGCTTGCTGTATTCCCAATTTGATGCTCTGCAGAATCTAGGGTTCAAAGCTTTGGAGATGATTGATGCTGTTTCGAGTTGTTTTAGATAAGCCTAAGATTCAATTAGCTCAGTTTTGTTATTTATGATTTACAGTTTTCAATTTTGTAGAATGGTGAGAATCGATGTCCTCAGTGACGCTCTTCAGAGCATGTACAATGCAGAGAAGAGGGGAAAGAGGCAGGTTATGATCAGGCCTTCTTCTAATGTTATCATCAAGTTCCTTATCGTTATGAAAACACGGTATGGTGATTTTTGCAGAGCTAGTAGCTATGACTCGGTTACTTGCTTTCATGTATATTGTTTCAAGCGTAATGATGATACTTTGTGTTTTCGATTTTTAGGTTACATCGGCGAGCTTGAGTATGTTGGTGTTAAAGAAGTTTAAGGATGGGCTGCTCGTCTACTTCCTTCCAGACAGGTTACCTTGATTTCTTGTATATGGTTGCAGTATTATCTTGACTCCGTTACTTAATTTCTATTATATGTTTCAAGTATAGTGATGTTTGTTCCACTCTGTTTGCTAATAGAATTCAGGTTACATCGACGAGTTTGAATATGTTAATGACTTGACCATTGGTATGGTAAGATTGTTGTTTATGGCCGACTAGCTTAATTTTAGCAAGCACTCTGCATTTCAAGTTAAGTATAGGACAAATTTATGAATTATTTGTGGTTAGGAATTTAAGACGGTTTTCCAACATTAAGAAGACTAGAAAGGTGCTCATTTGTGGATTCAATAAATTTGACCATTTGAATTATGACATGTTCCAAGTTGTTATTACTCAATCACATTTCTCTCACAATATGCAATTTGTCTTTGTGTTTGCTGATGTGCTTGAGCTGTATGTTTTGCTTTGTAGATGTACTGAAGGGTTTTTTATTGCAAGGGTTCCTACACGAGTGTCAGACCTATCATCTTTCCTCTTGTCCAAAGAATTTGATGGTTTACGTCATGAGATCTACTGAGATTTGCATACACGAACATTTGAGCTTCAGCGACTAGATCTTAATAGACACTTACGCCTGACAAGGTGAGGTAAGAATGTTATAGAGATTAATTTAACTTGGTTTTCATCATATAATTTTTAAGTTTGTCTCTACTCTTGTTACTCATCCATATATTTCTTCTATCTCTTTTTTTGTTCTGCTTCTAGTTTAAGCTTCGAGGGAGATGAATTTTGGAAGGTAGCTACAATCACACCTGCAAGGCTGCAACTGAGTCTCATATGCAATCAAAAGCATACCCAAATAAATGTGGTGACATGATCTCAATAACTTGTGAGTAGTATAGTAGTATACAGGAAACATTGTAATTTATTAATATTATGTTCTTCAGACAAATAATTGATATATAAATGGGTTAAGTTTTTGTTTTCTAGTGTTTTGGTCTCGCAATCTAAAATCTAATTTATATTTAATAGTTGTTTATAGATAATATATAAATATATATACAGAAACAAAAATTGGCATCTTACGTCGGTTCATAAACTGACTTTATCTTTGAGCATTTGAGTCACGTTTTAACTGACGTTAATATTAGACGTTAAACTTAGCGTCAGTTCTTAAACCGATGTAAAAACAGTTTGCGTCGGAGGGTAAGAAGTCGGTTTGTAAACCGACGTTAAGTTTTTTGAGTCAGTTAATGACTGACGTTAACCCCACTTATAACTGACATAATATCCCGTTTATTTTGTAGTGCCGCATGAACAATATTTTTAGAAACAAGAATCCAAAAAAGTGTGAGATCATGAATTTTATCCCGAAAAATAAAAACACGCAGAAAGTTTATCATGCTTTAACAAAAAAGAAGAATAATAATATCAATCAATACAAATACATAAATTTACTTAAAATTGTAATATTGGAGCATCGGTTGAAGGACGTGTACATAAATAAAAGCAGGAAAACTGTTTTTTTTTTTTTTCTTAATAAAAAAAATCCTGAAAGAAAAACAGCTGTCTTCAAGGACAAAACAATACGTAGTAGTATTATGTAGACATTATTATGAATGTATTTTTCCTTTTAAATATACTACACATTATTCGCCTAATTAATTATATCGATATATTCGTTTACGTCAATATTCAAATGAGTTAAACCATAATAGCACTGTCAAATGTAGGAACCATTTAAGTATGTTTATTTGTAGTAGTAGTAGTACTTAAAATTAAATTATTGTGTTGCTTTTAAGGCGTTCTGTTAATGACGATTCTCGCATACTAACTTAAAGTCAATACCGTACGTACGTTATGTACTTAACTAAGATATCTACAACTTGCCGGGCTATATAGATTATATGCAGTTGAAGACCCGTTGGTCTCGGGGTTTAATGAGTAATTAAGCTTACTTGATTAAGCAAGAGAAGGGGATCAGGGGACAAGTAATCCGCAGGACCACATCAATAGCTATATACTTTTCAATTTGAATAAAAGAATTACTTGAATAACTTTCGTACGAGCTAGTACGTAAACCAAAAAAAACTGATTATTTACTGGTTTCGAAAAAAAGAGGAGTTCACTCAGTCACTCTTTAAGTTCTAAGTTAGGATCTTAATGTAAAATAATTAGGTTCTCACAATGCATTCACATGCTTTACATTCAAACTTGATCCGTTTAACTCATGATTGAGACATATATACGAAAACCAACAAAATTTGGTTGTAACCACTAACCAGTACTTATAAGATCATCTTTGAACGTCAACTATATATAAGGGATAATTAAATGGAACATGTCACTTTACTTGTGCAATTAAGCTTTAAAATGATGAAGACACATTATATATATATATTGTGATTGCCTATATTAATTCAAGTGAACTTTGTCACTCTTTCCATCGAATTATACATTGTTGGTTACATTCAATTTTGGCACAACAATGTAAGTATGTACAGCTCGTTTTTAAAAGTTTTTTCTACATATCTTCTCAGAAACCAAAACCATAATATTAGAATAAACATAATTCTATATATCAACAATACGAGCACATATTAATTAAACAAAAAAAATCTGGTGGCAGAAAATTAACCTTAGAAACGAATTAACGACATGAAAGAAGAAGCTTCGTCGTACGGAGGTTTCAGGCACCGACGACGTACGATAGGCGCAGGAAACATATTTAATGGGAGATTAATAAATTTCTTAATTAATAGTACTAGCTATGTTTAATTTGAGATTATGGCCGTGTGTGAGGCACAATGTGTTAAAGACTAAATCTTTCTTATGGATCTTTAAAATAGGTTTACGTACTGGGATCATAATTGAAGAACGTGAGGCAAACCTGTCTGTCTTGTTCCACAAATTCACAACTTCCACGGTGGATCTTTAACCACTTAATAAAGGTTGTAGAATTGTAGTATTTAAATTGATTTAAGCATTTGTCAAAATTTCCCGCTTTTCTCAATTATCGAATACGTTATTCTTAACTTTCAGGATGAATCACTTGATCAATAGTGATGGATGCATATGATGAAATGGTTGTGAATATATATATATATATATGGGTTAACATCTTCGCAAATATTTCAATGTCTTGGTTAGTTTTTATAATAAACACACGTCCTTGTCATTTTCATTTTATTAGTAGAACGCAAACTGAAAGATAATAATACATTACTAACAGAAATAATAATATTACTTATCCCCCGACGCCGAGGAAGATTTGATTTTAGCCACTCTTTTTTTTCCAAAAACCAACGGAAATCACTATTATATAGATTATGGAATGATATGGTGTTTTAGGGGGGACGTACCTGATCGAGTAAAGACAAACCAATCCAATAATTAAAAGCTTTAAGCATAGATATTGGAGATATCTCCAGCCTAGAACACACGTTTGTTTAGATTTACCCTCGTGTGCAATATCTCTTTTTCTTTCTGTTTTGGACCGTAAATAATTTTCGTATCCCAATCTTATTTTGGATATCATGCTGCAGTGCTGCACGAACTTCTATTAATCCAAACTCGTTTCCGTGTTAGTTCTTTGGAGAATCCACTTGTTGAAAGATATTCTACCAACTACGAAGATATCAACATTATCAACCACATAATTATATATATACAATATATTATTGGTATATAATTTTTTGCATGATCTCGTGGGTTTCCTAGTACGTTTATTTTTTTGCATGGTCGTTAGGTTTACTATTGACCATTTTATCGACTCTCATTATCGTCCATATCAATTTTGTTGTGATCAAGTAACTCCATTTTATAACTATTTTTTATCTCACTGAATGTAAGATGCATGCCTTTAATTTTCGTAGATGAGTCCGGACAAGTGATCATAATTCATAATGAGAAGGTTAAATATACTCACTCTGATGAAGACTCGAAGAGAGATCAGTGTGGGTTAGAAAGTTATATTGTGTGATATTGTGACCAGATGAAGCATATTTGACTCTTTTTTTTTTCTTTGGTATCTCATGGAATAATATTGACTACCAAGTCCGACAGTCTTTTATGGGCTCTCTCTATGAAGCCCATTTAAATTGGCCCATGTATAAGTTCTTCGATCGCTTGGAGTTTTTGACCAAAAAAGTCAAAAATTCAACGTCATATATAGTTAGTAGACTCCATAAACAGAAGGTCCTATAAAGGGGCAAAAACTAAAGAGAGAAGAAGAGACAAGATGTTGATCCATGTTATTATATTCATGATCATAACCACAATCCTAATATCGACGACATGTCATACAAATGTAAACGTGACCAACAATATTAACGTATCATTGTTCCCGGCGATTCTTGTGTTCGGCGATTCCACAATCGACACCGGCAACAACAACTACATCAAAACCATCATCCGTGCTAATTTCCCTCCTTACGGCTGCAATTTCCCCGGCCATAACGCTACCGGAAGATTCTCCAACGGTAAACTCATCCCTGACTTTATAGCATCTCTTTTGGGAATCAAAGACACCGTTCCTCCTTTCCTCGACCCCCATTTGTCAGATTCCGATATTATCACCGGAGTGTGCTTTGCTTCTGCTGGTTCCGGTTACGACAACTTCACAGATCGAGTAACTTCAACTCTATCCGTCTTTAAACAGGCGGATATGCTCAGAAGTTACGTGGAGAGGCTGAGTCAGATCGTTGGGAAAGAAAAAGCGGCCACAATACTCAGCGAGGCTCTGGTGATTGTAAGCTCAGGAACTAACGATTTCGATCTTCTCTACGACACTCCTTCTCCTCGTCACAAGCTCGGCGTTGAAGGCTATCAAAGTTTCATTCTCTCCAGTGTACACAACTTCGTTCAAGTAAATAATTAACATCATATTTAAAATTATTTTCCAAGTTCTTTTTTTATTACGTATACGAAATTTGATTAAATATTTTTTTGGTTATGTGGATGTGTATATATATATATATAGGAACTATATGAAATTGGGTGCCGTAGAATAGTGGTGTTGGGACTACCGCCGGTAGGGTGTTTACCGATTCAGATGACGATGGCTAGGCAAAAACAGAACGAGAGAAAATGCATCGACAAACAAAACTCAGATTCACAGGAGTTTAACCACAAGCTTAACAAGTCCCTAACAGATATGCAATCCAATCTCACCGGCAGTGTCATCTTTTACGGCGATATCTACGGAACATTGTTTGACATGGCCACTAATCCCCAAAGATACGGTAACGCTACGTTTCCTTTCATCCCATGCACATTACGTTTCGCACTAAATCTAGTTCTCCCTTCAAATTTGTATTTTGCCAACCTTATAAATATATATGATGTCAAAATAAGTTTTTTTACGTAAAAAGTATTATATAAGAAAAAACAATCTAACTCAAACCATAGTCCAATTTTTCATCCAATATCGCGGGCACACTTAATATATGTACTTGTTAATATATGTCGTTTCAAAATTAAGACGAATAGAGAATGTAGTTAATATTTTCATCTGATTACAAAGTAGTAAAGTGACTGATTTAAAGGGACAGGACTAAAGGAAACGACGAGAGGATGCTGCGGGACTGGAGAGATGGAGCTAGCATACTTGTGCAATGCTTTAACTCGGACTTGTCCTGACCCTAACCAGTTCCTTTTCTGGGACGACATTCACCCTTCCCAAGCTGCTTACATAGTCGTCAGTCTCAGTCTTGTTGAACAAATTCTCCACGTACTCTCTTGATTTTCATTTTTTGCGTTCATATGTTAATTTGTACTATTAAGGAGGTTAATCAATCTATATTTCCCTCTTGCTTCATATTAATCTTAACGTGTTATTTGCATAAGCTAGCTAGTCCTTACATGTCCGTTTTTATACTACGTACTGTGTTACTTGTAACTCGATCTATAGCACAATTCATGTGAGACGTGGGTTCGGCTTCGTTTGGTAGCCCAGTAGAATTTATCTTCATGGAAATATTTCAAATAAAAAAGAAAATTGCAAACACTTACAATAAACCTACATCCATGAAAATTATTTACCCAAGGAAAAAAAGAAAAAAAAAACAGTGTGATTCACAATTTTACAGATTTGTCGATAAAATTTTGTTCTTTCTTGTATATTTAATTTAATCAACTTGAGCTTTCCTTGAACAACCCTTTAATCATCATCTCCAAATCTTCAACAGTATAAGCAATAAACGGCTCTCCACGCCTCCCATTAATCTCTGGCGACTCCTTCAACTTTCTGATGAAGTTCAAGTACGCCGGAGACACAATTCCGTTAACGGAGCTTCTTAACTCCTCCCTCAATTGCCCATCAGACACAACCCATTGAGACTGGATCTTACACACCTCATCGAACTGGGCTTTAAACAGTCTAAGGTTCTCTACTAACTTTAGATACGGAGCCTCAGTCCTAAGCAATCCCACCACTTGGTTCCACGAGCTCCTTCGGTAATTAGAATGGTACTGCCTCAGTTTCGCCGTCTGCTTCACAATCCAATCTTCTCCTAGGATCGAACCGAGCTCGTTATCAGTCACCTTATCAAGAATATACTTGCCATTGTTCATCATGAACAAGAAGCACAAAGACGGATCACGGTAAGTTCTTTTCTTGCCTTCCAAGTTACTCTCCAACAACTCCAAAACCCATCTGAGTTGCACAGACAAAGCACTCGTATTATCTGGTCCTGCTTCGTTCCCAGTCTGTTCAAGGATCTGTTCCAACGACTGCCGTGATTTACACGCCGCACGCAGATAATTCATCACGTACCGTGTGATAGGGTGAATCCCACCGCCAGGAAACGCGGTTTTGGGAGGGTCACGACGGATCAAATTCTCGAGCTCCATAAATATTCCTCTAACCGCTTCCCCTAACCGTTTATGAATCGCGACCGCCTCATGCCTTAGAGGCAAACAGTATCTATCTGAGAATAACGTTTCCATCTTTGGAATTAGGTCTTGCATCGTTTCGTATAAGTCCATAACCTTAAACAAACGTTCAGGCAAACGGCTTCCTAAAGCGATCGCGTCTGCGAAATTCAGAAGCTGTGTGGTCGTTCCACGACAAACTTCCATGAAAGAGAGATCAGTAACAGAGGAAACAGAGAGATCAGAGAAAACGCGGTCGCAGAGAAGACGCTCGCTAGGGAAGAAAACGCGGAACACCAAAGTAACAGCTTTGATCCAACGGTCGATTTCGTCTTCAAGATCTTGCCATGGAGTGTCTTGAACTTGCTCCATACTTAATCCTCTGAGATGCAACCTCGACAAACTCTCCTCTAGAAACTCTCTCCGTCGACTGCTGTACACTCTTGAACACTCTTTCCCAAATCCACCAGCGACCATCCGAACAGCGATCGCGTTTAGATCGCCAATCACGCTAGATTGTAACGCCTCAATCACGATTTTGTAATCGGTGACCGGACGGGCGATTATTACCTATTTCGGTATGAAATCAAAATTGTAAACCGGTTTGTCTCATTCTAATTCCAATTATAATGAAAGTTAAATTACTTAATTACCCCGTAGTTTGTGTCGTTGTCTTCTTCTTCGCCGGAGAAGTCATCGTCGTCCGAGTCAAACGAGTCAGGGGCACGGTCCATGACAAATCCAAACTCTTCCTGAAGCCTAAACATCACTTGTTGAATCAAATCATCGGCACGGGAGAGACAGACGGCGACGGATTTATCACCGGCCATGGATCTCAAGTCTCCGGCAATCGCAATTAGCTCGTCAACAGAGTCGAGGAAGGTGCGAGAGTCAACGGGATCGGACCAGATGGGGCGATCCTCGACGATGTAGCCAGAGATCTGTCTCTCTAAGGAGTTAAGTGATCGGTCAAGGTTATGAAGGTTTGCGCCGCCGCGGGAAGGGGTGGGTCGAGGTTCACCGCCGCCGCGGTTTCCGGAAGCGCCATAGCCAGAGAGAATCTGTAAAATATCTCCGGCGGCGCTTGGATCCTTGCCGAGGGCTTTAGCGATGTCTCTGGCGGCGGCGTAAAGATTCTCGTCACCGGCTTGAGCCATGGATGGGAATTAATAAATATTTAGAGGGAAATTATGGAATTGGGTGAATAAAGACGAAACAACACAAACACATAGAAGACGAAGAAGAAGACTATAATAATATGGACAAGTCTTCCGGAACTACCATGTCTGACGACTTAGACGCGGGAACCATGTCTGACTTAGTTGTGTGTTTTCTCCTGTTTTGTATTTTAATGGTATCTGTGTGTAATATTGTCGAATCTGCCATGAACAGTGGCAAACCTTATAAGGAATGCCATTTTCCATATCTTCTTCTCCCGCCTGCCATACACACTCTGTAAGAAGACCATTGTACCCTTTATTAATCTCTCTCGAAAATTAAAGAATACCAATTAATTGCTTCGTACACCGCAAAACTATTTCGTTTGATCTCTTTCCTCAGAAATCTTTGTTCTTCGCTATCATCTTATCATCCTCTTCAATAGAAAATCGCCGCCCTTCTGATTGAACAGTCTGACGTTTTTTTCATCTCCTTTCTCTTACGTTTTGCTGTTGTTTTCTAATCTTGTCTACTTTGCAGGTTTTCTCACGATTGACAACAACCCATATCCAAGGTTATTGTTCACCTCCAACTCCTGCAGTTCTGCCCACAGTTGACCAAATTTATTGTTATATGAGTGGTTTGGTCCATTTGTGATAGAAGCCAATTTGTTCCAATTACAGATCTGAGGACAACACACACATTGGAGAGGTATCAACAAGAAAGGTGGAGAGGTATCAACAAGAAAGGTGGACTTGTTCCACCCATCTATGTATGTCCATCTTTTTATGTCACTCATTATCTTAGTGGACCATATTCATCAGGAAATGTTTATTTTCCCATTATTATGTCTCCAGTGTAGGTCTGATGACGATGCAAACTGGAATGTTCGCCTCCGCTGGACCAGTTTCAACAGTCAAGGTATGTCAACTGTAATTTTGTCACTTGTTAGTTTTAGTGGACCAGATTCAACAGACAAAGTAGGTTTCCACTATTGACATGTTTTCCCTAATGCAGGTCTGATGACGATGCAAGCGCAGGACCTGTCATACATCAGGTGGACCATTATAGCAGCCAAGATATGTCCACTCATGTAGTTTATTTCTATCTTTTTGAGTGGACCAGACTAAACAGCCATGGTACATGTCCACCACTATCTTATATGTCCTCCATTCACATGTTCATATCTGTTTGGTCATCCATTCTTTATTGTGATAATTGTTATTCAAAATTTGTATGTCTATCGCTTAACCAACAACTGAATATCTCGTTACTGCAGTAATGTTTACAGGGTCCTCATTGACAATAATGTAGCTGTGGTGGACCAGATCAGATAGCCAAGGTAGATGTCCACCCTTTGATGGACCATTTTTAACAACACAATATGCATTAGTCCATTATTGTACAAAAACAATAAATATTTTACTAACATGGCTGTTATCCGTGAAACAGTTTGGGTGACGTTTCGATTTTGCCACTAGTGAAGTGTTTGGGAACAATAGTAATATGTTGCTCGAGGAGCTACTCGGGTGGACATCTTTACTATAACGTAACATCTTTCTGCGTATGTCCATCCCACGCGGTGGACATGTATTTATGTTGTTTTTTGCCTAGTTTTTCGTGAATGTATGTCTCGGGCGGTAGACATTGTATTTCTGATGTTTTTGTCTATCTTTTCGCATATGTCTGTCCCACGCGGTGGACATGTATTTATGTTGTTTTTGTCTATCTTCATTGTGGATGTACAACCAATGAAGTATTTTTTTTTCTATCTTATTGTCATCTCTCTATTACAATATGTTAATAGACAATTTAATGAAACTTCTCCATAAAAAATCTAATGCCGATAGATATTTCTCCATAAAAAATCTAATGCCGATAGATATTCTATTGCCGGTAGACAATCTAAGTATAATGTTGTCTACCCCATCGTACTATTGTATACTTTCTAAACAATAATTGTCCACCATGATCACTCGATAGTCTATAAGCTGATCTTCTCCCAAGCTCCTTGTAAGCCCAAAAACATTCTCCAAATTTTTGTCAACGTCTTTTTTCGGTCATCCAATGTTACTGGACCAAAAAACCTTCTACAAATAACAGACATTATGTCCACAAATAATAGACAAAGAGGGTTCTCCACCAGAAGACAACACAATTTGTCCATCTCCGTCGACCAACTTCGCATTTCCGTTTTTATCACCGCGGTAGACAATACCTTTTGTCCACCATTGATAGTCAACGCTTTCTTCTTTTTCAGTGAAATGGAAAAATACAGTCCACCACACTCTTCATTCTTCACTTTAAACTGTTGAAATTCAACATCACTGCCTACTGAAAAAGGAGGCATCTTACCTGTGTGAAGACAATTGTGTCTTTGGGTGCCAAAAGCTTAACTCTATGTTGCTTTCCTCTTGTTTGACACCCAACAGCTCCTATCTTAACATTTACCCCTACAAACCTTGTTTCTCTTCGATAGACAAAAATCTTGCCATTTGCCCATGACGGACATAAAACTTCCACACCCCAATATCGAACATGCCCATTCATCCACTAGAACACACACTCTGTTGTCCTTCTGCAGAAACATCAAAAACATGTTTCAACACAATTAATGCAATTCTTTTGCAGGTTCCCAGATTAAATGTGAGGACATGCTTCTTTGGCAAACGACCATATTTAATGCAAATACATACCTCTGGTTGTCCGACAACCACCAACTCCACCTCCTCTTCACCAATTCTCTTCTTCAGATCTGTTTAGGTCTAGTCCTAAGCAGTGGCATCATCAACTCCCATTAACTCCTCTTTAACACAATAAAACACTAAATTGACAGCTCTTCTATGCCATTAATGGACTTCCCATCGTCCTTTTGAGTTCGCTCGAGTCTTCTCTTCACCTCTTTTAACAAAAGGATATTTTTGTCATTTCCTCCATCCCTAAACAAAGGAAAATGGCATTTTGCAGAACGAAATAAACAAACTGGCATTTCTAAGAAATTTTTAGAACAAAATGGCATTCTTAGCCAAATTCCCTATTTTCATATTTGCCACAACCACGACTTTGTCTTCTGTCTGGTTTGGTGTTTCCAGAACGTGAACGCTTTTTACCGACCGTCTTCGTTATGCGTTCTGCGTTTGTTCAATATGCAAAATCAAGAATTGGTTTAAATTAGATCGTGGAAATTGGGTTATGGGCCAATGACTTCGTCAAGTTGAACTTTCAGCGTTGGGCCCAAAATAGTAAAGAATCCCCAAGTAATCAATGATTAGAAGAGAATAATCATATAGTACCTAATTTAATTAGTCTAGTGGTTGCACCAAATCAACTTTGTTGCTCCTCCGTGCTGACTTTACTAGTTCCACATCGAATTTATTTATGTTTGATAGAAATTGTCCACTAACTAAACAAACTCACACAAAGCTCTGTTACTTACCCCTTTAGTCCCAGTGTGTGTGTGTATATATATATATCTCATTCCCTTTCCTCAGGACTCAAAAACCAAAGAGCTTCAACACTACGATATGAAGTCTCAGACTCCAATAAATCTCGGACGAGTCTCTATCATTTTAATTCTTGCTTGTTGCAGTTTTCTTGCTTCCCTCGCTTCAGCTGAACATCATGTCCGTGAATTCGTGGTAAGTTGAGTTAAGCTTCCTTCATTTGATTAATATCTCTTTCAAATGTTTTAATCACGTCCATGGTTTAATCAACGTGGCCTAGATTGAAGCAAAACCAGTGAAGAGGCTGTGCAGAACTCACCAGACCATCACCGTGAATGGTCAGTTCCCGGGTCCATCACTCGAGGTACGAAACGGTGACTCACTAGCCATCACGGTCATCAACAGAGCTCGTTACAACATAAGTCTCCACTGGTAAACAAAAAGATTCCATCAGCTTTTTTTTGGTAGATAACTTGTCATTCAAGAAACAAATAATTTGATTATATGCTCTGTTTTTGGGGACAGGCATGGAATCCGACAGCTCCGAAACCCGTGGGCTGATGGACCAGAGTACATAACTCAATGTCCGATCCAGCCGGGACAAAGCTATACATACAGAATCAAGATCGAAGACCAAGAAGGTACACTTTGGTGGCACGCTCATAGCCATTGGCTTCGAGCCACCGTCTATGGAGCTCTCATCATTTACCCTCGTCTTGGTTCTCCTTACCCTTTCTCTATGCCTAAACGTGACATCCCTATTATTCTCGGTAATTTCATGAAAACTTTAGATACACATATACAAGTTTAAATTTATGAATAAGTATATATTAATTAGTATTTGAAGAGAACAGGGGAATGGTGGGATAGAAACCCTATGGATGTTCTGAGGTTAGCCCAATTCACAGGAGCAGCACCAAACGTCTCAGACGCTTACACCATCAATGGCCAACCCGGCGATCTCTACCGCTGCTCCAAACCCGAGACAGTCCGGTTTCCTATTGTCCCTGGCGAGACGGTTCAGCTTCGTCTCATCAACGCCGCCCTGAACCAAGAACTCTTCTTTACAGTTGCCAACCACCAGCTCACCGTTGTCGAGGTAGATTCTGCTTACACTAAGCCTTTCACTACAAACGTTGTCATGCTCGGTCCAGGTCAGACAACAAACGTCCTCATAACCGCTAATCAACGCCCCGGCCGCTATTACATGGCTGCACGAGCCTACAATAGCGCAAACGCTCCTTTTGACAATACCACCACAACTGCTATTTTAGAATACTTTAACGCACCTCGTGGAGGCGGTCAGGTCACACCCGTTTTCCCGGTTTTGCCAGGGTTTAATGACACCGCTACTGCAACCGCTTTTGTCAACCGTTTGCGGTACTGGAAGAGAGCTCCAGTACCACTCCAGATCGACGAAAATCTATTTTTCGCAGTTGGGTTGGGACTAATAAACTGCACCAACCCGAACAGTCCCCGATGCCAGGGGCCAAACGGGACGCGATTTGCTGCAAGCATGAACAACGTCTCGTTCGTCCTTCCTCGTACTAACTCGGTGATGCAAGCCTATTACCAAGGAATCCCCGGGATTATAACCACAGATTTCCCGCCGGTTCCTCCTGTTCAGTTTGACTACACAGGAAACGTAAGCCGTGGACTTTGGCAACCAGTAAAGGCCACAAAGGCTTACAAGCTTAAGTACAAGGCCAATGTTCAGATTGTGTTGCAGGACACGAGCATTGTCACGCCAGAGAACCATCCTATGCATCTTCATGGGTACCAGTTTTATGTTGTCGGGTCGGGTTTTGGGAATTTTAACCCGAATAGAGATCCGGCTAGCTTCAATCTGTTTGACCCACCGGAGAGGAATACTATTGGAACCCCTCCTGGTGGATGGGTGGCCATCAGATTCGTTGCTGACAATCCAGGTAAATTGATAATGCTTTAACCTTGATCATTAGACGCTCTAAATAAATAGTAGTCCACTTTTTTATTTTTATTTTCTGACAATTCTTTCTAATAAAATTGTTGTAGGAGCTTGGTTTATGCATTGTCACATTGACTCACATCTAGGTTGGGGTCTGGCGATGGTTTTCCTAGTTGAGAATGGAGTCGGTCAGCTCCAGTCGGTGCAGCCTCCGCCATTGGATCTCCCAAGATGCTAAATATGGTCGCTCGATTTTTAATTTGATAAAACATATCTCATGTTTGTCTCGTTTTTAGGTTATGTGGGTTTATCTTAATCAAAAAGCTTCTTTCTGCGTGTCTGTTGAGAGGAGTTAAATGTGTATATCATTTGAAATTAATGTACTCGTCCGTCGTTCACGTCCCAACCTAAAACGATTTGGAAGTTACATTAAATTTTGAAAAGAAAAGGACTAAAAAATAAAAATAAAACGAAAGTAAAATAACTTGGAAAAGAAAAATAAATGAATATTGGAGTATATTATTTGTCATTCTGTTATAAAACATGTCTAAATTTATATTTTAACTAGTATTATTCCCGTGCTACGCACAGGTACCGTTTAGTTTACTAAAACTTTTATATAAAAAACAAAATCATTGCTTTAAAATTGTGGTAAAACAAAATCGATTTGAAACTGATGATAACTGATAATAAAACACATAATTTAATCATGCTAAGCATGAAATGGTAGACTAAATAAATACAAAATACATAATATTATATGTACAATCCATAGAAGTTCTGCAAGAAAACCATAGGGTAGCTTAGGTAAAAATAATGAGATAGATGGAACATCTTTGAGTCATGTACCTACATAGAAAAATAAATAATAATCTAGAATTTAAGTAGGATTGACAATGATATATATATATATATATATTTGTCAATGATACATATATATATGTATATATATTTGATATATATTGTTGACGATATGAAAATTGTGTAAATGTGTTACCTTGAGATTCACATATAAGTATGTATCATGTTCTTAGATGTTCCTGAAGTTTATCATCATTTTAAGAAGTTAGTCATACATATATATGCTCAAGTATATTGTATAAAAATATAAAAGACTTTTAAACGTCTTTAAAACCAAAAGCATTCTGTGGAACTGACTGCAAACATCGAGTTATAGTTCTAATATACTCCTTGAAATTAATACGTCTTGTGTCACTTGTGAACATATGTGCAACCAAGACTGGAGGAAACTTTTGACCTGAGGACAAAAAGAGACCGCAAGACCTAATTATTATACATAAAACCAGAAGCATATTTAACTAACCTTAAATTTGATAATGCACTGAGGTGATTATGATTTAAATTGATCTTATCGTTTGATGGAACTAACCTTAAATCACGTACTGAGTTGTAGTTTCAACATCTGATGAGATGGATGTCTGGAAAAGTTGAGTTCTTTTATATCGTTCATAGTCCTTTTCTCAC
Organism: Camelina hispida; assembly: GCA_023657505.1. NCBI lineage: Eukaryota > Viridiplantae > Streptophyta > Magnoliopsida > Brassicales > Brassicaceae > Camelina > Camelina hispida. The sequence continues at coordinate 2,795,821 of CP094631.1, forward strand.
CAATTACGCATAAGTTTTTAGCATAAGCGCGCAACCTGAAATTAACCTTCGACCCCAATCCTACCTGTAATTAAAAAAGTGGCAGTCAAAATTACATATTAAAAGTAACTACTGAATATTAAAAAATAAATTACAGATTCTATGGTGATTTAGAGAAGGTGAGTGAAACATGAAAGATGAATCACCTTCTGAGTGTCAAAAGACGATAACGGAAATGGTCGTAGATGTATTGAAAACGATGAAATGAGAATTGTTGACGATTCGGGTTCGACGGAGTAGTAGGAAGAATGCTTCGGAGATCTGATCAAAAACTGTTTGGTTCGTAACTGTAATTGCAATTTTTTTTTGCAGATTTGATGGAATTTTCTTTGTCGAAGGTGTTGATAGTGATAATTTATTTTTATATATTTATATTGATTTGAAGTCGGTTGATGAAAGAGTGTGGTAAGTTTTTTGAGTATCGTGGAAACAAAGAATTGAGATAATGGGATAATTTTTAGGTACAGAAAAAAAAGAAGCAAACTTATTATTTCACAAATCTTTACATTCGTTTGAACTGTGAATAAGGTTGAGAAAATCGTGGTATGTGAGCGTAGATTTATAAAAGTGTTGTCCAAAAAAAGAAAGTAAAAGTAAAAAGAAATAAAAAATTTGATGTGGCTTTATTCCATTGTTAGTTTTTTTTTTTTGTTTTTTACAGAAATTTTTATCCACAATCGGTGGAGTTTTTTTTCAGGGATTTTGTTTTATTTTTTTGACAAATTAAATTGAAAAGAATGTGATGTGGCACAATCTTATTGGACAGGTGACTTGTGCTTTATAAAATAAATGATACTAGGTGCTCCAATATTTAATATTTAATCCTTACAAAATTTATTTTAAAGCTTATTTTATTGCAGATTTTTTTGTTTCAAATGTGTTTTTTTGGTGAATACTAAATAGTAAATAATATATTCTTGGGGACTTTTCTCATAAAATCAGACCATCCTTTTTCAGTTTTTCTTTTCTTTTTCGCTTTGTGGTTTTCCTTTTATTTTAGTTTAAAAAAAAAAAAGAAAAGAAAAATTTGAGAGGAAAAACCTCAGCCAGTAGATATGATAAAGAAGGATTTGATTACTGAGCATGCATTTAGAGAGACAAGTCACAAATTTGAGACCAGACGAACACAAATGTTAAGTGATTTCTTCAAACCTCTGGTGGATCATTGCTTCTCCACCTCCTCCAATGGCTTCTCTTTACCTCAATTCCTTACTCCCGCTTCCTCCTAATTCTCATCCCCAAAAACTTATCGAGCCTCTTTCTTCATTGAGCTCTTCCAATTGTAACGAAGTTTCTCTGAAGCCTATTGTCATCAATGGAGACCCACCCACTTTCGTCTCTGCTCCTTCTCGCCGTATCATCGCAGGTTCGCCACCAATCATCTGATAAAGTTTCAATCTTTTTGTTAAAAACGACAACAAAAACTAAGTTGTGGATATGCTCTCATAGTTGGAGACCTTCACGGCGATTTGGGTAAAGCCAGAGATGCACTTCAGATGGGCGGCGTCTTGAGCTCCGATGGACGTGACCAGTGGATCGGCCAAGACACTGTATGTCTTCACTTTACCACATTTGCTGACCCTAGTGGAACAACTGAGTTACAGTTTCTTATACATTAGTTGATAGTTTGGTTTTGATTTCCTCGTTAGCAGTTTATAGTGGTGTATGTCTTATACTGCTTCATATGTTTTGGGTTGAGTTCCTCCAACTTATGTGAATTCAATATATGAAAATATACAGGTACTAGTTCAGGTAGGGGATATACTGGATCGTGGTGATGATGAAATTGCAATACTTTCTTTGTTGAGATCACTTGATGTTCAGGCCAAGGCTAATGGTGGAGCTGTTTTCCAGGTTTTGAATGCTATATCATACTTGGATTTGATTAGTAGTATGTGTTAGCAACTTGTCCACATTTTGATTTACTAAGAGTAGTTATTAATTTTGTCCCATTGTAAAGGTTAATGGGAACCATGAGACGATGAATGTTGAAGGGGATTTCAGATATGTTGATGCAAGAGCATTTGATGAGTGTACAGATTTTATTGACTACTTGCAAGACTATGGTCAAGACTGGGACAAAGCCTTTACTAATTGGATTTCTGAGTCAAGACAATGGAAAGAAGATAGGAGAAGTTCTCAAAATTATTGGGATCAATGGAATGTAGTGAAGGTACTTCATTTTTTGCTGTGTCCTTTCTGAGTTTTCTAAAGTTTCTCTCTACTTGCCTGTTAAACAAAAAGCCTTGGGAAACTATTTAGGACAGAGGCAAAAGGGAGTGATTGCAAGATCGATTCTTTTCAGACCAGGTGGTCGATTAGCATGTGAATTGGCGCGTCATGGAGTTGTTCTCCGCATTAATAACTGGGTCTTCTGCCACGGTGGTCTACTTCCTCACCATGGTAAGGATAAGCTGTCTATCTCAATCGTATCAGTGTTGAGAGATGTGTTTTTTTTTTTTTTGAATTTTATCATGCTTAATTATGATGTACTTGTGCAGTTGCATATGGCGTAGAGAGGATAAATAGAGAAGTGTCTACTTGGATGAGAAGTGCTGCTAACTATGAAGACAGTCCTCAGATGCCGTTCATTGCGACTCGTGGATATGACAGTGTGGTCTGGAGCCGACTTTACTCAGGAGAGACTTCTGAGTTGGCGGACTACCAAATTGAGCAGGCAAGTTAAAATTGAATCACCAAAATCTCAAAACCACTAACACAACAGGAATCATCGTCAGCTTGGACTAATGTGATTCCTGACTTCTTTTTTATATCAGGTAAGTAAAATTCTTCAGGACACTCTTGAAGCTGTCGGTGCCAAGGCAATGGTGGTCGGGCATACTCCCCAGTTATCAGGAGTTAATTGGTACATTTATCGAACTCTCTCTCCCAAAAACTTGTGATAAATCTTAATCAAAAGATCCAGACAGTTCTATAATGGAATATGGGTTTTCTCTTGTTAGTGAATATGGTTGCGGCATATGGAGAATTGATGTGGGAATGTCCAGTGGTGTTCTTGACTCTAGACCAGAGGTACTTAAACAATCTTGGTTCTTGACTCGTCCCCTTTTTCAAGTCTCTGTTACATGTATTCTCAGAGATGATGATTGACTCTGGTGTTGCTTCTTCAGGTTCTAGAAATAAGAGGGGACAAAGCTAGAGTCATACGGAGCAACAGGGACACACTTCATGAACTTCAAGTTGCAGATTACATATAAAAAAGCTTTGAAAGACAAGGAACAACAGACTCTCATGTTCAAGATTCAAACTTATAGCAGAAGTTAAAGACAGATGCAGTTGAATGAGGCCTGACTTTGAACTCTATGTATGTATGTGTATATATGTATGTGAGTCATCAGAAACATACTATAAACTTCAAGTAAAGGGTTCGTATAGCAAAAACACTGGTTAGAGTCACATTGAACAACATTGAGAAAGATCTTGAACGGCAAACAAAGTATTGAATTTGATAATCCAGGAGAAATCAAAATAACAACAGAGTTAAAAGTTATTGAGAAGTGGATCTCAATCTTCGAAGCTGATCAATCCAACGATCCTCATTAACATCGGAAGCCCAATCAGGAGCCGTTCCAGGGAACGAGATTGCTCGCATTGCCTCCATAACCCTAACGGCATTCTCCTCAATTAACGGCGATCTTCTACGCCGTTCGTCCTCTTCAAACGCTCTACGGATCTCCGTTTCCGTCTCCGTCTCCGCCTCTTCTTCGCTCTCTGCGTCTGCGTTTATACTAATAGAAGAGATTCTTTCCTCTGTTTCCGGAATCATACAATGGCCGTTGGAGAGGCCGTGGCTGAAACCATCTCCGCCGCCGATCGGATGATAACTGTCTTCCTCATCGCTCCCGTCGTTCTCTTGATCGACGGCTGAGATCGGTTCGTAATAGTCCTGTGAACCGTCGACGGAATTAGAGTCGGAATCGCTCCCGGCGTTGTTGTTGTTATCTGCAAATAACGCATCCAGCTAACTAATTAAGCAAATCCCAATTCCAAAAATCTACAGAGATAATTGGAGAAAGAGAGAGAGAGTAAAACAAATCTGATATCAGAAGAAGGAGCGCAGAGAGAAGAAGAACCTTCCATATGATCACAAGAAGCGACGTAGAGAGTAGCTTCTTTTCCGGCAACTCGAGACGGAGACGTATTATGTCGGCGGTGAAGAAGAGAAAAGCTACTAAGTTGACTCCGGTTCTATTAAATGGTCCTTCAATCCAAGCCCATATTAAATATAGATAGCCTTTCATTAAGGCCCAATAAATATCCGAATGCTTCAGCCACAGGCCCACAGTCTTGGCATTCGAATATGGTGCAAAATTAAGTTGGAAAAAAAAAGAAGAGAGAGCTCAGGAGGGTGGCTTATATACATCTGAGAAATCAGAAGAATGCGAAGGACCCAACCAACGCGGATGCCGATTTCGTCACAGCTCATGCACCAGCCGGGAATCGAACCCGGGTCTGTACCGTGGCAGGGTACTATTCTACCACTAGACCACTGGTGCTTCTTGTTTAGCTAGTTAAATTTATTTTACTAATAATAGTTTGTTTATACGTTTGCACGGTTTGCTAAAACAGAACGCAAGCTTGCTTATCTTTTTTAGTCTTGGGCAGTCTTGGCTCTCTTCTTGAAGAGAAAATAAGTTGGAAAAAAAGAGAAGAGAGAGCTCAGGAGGGTGGATTGTACATCTGAGAAATCAGAAGAATGCGAAGGACCCAACCAACGCGTATGCCACTTTCATCACAGCTCATGCACCAGCCGGGAATCGAACCCGGGTCTGTACCGTGGCAGGGTACTATTCTACCACTAGACCACTGGTGCTTCTTGTTTAGCTAGTTAAATTTATACTGATAATACCAAACATTTAATTTGCCTTTGCCTTTGTCTTGGCGACTACAAGAAAATGACGAGACAGCTCGATACAGCGGACAGAGAGATGTCCAGGCATGTTATCGACTAGTATGTGTAGGTTTTGTTAAGTTATTTATTGGAAGGTTTGGAAGGAACATAGTTTTTGTACAACTTTTACCAAAATTTCTCGACGACAAAACATCATCGACAACCTGAACAAATATAAATCTAACATAACAGTAGTAGAAAAACACTGACAAAACTAGTTTACAAACAAATAATAGAGAAAAACAAGATCCTCAATCGCCTAACCCTTTTGTCTTTTTTTTGTTTTTTCTTTTTCTTTTTTCAGGCAGTGTTAGAATCGCCATTCAAGTCATGAAAGAAAGATTTGACCCCTTCGTAAGTGGACCAACAGATTGCTGCAGCAGGAGCATGAAAGAGCATTCTCGGTAGCCATCCCCTTAGAAGTCCTCTGTATCCGTCTTTCTTCACTATCGTCCTCAGTACATCGCTAATCGAGCCACTAGTGAAGCGGTCGCATCCACACACACCCTGCACATCATCACCACATACGATTTGAGGCCATATCTCTCACACATTTTAATGCCAAGAAATAAAATTATCTGATCCCTCCTCATCAGACCACACTTGAAACCACGCAAATTGAAATTATATCTCCTACACTCTGTAAATGTTATAGTAATAATACAAGTTGTGCCCCAATAAGACTGAAATAGTGACAGCTCAACTGGGAAAATTCATTGCCTGAAACCATCAAACACACTCTACCTCAAACCAGAAACCTACTGGTAGAAACGTTGAAACCAGATAACTACTCAACTTTCAACATAGATTGTCAAACCTTGAGAAACTTAAACCGCAACTACAAAATTATGTTGCAGCTCTAGCACATGATGACCATCTGATAATACTCTGATAGCTCTTTTTACACAAACCACTATTTACAAACATACATCATCTAACCACTAAAGGTGAAACAAATCCATCTAAGAAGCTTTAGACATTCACATATATTCAAAATCCAACACGCGACTATGAGTTTCGAGACTAAAAGCATCATCTAAAGAAAGCGTTATGCAGCACTGCACACACCAAGAAGCATATATCGTTTATTCAAATCCAAAACTATACAAACAAGAGACAAAGAACAAACAATCCTAGAGAGAAAGAATCATTCACCTGACATTGCAACTGCGTCTTGACAACATCAAGTGGCGTAGTGACAGCAGCTGCCAATCCACCAGCAGCAGCACCAGCAGTAGCATGAACCAACCAACCTTCCTCATCACTAACCCTTTCAGGAGAAAACTCCATCAAACCCTTCTTAGCCGCCTCGTAAGTCGCAAAGTGAACAGCAGTAAAAGGCGCGTTCATCAAAACAGTCGTCCTATAAGAAGCATAAAACGCACCAAACCCTTCCTCACGCATAACCCTCTTGACACAATCCCAAACTCCTTTATAAGTGCCTTCACCCATCTGCAACCTCTGCTTCACCATATCCATGGGAGTCAAAACAGCATCGCTCGATATAGTCGCGAACACGCCGGAGATCGCATGAGCGGCGGAATTGTTCTGATTCCCTCCGGCGGATAAAAACTTCTTCGAAACCTCGTAAAAGGAGAAGTAAACGGCGTGAGCAGGTCCAGCGCCGAGACCCATAGCCCAAATCCCTCGGTACAAAGCTGAAGGTCCTTCCTTTTGAACTATCGAACGAAAAGCTTGTCTGATTCCGACGGGTTTCAACGGACATGGTCGGAGCGCTTGCATATGGGTCTTCACTGTATCGACGGGAAACATCGCCATGTGTTCGACGGAGCCAGCAATCGAACCGGCGATCATGAATTGCCAGAATTTAAGGCCGTCGTGAGCGGTTTCATGTTTAAAATCTTGTGACTGAGAGACTTGCCGGAGATCTGGTTCCTGGAATTTGGGAGCGGTTGTAGCCTCCGTAGCCATTTGTTGAGTTTGATTTAGTCTTTGGTCAATTGCAGAGTAGGAATAAGCTCCGTCTGTTTCGGAGTCAATTAGTTGTCCTAGTTTGTAGCTCTGTTTTTTGTTAGTTCCTACAATTTCTCTTTCACGTTTTGTAAGAAGACTGAGTCTTCATCTTTAGGCTATTTAAAGCCAAGCAACTATGATAATAAAGTATCGAAGTATTTCAGCTTTTGTGTGTGTATTCTCTGAGATCAACAAAATTGGTATCAGAGCTTAATTAAGAAATAAGGGAAACACGAGTGAAAGAGAGGAAACACGGGTGAGAGGATTCAATGGGTGAATCGAGTAACTTTGCACAGCCGAGCATACCCAGGTTCGATGGAGACTATGATCACTGGAGTCTCCTCATGGAGAATCTCTTGAAATCAAAGGAGTACTTTGGAGTGGTGAAAGATGGAGTCTCCGAACCGGCCAATGAAGAAACGTTGTCAGAAGCACAGAAGAAGCTTCTTGCTGAGGCAAGACTAAAGGATCTCAAAGCAAAGAATTTCTCTTCAGTTTCGATAAATCAATTCTCAAAACCACCTTGAAGAGACCTCTAAGCAGCTTTGGGATTCAATGAAGACAAAATATCAAGGTCTTTTGAGATTTTGTTGAGATTGTTTTTTATTTGTGAAAAGAGAAATTGTGGAGAACAAAGATAAAGTGGAGAAGAGGTATAACCCAATTCCGATTGAGAACAAAGTTGATGTCTCCAAACAAGACACAAGAAAAAAAACCATCTAGGAATACAACAATTGTTGACAGTTTGTTATCTTTGCTAACTCAAAGAATAGTTTCTCAACAAAGAACAAAAAGTTTTCATCACTTTTTCAATTCACGTTTTTACACTATGGCTTTACTTTCTCTTGTTTATGAACTTACGGTCAAGAAAAGATATCAACATTAGGGAGCTCTTATTAAAAGTTCTTGGATTAGAATCTTTACTGATCAACATTACAAACAGTTTGGAGCTCTTATTTGGCCTACATATATACGAGGCATGATTGACAACATATTTGCCAAATGCTCGAGGCTACTGTTCTTGAAAGTTGTTCAGAAAGTTGCCAACATATTTGCCATTAGCCGGCTCGTCGAGAAAGTTGTTCTTGAAATGTGCTCTCAAAGATCTTGTCAGCATTTCCCACCTCGAATCCATCGCGTCTATGTGACTCTTGTATCTGCGTTTCGGACATTTTGTAAGTGTCAATTCAAAATGTTTTGTATATCATCATCATGTTATGCCTGGTAACTAAGAGTTCTCTAGGCAATGGGAAGCATATTGGATAATGAATATGTAAATACATGTAGATACATTACAGTACGCGGATTCTGATATCACTTACCTCGTTTTCAGGTACGTTTTGGTATTGGGGAAGCACAAGGCGTTCAGCAAACTCAATGTATGAACAAGGGATAGATTTGGTGACACCATCAGAGAACTTGAAAGAAATTGAATCTGCTACAGTTGAGCTTTGAAGTAAACCACCATCAGGGCTAACTGGAAAAAAGTTGAAAAATATGTCACTTATTGTAAAGCCAATTAGCTTACAATCAAATCTTTTAACCAAGGAGATATAAGATTCGTTCTGAAACCTTTAAGGACTCCTCCTTCAGAATTCAACTTGACACCTTTTTCTTCTAGGAACTGATTGAGCTTCTTAATTTTGTTTAGATGAGATTTAAGTCGATGGACAGAAATTGTTACATGGTTAAGAGCATAGCCATTGACAAGGGTCCATGCTGCATATTCACTTTCCCTGTAGTCAATTTAGCCCAACACACCTTCAGTTAGGAGTCAACTACTTTAGCTTAATCTGACAATACCAGGATAATTAAGGAAGGTCATATACCTAGCCAGTTGCTCAAACGCAGAAGACAGAGGCTTTTCCCAAGTTAAGGTACCCAAAGCACTAGAAAGAGCAGCATACTTTTTCCCATTGGGCGATGCTTGAGTGTACTTTCTGATTACATCCTACAAACAAGAGAAATTGCTTTCAAATCTCACAACACAAACAACCATCTAGGAAGGATCAAACCAATGACAGTATATAATTACCTGAGTCTGTGAACTCATCTGGTCCACAAGGAGCTCTGAGATAAAAACTCTTGGTAAAGGACCATTAACGCCGCTTCCACCAGGAATAGCAGAAACATCAGGAGGTGCAAACCACAAAGCTCTAAGCTTTTTGGCTGGAAATTTCAGCTCATCCATCGGAGTATAACCATAGTCAAGGAAAAAGCTTGCAAGCGAGTCAATCCCATAACCACTAACCTAAACACATTTCAACAAACAGAGTCCAATAGTGAACTTTGTCAAAAAAAGTTTTAAACTTTGAGACTGTACTTAGTCAAGTGTATGATCCCACTTCTTTGAAGCAGCCAAAACAAAGAGGGGATTTAAGGAAATTATACCCCAAACGTTCTAAAAGCGAGATGATCATAGCAAAGTTGGTCGCCATCAACAGATCGAACAAGTTCCAAGACGGATTTAGGCGTCGGGTTCCGATTTAGGTAAACTGTTTCCATCTGCCCTAAGACACTCCTGAAGAAAGATTCAGCAACCTGATTCAAGTGGTGAAAAATACCAAAGTTATGCACCCCACACACAAGCCAAAAAGTATCAAGTCGTTAAAAACAATGTTTCGACATAAAAGCAAAAAGAACGAACCTTTGAAGACGATCCGAGAGAATCATTGTTTGATGACATCGAGGAGTCTCTTCCAGAAGCAGAGATAACAGAGAGATTGCGTTTTCCGGCGGAGGGAAGGCGAATGAGAGATCTAGCAGAGTTGGAAACAGAGAGTGTTGTCGATCGTAACGAAGTACGGTGGAGAGAGGCTTTAATGGCGGAGGAGTGAAGTGAAATCATGGTGGAGAAGTTGAGATGGTTAGTTTTGTCGCCGGGAAGCGTTTGATGATGATGAGTGAGAAAGCACCGATCGTATTAATGGAGCTTTCGTAATCATCTTCTTCTCTCATACTAGTAGAGAGCCGTGTCGTATTAGATACTCTATCATCTGACTAGACGTGGCGATATTATCATTGTGATTAGTTTAGTATTTTTTTGGGTTGACATTATTATACTTTCCATTGGGTAATCTGTAAATTTGTTTGATGTTCAGAAGAAGATACATTATACGAAGTACGAGGTTCTTTACTCTTTTTGTGGACCAATCTTATAGCTTCGGTTTAGTTTTGGTTAAGGATGGTCAATAGTTAATGGGCTTTTCATCTATTGTTTGGGCTCTTTTAGATATGACCGGTTTCCTAGTGGGCTTGTGATGATCTATAAGAGGCAGGAAAAAAATTCGATTTTAGCGGTCATTAAATAGTCTGGACAGTAATTTGGAAGTGTAAAAAAATGGTCTCGAGTTTCCAACGTTCCATCACCACTTCACACGACACGATCAAAAACCAAAACAAAGAATCTAGTGATTTTTTTATGTTTCAAGTTTATCAATTCCATAATTTTGGTTTAGGGTTATAAATTTATAATAGTCATTAGTAGGCATTTATATGCTAATTAATGATGGAATCATGCAATATGGGAAATTGACGGTAGTATAGAAGATCAATACATATCAGAAAGAAACGTGGTAGTTGATATTGTAGTTGGTCCCGACAGAGGGGGAGTAGAGTAGCCTACTACTACACATGTGTGGTGACTGGTGAACCCTTTTTTAGCCTTGCAACCCCACCAATTCGGCAAACACTTGCCATATACGTCTTCTTCATGTAATCTTAAAGATATTTTTGCATCTTTTTTTTTTCTCTTTTTTGTCAATGAGATATTTTCATTTCAGTATGACAAAGTTGTAAAAGTCGATAATGATATATCAGAACTACAAATAATAATAACAGAAATAAAGAGACAACCAAGGTTGGAGATATTTTTCTTCCAGATATTTCCTTTTCCCTTTTTAAGTCTCCCTTTTCACGAACCGTCCCTACAAATAATTCAAAAGATTTCCAAGAAATTTCGTCAGAAAAAAAAAATATTCAGTTATAGGCTTCCCTAGCACGCACAAAATTTGTTAGAACATGAATCAAAACTAAATAAATACTGTATACTTAAAATGAGTTATGGTTTTAAGACTTAGTATTAGAGCATGAATGAAAACTAAATAAATACTGTATACTGCTTAAAAATGAGTTATAGTTTTAAGACTTGAAGAGTGTAGGAGGAAGAAGGAATAAGAAAGAGACCTTAAAACGAGGTCGTTTATCAGCGTTGAGTTTTCTGACTTGATACCTTATCTTCTTAGAGAAGAGTCTACTCTGTCTTTTCTCTTTGTACCTTAACACACTTGCTTCTCTTTTCATGTTTCTCTCTTCCTCTATCACTGGAACTTCTCCCCTCTGCATAACACTTTAAATCATTAGTATTAATTAAATCACTAGTTATAACTTGCGAAACAAGTAAAGGATTCACACAAAAACTAACATAAAAAGAATTGGCTGGAGATGAAGTATCTGTCCACAGAGGTTTCTGGTGATCAGACCAAGCATCGATAACTTCTTGATGGTTCAGATTCAGCTTCAGACCCAACTCTTTCTCTTCATAATCTGTAGCCTTATTGTCCCAAAACCTGAAACTTGAACCTTCTTGATCAGTACTCAAGCTTTTTCTTCTTCCCCTGTATCTTCATCTTCGTCTTCTCCCCAAAAATCCCATTTGAGTTCGTGAGAGCAGCTTAAACTGTCAATGGTGATGTCGAATATGCTGTCGAAATCATCTATAGAATGGTCTTGAGAGAGAGCATTAACAGACTCGAAGGTTAAAGAAGTTAGAAGATCTTCTTCTTCTTTCTTTGGCAACCTTTGTGTATCCATAGAACTCTTATCTTTTTTTCTCTCACTCTTTTTTTTTTTTTCCTTCACTCTAAAATGTTTTTCTTTGTAAATCTGTCACCATACGAAAAATTATATATAGAGATACAATATTTCCAGAGGTAGGTGTTTCTTTCTTTAACACTTTTTATATGTGATGGAATTGATACGACGTTGCATCTTATCCCAAAAGTGATGGAAAAAATCGCAAGCTAATTGGTTGTGAGAGTCCTGCTTGGAACCAATTGTGGGACCTTCTTACTGGTCCTTTGGCTCTCACCAGAGACCATTTCACCCATGTGTTTCTTCTCTATACTATACTAGTTGCCGAGTCCTAACCTCCTAGGGGCTAGGAGAGAGAGAGTGAGAGCTATAATATGAATTCTGAAAAGTATTCAAAATATCTACGTAAACACTTGTGTTGTGTAGCATATACAATGGAAATATTTAATATTACTAAGAAGAGAATTAAGTTTTATGGCAAACTTAGTATTAGATCTTGATTTCTTGAATGGTTAAATTGAATGTAGTCTATCTCCCTTCGAATGCCGCAAAGGTTGTAGCATCGATTGCGTCATACACATCGTGAATCTGGTTCTGTATCTCAGATCATCTGAATGCTACGAAGAGCTTCCAACTTCCGTTGATTACGCTTCTTGATTCCTTCTCTGAACAAGTTGCTACCTGTGCAGTCTGGATTTTTAGTGTGTTGAGTCTGCCTGTTTCGTATCCTCACTTCCTTGCTTCTCAAGTACTCTGCACCTTGTGCCTGAACTGTTTGTGAATCGAGAATTATTCAGAACAATCATGTATTTTCTAAGTAACACACCATTAAAGTTTCTAAGTAACAGTCAGTTTAAAAATCATCCATCTTTCCAACCAGAAGATTTTCTAAGATCATCTCCAACAACTCAATGGAAATTCCATACATTACACATCAACAGGCTTCGGAGTTAGGAGGGAAGAATTTCATAACTACGTTCGCCCAGGTACCACTATATTTAAGGTTGACATGACTACATTTAAGGTTGAGAGGGTTTAACACAAATAGAATGACACGAAGAAAGCAATAAAAAACTCAGAACTCTGTTCCAAGCAATAAACACCATTAACAGAAGACACTTTATCAATGAATGTACCTGAACGTGAAGAAGTTAACGAGGCAGCTGAATCCCTTAGTCTCCTTACTTTCTCAGAAGCACCAAGTACTTCAGAAAACTCTTCTGATTTAGATTCAATAAGGCTATCCTTCTTAAGGCTCAATAGCGCATTTTCAGAAGCCTAAAAATCCATCACAATGTCGTAGTAAAAGGATAAGTCAAAAGAAAAATAAGAAAGATATACTCCACAAAAGAAAAAGCACAGCCATTGGAAAAGAACCAAACTGATATGTATCCAACAATTGAGCAAATTGGTAAAACAACATTCTGATCATCCAAACATGAACTTGTTAACAATCACCTAGTAAGTTATCACTTCCGATTGAGCATTTCAAGAATCTCAAAACCTTCTTCTGATATGAATTTCTCACACTAATACTAAAAAGCAAAGAGCTCATAGAGTAAATTTACCTTTCCTGCAATAGAAGGGAATCCACTTTCCATAGATTGAAGAGCAAATTTGGACCATTCTGAATGTGAAACCCTTAACCACAAACAGCTAGGAGACTTGAGCTCCCTCAAATTCAATGCCTCATACCTCATAGCCAAACAACTCTACTCCATATATATAACAACAACACACATACAATTTAGTAATTATAGAAAAGAGCACTAATCTCAAATTAGCAAATCTTCAATAGTTTCGAATTCAAAATCAAATCTACGAGGACAGGATACGAACCTCCAAATCACCGATAAGAGCAAAAGCACGGGCGAAGAATTCAAGTACGGAGAGCTTTGCAACGATCGATTCTCCAGAGAGCTCACCGAATATAGCAGCCGATTCAGATCTCATAAAATCTCTCAGTCGGGATCTAATCTCTGAAACCGATTTCACATTCATCGCGACTAGAGACAACTCGAGAATCCGAAGAGACTCTTCGTCGAACCTGCAAAATCAATCAGAAGAAAACCCCAGTTCTCTGAGCCACAACATCACCAAACAGAAATTGAGAGTTTCAGGTAATTCGGAGGAATCGAACGGAGTACCTTCTCTCTTGTATCCGGTTGAGAAAGAGATAAGTCTCATCAACGGTCATCTTGTGGCGGGTCTCAAATCTTTTCCGGTGTTTCGAATTTCCGATGTAACTAACTTTATTGGTTTGAATTTTATGGCGCATTGTTAATTTTGACGGCGCAGTTTAAGAATTAACAAAGGGGCCGTAACACATCAGTAGATTGAGGCCCATTAAGGTCAAAACGATGTCATTTTAATGACCTTCACCTATTAGGGTTTTTTTTTAGATTTTCGTCTCCGTTTGGGTTTCTGAAGGCAAATTGCTAAATTCTTCCACCGGACGACGATTCGACAACAAAAAAAAATGGTGAAGGGACGTCAGGGAGAACCTGTCAGGTTATATTCATCTTCTATTTTCTCTGATTCAGTACTCGCGCTTATTATGCTGAGTCATCAATCTCGTTAATTAACCTTTCTGTATCCATTAAGGCTTTTAATTAAGTTGTTGCTTCACTCAATTTTGTTTTGTTTCTTTTGATGCAGACTCTATGTCAGAGGCACCATACTTGGTTACAAAAGGTGCGCCATTGTTTACAGATTTGTTAATCTTTTTTTTAAGTTCTGGTTTAGTTAATATGGCTGGTTAGTACACTTTGTGACCTTAGATTAGTTTGCTTATAGGATTCGAATTCTCTTAAGATAAATGATTTTACTTACTGTTATTATCCCACAACTATTGTAATCAACAATCTACCTTCAAGTGTGTGATAGGGCTGCAAATTGTTGTTGTTGTTTCTGGTTTGTCATTTTGTCAGAATTGTGTCCTTAACGACGTTTTATGGTTAAATATATGAACAGGTCGAAGTCTAACCAGTACCCAAACACGTCCCTAATCCAAGTAGAAGGAGTTAACACCACGGAGGAAGTGGGATGGTACAAAGGTAAACGAATGGCTTACATCTACAAGGCCAAGACAAAGAAGAACGGCAGTCACTACAGATGCATTTGGGGGAAAGTCACAAGGCCTCATGGTAATAGTGGTGTGGTTCGAGCAAAATTCACATCAAACTTGCCTCCTAAATCTATGGTAATTCAAACCATTTCCCTTATATATGTTGTGTATTGTAGCTCTTGTTATGATTTGATTGGGGGTTCTAATATATATAATTTGGTGATTGTTTTCGCAGGGAGCTAGAGTAAGAGTGTTTATGTATCCAAGCAACATCTAGATCTTTGTGTAACTCATTTTTGTCTGCAAAACCTTGTCACTGAGACCTTCTCTTCTTTATTATATTTGACTCTTCTTCTTGTATTGAAGTTTTGGAGAAACAAATTGGTTTAATCGAGCCTTAATTATGAGTTAACTATTTTGCGTTTGAGTTTAACGACAGTCACAGTATGAATTATGAAACAATTGTTACAATTTAGTAGACGACGGAATCGAGACACGTGGCTTTAGAAGCTACACGAGTCCCTTTAACTTTGGCACCCACACCAATGTAAACATGACGTGTTTATCGAGAGCATTGAGATTATATATTAATTGAATCGTCTTTAAAGAAGACGAAGACGGAGACGACGATGCAAATGGCGTCGATGCCGAGCAAAGTAATTGTTCTCCTAGTCTGCTATGTCTTTCTTTTCGGCTATGCATCATCGTCTCCATCATCATCTGAGATAGCTCTTCCATCTTCGTCTCCGAAAGTCTCATTGGCCCTGTACTATGAGTCTCTTTGTCCGTATTGCTCCGCCTTCATAGTGAACCACCTCCCGAAGCTCTTCGAAGACGATCTCATATCAATCGTCGATCTCCATCTCTCTCCTTGGGGTAATACCAAGCTCCGTCCCGATAACGTCACTGCTGTTTGCCAGGTTCTCCTTAGCTTCTTCGTTTTTCTCTTCAATTTTACGAAATCGATTGTCTCCGATCCGATTCGATTGAATTAAGCTTTTAATTTTATGAAATCGGTGTTTTCTTAACCTAGATTTTGATGTTGTGTGCATCTGATGAGATTTTGACAAATTGGTTTTGGCAGCACGGGGAATATGAATGCTTCTTGGATACAGTAGAAGCTTGTGCAATTGATGCTTGGCCTAAATTGGTATGTGTTGATGATGAGAGATCTGATTGTCGCTGTTACAAAGCTTGTACAAGTTGTGAGATAACTTTCTAATTTTGTTACTTTCGATTTGCAGAGTGATCATTTCCCGTTCATCTACTGTATCGAGAAGTTGGTGACTGAACGCAAGTATGACAAGTGGGAGACGTGTTATGAGAAGCTCAATCTCAACTCTAAGCCTGTTGCCGATTGTCTCAGCAGTGGACACGGAAACAAGGTTAGTTTAGTCATCCCTTCTCTTTGTGTAGCTTGGTTCGCCGCAAATTCTTGTTGCTGAATGCTTTTGTTAGCATTGCAACGTTTACCATTCTGCAATGGTGTTGCCTGGTTAAGCAAGGAATGTAGAAGAATGCCATGGACAGTTTATAGGCTGACTCCTACTTATCTTACTTACCATGTTCTTGTTTTGAAGCTTCTGGGTTATAATTGATAGACATTTATTTGCTGCAGCTTGCTTTGCACTATGCGGCCGAAACGAAGGCACTTCAGCCTCCTCATGAATACGTACCCTGGGTAGTCGTGGATGGTCAGCCACTCTATGAGGTTCGTTTAGTTTGCTTCTTTTCACAATCTCCTGAAGTAATGATTTCTTAATCTTAGCCAATTCACTCTCTCTCACTCGTCATGCATGATTGATTACGCTGTAATTCAGTTTTCAGTCATTGAGACTTAAGATAAGCATTCATTCTTTGATCTTTATATGAGGAAGCTATGCTTTATAAGGGTGCAAAACCCTATGAGCGGTTTCCAAATGTGAAAACTCCTTGTTATTGTGAGTTAGATGGGCTATGCAGTTTCGAGGCAGGGTATAGTCTTTAGTTGTGGTCAGCATACGGGAAGTGGAATTGCCCCTAGGCTTGTTGGCAAAAGCTGATGAGAACTGAACTGTTTTGTGGAGCAAACAGCTTGATTATTACTACCTGTAGTGATGGTCCAGTTGTTTAAAATTTGGGACTCTCGTGATCTTATAAAATTATTGCGCTGCATAATAATCATTGATCAATGGGAAAAGAAGTTCTCTCTTATGTGTTTTTACTCGATGTTTCTTGTCTTTGAACCTAAGCTTGTCGTCTTTTTCTCTTTTACTGCAGGATTATGAAAACTTCATAAGCTACATCTGCAAGGCTTACAAAGGTAATAAAGTGCCTGGCGCATGCGCCAAATATTCATCCCGCAACTTCATTCGCAGTTTCAACATGAAACGCTTCCCTCTGGTTTGCCGGAAAGGAGTTAATGAGATGTCGGATGTGTTGGAACGTATCAAAACCTCTTTATCGTCATACATCAACTTTGCAGGCCTACTATAAAACCTTCCTGTTTCTGTTTACCTATGTGACAACACACCCTAATCTGATCCTGGGATTTGATGAATATGGTATGTATCAGAATGTGTGTTTGTTCACAACATTTGAAGAATCACATTAGTATGTATCAGAATGTAATGTATGTTTGTTTGTTTACAGCCTTTGAAGAATCATATTATTAGTTTTATGTGTTATTAATTACAAGACTAGTTGGGTGGAAAATATGCAGTACTTAAAGGTTTATATTAAATTGTCTCCTCTGTTCGGCTCTGGCAATTATTTATTTTTGGCGAAAACGTATATTTACGTTGGCTTGAGTCCAAACAGCCAGACACCTATCACTAGTAGGAAAGTAGCCTATAAAGAGTTGAAGATGGAACAGTACTGAGACCGTGACCCACTACTAACTTCGACGTTGACCATACGGTCCATACCATCGATATCTCGAAATTATGTTTATATATAATAATGTAGCAATCGATAGAATTTTTTCTTTTTCTTTTTCCCAATCGATAGTTATATAACACAAACGTATATAAAGAATCAAGACTTTAAACCTTTCTTTCTCGACCTCAGAAAATATTTATAGTTCAAACGATTAGACATAAAGAGAAACTTTCTCATACGTGTATACGAAGTTACTAACCATTATTGGAATCAAGGGAACTGACTATTTCAGCCTAGTAAATTTGGCTTATTAGTCAAATTCGCCTCCCTTCTTATTCTACATCTGAACGTTGCCACATTCATTGAATACTTATTTATGAATTATCCAAAATACCATTTAAATTCAATGTTTAAATACTATAAACTTTACTCTTAGTAGTAATTTGGAAAGACGTTTATGAAACTAAATAAAAATCTGGTACTAAATAAAAGCAACAAAATAAATGATTTGTTTTTTTGACCAAAAAATAAAAATAAAATAAATGATTTGTTCTTTCTCGTGTCCGTTGGGCAAAAAAATAAAGAGTATATGACATGTCACATGGTTTGAATAAGTAGACTGTTCATATTGTTTTTAAGGGGGTGGCTGGCTGGCTGACTGATGGGTCCATCGTCCATGTATCGTTCTAGTCTCTATCAAACTGAAATGTAATTAATGTATCTAATTGGTTACAGGTATAGTTATTAATAATAGTAGGATAATATAATGTGGCTTGGCTGCTGGCTCGTCTTTTTCAAAGCCCATGTGGTGGTGATTAGGAACAAAACAAATGCGGATAATGATTTTGAAGGACCACTAATTTCTGAGCTATCTTTCATATATAGGGGGGAAAACGTCTCAAAATATATAGACTCGTAATGCAAACGCTATGATTACATTACATGTAGGCTAAGACGACTTTTACATATGTATATATAAAAGGTCACACAAGCTAAGAACGGTCACGAAAACCTTACGATCTTATTAATGTTCAACCAAAAACACTACTTCCATTACTTCACCATTGTACTTTATAACTTGACTCCATTGGACTAGACTAAAGTATTTGAACATTGCATTATTATTTAAACCCCATTATATTAGCTAATCGACATTATTATAGTTGCTACAATTGATTTCTAAGACAAAATCTGATCATTGAATTGCAAAATAGAAATTTAATTTTCAAAATAGAAAGTCAATATAATATCAAACTGACAAACATATTATAACCAACTTTTTTAACAAAACATACAAAGGCAAACACAAGCTGTAAGGGTTAAAATGTAAAAAAGGGTTGAAGAACACACGTGTGGAATGACACGTATTAGAACACAGTGAACACGAGGCCTTTGTCGGTCGGAAATAGTGGCAAACAATACTGTCTCAAGAGTCACGATCTTGTTCTGTTCATGTGACTTTTACCATATTTCCAAGGTTATTTACGTACACGTGCGTCTGTACGTATTTGAAAGCACATACGTACACCTAGCTGTATTACTCATGAAACTAGACACAAAATAAATATTCTAACGAATGTATATGTTCACAAAATTTTGTTTTAACTAGAGATATTGAGTTGAATGCAGGGCGATTAATTAGACAATCTTGATAGGAAAAATGCATATATTTTTCTTTAGAAACTGATTAATTTACATGCATGTACGATATATATAATTATAAGAACAAAAAAAGAGCATGAGGATTAGAACTTGTGTATGTGCGCAGACACGCAGATGAGATACAAGGCATTAACAGGCATACATGAATTGATAACTTTTCATACGTTTTATAAATAGTCCGCTAAAAAGTATTTTAAAACTATTTGCTTGAAAATATTTATAATGTAGGATTAGTAGTAAGGAGGTCAATTCGACAATATATATGTTCAAAAAAATAGTCATGTGTATACGATACATTCATACACAAATTAAAGTATGTTTAAACGCAAGCTGAGCAACTCACCTCTGCTTTTTTCATCTGTCTCTTTAATTAATCCGTCATCTTCTTCTTCGCTGATCTCTGGAAAAGTAATAGATCATCTACATAATTCCTATAGATAATATATAATATGAAAAACATAGAAAATCAAGTCTCATGATTGCTTCAATGATAATGTTTAATCAGAATAGAAAAGTAAGATCTACATATATAATAATTCATGATATATATATAAAATTTAAAAAAAAAAAAAAACGCATTAGTCCTTGAAAGTGTGTGGTCCGAATTTTATAAGAATTCAAAATTCAAGAACTTAATGCATCAAAGATCCACAAAAAGAAAAGAAAAAAAAAAATCTCCATTCTCCGTTTTAATTTATATAAATATGTTTTCACGATCAACTCAAAAAAATTAATAAGATCAGTAACCACGGAACAAAAGAAGGTGAAGTGAGTTCCATACAGACATATTAATAAGTAAGAAAACCCTATAAATAATAATATTACTATATAATATATTAATTAATCTTGATTAAGGCGGTACGGCGACAGACGAAGCACCGACGTTACAAGCGTCGCCGTCACTTTGTCTCGAAGAAGCGACGTCAACTCTAACGGTGGTGACAGTTGGTGGCCGTTTCCGTTTCTTTTTCTCGTAAGGGATCCCACGAGCCTTTGCCTGACTCTCTCTGACTTCCCTCAAGTAAATCCTAACCGCACGTGCGGCGAACGGGTTTGAGTCCGGCCGTCCACCGTTCTCCTCGTAGGCAGCTCTCAGCCGTCCGATCAGAGCGTCGAGAGATCCCCAAGCTTGTTTGAGTGGGCAGGAGCAAGGAGACGGAGGCTGCTGATGGCCGAAGTAAGGACAAGCCGCCACGTGGACTTTGGTCTTACCGAACTGATCGAGGTACTTGAGGAACTCGATCACGTGCGCTCCGCTACACCGTGACAAGGCAAGAGGAGGCTTGTGGTTCTTGAGGTACTGCAAGAACGTGTTCCAGTCTCGTCGCTTCTGTGACTCGTACCTACTAGGTGTAGCCGGTGGCGAAGAGACGAAAGATGGACCTGGGTCGTCTCCTTTTACCGGGTCGGATCGATGTGACCCGGAATCTACCGATTCCATTAGGGTTTTTTTCTTTTTCTTTCTTTCTTTCTTGTGTGCTTTTTGAGAGAGTTTTGATTTAGCGTCGATTTTTGAGAATAATAGAGAGGATCGATAATTTAGTGTTTAGTTAAAAGAGAGAGAGAAAGAGTGTGAAGCTTTGTTTTTGTTAGGTTTCAGGGTTTTATTTATTTAATTTTTCAAAACAGACAAAAAAGAGATAATAAAGGAAACAAAAAACAGAGGGTTTTGGGTTGAATAGTGTGAATTTTGAAATCAAAGAAAGTATATAGGATATAGAAACAAGAGTGGAGAAAATAGAAGAAATGTAATCAGAAACTAAATCACGTGGTCATGGCCCTACTCACAGTCCACTTGACACTTTTTTACTATTCTATTTAGGTCAAGTGTGGGCCTTTTGCTTAATTCTTTCTAATTTTTGTTTTTATAAAATGAATAGCACTATTATTAGGAGATATTATTTTCTTTTAAGTTATTGGAATTATAAACCAATCAGGAAATTGCAAGTATGGAAGATAGATCTGAATGATTAGTTTTTTTTCTTATTTAATAATTACTTTGTTTACATTTATATAATGCTTAATTTGTTGGATAGTCGATTTAAGGGCTTTGTAATGTGTGTATCCAAAACCTCGTGTTTGGGAAATATGTTACTAGCTATATTACTTGCTTTCACAAAATATGGTTACAGACTTAACAGTATAACAAAAAAATCGTAGTTGATGTATACTTTGAAAAGATTAAAATCGAATACACACTCGAACCACTAAATCTCGGCTCCATACCAAAAACCAAATGCAATTCATTTATGTTCTCATTTTAGCTTTGAAATTCATACTTACGAAATTAACGACGTTTACTTTCAAAGTTTTTTTTGGCTTATTCTTCTGGCGATGTCGAATTCGCTCGTTGAAAACGCATCTGATTACTACTTATTAAAGATGGACCACAGTATGTGTGTGTTGAGCGTTATCAATGAAATGACTAGTTATTTCGAATCTGACAAACATAAAAGTTGGAAAATTCAGAGTCGAGTACATCTCCACCATCCAAATATGGAAAAAAATAAAAACCTATTTGGCCCCCACCCTGCACTATACACATATGCGTGCGTGTGCTTCAAAAAATTTAAACTTTTTTTTCTTACATTTTGATATTTTAAGAATTTTGTTCTAATTAGCAAATTCGTAGAAGTCACAATTCCTTTATATCCGCGTGTTTTTTACAACTTCCAAAAAGATGAGATACATACATCTTAGGACGGGACTGATCGAGCCATAGGTTTTGTTTTCAGGCAATACTGATTGGATTTTTGGTGTTACCCAAACCCTAGGTTAAATAAATATTATATCAAAGGGTTTGGGTAGGTCAAACTAGCAATCTAGCATGAAGACGTATATTTTCATTATTTCTCAAAACTAAATGATACTTTTGTATATTCTTTATGACATCAATGAGTTTGATATATATATATATAGAGACATGAACGTACCACCACATATAAATTAAAATTAAGCATACGCGCATAATTATGGCTACCCATTTCTCAGTGTATTGTTGTTTGTAATTTAGTTTAAAATGCATTGTTGTTTCTTTGTTTTATCCAATAAATCAATAAGAGATTAGGTACTGTCCTTTTGAACATATATATATACACAATATCATGGTATGCCCATTGACAGGACGTCTTGATTTTTTATATATGGATCTTTTCTTGAATCGGAATGCACTGTGTTAATTATCAAGATTCTTGCAAGTATGACACTAGCCAAATGAAAAAGGTAAGAAATTTTCTTTCAGGATTGACACGATTTACATAGACTTAAAAAGTCATTTATATGGTGCACACAGTACACACACAAAAAGACTTAATATCATGTTACAGTAAGGTTTAATTTCTCATACATAATTCGAATAGTACTCTTTTATCTAAGGCAAAAATTCAACACCAGAATATGTTAAGAAAACAAAAGAACAAAAACGATCGGGATCCGATGCCTAGTTTTGTCTACCACTATGATAATTAAGGAGGCCATATAAGTCAATGTTGCAGCCCCCACAAGGTGTGTTATGAACAATAAAATATGTATAAGAATGACAAAAAAAAAAACTTAATATTCAAATAATTGGTTGGTGACTTGGAGCTTACGACCCACCACCCAAACACATCAATAGCTTTATAACGACTATTCAATCTCATTAATTTGTTACCCTGGTGGATGGTGATCATATCAAACGATACCGATTTATCTCTCCACAGCTGCTCTCAAAGAATTCTGAATATAAGCTGAATTATGCAATGTTCTGAGAATTCTGATTTTCTTCATACAATTGCTACAAAGGATCTCTTCACAATTCTATTAGTAAACTAAGAACACATTATGTTCGTAAACGGTCCCGTAGCTCAGTTGGTTAGAGCGTTGGTCTTATGAGCCGAAGGTCGCGGGTTCGAGCCCCGCCGGGACCATATCCAATTTTACACTTTTTTTTGATTTTTTTTTTTTTTTAAACCTTTTTAACGGGCTTTCTCCCTAAGAAAAATAGAGTTCATTATCGTATGGGCCGATGATCCATATATCAGATATTAAACTGATAACTTTTGTTTTTTTGAAAATTTTATTTCAATTTTCAGATATATATTTTTTTCAATTGTCGATGATAGTGTCCATATATGACGTAGTTTCTAAAATTTTACTATATCACACTCAGAGATAACGGTTAATCAGTCTCGGTCAGTATCCTAAAAATTAATTAATCGACAAGACAGTAGTTTCAGTTGTATCTGTAGTATTAAAATTAATTATTGTGAAGAATATATAACATTTTGAAATTACAGGACATTCGGGAGTATAAATAAAAATATTTGGTGGGTAAATTAAGAACTGGGTTACCAAAATGCAGCCCAGAGATATATCTGCAACCATACTCGCAGTGGTAAAATAAAAAAACTTTAAGACTGAGAGTTGTTGAGATTTGTGGAAATAGTTGTTGTTTGGATTCAGTCCATGAGTTTATAACGCTTCTCTTGCACACCAGAAACTCCCATCTGTATCTCTATGATCGTGTGAAGTGGCATCTGTTCAAACATTAATAAATATTATTATGTATATGGCTTGCATCCAAAACTCTCTCAAAGCTTATCACTCATACATATTCTAATTTAGAATTACCTCGATCTGGGGTATTTCTTTGAGAGGACGATCCGCAAAATATGCATACAAGGCTCTCAGAACAGCCTGCATAGAAAATCAACAGAAAGAGTAAGATTAGAACTGAGTGACAAGTCAGAGAATTCAACAGCAAAATATAAGGTTTGTGGTATTCTTTTTTCTTTTCAAAGTATTACAGTTTAAGCCGGAATATAACCTGGTGAGATATCACGACGACAGGAGCTCTTTGTCGTTCTAACTCAACGATCACTGGTTCAAGCCTGCATTTATTTGTCAAGGAAGCAATATATTCTTGAGATTTAGTTTATGACTAAACTTAAAAGAAGAACAGGAGAAGAACTTACCGTTGAATTACATCAAGGTAGGACTCTCCACGAGGGTATCGGTATCGCAATTTGTCCTTTTGCCGAGATCTGCAGTCATATGCACCACAAAATGAGTTAGAGAAGTCTGATAGCTTATTGCCTGTTTCACGAGGGTATCAATGACGCAACTAATAATGACGCTTTTTACATATACAGATTTGACCAAGTCACTTACTCGTACTCTTCTGGCATGTTCTTCTTTACCTCTTCATATGTCATCCCATCGCAAACTCCAGCATTGATCTCGTCCAGGGCACGCCATTGCACCTAAGATGAAAATATGAGAAATCGATTTCCTCACAGCAAAATATTATACACCTCAAGAGCCAGAAGACCTTCTCGCAGTAGGTGAAGACCAACCTTGGGGAATCCGACAATGGAACTTGCTGTTAAGTTTGTTCTCTGAAGTGTACTGGTCCAAATCTGAGATAAATAAAAGCAACTGATATTAGCGTATGATTAAAAACTTTTTTATTCCACATCAACCAAGTATGGAACTGACTGATCCCTTGACCAAAAGAGGCTTCAAGGATGAGTTAAATGAGTGGGATGAGTTACTAAAACTAAATTGGGAAAACTAAAGAGGCTTCAATATGTTCACCATTATAAACCAGCTATCACGGATAAGTTTACCAATTGGAAACGAAATGATTAGAGCTCGGGAAGGTTCAGTTCTTAGCAGAAATTTCCAATTGAATTCTCAAATTGTGAAACGTGTTTCATTGTACCCAGGTCAAGCATCAAGTTTTCTTAGACACAATTTCCAATGCACCAAATTCCTACATATTGTAGCTTGTTTGTGGTACTTACCGAAGCAGCCTTTTCAGATTTAAGTCGCTTTTCAACAAAGCTGGCAAGTTTCTTTGCGTAAAGTTTTCCAGATTCACTGCGTTACAATGTTGCAAAAGGTTATGAGAGACAAATTTTCGCATTTAAACAAGAAAAACAAATTTGGATCAAAATAAGCATATCATGAGGTGATCTAACAAATGTGATGGATTCATAAGGAAATGTGATGGAAAGCCAAAGAAAAACACCGAAACAAACAAAGAGAATTTGGAGGAAACAGAGCAGAGAACATACCTTATTACGCTGTCTCCTCCAATTCTGCCTCTAACATTATCCATGCTTTCTCCATGCCGAGTGAGTAGTATTGGTCGTGGTGTGAGATGCGTATTCACCTACAAGAAAAATCAGCGCCTTCAAAAATCTAAGATGTTGTGAACTCTCTATATTATATTTATATAATTAGCCGATGAATGTTGAGTCTGTTGGCGATGGACACAGTGACCTATGCAAGTATATTACTTGTAAGCTAATTTTTTTCATGTTGCAATAAAGAGTAAAGACGTGTCAATATAGAAAACAAGTAAGAGATATAGCCTATTGATTCTGAATTACGGATTTGTTACCAAGAAAAACACAATTCTCCCAGGAAGGTAACCACTAATATTGTTCACCTGCAACATAAATAGAATAAAAGTCACAAAGAGTCAAAACCATCAAGTATCATATTGAGATTAAGATTACATGAAATAGCGATGTGAAACATTTTTAACAGAAACAGATAGAGACGTACTTGTATCTGTCCACCGTTCCCGCTGACCATATCAATCATTTTGATGTAAGAACCTTCTTCTACAGGCTCATAAACCTGGCAAAAAGAGTAAGCTCAACATTTGTATCAAGTAGCAAGATAATACTAGCATCAAAGCAAAGTTAGGTAAGCTTAAAAAGGTATTTAAGAGACGTTGAGAAAGTGCAAGTTTGTATACCGACCCTCTCATAATTGGCTAAACGGTCTCTAAAATCTCGTACTCCAGCTTCAAAATCCGTTCTGCAGAGTAGCATAAACTAAACTTAGTTGACCCGTGAAGGAGAACGTAATAATACAAGTTACGGAGTAAGCATCGTACTCTTCTGAATAGTCAGGACTTTGCTGGATTTTAAGACGTATGTTCCTTTCAATAATGCGCTCATCATTGCATAGCGTTTCCAGAAAAATGATCTGCATAAGTGATAAAAGGTGAATCAGTTACGAAGGATAATTCCAAATTCAATATTAGCCGAAGGTGGTCATGACAGCATTCTGGGCGCTGCATCAAAGCAATTCGTTGAAAATAAACACTACTAACCAATCATGCTCTTTACAGAAGAATAATCGTGCCATTTTATATGAGAAACATCATCACAGTATATCAAAGCTTCAATACCTTACACTTTCCTTCAGCCATTTTCATCAACATATTCCGTCGAACTCGTGTGCTATTAGTTGCATCAAAGATTCCAACCTACAGCCAAAAACTATTTACAATGCAAGATAAAAAAACCGGGAACTTACTTCTAACCAAGATACTTACTTGACCACCTTCCTGCATCCAAGCTATCATGTCCTCCATTGCAAGTGCTGCTACCTAGTGGCATGTGATATATTAAAACTATGTGCAAAGAAGAAGATAAACAGTGTTAACATTTACCAGTGAACAAAACACCTCCCAATATGACGAATTTAAGTTGAAAATATCATAAGAAAGATTTAGACGCACAAATTAGAAGACACAGTCGGAAAATGGCTTAACAAAATTGTTCAATTTTCATTTACCTCAGTCCGTGCCTCTACACCTTCAGGATTGTCAGCTCGGAAGAAATCAGCACTCTACAAAAGACTCATTTGTTTTTAATCACAAATCATACAAAACGAGGACAGAAAATTGTAAAACCCTCGGTTTAAGAACCAGCCTTACCATGTTAACTCCAAGTTTAAGCCGTCGGTACTGCAAAGAAACGGAGCAGTGCTTGAGTCAATCTTTCCAACAAGGGTTGCGTTATGACAGGGTACGCTAAAACAATCAATGATCGTACCAACAAAATAATAGCTAACCTTTCCAACATTAAAATGTTTAGTATCATGTCCCAACCAGCGTAGATATCTTGTCAACTTTGCTGCAGTAAAAGTTTTTCCTCGAGCTGGCAAGCCAACCTGATACAATTTTGGCGGGAACGGTGTGAAATAGAACATCCAGTCTCCTTTTTTCATTTACGTTTATAAGTTAAAGAAAATAACCAGCCACAACAACGTCCAGCTCCCACGGTCAAACTAGGAAACATATGCTAAACGACCTGTAAAAACTATGGACAACATCTTTGTGTCTAAAAATACCAGGACAATAGCTAGATGTCTATCTTCTTTCGGTCCAAGCATTTGATCAGCTACTGCTGCTGCGGCAACAGCTCCTGCAGCGGCTGGCATTGAATTCTAACATACAAAACGAATAAAAGGGTGAGAACAATATTAAAAAAAAATCTTAAATTTCAGATGACCCCACTGAATAGAAACTAGCTCAGGCCAAACCTTGATTAGCTTGGTATCGACCAAAAAGGAGCTTGCGCTAATAGACTTGACTAGCCTAGGGGAGCCAACACCGCGGTCAACAAAGAGTCCCTTTTGACCATCTTTCTGCTGAAACGGTGAGAGTGTTCCCACTGACTTGGACTCAGCCTCTCCTGAAGCCGAATAGATATTTGAGGAATCGGGAACAATGATCGTCATTTCCTATGGGTGAGATGTATGGCAATGATTAAATAAGAAAGCCGGAAGTTAATTAATGGAGGGTCTGCATCAACCAAGCAACTAATCAAAGTAGCACCTTTGCAGATGGAGATCCATCAACCCTATCATCAGAATCTTCAGAAATGTTTGGTGCTGTGTTTGTAGTCTTATCATTAAGAAAAGTACCAGAAGCTGAAAGAGATCGTGGATTCTCGGCATTGTCAGCCGCATAAACAAGGGACGAGTTTGCAGAAGGTGCAGGAGCAGGAACCTCATAATGCGCAAGATCGAGCTCCAAACTTTCTGAAGGACACTGCTAATGATACATCAAACAAACTTTTCATTTGTCAGGATTGACACAACCAACACATTACAGATAGATGGAATTGCGGTAAAAACAAAGAAGTAGAAGAGCAAACTTACCTCAACAGATTTCGGATCAGGATTAATGCTGACATCAGGACTTCCACGTACTGTAGAAAGCTGGAGGTTCTCCCTATAAGCTCTCCAACTAGTAGCAAGATCAAATGGCGAAACTCTATCAGCTTTGATGAAGACTCGGAATTCAACAATCACATCACCTTCGAGCCTAAACAGAGCTAATCTAGCATCCCCTTGTAACGAACCACCAATAAGAAGCCTATTTTCACCCTCCTCCACTATGCAAGGCGTATTCCTGTTCTTTGGCTTCAACAAGAACTTGAAATCCAAAGTCTCTATACACGAAACCAAACCAACGAGGTGATGCAGAAGCTTAGATTACAATTCACAGAGACTCAGCTTTGATTATAAACATAGGCTTCAAACTAAACGATTCGCTAAACAAGTCCACCAAATAGAGTAATACCGTGATCAGGAGGAACAACGAAGCTCAGTTCCGACATTGACGCAGATTCACGTAGCATCGGAAGCTGTTAAATCAAAATTGAAAAAAAGGACGACGGAGAAACGCAATCAAAATCCAGATGGATGAATCGGAAGTAAAGACGAAGAAAAAAAGAGATGCTCACAGCTTTGGAAGGATCCCAGGAACCGATGAGGGAGAGAGAGCCGTAGACATGAGGAGTGAGCTCGCCTTCAACCTTAGAATTCTCCATTTTGAGTGAAACGTAGAGCTGACCTCCTCCGCCATTGGAACCATCGTCATCGTCATCAGTATTCTTCGATGCACCTGACCCCATCGTAACCACCGTCGCTGTTCTTCTTTCTGTTATTTTGATTTGAATTAATTTAATGAAGAAGAAGAAGAAGAAAAAGAAAGAAAAAATCAAACGGATAATAAGAGATTGGAGAGCAAGGGAAGAAGAACCGAAGCCGCACCCTTTTTTTTTTTTTCCTTTTTCCGGAAAAAAATCGGTTGTCCTGAGTGGTACATTGGGAGAACCGGATAAGATCAAATACGTGGTGGTTGGGTTACTTGGTTTGGGTCGTTACGGATCCGATAGTTTCGAGTCGGGTCGGATTATATTATTTTATACGAGCTTGTACCTATTGGGCCTGTGTTGCTGACTCCGAGATTTTATAGCTTATACTTATTGGGCCTGTATTGCCGACTCCGAGATTTTATTTGTGATTATTGGGCCTGTGTAGCCGACTCTGAGGTTTATTACAGTGATCAGTGTCTTCTTCGTTGCTCTTTGAAATAGAGAGTCTTGTCGATTCTACAGATCCTCAAAATCAAAAAATTCACCCAAAACCTGTCTTTTTGAGTTTTGAGCGCCATTTAAAATTTCTTCTTAAATTGGGTTTTAAGCGCCATGAATCTCGAAAACCTCAAACTGTGAAAAATTGGTGTTGATTGAAGAAAACTGCCGAGGTATCATCAGCCTATCAGGTATGCTCATCGCTTCTTTTCGTCTTCGCCAGTGGGTTTTGAAACATTGACATGAGTAGTAATCTGGAATTGAGAATGGGCTTTTGTGTTTTTGCTAGTTGCATTGGGAAACTATAGGATGAACAAGATATACTTTAGGCATATCAATAATTTAGTCGTCCTACTTACATACATATCTAATGCGTAAATCTCAAAAGCTATAGATTACAACATGGTTCCCTTCTCTTAGTCATTTGACACACCACCACACAAGTCTTTTATACTCCAATTCATAACAAACGTAGATTTCTTTTTATCAGAGATATGTCAACAGTTTAGTTTACATCCTTTTTTTTATCTTGTGTGTTCACTTGTAGTTGTAGTAGTAGCGATCTTCTTTAGCTCATTAAATACGCGTAATGTCTCTCCGTCAAAACCTCCAGCAAACTGTATTTAATTGTCTGTTAGTAGATATGAGCATGGCTTGTTTATTATAGCAGATTAGTTTTTATCTACCTGGTGTATTGTGTAGGCAAATCGAACCCCTTGAAGCATAAGATTTCCTTCTTTAGCACTTCCGTTTGATTCCAGCTCCTTGGTTATTCGCTTCATGTACTCCTGAGCTAGCCTCAACGAGCTGTATTTTATCTGCAACAAGGTAAAATGTTCCTTAGACCCTTCTGTCAAAGTAGTGGTGTATGTATTCCAACGTATAGTGTTCTTTCTTGTCTGTACATGTTATAGATTTCATCATAATCAGAATTGAATCAGTCACGTAGCTACCTGTCCAATCAATCCTGTGTCGAGCATCCACTCCCACGGTATCTGGAAGTCCTTGTATCTCTTCCCTGTACTGTCTCTCATCTTCTCTGTGTTGTTAACACTTTCCTCTAACCTGTAATTTTTAAAAGCCATTATTAACTCGTGTAATTGGTTAAGATCAGGAAGTTGCTAGTAATTACTATATTCTTTATACATGCTCGCCTGTCTTGTAACGATTGAATCCTTTGCAAAGCCTGCGTCAGAGAATCCTTTGGATTGTCCTTGAATGAAGAAATCTCTGATTCAAGGTTCTTTAGCCTTTTGTAATTGCAAGCAGCCTCTCTTAGTGAATCTGCTTTGCGTTCTGGCCATTTAGGGAAATGTTTTAGGACTGCCCTTTCATCAACTAAAGAAGATAGTTCTTCGTCTATCCATTTCACAAATGTCTCCACTTCTGCTATGTCTGTAAATGTTGCAGCCTCCACTTTACTAATCAAGATATGGATATGATCTCTGTGTCTGTCAGTGTCAGATTTAATCTGCAAATGAATGTTAAATCTGTTAATTCAGTTTTTTTAATACTCTGCACCTAGATAATACAGTTGTGATGGAGATTTCATATGGTTTCTCATCTAATCACCTCTACTAAGTTATCATTATAGACAAAGTTTATACTTTACAGTACTTACATCTGAAAGATATTTGGAGCGATTCTCGATTTCACCAATCATGTTTTTGCTGAATGCAGGAGACATAGCTCCATTCTGATTGATTTTTTTCCCCATATGAGACTCTCTCTTCGTCAGGGCACGATAGAACTCTACAACTTCTGGAGCACGCCGTACAGATCTTTTTCCAAGTGTTGTCTTTGATGGAAGTGGTGGAGGTGGTGGCGGCTTTATTGGTGTAGACTGTGCTTGCACCATTGGCTTGGGATTTGGATTCCTGACCTCTTGACCCTTTGTGTTGGATTTGACACTCTCTGATGCTTTCAGGTTAGATCCTTCTGTATTGCTGTCATCATATGAGCTCTGCAACTTCTTCCATAACATTGATTTTCTCTCGTTGTCATGTGCTTTAAGATTGCTTACTTGTGTTCTTAGGCGAGCGACTTCTTGACGCAGCTCGTGGTTTTCCTTCTCCAGCTTATCATTCTTCATTAGAGAAGCTTGAAGCTCCTTCACCAGACGCATGAGATCCGAATCATCTTCTCCATTTGGTAACATTTCTATGTATCCTCTTGTACTAGTGGTATGTGAGTTTGTTTTTCTTTGAGGGGAAATTTTTTCTCCTTTTTATGACATGCCTCTTTAAATTACTTCCCAATGAAGCATTATAGACTCACCTAAACCTTTGATGTTCACTTTTGCGTGTGGTTAATTGCAAATTACAGTGAAGCCGTAGAACAAGACTATCCTCTTGTGTGAACCCTTCTTTTCTAATGATCTCCTAACTTCGTAGTTGCACAGCACTGAGCTGGAATCGAACCTAGAATAATACTGCGTAAATACGGCCTAAGCTCTTTTGTGTTGGAAACTAAAGTCATCATCTTGAATGATTATATTCATGCTTTGATGCGCATCGTTTGTCTAATTACTTTTTATTACTTTGCTCTTTTTTCTAAATTGCAGATTAAGGTAGAAGATCCTCTGGGTCCGCAAATAAGTCACAGGTAAGCAAATACTTTACTTAGCCTTCCTAATCACATGAAAAACACATAGATAAGATAATTAATTTTGTTGAAGCTTCATTAGCTTCTCTTTTTTTTGGTCAAGGAAGCTTCATTAGCTTTTAGTTCATAAGGAATTGAACCATTAGGTACGCGGTATGGCTTACCTCCCAAGTAATAGTCATATGCTCAAGAAGTTTCGTGTCTCATTCTCTCACCCACTTTTAATCCACCTCGTACGTCCACGTATGAGTTCTTTAGATGGCTTTTTCTAGTATATCTTTCGTAGCGTCATGGTCATGGACTAAGCTTTAACCCTTTTTTTTTTTTCCCTCTGGCTCTAACTTATTAAATTGATTTCACTAGTGTATACAAAACTACACTTCTTTTTTTTTTTTTGTTTAGAAATACACAAATTGGAATCAAGACATAGTGTACTGAAGTATTAACATAAGTCACAGTCCAGGAGTCCAGATCACTAGTGTTTTTTTGGTTTTTTATCAAAGAAGAAACTGAAAAAGGTGTTGGTTTCTTTTGTAAATGGTAATCAACTGTCCTTGGAGCATTTAACTTGTGGACTTTATTATTCTCTGCATCTGAAGCAAAGGTAAACTCGAAAATGACATCGCACCATACAATAGTTTCTCCTACTCTTGCCCATTAAAAAAAAAAAAAAAAAAAAAACGAGTTATGCATTGTCTGTTAACTGTGTCTAATTCATTGAAATCTTGGTTAGTGCTGCTCTGCATCATATAGTAAGAACTCAAAATTGTCATCTATCATGCTATGGTTTCTTTACTACAGTACCTTCTAATTCTCAAGAAGGTTAAGTAAATCACCTAATTAATAGGGTCGTTGAGGTCCAACCTAAAGTAAACCCGTAGATTCTATAATAATCATTTGGTTAAGGAAATTAACACACCTCCATAATAAAAACAAGTACTCTACACAAAAACAAGTACACCAATACAGTTTGTATAGGGAAAAAAGTTTTGTAATGATTTTGATTTTTTTTTAACTGCTTGTACACTGTACTTGAGACATTCCAAATTTTATAAACAATTAATGTAGTATCCTTTATCAATATGCAAACTGTTCATCTTTTTTTATTTTCTTCTTCAGCCCAGCCATGGATCGATCGGTCTTAAACACACACGCTAAACTCGTGGCGCGTGACATCCACTGCCTGACACAGTCGCCTACAGAACCCAACTCTTTCTCCCTAGTTGGCGGCAGCGCAATCGTCTCACGCGTAGAGACAGTGGGCACAATCGTCTCTCGCGACCTGACCCCTAAGTTCCTCAAGTTCGACGTCGATGATGGCACCGGCTGCGTCACGTGCATCCTCTGGCTCAACCAGCTCTCGTCTTCTTACTTCTCCCGGTGGGATCCAGCCACGATTCTGCTCGTCGCAAGGGCTGCGCGGAAACAAGCCGCAAAGATCAGAATCGGAGCCGTGGCTCGTGTTCGCGGTCGCGTTGGCTCGTATAGAGGAGTGATGCAGATCACGGCTACTGTTGTGGTGGTCGAGAGAGACCCGAACGCGGAGATCTTGCACTGGTTGGAGTGCTTAAGGCTCCGTCCAAGTTATCGCATTCAAAGTTAATTAACTCTTTTTTTTTTTTTTTTTTTGGTTCAAGTCAATCAATAGTTAATACACAGTTTAGAGAAGAGAAGTATTGATCATATGCAGTCAATTGTATGATACAATACTTCTCTAAATTATCAATGACTCTTATTTTCCACTATATTCTTTAAATAGAAACTGAAAATGATCAGAACCTTCAAACATTTTTCCACAAACCTGTTGGGAACATGTGACCATCTGCCATGGCGTGTCTTGAATAGCTTTCAAGCGTGCTGTGGTGATTACTGTTTTGGGTAGTTATAAGCAAGTGTTGGGCATACCTTGAGTGTGTATGTGGTGCATGTCTCATATATAGTAACCTGACATGATTAATAATAACTTTTTTTTCCTTTCGGTCTTGGAACATGAGTGATGCATGTCTTCTTCTTCATCCCGAGTCTTGTGATCATCATCATCATGGATAATTTAATCCGTGAGCTGCTGCATCTAAACTCTTGGATCCTGAGGATAGATTATGCGGAGCTAACCGATCTTAGTTTTGCAACGTACGTACGTATACATGACATTTTGGCTTTCGTTCCTTAGTTCAATATAACAATTAACCAAACTAAAATTCAAAATGCCCACTCCAACATTTAATTATGGGTTCAAATATTTAATTTCTGCTATTATGGATTTCATTAAAATAATATGTTCTTGCTAAAACATCTGTCTGGATACGAAATCCATTTTAATTCGATAATATGGTTTGAGTCTTTTTTGAGACTATACAAACCCCATAATGGACAACTTAGACAGTAGGCAGACCTACTAGTACTTTACCGTTGGCCTCAAATTAATCTCAGACCAAACTAAACCGGACCTCATACATAAATCCTTATGCAACCAAGATTAAACCACCTAAAACCCATAAACTCATCCGACCGACCGAACACCGAGCCCCTAGAAGATTCCTGCTGCCGCTTGAATGATGCGGAGCCCCAACCGGAAAGATTATAATTCCCCTGCCGCGTGATCGGCTTCGACTGCTGCTGCCACCACCACCTCCTCTTCCCTTGCTGATACCGAAGCCTCCTCCACCGCCTCCTTTTCTGATAACTACAACTGATTCCGGAGACTTTGCTTCAAACCCAACAACAACATCATCCGGCTTGGTGGCATTAAAAGAAGGGAGAGTCTTGTTCTTGTTGTTCGTAACAACGGAGGAAGGTCGTGAGCTAACGGAAGGAAATGTGTGCTGAAGATGAAAGATGAAGAGAATGTACAACAGAACCAACGATGTTTTTCTTAAACTCATTTTCTTTCGCTTATGTGTCTTCTCACTGCTCTCTCACCTTTCCCTTTTGCTCTCTATTTATATTCATTTCGTTTCTATAATTATTTCTTTTCTTACAGAGATAAAAAAAAAAAAAAAAAAAAAAAAAAACAACTTACATTATTTTTTTCAGGTCAAAAGAAACTGTATTTACATAATTAATATACTAGAAACTATGCTGTTCCTTGAAGGTTCCTGCTGCCGCTTGATCTATATATGTTGTTCGTTTATGTGTTTTTGTGTTTGGTCTAAAACAAATAAGCATAGTTCATATAGTTGATTTACAAGATAAGTCAAACGGTGAGGTTTACCATTCATCATTAGTCACTTTAAAACGTTAGCGTTTGGAGGTTATATACGCGCGTTTAATATATTGAAGCTTAAAACTACACAATATACTTTAATTCGTCCTTTACAAACGCTATACTAAAAAAAAAAAAAAAGAGAAATCACAATACGAGTAGAAGAATCCACATCAAGCTAAGGATTGCTTTCTACAATAAATTTACAATGCAGACCTTACTTACAGTTGGCCCAAATAAATTTCAGACCAGACCAGTTGGCCAACAAATAAATGTAAACGTTATAAAATCAATAAAATAAATGGCCAACAAATACTCTAGCAACTACAGAACCAAGAATAAACCGGTTAACACCGAAAAAGCGAACCAACCGACCGCACGCGCTGTTCCTTGAAGATTCCTATTGCCGCTTGATCTATGCGATCCTACCGATCCACCACCACCCGTATGAACCGGAATCCAACCTGGTCTGCTGCGTGGCAGGCTAGGGCTTTTACTCCTGCCACCTCCCCTGCTCCCACCGCCGCCACGTCCTCCACCACCGCCTCCTTTTTTGATGACGACAGCTAATTCCCGAGCCTTTCCTTCCAACCCAATAACGTCTGACTTTGAGTCGTCAATCAAAGGAAGAGCCTCGTGGTTCGTACCAACTGAGGAAGGTCGTGATGAACTCACGGAATGAAAATGGTGCAGAAGAAGAAAGACAAAGAGAATGTACAAAACCAACGATGATGTTCTTTTCACACCCATTTCTTTTGTTTCTGTGTTGTTTCTGTGTGTAATTTGATCTCACTTCCCCCTATTGATCTCCCTCTATTTATATAGATTTCGTTTCCATTGTCGAAAAAAAAAAAAAAAAAAAAAGAAGATAAACGCGGCACAAGTGGTTGCCAGTTTCGACGTAGTCTCTTATGAAGCTGCCACGAAGATAACTAATAATATAATACTTATGTTTGAATTTATTTTAAACAATATAGATTTCATGAAAAGACCAAAAATATAAAATTATAAAAGTAAGGTTTTGGTTTCTTTTTATTAATTGATTTTTATTAATACTTTCTAAGTTTTTTATATTTTTTATTTGTTTTCTAATTGTTTAACTGCTTTAAATAATATTTAAAACTCAATTAACACAATACATTTAATTTATACATTAAAATAAAATTATAACTGAAAATAATAAATTATGCTTTAATCATATTCCACCACTCAATTTTATTCAAACACAATAAATAATATTTGTAACTCCAATAATTTTAAATGTAATTTCCATAAATTCTTATCATATAAATAAGCATTACTTCATTCTCTCATATTGGCATTTTTAACTTTCTTATTTCCACATTCTCTCATTCTCTTCCACTTCTCTCATTCTCTTCCAGAATATCTCAAATCATCTTTTTTTTTATGTTTTCAATTTCTTATTTTTGTTGTATAGGTTACAAAAAAAACCAAATGAAATATCATTGTAAAGTTTTAATTCTAAATTTTAATTTTAGAGAGTACAATATATATATATATATATATTACATTGTTTTTATATTTAAAGATTCATCTCCATTATTTAATTTGGATTATCATCTTAGAAGTAATCATTCTCTACTCCTCTCTCACCAATATCAAATGTTGTTATATCTAATATGTGTTGTAAGAGTTTAATTCAATATTTTAATTTAGAAAGTATCATATATAATTAACATTGTTTTCAATTTTTATTTTATTTATATAAAAATAAAATATTTCTATTATATTTCTTGTCTTTCTAATCTATTCATATTTATTTTTAAAATTTACATAGCTAAATTTAAATTCACATATATTGGTTTTAACAAAAAATCAAGTTTATTTGAGAATCTATTTAAAAAAGTTTTTCTTCATTATCTATTTTAGATTAGCATCTTATAATTCATTATGTTTCATACTCTTACAATATTCACCACACAATAAGGTCATGAAATTGAAAAGATCCATCTCTAATTCTCTATTATGTACTCTGGTTATCTCACATATTCATGTATCATTTTTAATAATTTAGAATGATCAATATAATTATCCATTTATAAAGTCTATTTTATTTTTTAAAGTCTACTTTGTTTTGTGATCCAATAGACAAATATATAAAGATCAATATAATATTTATATTATTTAAGATTTGAGGTTTTTGAAAACAAAAAGAGCTTAATTATAAAAAAAAAAAATGATTTTCTTGATTTAAGCAAAATGAAAAAATGATTCCAAAAAGAAAACATGTTTAACTGTAAGTGAAATATAGAAAATAATATAATTATTAAAATACCATTTAACTAAATCCTCTAAAGATGAAACCATTAGTATGAAATCTAGCACTATAAATTAAATTGATGAGTGAAAAAAAAAAGGATTGAAGTTATTCTTGGGGTTTTAAAAAATCTTTAGATTGAAGTTCATATAATTTAAAAAAAAAAAACTAATTTAGTTTGTCACTTCAAAAATAATATTTTCAATTTGCAATATTATGTGTGAGTGTTGAGTTTATATCAACAAAACAATCAAAAAGTATAAGTTTAAATTTTGATTGAGCCACTTGGTATTCCTTTCCTTTTAAGTCAAAAATAAATTAAAATATTTCTTTATAATTAACAAATTTTTAAAGGCATTTAACTCTATTTAACTCTACATTTAACTCAAATGTAACTCCTACCCAATAATTTTCCAACTAATATATTTATATTTCAAGAAAAAATGTTTTTGGTAAAATTTTAATATTTTTTTTAATTATTTAATTGCTTTAAACTTTGAAATGAGGAATATTCTATATACAATAATTTTATATGTAGTTACTAAAATTTTTTTATAATTTTATTTGATTCAATTTTACTATACTACAGTCTTATGTTTACAATGTCATTAAGAAAAAAACTTTAAATCAATGTTTAATCTCTATAAAACATGATCTTAAACATAGATTCTCTCATATTAGGAAAATGATTAAATTTATATATTATTATTTATATTAATATAGCTAATCAATTTGTAATAATTTTTTGTAGTATTGGTTAATTTTTAATTTATAGAAAAGTTTATATATTTTAAAATGTTTATAATAAATAACCATACCAAAAAAATGTTGACAGGAGTGTTGTTTTTAGAAATTGCTAAAAATAATTGTGAGATTCATACATTAGTATAATTTTTTTGAGATTATACATTAGTAAAACAATATTTTAGGTTAAAAAATATAATCAAAACTATTATGCATACAACCACGTGGGATGATATGTGGTTGACATGTGGGATGCTTGGATATCACGGAAATCATATTTGACACCTTTTGTGTCAACAAAATATTGATTTTTCCTCCAAGTTTGAATATTATGAAATTATTCATTTTATATTTTTTTTTTTGACAATTCATTTCATATTTCATAATATATTAAAATGATATTTTATCTAAAACAATCTAATTGTGCTTAAAATTAGCACTGCAACCAAGTTATTGTTATTTTCCTTAAAGTATAAATTTTAGATAAGAGTAGACAAAAGTGAAAACAGAAAAAAAATCTTCTTTTAGGGTTACATATCTCTATATATTAAAGTATAAGTAACCTGTCATAATTTTAGCGAATTCTTTTTTTATGTTCATCTAAATGACTGTTGTAAAAATAGTTGATATGTTTGTGTATCTATCCAATTAAAAAGGGTATCATAAAATCCAAGCATCATTAATTTTTATGTACTAAAAAATATGGTGTTATTGGAAACTTTTTTTGTTTATTTCCGGCTAGAAAATTGTATATATGTCTATATTTATCCATTTAAACACATGTTATTCAATTATAAATTTAATAAGTTTAAAAGCTAAGCATACTTCATTGTTATGCGGAGTCTTATTGGATATGATATTTATAAATTACTAGAAATTGGTTACGTGGTTATGCTGAGCTAGAAGGTAAGAATCCATATTTTATTTTCATAATTAACTTCTTTTGGTTTGTTAATTTATATTTTCTAATTAAAGATGACATTGAAGACAACTCTGATGATGAAGTTGAAGGCAATACATCTGTGGCTAGTAGCTCAGGAGTATGAGACCGAGTAAAAAAATATTGAAGATTGTTACTTAAAAATAGAGATGTAATTATGACATTATGACATAAATTCAATTGTTTTGTTGAGGAAGAATGAGAAAAAAAAATTATTTTTGTTTTTAGTTTTGATATTTTCTATGTTTTTGTCTATTTTTGTCTATGCTTTTGGTTTTATCTATGTTAACAAAACTCTTAAATATATTTGGTACACTTTATCTATATGATATAAGATTATAAATTTTTGAAAATTGTCACAGATATAAGAAAATACACAAAATAAATAATAGAAATCACATTTGGTACCAAAAAGCTACAGATACAAACTTACAAAGATACATAATGTAATATCCAAAATACATCACATAAGACAAAAAAAAAAAGGTTACCCACGAGTTTACCCACAACATTAAAAACCCGTTCGGCTTTACTCACAAGACTTAAAACCCGTTCGAATTTTGTGAATTCAAACTTTTTCTGAGGTTGCTTTTTTTAGGTTCGGAGTGGGCTGGGTTTTTTTTTACCCACTACTATATCCCTAAATAAATGAATCCTTGGTGAGCAAAAACAAAATCTTGTGAAGAATAAGAATATGCGGTACAATAGAATTAAAGTCATAAAAATGTTGAGATTTTTTCAAATGTTATTTGCCTAATTTTACAAATTGAAATAATTTAGGGAACTGATTATATATTGTGCAATTAGTTTCTATGCAAGTTTGGTAACTAATTTATTGGGATATTGATGTTGATCGCCGCTTAAGGTGCGTCACATTGATTTAAATTGAGTTTGTTTGTCTTTCTTATTTTTTGACATAATCTAGGATGTTTTTTTAATGGGGTTTTTAAAAAGATGTTTGTTACTTAAATGTGGAAAGATTTTCTTTTTTAAGTTTATATTTTATTGAATGCAGTGGCATAGATCGTTAATAAGTGAGAAAGCAAGATTCATTTCATAAAACTGTTGCAAACTGTTTACTAATAAAATCTCATAGAATTTTATAGAATCACATTTTATTCTCTAAAGGGAGTGTATTCAACTTACATTTTAAGTGATTTGTGTAATTTACAAATCTTATGTTATTAAATCATGAATTTTAAAAAATCTCATGAAATTCACAGTTATTGAACTGATGATTTGAAAATCTACTTTAAAAAACAAGTTGAATACCCCTCTAAATATTTAGGGATTCTACATATAATTTGTTATTTTCGTAAATATTTCACAATATAAAACCAAATCAAATATATATATATATATATCTATATAATTTTGATTTTCTTTGATTTATTATGGAAGCAACATTTAAACAGCTTCCAAATATATTGAGTAATTATCAGTTCTAATTATATGGCATGTAGAATTTAATTTTGATTTCCTTATACATCAAACTAAATTGATTAATTTTATTTTGTAAACAAAATCTGGTTGGATACGCTTTTATACCTGATCCGTTTAATCACATTATACATGATCAATATAAATAGACCTTTTTGTGAAAAAGCTAAAACAGATAACACATACTCCCTCTGTCCCTCAAAGATTGATGTTTGAGGGACTTCACACAAATTAAGAAGCAATGATTATTTATAATATTGTTTTTTATTAAAAGTATTATATATTTATAAACCAATGACTATTGAGTTTTCTTAATGATCACTTCTTGAAATTTACAAAAGTTAAATATTAGTTAATTTAAAATGATAAAACATCAAACTTTATGGAACAAAAGAAAATCATATAACATCAATCTTTGTGGGACAGAGAGAGTATATTTCTCAAATACCAATAATTCTTTTTTAAAAAGAACAATACTTGGGTTCACCCCTAGGGGTGAACCTCTCCATTCACCCCCTTATAAAATAAGGAAATAAAATCTGTATATATTATTATAAAATTAAAAAATTTAAACTGCTCTTTAATAAACCCAAACCGACATATATAAAATCTAAACCCTAACCATCTCATTTGTGAACCCAAACCGATATATAATTTCGTTCTACTTGTAAAATCTAAACCCTAACCATCTCATTTGTGAACCCAAGCCGACATATAATTTTGTTCTAATCGTGAAATCTAAACCCTAACATCTCATTTATGAACCCAAACCGTCATATAATTTTGTTCTACTTGTAAAATCTAAACCCCAACCATCTCATTTGTGAACCCAAACCGACATATAATTTTGTTCTACTTGTAAAATCTAAACCCTAACCACCTCATTTGTAAACCCAAACCGACATATAATTTTGTTTTAGTTGTAAAATCTAAACCCTAACCACCTCATTTGTAAACCCAAAAACTAACATATAATTTCGTTTTAATTGCAAAATCTAAACCCTAACCACTTCATTTGTAAACCCAAACCGACATATAATTCTACTAAAAAACTAAACCAAGCCAAATATTTAACTTTCCTTAATTAAAAGTATACAGAATTTGTTTCCTTAATTTGGATTGCTTTTTAATTTAATTTTGATTTATTTTTTAAATGAAATATTAGATGGAAGATTCTGATTGGCTGAGAGAAGAGGGGGTGAATGGAGAGGTTCACCCCTAGGGGTGAACCCAAGTATTTTTCAAGAAACAATAGTTTTTGTGATACTCATCATGTTTTTTAAAAGAAAAATACTTAGGTTCACCCCTAGGGGTGAACCTCTCCATTCACCCCCTCTTCTCTCAGCCAATCAGAATCTTCCATCTAATATTTTATTTAAAAAATAAATCAAAATTAAATTAAAAAGCAAATCAAATTAAGGAAATAAATTCTGTATACTTTTAATTAAGGAAACTTAAATATTGGATTGGTTTAGATTTTTAAAATTAGAATAAAATTATATGTCGGTTTGGGTTCACAAATGAGATGGTTAAGATTTAGATTTTACAATTAGAACGAAATTATATGTCGGTTTGGGTTCACAAAT
The DNA here is from genome assembly GCA_023657505.1 of Camelina hispida. Lineage (NCBI taxonomy): Eukaryota > Viridiplantae > Streptophyta > Magnoliopsida > Brassicales > Brassicaceae > Camelina > Camelina hispida. The sequence goes on from CP094631.1 coordinate 2,838,109, forward strand.
GAGATGGTTAAGGTTTAGATTTCATATATGTTGGTTTGGGTTTATTAAAAAGTGGTTTAAGTTTTATAATTTATAATATGTATACAGATTTTTATTTACTTATTTTGTAAGGGGGTGAATGGAACCCAAGTATTGTTCTTGTTTCTTTCTGTAGTAATATTGGCAATTTGGATGTCGAAAAATGACGTTTTGGCTTTTGGAGGTAAAGTTTCTCATTAAACATATAGGAGCATTTATTGTTTTTGTGTGTACATAAGCGCTTTTATAAAACTACGATTAATCATTAAAAACCATTACTTGAATAACATTTTCCCAGGAAAAATATATAGAATAGCCATTAGCCATATATTTATGTGTATAATCTATGGTTTTTTATAAAAAAAGGTTTGATATTTTATTGAACACTTATACAATATGGCTTATGGCATATATATAATTATTGTGATCACTTGTTGTTTATATACGTGCAGACCCTGGAAACTGCATTGGTATTCCATGTGTGCGGTTCCAGTTTGGAAGCCATGAATGTCAGCCTGCTTGTCAAGCAATAGGGTTCAGAAATGGAGCATGTTTTATTGTTTCTTATAATAATGTTCAATGTTGTTGCAATAAGTGATTACAAGAATATAATACTCTCTTATTGTTGTGCGTTTGTGTGTTCAAATTGGTTGGAGAGCGTATTCGCTTCAACATCAGCCATATGTAGTGATTCTTTCTTTATGTTTTGTTTTGCTCTATCTCATCTATTCAGTTGTATTATCAGACGACAAAAAAAAAAAAAAAAAAAAAAAAAAAACTTAAAAAAATGACATGGTAGAAAATGATTAGACAGATGATTTGTGCTTTACGTGATAAAAAGATACAGTAGATAACAATGTTATCACTTTAGATTTTATATCTTCAGGATACTTTTTAATTAAAGTAAATATTGAGGACTCAATTGCAAAAATTTAGAATGATAAATATTGAAGAAAATACGTTTGTAACCAAATATAACATGTGATGAACAACAAACTGAGGACGTAGTAAATTTGAGATACTGCTAATTTGCGTTGTCGCATCTACTTGCAAGAGAGCAAAGTAGATTTTGGCAATGACCATAAGAAATTTCAGAAAAAAAAAAAAACACAAAATCACATGCACTCAAATTTGGAAAGAAAATAAAATGGGGACTTCTGATTCTTGTCCATGAACAAAACACTTCTCTATCCTCAAAATAAGACCATCCAAAATGGAATCATAAACTTAAAACAATGAAACCAATGTACTCTTTCAGGTAACCAACTTAAAATATTCTCCCGAATCGCCCATATCACCCGGACGCTTTCGACTCAAAAAACTGTAGACCCAAAACGACTCTGCAAAACCCGACCCCAAGCAATCCCCCAACCACTTGATATGACTCGACAACAGATGTATAGATAGATAGTGCCAAGGCGATGACTCATGATGCATCAAAACAATTTTGAGGCTAAATTACCTCGCCAGGAATTTGGCAGCGTAAATACTGATGCAAATCTTAAGTGGAGGGACCAGTTTCTTCGGGTTTCTTTTCTTCACCAGCTTTCTCCACCTCACTCTTTTTGGTTTCCTCTACTTCAGTCTTCACCTTCTCCACAGGTTTCTCTTCGGTTTTCTCCTCTGTCTTTTTCTCTTCCACAGTCAGTTTCTCAAGAAGACCAGCAGCGTCAGAGGCATCTTTGCTCTCTTCTTTCTCTTCTTCAGATTCAGCAACTTCCTTGAACTTTTGCATAAATGTTTTGCAATCTGACAAGGAAAATAAGACTTGGTTACCCATTTAGTCTAAACACATACTTGACCACCTCAAAATCAATATCTCTTTATATAATGTTAGCACAATAAGGCAATGTGGAGTTAACAGCGGTTTTCAAAACTTGGTAAAGAGAGTAGCCAACTGATGAAAGGTCTAAGGATCTCAAGGAACAAGTAGCCATATAACAAAGATCACTCCAAGACCCTTAAGTAATCTAAGCCATTAATTCTATCAAAGCTGTGCTGGAACTAAATAAGGCAAAGCAGCATCAACATGGAGATAGGGCCATGAAATAAACTAGATAATCGAAGGAGAAGGCTAGTATAAGATATGGCATATTTCAGTCTAATAGACATCTCCGTAAGAAAATTAACTCCATTACGTGACAAGATCTAATCAAATAATGAAAAAAAAAAAGAATGCAAAATGGATCACAAACTCACTCTCGATTGAAGCAAATCGAATGCAGAAAAGCTCATCCTTGAGTTCCCCATCAGCAAAGTCACGAGCGTGCCATACACAAGACTTTTCATTTCCAACGTGTTCCTGAACAGTCATGCCCGATTTAACTGCAGAAACAGCAGAAGCCGGAAGATACATAAGTAAAAGAGTAACCTAGATACGGATCCAGATGCAACTCAATAAATAGAATCCTAAACAGAAGAAATTATACCCAAGTGGTTAGCACAGATCTTCAGAGTTTTCGATTGCCTCATAACGAGACGAATCTTGCCAGTGTTCTTATGCTTTAAGAGCTTCACAGTACCAGCTCCTCTCTCCTTCCACTGATTCGCATCCTTATCAAACCGATACAGCTTCGATTTCCTTTCGATTCACAAACATAACAAAAATCCAGTCAATCATCTCTAACATCACCAAAAAGCTAAACCCTATCAGATCCAGTTGACCTAGATCACACAAAAAAAATTAGGAGAGCAATTGAGAAATAGACTTACAGATCGAGGACGGCGTCTTCGTCTTCCTCGCCGGTAGTGACGGCAACCTCCTCAAGCCTAACGATCGGAGCAACCTGAGCTCCGGTGTCCTCATCCTCGTTAGCTCCTGCCTCTTCCTCGTCTCTGTGCTCGTGCTCGGGTTCGTTGGTCGCCATAGTTATCTACCGAGATTTGCTCGTCGATTCAGTTGTTCGTTCGTTACGGTGCGGCGTATGCGACAGAGAGAGAGAATTTGGGGGTTTTGTAACACAGGAGAAAACGGAAAAGGCATTTTTATAACCGCGTTGAATTGAAGCTACCAATGGGCCAATTTCTTATAAATCTATATATATGGCCCAAATAAAAACATTTTTATAACTGCGTTGAATTGAAGTTACTAATGGGCTGATTTTTTATAAATATATGGCCCATATAAGACCCATTTATCCAGTTCTTGATTTAAAGCAAAAACATGTATACAAAATGAGAAAATACAATTCTTAATTTTTGCACTTGACAGAATTTTTGCAACTGAGTATTATTGACTCATGCCTGTACACTTATTAAAAATTAATCTGAATACTACACAAGGATAAAAAAACTTTATTTCCATTTGAAAAGAAAGATAAATTTCTGTAAATTAATTGGAAAAAGGATATCTTTTCAAAATTTCAAATCAAAATTTGAATGTTATACAAGGATTTTTTTTTTATATTGGATGTTTTCCACAAATAATACAAACATAGTTTGACTCAAATCGCTGCAGAACACTAAAGACTAAACAATTCAAATATGAGACCTTAATAGTGGACCCTAAAAAAAGATATATTCCCTTATATTATATGTACCTTTTCTTCACATGTAATTGTTATTCGTTGAACAGCAAAGTCACATGTATTTTAGATTTTTTCCTATTTTATGAACCGTCGATGAAATATTTTTTTACTTGGCAACCGTCGATGGGAATTTGAAATAACAAAACATAGAGAACAACTTAAAGTTAGGGTTATATAATCTTTTGTAAGGACAAGATCGTCCATCTATCTTCTTTGTCTTTATCCTTTCGTACCTCTTCATTTTAACCTCTCTTCCCCCACACACATATATCACACACCCTCTTCTTCTCTCGCATATCGTACCAGTGGGATTCATTCTCGTCTCTTCACGTCTACCTCCTAAAACCTCTCCATGGCTGCATCATCATCAACAGTATCGTCAGATGCAAGAGTCAAAAGGATCCTTCTTAACGTTGATCGGATCAGCATGCTTCCGGACGAAGTGTTGCTCCTGATTCTTACGAAAATACCCACTGAAGAAGCTGTCCGGACAAGTGAGTTATCCACACGTTGGAAGGGTGTTTGGAAACACTTGCCGTCTCTTATCTTTGATATGCGAAAAACTTTCAACGCCCAAATGGGATCCTTGGCCGATCGTTCGGTTCACATTGCTGACCTTATCACAAAGGTTTTATATCTTCCATTTTTCCAAATATTTTCCCATTTAAAGTTTATAAAATTATGATTTTTTCGCTCGAAATTATACTATAACTAACAATATTTCGCCAAAAAAAATATTCTTTAAAAAATCATGTTATATGAATATTTGAAGATGAGTATAAATTGTGAATACATTATTATGATAATACGAGAATCTAGGAAAACATAATCTCTTGCCTTATCTTACATAGTTGTTAGATAGTCATAAAATACATGCAGTATTTAAGATCTGGCTCCTATTGATGATGTAATGTTATATACTGTATTTGTGCATAGTTCTATTTTAATCACAAATCTTGTATTTCTTTTGAAGGTTATAAACAATCACAAAGGTCGTCTAGAGTACTGCAGAATCCACCATTTTTCATACCAATCAAAAGACGGTTCTCTCGAAGCTTGGATTCGAACTCTGATTCATGTGAAAGGCACCAAAAGTCTCTCACTGCTAAACCATCTTGGTCACAATAGGAGAGGCAGCATGCTCCACTTGCTCCCAAACACATTCTCCCATCCAGCCCTCACCTCACTCAGCTTATATCGCTATGACTTTGAAACTGCAAATCCCTTTAACAAGTGCGACAATCTCATGATTCTCGAACTTGGTAAAATTTGTGCTGAGGTTGGTGTGTTCAACACAATCATTGCAGCGTGCACCTCCCTCAAGGTGTTGGTACTAGAAATCACGACATACAGCCATCTTGGTTGTTTGAAGATTCATAACAACAATTTAAAGCTCTTGCACGTGTCTTGCTCTCATATAGAGAGCATTGAAGTGTCTGCACCTCTTCTGGATATCTTCTCCATTCGCTTTACTTTTGTTACGAAAGATAACTTCCTCCTTGCAGCCCCTAGAGTACTTCAAATTAATGAAAGCTATTGGGCTGCAAAAGTAAGGACACCTCATATCAGCTACAACATATCGTGTAATGCTCAGGTACGTACAAACCACAAGGAAATGCATTTAACTATCTATTTGGTATAAATATATTGTTTGACATGCTTGATTTGATTATATGAATCGAAGGAGAAAGAAAGCATCGAGCATAACTTCGTGGTGAGTAGAGATACTGACTATTTGGCGCGGTTTCAAACTTTGGCGGTGATCATGGATTTAATGAATCCAAGGGAAGTTCAAATGTTGAGAGAGGTGTTAGTTGCATGGAACGGAATCATGAGGAAGCTCGAGATAACGTTTACGGTATATGTTCATTTTATGCTTCGTTTTCAGTTAGATATAGATTTGATTAAAATTTTCTTTTTTATTACTTTCGTTTGATTGGTTTATCAATATAGAAAACATGATACATGTTTTACGTTCTTCTATATATATAGGATACCAACATTCCTAAGAAAGAAGGTGAATCTTCTATTAGTGGAGCAGAGAAGAAACAGTGGGAAGATGGACAAATATTTCCCAACGCTGATTTTCGCGTAGATGTTTTGTGGATGTTTAATTTCAATGCTTGCGATGATAACCAGTTTGAATTGGCTTCGCGTTTTGTGACGCAAGGGACCGTGATGAGGAAAATGATGATTAAGGCATCGTTGACTGCTCCAAGCGAAGAGACAGAAGCCGCTGTGGCCAAACTAATGGAACTTCCAAAAGGTAACGAAGAGCTGAGCATTGAATTATGCTTCTAATAAATTTTTACTTGGATCCAGTCGTTGGTCATTTGAATTAATAAGTAACCTTCTATATGTGAAGTAGAAGACTTTATGGTTTCAACTTTCTCGTAATGCTTTTGGTGTTTTTGTTGAATGTTTTTTTAAATATTTGGGACTTATTTTGTATTAATTTGAATATTATATGATTTGTTGCATTGAGAATTGTTGTTGCATGCGGCTATCTTAATCATGCTTTAAGATAAGCTTTCCCTATATATAAATCTACCTGCACATATAACGAAACATGTTCTTATAGCATGTTTCATCTTATCGGATGGAGAAAATTATGCTTGAGCGCTCATCGAGACAACCATCTTTAAGTGATCCGGTTATCTCTACGGTTCGTTTAAGTGCTCCGGCCAAAAACCGAACACGTTGAATGAGTCTCTCCACTTACTTGACGCCGAAGCTTGTTGGCTGTATACGTGAGCTATCAAATATGAGGCAAAGGTTCCGAAGTAGGACACTCAATCTCATCTCACCGCGTAAAAAGATAGTTTTGTCGGATCCGAATCACATGTGCAAACAAACAAAACTTCAGGCAGATTAAAAGACAACAGTTCGAGTTTCTTGTTATAATTATCACGATATCGATAACAATAGTAATGAATAATGAGATGAATTTGGCTAGAGACACATGTAGAATAAGCCATAATCTCTATTAAGTAGATTAAAACAATCACTAATCCATATGGCAGCGCCGTCGCCGAGCCCCGGTTTCCCGGCGGTGTATTCGGAGACACGGAAACGTCAATTATCGTAGAGTCATCAGCCACGTCATCGTACGGATACGATGATGAGTTGTATTCCGATTCTACCCTTGCGGATCCCGAATATTCCATCGTTGTCCCTTCCATTACCGAAGTGTGGCTTCTAACTTCCACCCAACCATCCGATTCCCAAACTACCCCTCCAGTCGTCGCCAAATTACGAACCCTTGCCATCGCCGCGTTTTTGTATTCTGATCTCCACACGCTCCTCCTTACTTCCTCCTCTTCTTCCAAGTCAAACCCCGAGTTGCCCCAGTCAAGAACGCAACGCGGAGATGACTCAGTGGGTGAGGAGTTGTGACACTGAAACAGATAAGGATGCTGCAAAAGCTGATCGCAACTCCACCTCTGATTCGGGTCTCGCTTCAGACACTTGTCTAAGAAGTCACGACCCATCTCCGAAAGCGTCACGGGGAAAACGGGTAACTCGCCGGAGAATCCGATTCGACTCAGCGAGTCAATCCCGTGGTCTTCCCAAGCGGGTTTCCCGGTAAACATCTCGATGATCGTGCAGCCGAGAGACCATACGTCGCTCTCCGGGCCTTGGCACTCTCGTCTGATCACCTCCGGAGCCATCCAAAGCGGACTTCCACGTGGAGTGATCTGAGCCATCGGTTTGTTGATTCTGATCGCTGACCCGAAATCCGCCAGCTTGATAACGGAGCTCCGGCTGACGAGGACGTTCCTCGCCTTGACGTCGCAGTGAACGAATCCTTGCGAGTGGACGTGGCGAAGAGCAGAGACAAGACACGCCGTGTAACGCTGGAGCAGAGTCTCGTCTTTGATCCCTCCTCCGGCTGCGTAATTAGCTACGTCACCTTCTGGGAGATACTCTAAGTAGATGTTACGAAACGACGTCGTGCCTTCTTTTGAGTGACCGTCGCCTAGTAGCTTCACGATGTTCGGGTGAGGCTTGAGCGAGCGGAGGACTGAGATTTCGTTCTCGAGAGACTCTGATTGAGTGGGAAGACACGTGGAGAGATCCACGGACTTCACGGCGAAAATTTCACCGTTGGTTTTGCTGATCGCCGTGCTAACTGAACCAAAACAACCTCGTCCAATACAAGTACCACGAACCCAAGAAGAAGATTGAGAAGTTGAAGATGACATTAAAGAAGAAGAAGAAGTGTTGCTCTGTTTCTCCATGTGTGTCAACTTTCATATGTCGTACTTACGCAACTCGATTCCAAGCTATTTATATGTGTCTTTTGGAAACTGTAAAACATGAAATGTGAACGTGAAATAAAGTTGCAATTTTATTTTGTGTCTGACATGGACAATTCTTGCACACTTGTCTTTTCGATTTGTAAAGTCTCATCTTTTAGAAAATTTCCCACGTGGCTATGTCATGTACAACACAAACTTTCGAGTCTATCACTAGATTTTTGAACAAATTCTACCATGTTCGATGGTCGGTTGTGGATTTTAACGACTTAAAAATATATATATCCTGTAATTGAAATATATACTCATAATTCCATGCAAATTTATTTTACTTTGGTGGAGTGGAATGATTAGTTGTTTTCAGAAAACAGAACAAAAAATCAGAGAAGATCATTTTATAAATTAGAAGAAATTGGTGTATGCCACTAATGAGTAATGACACTTGGAGAAGTTCTCGGGATGTTTGTAAGAAACAATGCACTTGCCCTTTCTGGTTAATCCTTATCCATCAAGAGTTAAGTTGCGGTTTGGTCTTGTCCGTTAATATTTTACTCACAAAGGATAAAAATCACTCCCTCCTCGCTTCACGCAATCGTTTTCGTTTTTATAACCACAACACTTAAAAAATGGTTTCTTTACTAAGCTAGACAAGTGATCGGATCATCCCTACTGATCGTGCGTAAGACAAATGAACAAAACGTGCCGATAGATTTGCTTGATATGTTGACATTTTTTTTTTTTTTGGTGTGTGCTAATTTGGTTGACCCTGACATGATCAGACATATGGAATATACGGTAGTCGACGTACAAATCATTAGCAAAGAAGATTCATGAATCCAAAACCATGTCTTAGCTAGGAAACAATAATTAAATTTATATTCGTAGCATAAAGAAGGCGAGGGTGCACTGTAACAGAATATATCCCTACGTGAAGTAGTGGATATCCGAATAAATATTCGGAGTTGTCCAAAGGGGATCAGCGTTAGAGATTAGGGAAGAGGTTGCCGAAAGGGGTTGGGTTTTTGAATGGGGGTCCATCTGTAGATATACGTGGCATGAAACCGTTGGTTCACGTTCTTTGACATACTAACGAGTTGTCTGAACACACATATTGGGAATTGACGTGCTTGATCAGCCTCCACGCATAGTGAAACTATTATATTTGTATTTTTGGTTTGTTTGTATCATGAAGCTCACAACAAGAATTTACTCAAAAACGTTATCCAAAGATATCACGGAGATCGAGTTGGAGATGGAAGGTAGAAAATGAAAGATAGGGTTGTTAACTTTATTAATTGAAGGATGGTTGGTTGGGAATCTTGGGATGGTTAATCGCTGGATATATCACTGTAATTGCATTTACCTAGGGAAATTATCACTAGAAAACTAGTAATTAATAGGGTTTGGTGGTTGAAATATTCATTTTAAAGAAATATTCATTTTAAAGAAGTCTCCGTACCATATACTACTATCAAAGATGAAGCTTTGTGAAATCTTGCAAACGATTTGGCAAACCAGTATAAATTAAAGTTTAAATTGTTAATTAATGACCATATACTGTAGTCAACCTGATCTTTGAATTATTCCAAAACACAAAAAAAAATTATTATACCAATAGAATAAAAAAACGTTTATTATTCGACTCAGCCGCAACTAAATGTATATTTTACTTTGTTTGTTGTTTTTCTGGGAAAGCTTTGACCTTCCGCGAACGTGAAGTGCTATTTGGACGGTCCACCACTTGTTCCATATCTTTTTAGGGCAAACTATTTTCACCGTCTGTGTGTTTATGAATAAATTGCTAGAAATGTCCAAAAAAATAAGATATTATTTGGAGATTTTAGGACCCATACCATATATTTCCAACTTAGATGTATAGGAGAATCCACTTGGAAAACAACTCAAGATAATGACACTGCAACATATACTTTATAATACCGTACTAAACTCTCAGACTTTTCAGTATTTTATAGGATTGAGTTAATAGATATCCTAAGATATACTATTTATCTCCTAAATATATGTACACTAATGTACATTTATTATCTAAAGTACTTAAGTACATGCGTCAGCGTAAAGACGTTACGTGTATATAATTAAATGTAATAGTTGGATAAGTCTAACTCCATTGCGCCGCCTCATGCTATTGCAAGAGGGTAACTAATAGGGATGTGGATTTTCAATCCCTCCATCGTAAGTAATGACAGGCTTGCATCCACAATCAAAGTACTTTGAGCATGCAAAAGTTTTACCAAGCTTTATTTCTTTGTGCTTCTCTTTTCGTTTTACTCTGTTTTTATTTTTATAGTTTGGAAATAAGACGACAAGAAATTGAAGAAAAAATGCAGTAAAGTTTATGAATTTTATTTATCATATAAGAAGCTTACTTTTGTCAAAAAGTACAAGAATATGATAAGAGATATTCTAAGATGATATCCACAAGGTATCTTAACAACATAAATGAACTAATTGAAGTTAATTGAAGAATGTAAGAAGGACTCCAAACTCTAACGTCCGAAACCTGAATATATATTGTTTTCTTATCCCTACATTTCTCCAATGGTCAGAGGAAGCGGCACAACGGAATCAACATCACACTGATGTCGTCCAAGGAGCCTCGTGATACGGAGAGGTCAACTAGCTTCTTACAAGCTAATAATGGCTTCTGTTTCTGATCGGTTCCTATGCAAAATGGTCGAGCTATACCTACTGCCTCCTGATTACTAACCTTGTCCCATAGACCGTCTGATGCTAAGATCAAGAACTCGTGTTGGGGATTGATCCGGAGAACCTTTGTCTCTGGTTCAGATATTATCCATTGTTTGAGATGAGCATCTCCTATTCCTCTAGATACTGCTAAAGATCCTTGGATTCTCCAAACACTTTTGAATGTATCCACATAACCCCCCTGCAGCATTATCGTAATCAGTAACATGTAATTCAGATAAATTGAACAGTAAGGGCTTTTATATAAAAGTAAGAATTCTTACCGAGCTCTCAATTCGGTTACGTTCATCTTCTCTCGAAGGGCGATGATCAGAAGTCATAGCCTCAGCGTGTCCTCCAACGCTCAAAACAGCACGACAGTCCCCGGCATTGGCTACCACGAGATTCCCATCGTTGATCAGAGCCGTGACACAGCAAGAGCCACCCTTAGCATCTTTCTCCCTAAGAAACTCAGAATCAGTCGCTAGGTAACCGCGTCTTACAGCTTCTTTAATCTTTGAATCGTTCATCCCACCAACAACCTCATCTAGAATGTTACTACACAAGTTGTTAGCCGTAAACTCAGCCGCTTTTGACCCTCCGTGGCCATCATAGACTCCGAATATTGCCTGCAATTAGAATTTTATTAGTGATTTTGTAAGTAATATGATCTATCTATTCAAGAAGTATTCGGCTCACACATCATAATGTAACCTTAAGTTATATTACTCTTCAAATCACATAATGCGTAAAGAAACTCGAAACTACAGAAGCAAACTGAAGTATTACCTGTTTGGGATCACCTCGAAGATTGGTGATGGCAGAGAAACGATCCTCCATAGCTTCTCTTCTTCCTCTCTTACAATAAACAGAGTACTCATCACCTTCCCTCTCCACCTCTCTACTCTCCTCCCTCGGCATCTCTGTAGTCACCGACACCTTAGAAGATATAGGAGCTGCAGTACCAACCGGTATATCAAGTCTCATCGGGCGTTTCCTCTTCAGAACGCCTCCAGGAACAGAGCCCGTTCCAAACCCTAATTTAGCTGGCGGTTTAAGGAGACGGAGGCAGAACGGAGATGTGGGAGGCGCAGAGGAAAGAGAAGGAGAAGAAGCTGGAGGTTTGTTGCAGAAAAGTGATGATGACGGAGAGAACACCGGCGAGTTGCAAACGGCAACTGCAAGCGACATCGTTTGTAAAAGAAAACTTCTTTTTAGGTAAGTTTGAATGTGTCTATATGAGTCGTGTGTTTGTGTTTTCTGTTTAGTGTCAACGAGAGAGAAAGAGTCATAACTATATATAGAATTATACAAAGACAAGTCTCAAGTCTTTGTGGCCGTTGTTGCTTCTTCCAGCCTTCCAGGTCAAACGTTACCACTCTCTCATCTACTTGTCTTTTGACTTTTCAAATCATGGATCCACCGGCACAGTCCATTTTTCCGCTTTTGTTTCTGCGTCAACGCCCAATTTGCTAGTTACTACTCTTCCAGAAATATATCTTTGATTAATTTTTGGATCATAAAAAAGTCAAAGAAGGCAATATCCAGTTTTGGTTTGTTGGTCTAGTGTTTATTTTTTATTTTAATTGTAAGAAACGGCCGAAATAGAGCCCATCAAGAAAGCCTTTTTAGTGAGATAGCCCATATTAGTCGGACCGACATGGCTAATTGGATATATTTGTGGTGATTTAGAAACCCGACCCGGTTTGTTATATTTCCTTCCAGCAGCCGTCTCTTCTGGTTCATATCATCGGCGCTCGGAGATCGGGGATCGCTAGTGGCACCTTCTTCTTCTTCTCCTTCGAGATCAGGTTAGATCCTCTTTTATCTTTTGATTTCAACTTCGATTTATGCGTGATAGCTATTTTCTGAGATTTCTCATTCTCTGTTCATGTTTCTTTGAGTTCTTAGGGTTTTTGCGGTAGGTATCTATGTTCCTTATTGTTTTTTGCGCAGCTCTGTTTTGTATGTGTTTGAGCTCAAACAAACACCTTTAATTTTGATCGTCTCTGGTTTCTCAATGTGTACGTTATGTTGCTTTGTGTTGAGCTGACTAAAAACTTAACTCGAATTTTGTGTTAGATTCTGCCGATTGTTGTCTTCCTTGTTTGCTTCGTTTACTATGCTGTGGATTTCAAAATTTTCCTGTTTGTTGCATTTAGTTAGCTAGAATTGGCTATTTGAGTGAATGCTGCTAGTAGAAAAATTGCTGCCTAGAAGGTGTTCGTTGAAATTCCTCTGAGAAACAAAATAGTGGGAAACACCTTCAAGTCTCGTAGATGAATTGTCATTATGTTGAAATATACATAAAGTGAATTGTCATTATGTTGTCTTGTTGAAGGAGATGCATTGGTGCTGTTACTTACTTTGGAACCAAACCTTTATTGCAGGTCGAAAACTTAAAAAGAAGGACTAAGATCGTGTTTAAGCAGCCATGGCCAAGCATCATCCTGATTTGATCATGTGCCGGAAACAACCTGGCATTGCTATTGGGCGTTTGTGCGAGAAATGTGATGGCAAATGCGTGATATGCGATTCCTATGTCCGCCCGTGTACACTTGTCCGGATTTGCGACGAATGCAACTATGGTTCATTCCAGGGGAGGTGTGTCATATGCGGAGGAGTTGGAATCTCAGATGCTTACTACTGCAAAGAGTGTACACAACAGGAGAAAGATAGAGATGGTTGTCCTAAGATTGTCAATCTTGGCAGTGCGAAAACTGATCTCTTCTACGAACGTAAGAAATATGGTTTCAAAAAACGATGATCGTTTGTTGTTGGTGGTTAATGGAGCTATTTCATCTTCTTTATTAATGCTAGGAAGAAACTGTTTGTAACCTTGTCTGTGTTAAGAAAATTTATCCGGTGGAGCAAAATATAAGACTATGTGTTCAAAGAAAAGATTTTGGTTTGTTTACTCGTGTGTCTAATTGATTAGTCGGATCGACGTGCTATCTTCTTCTTTTTTCTTTTTTTTTTTCTTGGTTAATTTATCTTGCCTTTCCTGAATCACGAAATACCTTAACATAATAGTCTTCACCGTTCAAAGCTTCAGTGTTTCACCAATCACCACATAGTCCTTTCTACCACATTACTGAATTCATATATACTACTGTATATAGTACTAGTAGAATGCACTTTGTTGCCGATTCAGGGGGTTTATGGAGTCGAATCCAACACAATCTATATTTGAATTTAATTACATAATGTCAACTTAAAACTTTACAGAATACGCAATAACTCCCAAAAGGAGGATATCATCCATTACATATAATTTAGCCGCATATTTTTTTTTTTTATTCCAAGAATATGAAATAAATTGCAACAATATCGTATGGCCACTTTTCACCGAAAAAACAAATTAGTTAATTCACTTTTAAAAAAGAAAAGAGTTTTTAGGAAGAATTTAACACAATAAGCGAATTGTAACCAAATCCTATAAAATTTATTTTGTTGTCTGACAGTACCATGGACTGAAGCTATGGGACTACGTCGTGACTTGTAAACTTAATCGTGGTTATGAAGGTTCTTATACTATTATTTCATTTTGGTAGCTACTTTGAACCACTCTACAATTAGTGATTTTTATAGTTTGAACCACTCTAGAGCACTAACTATAAAAACAATCAATACAATAAAAACATGATGTGTTTCTCTCTAACGTTAACATCACAGCTTCAACAATCAAGCTGGTGTTGACACATCATTTAAAATCAGTAAACTATCAAATTATAATAATTAATACGACTCAACATTCTATTTCAATAAAAATTAATTTACTTTACAAATCACTTTTAAGCAACTCACAAAGCATATTATGAAAATTGCATAACTACCGTCTCATAGGTTAGGGTCTAACATCTCATACGTAAGATAAGGAAGTACATAAATAATAATATAATACACACTTAACTTGGCTATATTGAAAGTGGGTTGGTGGTAATAAAACGAATCAATGTCGACAAAGATCTAAATAAAGAAAGAAAAAAAAATTGAGGGTTACCACGATAAAAAACAAATCAATGTCAAAGAAGACCCGCAAAAATGAGTACATGTGTGTATTGAATGTTTTTTTGATAATTTATACAATAAAAATAAATTATATATAATTTTAATTAAGTAAACTTTACAAAATCAGGATTCAAATATATGAATTATATAGAAGTTAAATTAAATTTATATAACGAAAAATGTTAAATTTTGCGTGGAAGATATATCATTGTCCATTGAATAGCATATGGATTAAGTTAATTATCGAAGTAACTTTAAAATTGTGGAACATATGTTTTAGCTATATAAATTTTATTTAATTTCTATATAATTAAATTTATATAGATATATTTCTATATAATTTATATATAACATACATTAGGGTTAGTAAAACTATTTATATAATTAATTATATTATTTAAATGTAAAAATTTATAAGCCATCTTAGATTTGATTTGATTTTGAGATTTCTCTATTTTTAGTTTATTAGTGCATTTTCTATCTTAGCATTGTATAACCATAGTTTTTACAATTAATATAATTCTAAAAAACAAAATAATATTTTTAATAATTCAATATATTTAAAAATAATTACAAAAATAATCTTGCGGCATAGCACGGTCTAACCTAGTAATTGTAGTGTCGTTATCAATAATGTTGATTATTTATGATAATGTTGATTATCTATGATAATACCAAGTCTTGCATCTTAATCTCTACTTTTGCTATTCTTATCTTTAAATTTTCATTTTGGACAATGAATTTCATTACTTTTTAGAAGAAGATATATCTAGATTCAATTTTCTAAATGATATTTTTGCACTAGATTTGGTATTTAATGTTGGCTAGTGTTAATCTTTGTATCAAAAATAATATCCGAAACAAGATTTTATGTATATTTTTATGATGGAAAATGATATCCGACTATATCAAAAAGTTTTTCTTCCTGCGTTTAATACATTTTTTTCGTGAATCTCACCCATGTCCAAACTTGGACCAATTTAACAAAGCCATTCACAAGACAAGAAACGCTACGTGTTCATAATTGACATTGCTAACGAAATCATATAATTGTAAAAAAAAAACAAAACAAAAAAAACAAATTGCAGCCCAAATTTAAAAAGGAAAATATTCGGAATTGGATCCATGCTATAGTGATATTTGCCGTAATAACTCGTTAGAAGAAAATATGTATCAGACCATACAATTTTGTATTTGTGTTGACAGTGTCATTATGGTGCAAGATAAGAAACATACCTTTCAGACTGTCTACAAAATTTGTGGTATACTTCTCCAGCATTTGGACGGGTAATACTAATATGCTTCCCCAATGAGCGTAAAACACAAAACCCACCACCCACATGCTCTACACAAGTGACTAAAAAAGACTTAAATACTCTACACAACCATTAAAAAGTTTAGCATAACATTAACTTAATGTGATTCTCATGCGCAAGCTTTTGCAAGCGAGCAGCTAAGGGGTAAAAGAGATGGATGTCTCACGCTAAAAGGTTCCAACATAAGAATCGGTCTCGAGTTCTTTTTCCATTTCACAATTAGTAGTTTCTCATAATATATGATTTAGCTTCTGCATATTTAACCATAATATTATAAAACTATGTAAGAATCGGTGATATGGACACATAAACTTTATGTTATTTATTTTGTAAATAATCTTATTTATAGTAAAATACATGGTTTATTCAAAAAAATTATTACGTATAAGAAGTACATGTAGTGTCTGTGTTTTGTTTTGGAAAATGTTTAAACACTATTCGTAAATTAAAGCACACCATCTTCCAAGTTTCCTAATCAAACTGGTAAAATATTTCTTTATCATATATATTACATACTATTCTTTATAAATACATTTCTATATAAGTTATGTATATATAATAAATGATGTCAACAGAACAAAAAATATATATATATATATATATTTTTATAAGCGGCTTAGGCTGATGGTAAAGCGAAGAAATAGAGTGATGACTATGAAGAGTTCCCACTAAAATATGTTGTTGTCGTTGCCTAATGAGTATTGACTTGAGAACTGTTCAGAGATTGTGGTTCTAAGGGCCTTGAAACTTCTAAAAATCTGTTTGAGAGCCAAAGAGATAAACGGTGCTACAGTGTTTAGACCAGCCCTGAATCGAAGGAAGTCACAACTGTTTGCAATTGATGGTTGTATAATTTGTACCTCTTGCAAACCTTATCAATATCACGTTATTTAGTTTCCTAACAAAATCTCTATATATATGTTATAAGCATAACTGCATAAGAATAACAAAATTCACAAACCTCTTCTTCTAGAAAGAGAAGCTTTGCTCTCTTTAGTCTATTCTTTGGCTCTATTGGCTCTATTGGCTCAGAAAAACTACTAAAACCAGCAACTGCGTGATTCGTCGAAGATAACATTTTCGACAAGTCATCATCATCCATGGAAGTAGATTCGAGTTAACTAATATCTTTTTGAGCATAAGAGATACAAAATTCTTCTAACATCTTTTGAGCCGGCTCCAAGAACTTTGAGCTCTTTAGAATAGATGCATATCCCGTGAAAGGCCCGAGCGGACCTAAATCTCCTTGGATATTCTTTTTTTTTTTTTTTTTGGCAACTCCTTGGATATTCTTATTAGTATGAGAAGTGGCAGAAAAGTTAACTGGTTTACAACTTGGCTCGTGGTTCCGTTGGCTTGCATTACGCGCAACTGATTGTTTCTCGAAACTTGGGAGAAACACAAGTTCTTCTCCTCCGTAATTATGTTTTCTTGCTGAAAGAGATGCATATGTGCAATTACTAATACAGAAAAACTTACTTTGGAACCAAACCTTTATTGCAGGTCAAAAAATTAATAAGAGGACCAAGATCGTGCTTAAGCAGCCATGGCCAAGCATCATCCTGATTTGATCATGTGCCGGAAACAACCTGGCATTGCTATTGGGCGTTTGTGCGAGAAATGTGATGGCAAATGCGTGATATGCGATTCCTATGTCCGCCCGTGTACACTTGTCCGGATTTGCGACGAATGTAACTATGGTTCATTCCAGGGGAGGTGTGTCATATGCGGAGGAGTTGGAATCTCAGATGCTTACTACTGCAAAGAGTGTACACAACAGGAGAAAGATAGAGATGGTTGTCCTAAGATTGTCAATCTTGGCAGTGCGAAAACTGATCTCTTCTACGAACGTAAGAAATATGGTTTCAAAAAACGATGATCGTTTGTTGTTTGGTTTACTCGATCTATTTCATCTTCTTCATTAAATGCTAGGAAGAAAGTGTCTGTAACTTGTCTGTGTTAAGAAAATTTATCCGGTGGAGCAAAATATAAGACTGTGTTCAAAGAAAAGATTATGGTTTGTTTACTCATGTGTCTTATTTGATTAGTCGGATCGACGTGTTATCTTTTTTTTTTTTCTTTGCTTGGTTAATCTAGCCTTTCCTGGATCACGAGATACCTTAACATAATAGTGTTCACTGTTCAAAGCTTCACCGCATTACTGGATTCATATATAGTACTAATAGAAGAATGCACTTTATTGCCGATTCAGGGGGGTTTTGGAGTCGAACTCAACAAAATCTATATTTGAATTTAATGACATAATGTCAACTTAAAACTTTACAGAATACGCAATAACTCCCAAAAAGAGGATATCATCATCCATTACATAAAAAAAAACCCCACATGATCGTCAGAAATATTCCTTTTAAAAAGTGAGGAAACTCCCCTCAAAAATCTTTTTTTCGTCCAAAAGTTTAGACGTTGACTTTGTGTAACGGACGGTGACGATAATAGTCAACGGCCCATGCATGTTCGCTTCTTCGCTTATGTGTTAAACTGTTAGCTTAACAGTGTGGAATCCACAATTTGTCTCCAATAGTCAACTCATACCTCCAATTAGACTGTGCCACGTGGTATATAGCAGCTATTGTTTGAGCATCTCAAACAGATTTATATATCCATTTCGATCTTGATTTTATAGTTGAATTGATTTATTGATTTCTATTTTTTTTTTCTTTTAATCGGATTGAGTTCCTTACAGAGATAAGTCAAACAAAAAATTAGACGAAAAATGATACTGTGGCCATTAAGAAAAGCGTTTATTTCTAAGACAAAAAGTTTACGTTGATGATTTTATTTAGGGACAAGCGTTGAAACAATCAAAAGACAGATATTCAATGTATTTAGTTAGGGACATAAAATGTAAAGACTTAATATCAGAATATTCCAAAACGACATGTCTTTGCAGGTCTCTATACCAACTTCAGAGCAAAATGTTTCCCAATAATGTCTTGTGCCCTAGAACATTGATTTCCTAATTTCTTATATAATTTGCTTGAATACGTATTAGTCATCTCAATATGATATATTATAGAGTTTCTTTCATGCATGTAAATAAACTAGAATATTCCGGTTATATAGCACTCTCCGAAAAATATGTTATCTTACGTTAAAGTAGTTTGGAACTAATGTTAATTTAAATCATTTTGCGTATATAAAAGGAGAGGGTCACAACTCACAAGAGATATAGTTGAATAGAGGAAAGAGAGAGAGATAGAAAGAGGAAAAGGAAAAAGAGAGGATGGGTTATTGTTATGCAATTCGGCTGTGTTTGTGCATCTTCTTTGCACTTTCGATCGTCTCTTCGGCTCGAATCACCTTTTCATCATTTTCAGGTAAGAGCAATCGAGCTCATCATGATACCATCGACATATACATACAATAAAGAGGGGAAAAAAATTAGAGTTGTATATAGATTCAGCAAATTTTCAGAATCGATCGTTGGATTGCTTAGTCTCTTCGATATTTATGATCAATCGTAATCGTAGGTTTAGCCGCTTAGATATATCTCGTATAGTCGTATTTAGTCAAATGGCTGATTGGCCCGTGATACATGTGTGTGGAGGGAGATATATATAGAGTTTATATTATTCAACCGTGTTTTCATTTTGGTTTTTCTATCTTTCGTTTTTTTTGTTTGTGAATTTTTTTAGCTAGCTACATGCATCTCTATTCTTTTTAAAAGCTTGTATCTATATCTATGTACGTAATAAATATATGTTAAACCTACATGCATATGACAGAAAATGAAAAGATGGTGGAGAGAGGTAGATCGTTGATGGTGAGCACCAATGACTATGACAAGCCATCGGCCAACGCACGGCACAACCCACCAGGAAGACGTGGAGGAGGTCGGAGACGGAGAGGATGAATACAAAATGTTTTTTTTGTATTGTTAAGAAAAAGAGAAAAAATAAATGGTCTGTGATATATATATGTTATTTTATTACTAATATATCTATGTGTGTCGTC
Source organism: Camelina hispida (assembly GCA_023657505.1). Classification (NCBI taxonomy): domain Eukaryota; kingdom Viridiplantae; phylum Streptophyta; class Magnoliopsida; order Brassicales; family Brassicaceae; genus Camelina; species Camelina hispida. The sequence goes on from CP094631.1 coordinate 2,857,921, forward strand.
TTTTTACATATAGTGAATAATATAATTTCGGCATCTTAAATAATGTACTGAAAAATTAATAAACAGACCATGATACATTTTTTGTATACGTTGTTGATCTCTCAGTTTCAATAAATGGTAAAAGAATGATATTCGTCTTAACTCTTACGTACTGGGTGGGCTTTATTAAAACCCAAATGAATAAATGACTTAAATAAATGGGCTAATGGGCCGGTGTTGTCTGAATCCGTTAAACCCTGGGAAATAATAATAACAGACAGCGAAGAATCTGACGTCCTTTTCTTGCGCCCCACATGAGTGTTAGTGAATCACATGTTTTTTATTGTCGTTTCTTGCGCATCAAGTCCTGCTGACGCTTCTTTTATTTATATTTTTAGTGATTCACATGTTTTATATTTTTAGATTTTTCAACAACCATTAACTTTTTCAGAATTTTTGATATATAAAAAACTCCCAATTGTTTGTATCTTTAACCGATGAACAGCTACAGCACATGGCATCGGTGTAGTAAGGTCTTCATTAATATCAAAGCAGCCTTCGTGTGTTAAACACAGATTATCCTTTATTTATTTTGTTAAAACGTTTTAAATATTTCTGTGGCTACCAAAAAAAAATATTTACTTTGTAACGAATACGAAAATTTTCCATTTATTTTGGGGGAGAAAGAAGATTCAGAATCAGAGTGCCATCTGTCATTTCCAAAACTGGCACGTAGGTTTTTCTCATACGTATACAGTGAATTAATACTGAATACAGAGGAGTACCAAAAAGGCGGCTCTTGTAGAAGTACAAGAACAACTTAGGTTGCTTTGTCGATTGGAGAAGTAAGAGAATCATGTTTTTGATCAAAAACCTAGTAAGAATCTCGCCGACCACTTCATCGGTCGGAAACGTGTTCAGAAACCCTGAATCCTACACTCTCTCGTCCCGTTTCTGTACCGCTCTGCAAAGGCAACCACAAGTGATCAGCGAGACGGTTCAAGCAAAGGAGGAGGTAGCTAATCATGATGTGTTGGAGCCACAACGTTACGATGGTTTGGCTCCGACTAGAGAAGGAGAGAAGCCGAGGGTTCTGGTTCTCGGGTCCGGTTGGGCTGGTTGTCGTCTTATGAAAGGGATCGATACGAGTATTTACGATGTCGTTTGTGTCTCTCCTAGGAACCACATGGTCTTCACCCCTCTTTTGGCTTCTACTTGTGTCGGTACGCTTGAGTTTAGGTCCGTTGCTGAGCCAATCTCTCGTATCCAACCGGCGATTTCAAGAGAACCCGGTTCTTATTACTTCCTCGCTAATTGCTCTAAACTCGATGCTGATAATCATGAGGTAATTGCTAATCTGAGGTTTTCACTTTAATCGTTTTCTTGGTCTTTCATATTTTAAATCTTGATTACTAATTAATTAGGTTTATGGCTAATTCTTGTGTCTTTTTTTTTTCTTCTAAAATTCGAAAACGGTTTAATAATTGTCAAGTTCTTGAAATTGAAGAAAAGTCTTGCAGATACATGTGTCTATTTTTGTTATATTTTTTTGGGTTTTTTTTCATACAATTTGTGATATGTAGAAGAAGATTTATTTAGACATGGTTTCGTTTCGTTCTATATGGACAAACACAGATTTGTTTTTTTAAGAATATTTTTCAAAGCATACAATCAAACGCCAATTTGAGATTTCCTTCCAATTTTTGCTTGACTTTTTCAATTAACAAAATGTTTTTTTTGGGGTTTATTTTGGGAAAAAATGATACACTAAAAGCAAAGGTAGAAGTGGCAAAGCAATACATTTGGTTTTGACTTTGTGTGGATGCTGCTTCTGGTTTAAAACAGGTGCATTGTGAGACTGTAACTGAGGGATCAAGCACATTGAAGCCATGGAAGTTCAAGATCGCTTATGACAAACTGATTCTAGCTTGTGGTGCAGAAGCTTCCACATTTGGAATTAATGGAGTCTTGGAAAACGCCATCTTCCTCCGTGAGGTTCACCATGCTCAGGAGATTCGTAGGAAGCTTCTTCTTAACCTCATGCTCTCTGAAGTTCCAGGTATAATAAACAAACACATTCTTCATCCACTTTCTTTTACCTTTGAATCAAAACTAAACTCATAATCATTTACATGCAAATTCACATATATGCAATAACATAATAGGCATATCACAAGGAGAGAAGAAGAGACTGTTGCATTGCGTTGTGGTTGGAGGTGGGCCGACTGGTGTCGAGTTTAGTGGTGAATTGAGTGATTTCATCATGAAAGATGTTCGCCAGAGATATGCTCATGTCAAAGACGACATTCGTGTTACTTTGATTGAGGTTTTTTCCTTATCTACTTCATTGATCAATAATTTATAAGTTCTTTATATATGATGATCAGTTGCATAAATATGAATTTTTGACCTTCGTTTCTTTCCAGGCAAGGGATATACTTTCTTCGTTCGATGATCGACTCAGGCACTATGCAATCAAGCAGTTAAACAAGGTTTTATATAACTCTTTTATCCAAATACAAAACTTTATTTGCTCTATAGTTTGAGAGAATCTTGGATAGTTTGAAGTTGAAAAAATCTGCTATATATCTTTGACTTCAGTCTGGAGTGAAGCTTGTGCGTGGGATTGTGAAAGAAGTAAAGCCTCAGAAGCTAATTCTTGATGATGGCACCGAAGTTCCTTATGGACTCTTAGTCTGGTCAACTGGTGTTGGTCCATCTTCATTTGTGAGGTCTCTTGGTTTTCCAAAAGATCCAGGTGGAAGGTCAGTTATTTCCAAAAATCACAACTAAAGTTGTTCTGTTTTATTCGGACAGTTTCTGATCTTGGATCATTCTTGTTTCCGTAGAATTGGAATTGATGAGTGGATGCGTGTACCTTCTGCACAAGACGTGTTTGCGATTGGTGACTGTAGTGGTTACCTTGCGAGCACAGGGAAATCAACACTTCCTGCTCTTGCACAGGTCTCTATAATAGAATCCATTTACTTTTGTTCTATGCGGAGTTCTTAACATGAATATCTCTGATCTAATGAAGGTGGCTGAGAGAGAAGGCAAATACTTGGCGAATCTGTTGAACGTGATGGGAAAAGCTGGAGGTGGAAGAGCCATGAGTGCAAAAGACATGGAACTTGGAGAACCATTTGTGTACAAGCATTTAGGAAGTATGGCTACTATTGGAAGATACAAAGCTCTCGTTGATCTCCGTGAGAGTAAGGTATGTAAAAAAAAAAGGTCTCATTCACTTTTCAGTTAAACATCTCTCAAAACACATGATAGATGGCTAACTTGACGGAGGGAGTTTTCTACTTTTCTTGAGCAGGAAGGAAAAGGAATATCAATGGCGGGTTTCGTGAGCTGGTTCATATGGAGGTCTGCGTATCTGACTCGAGTCGTCAGCTGGAGAAACCGTTTCTATGTCGCTATCAACTGGCTCACCACTTTTGTCTTTGGTCGTGACATTAGCCGAATCTGATGATCCTCATCTCCTCTCATTCCCCCACGTACTTGCTCTGTCTTTCTCTGTTGTTCACTTTATATAACACCTCTAATCCCGAAATCATCTCAAACGATGTCGTTCGATGCAATGTTAGTCAATTCAGCGTTTTACAATGGCAGAACTTTTGACTTTGACTTTGATTTAAATCTTCTGGTTTGACTGATAATTACTATATTAACGAAAAAAGCATGAGGAATACATGTTAGACCATGGGAAACGGCGATGATTCAAGCCGTCCTGGTTTTTTTTTGATTTTAATTTAATTCAAAAAGGCCAATTATTGAAAAAACGGTTCTTATTTAGGGACGTATTTTGTCCGTCTTCTTCGCCACCTGCTCTATTCTGATTGGGTGTCGCATTGTTTTCCCTGTCTTCTTTTTAACTTTTTTTCCCTGGAACAAATTGTTCTTTCTGTTGCAAACAGCGATTTCTTCTTCATCTTCTTCACGGTTTTTTTCTTCTTCTTCTTTATCGTTTTGAATCCGTTGAATTGTTAATTTTTTTTTCATCAATTCAATCTTGCCGTCGAGTGAATTATGATATTTTAGGGGTTTATTAGGGTTTCAATCCTCATGGAGTCGCGCCGTAATCAATTTGTTCAATCCTCATGTGTTTTTGGGTTAATTGTGCTGATAAAACCAATTGAATTGATGAATCGCAGAAGCCAATCGTCGTCCGAGATCACCACCAGAGCCCTATCTCTGTTTTTCATGGTCCTGTTTCGTGTAGTTGTAGCCCTCCGATGAGAACGTCTCGTGATCGGAGTCTCGATGGCTCGTTTCGTGTTGGAGCTAGTAGTCGATTGTTCAATGGATTCGTTAGGAAAGCTCTTGGATCGTGTGTGGATTACGAATTGGGATCTTTGGATTCTGTTCTCGATGATGAGCTTACGTTTCCTATGGAGGATGGTTTTGGTGTTGACACGAGAAAGCCATATGCTAGGGATTTGCTAAGACGTGCTCAATTAAGACACGAGATCTTTAAAGATGAATCTGTGATCAAAGCTTTTTATGAAGCAGAGAAAGCTCATAGAGGACAGGTAGAAAGAAAAACACAATTTTAATTTATGAAAGTTTCAATTTTTGTATGGTTTTAGGTGACTGAAACTTTTTTGTTTGATGTGTGTGTAATCAGATGAGAGCTAGTGGTGATCCTTACCTTCAACATTGCATTGAGACTGCTATGTTGTTGGCTAATATCGGAGCTAACTCAACTGTTGTTGTTGCTGGTCTACTTCATGATACCATGGACGATTCGTTCATGAGCTATTATTATATTCTTAGAAACTTTGGAGCAGGAGTTGTTGTTTTGGTTGAAGGGGTAAGGAACATGGATATTTAGTGATTCAGATTCTTGGTTTTTAAATCCGTGTGTGTTAGCTAATTGAGTTCAATGTGTGTGTTTTGTATAGGTTTCAAAGCTTAGTCAATTGAGCAAACTCGCTAGAGAGAACAATACAACGTGTAAAGAGAACTTTCATCTTAAGCCTCTTGATAGGTTCGAAACTCATTGCCCTATACTTGAATTACTGGTCTCACTACGGTAGTAACAATAATCTCGATTCTAGCTGTGGTTAAGCTCTATGGAGATTGGGTTCTTGCTTGGGTTGTTGTTGTTGTTGAGTCAGCTTGGGGTTTAGCTCCATTGAAGAGAAGTAAAAGCTTAGTTAAAGGAATGAAGAGTGTTTTTGTCTATCATCTTCTTTGCAACAACTGAGTCGGTTCTAGTTTGGATCAGTACCGTAGCTGCCTCTGCTCAGCTCGACGATGATGGTGGGAAGTTGTGGACGAATGCTTTCTTTGTGTTGCAGATTGTGATCACGTCTGCGGTTTTGACGCTGTTGATGCTGTATAATCTTGCGGTGACTACTGTGATGTATATGTATTGTAAAGCTGTTCATGGTGAGCTTGCTTGGGAGATTGCTGAAGAGTTTGCTAGAGAGTATGTGAGTTTGCCTTTTGATGATGGTAAAGTTCCTCACTTGGTCTCTGTAGCTTACAACAACATCTGATGATGAATCATACTGATGATGATGAAGTAAAGATCTATGTTTGCTTTTGTGTGTTTAAGGTAGTGTTTGAAAAATCTGGTCTTTTTTGTATTATAAAAGCATGTTTTTCACTTTGTATATACATTTACTGTTCTTTTGACTTGAAAACTTTTGTAATGTCTCTGAAATGATCCAAAATGGTTGATCCTTCGGGTCATTTGCTGCTCTCTCTACATGTTTCCTTACTCCACAAGCCGGTGTTGTACACTTATAGTAGCTCCTGTGAATTAGATCAAAGAGCATTAAGGAAAAAAGACCGATGAACTCTATCTTTAAACTCGATGACTGGTTTCTAAATTCACCTTCGATAAGGATTTCCTTTGACTACTTTCTGACCATACTTGCGCCACTTATATCCATCATCTAAGAGATCAACTTCACTCGTTGTTTGGACAATAATCCTAGGCTCTGTCACAGTTTTGTGCGATGAAGCAACTGGTCGAACTTCGTATTTCGCAACAATCAAAGATTGTCTTAATCTCATCGAAACACCAATACATATTTGGACTAACTTTGGACATCTTCCAGATAATGAAGATTGATTTTAAAATTTTTATGAGTTGAATAAAATGTTTGTTTTTGTTTTTATGTTTTTATGTTATATGTTTTCTGTTATTAATTTCTTAATTGTATGTTTTTGTTTTTTCAACTTTAAATAATTAATCTTTAAACTTTCAAAATATTATTATTTTATTCGGGGGACCAAATACAAATAGACACCAATGCTCCTACTAAAAATAAGAAACCCTCAAAATATTAGTATTAAATGTGGGGGACCAAAAAAAGTCCCACACCAATGTGGATGCTATCCCAATTCCTATATTTCGATAAGCATAACATACGACATCGGAGTTACAGGAGAAGATGGTTTAATACATCTAAATTTGGAAGTTGGGAATAGGACAAAAAATTTTGGGAGAAATATATCCTAAACTCAAAATGCCAAAAAGAGCTGTGGCAAATTGGTACTCCTACACAAACCTATGTACGTGATAGCTCTTAAGCCATTATACATTGTAATTTACACAAGCCAAAAAAAAATTTCCATGACAAAAAACAATCTTGGGAATTATAACTATTTATTACCTCATTTATATATAAGTGTGTAATCACATCACATCCACCTTCGCCGGCAACTCTACTCCGGAATCTAAACCGCTAGAAGAAGTAGCAACCAGCTTCACGGCCACCATTGGATTCGAACCGTACTTCTGTTTTGCTTCAGCAAAGCTCGGAGCAAGAACGGTTTGCATCCACTGATCAACTGTGTTCTCTTCTTCACCCGATGATAATGCTGACCATGAAGCCGCCAGAATCTGGATGATCACTTCTTTATCAAGCTCTAGATGTGTTTCTGATCCAAAGCACCGCTCAAAATGAGAAGTGATCTTCTCTTGAATGTTCTTGGCTAACCCATCGAAGTCAACCGGTTTGAACGTCACTTTTCCGTCCACTTGTTCAATGAAGCTATCGAACCAAGCGTTCCTGTCCTCTGTCTCATGATCGAGGCCAACTTCTGTCTCATCCACTGGAAGATTCAGATCCAGATATGAACGTTGCACTTTCGCTGCACGTTGCTCTGTTTCTAGCTCATGTTTTCTCTTATATACCCCATTTTTAGTAACATCTTCTAGCTTTATCTGCAGTTTCCAGCTTCTTGCGCTGAGAACTTGTTCCTCAGAAATTTTGACAGGTTTAATCACATGATCAGTATCATTATCCTTGGCAATCCCAGACGTCACAACAACAATCACACTTTTCATACTGATCACTCTTCCATGCGAATCACGGAGTTTCCCAGTACTTACAGCTTCAGACAATCTCATCTGATCCGGGAACTCAGCTTTTTCCACGTTTTCTAGTAAAACAACAGAGTGTGGTTTCCTTGATAACTCACTGGTTATGTAATCTACCACTGTTTTGCCTCTGAATTTGTCATCAGGAGAACAATGCTCTGCCCCAAATTCTACACATATGCTATTGACCTGACCACCAAAGAGGACTTCTGAAAGAGCCAACGCTACTTTCTTCTTCCCTACTTTATCGGGTCCAAGAAGAGCCAGCCAAATTCCGTTTGCTTGGTTTCTTCTCGTGGAGTCAGTTTTGCATCCACAGATGATTTGGCTTATGGCATTCACAGCTTCGTTCTGCCATGCAACTTTACGAGAGAGTGATTCTCTGAGAGACTTGAAATCTTTCTGATATGTATGCTCAAAAGAAGAGTTTAGAGTCATCAGTAGCGGTTTCTCCCTCGCTGTTTTTGATTCCTGGCTTTTTGATGCATAGATTACTCCCAACCCTAAATCTGTAGTAACACAGCTCAAAGGCGAACTCACTGTGCGGTTAGTCACCAATGTCGTTGGATCCTCCATATGTTTTGGCTTTGAGATTGGAGGACTCAGCAGTTTAGGCGTCTCCAAAAAGCTTGAAGGGGTTTTGCTGGGCATAATGGGACCATTTGGCTCCGTTGGGTTTCGCACGCTCTTCTCGGTCTGAACTGGGAACTGTGGACTCACAGACTGAAAACCGAGTTTAGGAAAGGCCGTAGTTTGATGGATACTTTGGCATATATTGTCCCACTTCTTCTGCAGAGCTGCGGTTTGCGAGGCTGATGTATTAGCGTCATCTAAAGCCTGCACTGAATCAGAACCGAAATCTCTCAAGATGTATTACATCTAACACCATTAGAAGCGACTGCAAGTGAGGAAGAAATTGATAAAAACGCACCTTAGTGCTGCCCGTTGTTCCCTTGTCTAACTCGGTCTCTGCTGCCCGTAGCCATGAGGGCAACTTCTCGGAACATTGGTCAGCCAGAGAGAGACTTGAACCAGCCTTAATAACAGCAGCTACTTCTTGCAAATACTTCTCGTTGCAGATGTGACATCTAGAGAACGTCTGATTAACTGTGCTACTCAACGGTACTCTGAAGTCTGATGTTGATGAGAAGAACCCTCCAAACGGAACAAATGATCCCATCAAGCTGTACCCAACACATTCATCCAATTAGGAACTTGATCAGTTGCAAAGACAGAACATTAATGTCTACTTTCAGAAAAATGGGAAGCAAGAAGCTGAGAAGGAAGTGCCATGATAGTGGTATGTTAAAATATTTGAGTTTTATGTTTTCGACGTTGACGCAAACAATAAACTATTCCCACAAGTTTAGTGATGATGTTTCATAAGAGGTATACATATCATTCTAATAATGACAATGTAAATAGCAAAAGGCATTACCTTGATTTGGGATAAACCCCTTGACTCGAAGGTTTCGAGACTGTGATTGGAAGAACATGAAGGTCCCAATCCTTCTCAATATTAGGAAACCGATCAATAACCTTCGTGTAAGTCTCGTTGCTCGATACACACCCGATGAACCAAAGTTTCTTACTTTGATCTTTCAGCAAACCCGAGAGCTTCAACACCAAATTCTCAAGACCATTACCTTCACTAGTAGTGAAGACCTTAAACTCTCCCAGATTAAGCACCATCCCTGTTTTCGAACCATTACTTTGCTCCACGATTCTTCCTAAATCATCAACCTTCCCACGAATCTCCTCGTCAGTTCTTAATCCATCAGCTAAAATCTCACTAATCTCTTTCTCTACACTAATCACACTTAATCCACTAATCTCCATAGGAACAAACCCTAACTTCCCACTATTGATCGAATCAACGAACGTTTTGAGAGCTTCGTTAGCACAATTACCAACAAGGAGAGGGTTCCTCTTATCTTTCCGACCTAATACTTCACCGATCCTCCGAGAATTCTCATCGCTCCCACTAAACGGATTCGGATCCGAGTTGGGAAGATTACAGAGGAAGAGAGGAGGACAACGACCACGTGAGAAGCGAGAAGAGAACTGCGTAACCGGAGGGTGAAGCACATCAAGCTTGATATCGGAGCTCCGAAACCCGGCTTCACCAAAGACCCGGTTCACAATCGGATCGTCGAGGATCGACAATATGAAATACTTCAACTCAACTTTCAAAACCGTCGTCTGACATCCTCCGCCGCCGTTGTGGATCTGCTGGAGGTGATAAGACTCCGGATGCCGTCTCTGATTCGCCTGAGAGCGTTTGATCGCCGCCATGAGCGAATTAGAAACCGGAGGATCTTCTTCCGTCGTCGCCGGAGACTTCGACGAAGGGAGCCTGTCGAGAGAAACGCCGACGCAGAGCTCTAAAGCTCGGAACTGGAGACTAGAGGAGTAAGGAGTGTTTCTAGCGGCGCGTGAGACGCAGACTTCTCGGAGAATAGAGGAAGGCATAGCTAAAAGAGCGGAGACAGCGTGAAGCGACGTCGTTTGAGCGTGGCTTCTACGACGAGCTACGGCAACGGCGTCGTCTAAAGCACGAGCAGCTTCTTCCGTTAAGCATTCTCTCGCCGTAATAACCGGCGTCGGCATCGCCGGAATTAAAAAAAAAAAAGTCAAAATCAAAAGTGTAAGAAAACAAAATATTCACCAAACCAAGGAGAGCCCTGTCTTCCAATCAAACTAACCCAACTCAACTTAACTGAGTTTTAACTCTTCCCACCAACAAAAATATCACAAACTTAAAAGGATAAAGACAAGAAAATTTTATAAATATACTATATTTTAAAGAAAAAACAAGGCGTGAAAATTATGGAAATGATTTTTATCAGAGAAGTTTAATTAAAAACTTTGTCATTAGTCTCTTTAGCTCAAAAGTTATTTAATTTGGTTTGGGTTCAAATGATATATCTATAAAAATCTTACGCTTGGATATGTACAGACTAAATGCAGGAGTCGTTGTTTTGGTGGTATCTTTTGGTCGTAGGACCCCTCCAATATATTGTCTGATTTTTCTTATTTTGTATTGTTTTTATTCTCTCTCACTCGTTTCGTTTCTTAATAATAATAATACGCATGGTGAAATTTTAACGAATATTATGTGTGGTGCTAGTAGAATCTCTCTATCTTTCTCTCTCAGCCCTTTCCTTCCACTTTACTACATTTCGGATTGATTTTTATTTTGGTTTCGTAGATGTTTTTTTAATTAGCATGTTGAAATAGTTAACCCAAATCAAGATTACAATACGTTTCTTCCAGCAAAATTAAATTGAATGGATGATAACTTTATAAGTTTTACCGACATGAGCAAAATAGTGTGCTGCCATTTTGTTCCTTCTTCTTCTTCTTCTTTTGTTTCTCTCCCATCAATATTGATTCACTGCTTTTTTCACCACTTATTAGAACTTGGAAGATTTGATACTATTAGATCTCTTTGTCTCCCAATTAGTTTAGGTTTACTATACTGATGGGGTTGAGAGGTCTTGGAACAACATGAAAGAAAGGAGTCCACATCTCTCTACTTTTTGCTTGCATTTATCTTCTCTATCTTTTTTTTTTTTTTTTTTTTGGATAAAATCTTTTATGATCCAAATGAGAAAATTGGATTAACAAAGAAAAGTCAACTTAAATTATACGATCGATCGATGGAGAAAATATAAAAAAAAAGGTATTGCGTGGTTGGAGACAATGACTTGAACTTTATAAAAGATTAGGTGAATGTCATAAGAAAAAAGAGGAAAAGCATATGTGATTAGAGTCCCAAACACCACCTTTTTTTATACTACTTTTTTTTTTTTTTGCGTCTTTGTCATTTATCATCCAATTAAAAGATTTTATTTTTTTTAATTGTTTCAAATTACTTTGGCACATTTTTTATTCCCGATCGCAGAGGCATCTTTTGAAAATTTACAATTCTTTAAAGTTGGTTCTATGGTTGCTGCCCCAAGTCTTGACTGACGGCAACAAACTAGTTTAATTCAAATAGTTGGACGATAGATCATAGATGTGGTGGCATCTTCAATGATCAAACCCTAAGACCGTTGCAGTTAAGCGAGACTATAGAATGCAAATGCATATATTACAAATATAGTGTAGTCCTATAAAATTAATTAATTTTCATATTTTTTGTCCGTCGCATGCTAATTAACAGATAGAACCTATTATTATAACGTGTTCCAGATAAATCCCCTGTATCGAGTACACAGTAAACACTATTTAATGCCAAAAGTAAAGCTAACGACATCTGTGACTGGCGTGGCAATCAACGGTCGCTATTTGATCTGTGGTCCTTCGCGGGTCCCTTTTAAACAAGTGTGGCACTTTATAAGTGGATGACGTTGTTTATAATATCCATTAAGTTTATGACACGTGTTCAGAAACATTATTGCGAAGCACCGTAGCGAATTAGTCCTCGATGGACGATGGAGATCAAACACCCACGGCACCAATCCTCGACTCACCCCTTCTCAGTTCTCTCATCAAGCCAAAAGGTCTTTGAATTGACTCTCCTCCACCTTTCTTTCTTTTGTTTCTTTGGTTTTATAAAGGAAAAAAACAAAATTGTCACAACTTTCATATAAATTCCTTTGATATAATAATTAGTCGAATCACAAACCTGTTCTAAACGTAATCCTTTTTCTAATATATGTGATTTATTGTTTTATCTAATTCGTGTGGTTCACTGGCACCTGTTGGTCATTAGCTTAATCACATGCATATTTGATGTGACTTTTGTGTCATATCATAGCTTTTTGAGTGATTGTGTTTTTTTTTTTTGTACTTCTTCTGATTCACTTTATTTCTATATCCATAAAAACATAATTTTAAATCATATGCCCAAATCAAAAAATCATCAACCTATGATCCGGTTCATTAGTTTTGTTTTGACTATTTAACTTTATTTATGTGGAATGGTAAGTTTTTGGTTTGTGTCGTCGCTAATAATAACACTTGCGAATATAAAAACATGTCATTCTACATAACCAAACTAAAGATGAATTGATGATTAGTTATGAATTTTCATTTATTACTAAGTTTTAAGAGTGTAAAATATACAGTATGGTGGAGACACGCTTCCGTAATTATGTTTTACGTTAAATAAAGAAATAATTGAGATAGCGATATCCACTTTAATTTCTTTTGTAACATGATTATAAATGTTTAAGTAGATAGAGAAAGATCTTTGTCATGTTTGTTAATGACAACTACACAAACATGGTGTCTATTTGTTGATTGGTCAAGTGTGCGTGGTAAGTGGTAACCTGTTTTTTTTTTTTTGTGGGTATAATTTGTATGTCAGAACTAAATATAACTAATAAAAAGGTTATAACTTTCAAAGAAGAAAAAGGATATCAAAGTGAGGTTTTTTTGTTGTTTGTTTGGTGCCCCGAATCCAAAATTTGGTCGACATGTGCCTAACGATGAAGCAAACCAAACTTTATTGCAATTATTTCCCAATACTGTGTAGTGTAGTACATTATTGTCAACTTTGCCGAGAGCAACATGGGCAAGTTACAAGTGGCAACTCACCTCTGTTGTGCTTTTTTCGTATCCTGGGCCTTACATCAGCCCATTATCTGTTTTTTTAAAGCACATACAATGGGCCTTATATCAGCCCATTATTTGTTTGACTGCAACTGTACTCTCTCTTCCGTCATCTTCGTCTCACTGACTCTCCTCCTCCTCTGTCCTCAGCCAAAACCTCAGATCGGAAAAATTCGAAAAACCCTAAGTCTGGGAAAATGAGACTCGCCCGTTTCGCTATTCGTTCCGTCAAAGATGTAACTCTCCTTCGACCATTTCGTCCCATCGTGTCTCGAAGCCTCTCGACCAACGCTAACGAAGGTACAGCACCATTTCTACAATTTCTTTTATAGTTTCGTCACATCTCTGATCAGAAAATAACCACGGAATCGAATCGAACTTGAACAGATCCAAGACATAATCGATCTTCTTTTGATTCGTCGGACAATTTCGAATCGATGTTTGGCGATAACACTGGCAACGATGAGCAAAGCAGTGGTTTCTTCCAGCATCTCGGTAAGGCGGAGAGAGATAAGCGCGATTTCAGTGGCTACAATAGATCAGGCGGCGGCGGCTCGAGATACTCCTCTGGTGGTTCTATGAACAGAGACGACGAGAGCTTTGATCCTTCATCCGATGGCGTTGATGGGAAATTGAAAGAAGCTGCACTGTTATACAATATGGACGAAGGAGATGGCTTGAAGGAGTACTCGTTTAGGCCTGATTTCAACTTTAGAGGCGCTAATAACTTCCCTAAGGTATGGTTTCTTTGCAACTCTTGTATTAATACTTGATAAAGTGTTTTGTCTAGTGGCTGCATTTGTACTTGAAATTGGCAATCGAGTCTCAAGAGTGTTATAGTTCATGTATAATGTATTCTATTCTACAGTGGGTTTAGTACGAGTCTAGATGTTTCCTTAATCGTTTCTTGTTTGCTTTTTGATCTTGAGACGTACACTAAGCATATGTTCTTTTGTTTTTATGGCAGATGCAAAAGCAGTTGCAGAATCCTAGACAGAATAATAACAAGTCTGAGGTAACTACTGCGGAAGTTCTGAAGAATGCTGATTTCAGGGTGAGTGTAGCATGTGTTTTGTGATTTTTAAGGATTTTGTTGGGATGGGTAAATGGAAAGATAGTTTCTTGTTGTTTCTTTTTGTGCTAACCTATGAAATGTGTGTGGTTTTGTTGGACAGAATGTTAAGTTTCTGGCAAACTTCATCACCGAAGCTGGGATCATCATTAAGAGGAAGCAGGTCAAATTGGATGTTTCTTGCTTTAGTCTAGCTTGGTTTATACGATTCGCAATGACGTTTTGCTAGTTCATATGATGAAACCCTCTTTTTTATTTATTATCTTTTCACAGACTGGTATTAGCGCAAAGGCACAAAGGAAGATTGCTAGAGAGATCAAAACAGCCCGTGCGTTTGGGCTGATGCCTTTCACTACAATGGGTACCAAGGCATTTCAGTATGGGAAAACCATGGAGAACAGAGACCAAGATTTCGAGTATGAAGCGCCTTATGATGATGATGAGTTTGATGAGGGAAATGCTTGAATCCCAAGGATTGTGTTTTTTGGGTTAGTTTTCATTTCCGTGGTTTTTGGTCAATATATGGAATAAATCCGTTGTTACCATGTTGAGAATACGTGATTGGCTCCATGCTGATTTCAGGGCGAGTGTAATACTCTTCAGTTTTCACGTTGTTCTCCTCCCCATACTAAAGGATTAGGATTTGTATTTGTTACTTTTGAAGATTTGAGTCAGACTGATTGTTTATCCTTGTGTCTAATTCAAACATCACACCGTGTAACTGTAAGATTACGGTTTCTTTATTCTATAAATCAAGTCGTAATCAATCATCATCTCTTGCTACAGCTGATAAACACACACTTATGTCAAAAGAAAGAAAGGATACACCCAAAAATTTATGTTCCAGAAAAGACAACTCATCTGGAACCCCTCTCTGTTCTAGTCATCTCCATGTATCTAACATTTTCAATTGTTTTCTTCTTCTGTTGGATCAACCTCTCAAGCCTATTCCTATCTTCGTCTGGAAGTTTACATGGTTGATCCAGAGAAGGTGCTACGACTCTGGATCTTTCGAGTAGTTCCCTCTCTTTTTGTTCTGCAAAGCAAAGCAATGATCCTGCACAGACTTCATTAGCTGAAGCCGGCTTCTCTGGTTTGAACTTCTGAAGCTTTGAGTACTCGCTGATGAGATGAAACATGTAGTCATAAATCCGGTTCATGCTAATGCTTTCCATATATTCTTGTCCTCTTTTTCCTATTTTTTCAGCCTGTAAAAAGGAAACGCCTTAGGAACATGAATGGTATCTGCTAATATTTGATATTTCGAAGTAAATTGTGGAATATATTACATCAGAGGGGTTGGCATTGCCCCAATCCACAGCATATTTGATGGACCGACATAAATCAGTGGGAGAAACAGGCCAGTAGTTTTGCTTGGGAAGGAGGCCTCTGCTGAAGAAATCTTCATACTCAGGTGAGATTATGAGTGTCATGGAACCACATGATAGGATATACTTTAAGGAAACGGACCAAGCGTAACCCTCTGCATATATTTTGTACCTAATAGTGATACAATGAATTCCAATCATATTAGATCCTTCTCATATCCTCCAGTCATACATGCATAACTTGAGGGGTTTCTCTTAGGACATACCGGTGATTGCATTGGTTGGAGAGCTTGGATTGTTCAAAGCCACCTTTTGCTTCTTCTGCCCAGTCCTGTATTTAAAACACAATCAGCATCACTCCCATCATCAGGTTAAACTATATCTATTAGGTCTGTAAGGAAAGCGAACCTGGCGCATAATCTGTGCTCCCCATAACCTTGAATGGTTGCATTTCATGAGCTCCAATCTAATAGGTGATACAACATCGGGATTGCCTTTCCAGTAAGCTCTAGGTTGCTTGCTTTCCCAGCTACGTCTTCTAGACCCTTGTTTTATATCCCCAAACTCTTCTTCCCACGGCCTTAGATTTGTCTCCGACCTTCATCACAACACTCAGAATCAGGCAAGACCTTAAGTAACAACAACTTATGGGTCCAAATAATGGAAAAAGAGATTATAATATGTATACCAGCCCCAGAAGGACCAATCCGGAAAAGGAATGTCCAAATGAGCTTCATTAGTGCAATAACGAAAAAGCGGGACTGGAAAAGACTGGTGTTCTGTCCGGTTGATGATGGGTTTGTCCATACAATCAAACATCATGTCGACATCAGGAACCATCCCAGGATACTTGTTGAGAAGTTGCAAAATCCCCCAAATGGTGAACATCATTCTGCTCTGAACACACGCGTAGTAAAGATCAACGTATAGCTTTCCCGATAGTATCAACACTCGAAACGCAGCGTTTGCTTTAGCCTTCTTCAAATGCTCTTTAGTCACCCCAGTCTTTGCCCATGGCTCTAAGTCCCGGTGAATATACCTGGCTTTTCACCAAATCAAATGATAATCAACCAAAAGCTTGAAACTTTTCTTGAGGAGTGAAATTGGTTCTGCTGAGACTGACCTGAAGAAGTCTGGGCATTGCGGTTGATGGGTTGGACGACCCGACCCGGAACCCGGTAGGAGACTCTTTGGTTGAACGACGGCGTTGTACGGACATGAGAAGTAGGAGCATTGGATGATTCGGTAAGCTTGAGAATGTTTTGTAGCTTCGTTGAAAGATTTGCGTGGGAAGATGTGCCACGGTGTCGGTTCCAAGTTATGTCCGGCTAGTGTTTTCGTCTGAGCTACAAAGTCGTCAACCTGTTCGACGATATTACCCAGTGAGAAGAAGACAATAATTAAATATATAAAAAGCAGTCACGTGTGGTTTGTTCTTAAGATCACAGAGAAGCAATAAAAGCTAGTCATATTTATGATTGGATCCATCAATCACGGAGAAAGCAATTACTAATATAAATTTTACAGTATCAATGTCGCTGAAGGAGTCTGACAAATTACTGAAATAAATATTCCGAAAGGACAAAATATGCAAATGTTTCTGTCAGATCCGATTATACGTAAATTAGGAAAGTAATTGGTGAAGGGAAAAAGATACCTTGTAGAGAAGAAGAGCGGTGAAGGAGAAGAAAGAGAGAGCAAGAACACATAAAAGGAGATATGAAGGTGAACGAGGAGAGCTTTTGTGAGGAAGACGAAGACGGAGACGAAGACCCATTTTATTTTATTTTTCTCTTCTTTTTCTTTTGTTTTCTTCTTCCTTCTCTGCACAACTTTTTTTCTTCACTTTTCTTTCATTTTTTTTCTTTTGTTCTTTTTTGGTGATTTTAATGGCCTCTCAAAGAAAAAGAAATATTCTGTGGATTTATTATTGGGGGATATATACAGTGCGCCGCTCGACGCGGAGGTTCACTTTTCTCTTTTCAAATTACAATCAAGTTTGTTTCTATTTTAATTCTACCAATTTTTTTTCTTTTTTTTTTAAATCTTTGACATTATTAAAAAAAAATCTATTATTTAAAAAAATAATAAACAGAAGAATCTAGTATTTCTTCTATATTAGATGTTTTCAGATTTTTACATAAATTAAAAAAAAATTTAATGTTTAAATATAAGTGTATTGTTTATTTATAAATAACATATTTTATAATTATTAACTAACAGTAATTTATTAAACTTTTAATTTTCATTTAATAATTATTGAAATTTACAATTTCATAACATTAATTAATAGTAATAAAAATATACAGAAAATCCATTATTGTGATTAAAAAAAAAACTTAAAAAGTCATCATTAGCTTTTATTTATCCGTAACATTTATTAACGAAAAGTTCTCACCCACATGGCCTTGTCGATTTTTGTACTCATTTATTAAGTTCGGCGAGTTTAGGAAAGAGTAGACTTTTGTAATTGGTGAAAAAGTGAAAGCCAAGGGAGCTCGTGGTATGTAAAAGAAACACAATTACATGATGCTAGTTTAGTTGCTATGTAATGGGATTAGATTTAGTGTTTGGTATGTATGTGAATTAGCTCTGTAAAGACATGTCTCATGTAATGTTGGAACACAATTACATGATGGAAGTTAAGTTTTATGGTGTCTTGTCTTCTTACCCATCAAACTATCAAAGTGTCTTTAAGTTTGGCCATCACATCTTCCTTGTATATAAAGTTAACACATGTGTTCGATGCAAAACATAACAACAAGCCAAAAGAGATCCATCCTTCTTCGTTTCATGTATTTTTTTTGTTCTCTTTATTTCTTCGTTTTTATATTGTGCTTAAACTAAAAAATGGCAGCTCTTAGCTTGGAGTTGTTTAAGAAGATCCAGGGATGCACCGACGCAGTAGTGGAATCCGCATGCCTTTACCTGATGTTTACTGATGATTAAATCGTTTGGAACACTACAATTATGAACGAGTTCTAAACGATTTATGAACGAGATTTGAGTATTTAAGGATTGAGAGAGATATCTAATATATTTATAAATTTCTTATTTATATTTCTATTTATCTTAGCTTAGAAGCTTAGTGTTGTCACTGAATATATTTATTACATTTACATTTGTATATATTTTGGTTTCGAAAACCTAGGTTTAATGGTTCTTTTATCTATTTTTTGCATAAGGATACATATTAGTATCACAAGAAGCCTCCATTCATTCCAATTTCCAAACATATGGAGATGGAGGCCATATTCTTTGATCCCATTACATGCTAAGTATATATGCATCTAAGTAAAGTGGTTTCATGAGAAGGCCACATACATTTACATATAATCCACTTTCAGTAATTACAGATTTCAGTAGCTTCCAATATACTTGTTGGTCCCTTCACTGGGACTGGTCCTGGTTGTCAGGGACGGCCTCATAGTGACTATAGTGTTTTCGTCTGCTCCTGCTTCTAGTGCAGCCACCCCTGCTTCCAGAAACTTCTCAACAGCGTCCTCTGCGTACTTGTTGCCTTCACTAACAGTCATGTTCTTCCCAATGTCTGGATATGAGTTTAGAAGATGGTCTCCAACTAGTTGGGAAGCGAGTTGGATCAGCTCCACCTGGAATTCTGAGAGCTTTGAGTCTTCTCTCGCTCCCCGTGGCCTCAGCAATTGTGTCACTTCCGGTAGTTTCTCTGTTGGATTGTCATCATCACCAAGGTCAAAAAATTGATGAAACCGATCTGATGTATAAGTATTTTTCCAATATTCTTGTTTCGGATTCAGAAGCAAGTTCTTATTTCTTTGACATGACTTACAAGTTACACTAATATACCTACCAAATTCATCACTAATAGTTCTCACTTGTATCAGCAATATACAAGGCGTATCTTTCAACCCTATTTTGGTTATTACTTAATGTAAGGCTTTCAGCGAAAGAAAAACTAAGATCATGTGTAATGAACTTAGGAATAGAGGTAGAGAATGAAACAAACCTGGACAATCTTGGCGAGGAGAATCTCGGATACGGAAGTACTTCTCAAACGTACCAGCCCATGCATCTCTCTTAGTGAGGAAGTGCGACTTTAGGTTGAAGAGTTTCTTGACGGTTGCGGGTATAGAAGAATGCTCATACTGTGAATGTGGCGTTGGACCATCAGGTTCATGTATCACTGCAATGAAAACGAATCCAAAACTAATCTTATCAAAATCACAAAGACGGTCCTTGGAGACTAAACTAATGGGATTAACATGAACAATGTAATGTAATGTACTAAGACATAAATTTAGTTCAAGAGGAATCATGTATCAAGCTGAATATGAAGCTTTGCATTCCCTCAAGCTCAATATAAACATAATCATCAAAGAATCTCAAAATTGTAAGAGCAATGGTTTCATCAACAATGATACGAGTTTAACAAATGACATACCAGTGCCCTTCTCGATCCAGGGAGAGATGAGAAAGGTAGGGACCCGAACACCCAAACGATCAAACCCGAAATAAAACGGGTCAGGTCCAATAATCCCATCAGGGTTAGGCACACCTTTAACAGGCGTGGGAACATGGTCATAAAACCCACCATGCTCGTCATAAGTAATAAGCAAAGCCATCTCTTCCCACTGCGGACTACTCCGCAACGTCTCATAGACGTCCTTAACAAAACGTTGACCCAACGCCACATCATGCGACGGGTGATCATCGTTAGCCGGAAAAAGATCAACATCGAAGTACCTCTGTTCCACAACAGAGTAGTTAGGAAGCTTCCCAAGCTTCGCATGGAGCTTAAACTTAAGCGCATAGCTATGAAACTTAACCAAATGCTTAATCCTACGAAGGGATTTAAAGAAGAACGTCGCAGGGATGTTTTGGTAATAAATCCCAAAACTGAGTCCGTTCTCGTCTAACGAATCAAAGATGGTTTTTTGAGGAAACCCTTTAACTAGATCTTTCTTGACGTTGCTTGAACAACCATGAGAAGTAGCTGAGTGAACGTAGAACCGATTCGGCTGTGTCGAGGTAGGTACAGAAGCGAACCATCGATCGAACACACCGAACTCGTTAGCTAACTCGGTGTAAACAGGTAAGACCTCGGGTTTGAATCCGCTCATGACGTTTTTAGCCATCCCTGGCTCCATACTCTCAGATTGCTGTGCGAATCCGTTCATTGTCGGGTCGCCCGACGTATCGTTTGACCCGAAAATCTGTTCTCGGATCGCTTGGAAGGAATGACCCGGATCCATGTCAATGAAGACGGCGTCGTTTGAGACGAAGATTTTTTCGGAGTTTGGATCGGTGACGTTGAGTGGGTTTGATTCTTGACCGGTTAATCCGTCGATATCGGGTCGGGTCGATTTGAGCCAGCCGAGGATGTGATCGAAGGAGCGATTCTCCATGACTACAACGACTATGGTCTTGATTGGTCCTTTGATCTTGTGGTGTTTATTGGATTCGAGAGATTGAGATGAAATTAGAAAGTAGCAGAAGAGGAGAATAACAGTGGCGGATACTCGTCGGAAAGCCATATTTCCGGTGATCCAGACCCGGAAAAGTGGAAAATTCGGCGGAGTATAGTAGCTAGGGTTTATTTATGAGAGAGGAGAAAAAGAAAAAAGGCATATACTTGAAGATTAACAATGGAGATAGAGAGATACCATAGAAAGGATTTAAGAACTATGAAGCCGAGAAAAATCTCACCTTTCTATTTTAACTAAAATATAAATTGTCATAAACTAGGTTTGACTTTGGTTCAAGATAATAAGTCAAAGAAGCAATTTGTTATATCAACTGACTTTTTTAATTTTTTTCTTTTCCAAGCGATTAATAAATGAAACAAAAGTTATTGCACTAAAATATTTGGGAAATATGCCAAAATCATGACTTATTAAATATTGTTAGGAATTTTTTTCTCTGCCAAAAAAAAAATACTTCAACTAATATTTTATATAGTAAGTGATAAAAGAATACATTAACTATCTTCATTTTCTAATTTCCTATCTATCATTATTACGATTTTCAATGATATTAATGTAATCGAAAACACAATTAGTTTTTTTATTATTTCTTATAAATTTTTAATCATAACAAAAGTTTTAAACTGAGAAAATAAATATTAAATACTTCCTCCGTTTCAAAATATAAGATATCTAAAGAGAAGAAATATGTTATGAGTATAGATATGGTAAAAATAAACTCTATAAGATTATAATTATAAAGATGTTTACGACTATATTTACATTGTTAAAAAGCGTAAAACAATAAGTGGAAAATCAAATAATTGAAATATTTATATATTTTTATCTTATCTAAATTAGTTTGAATATTTTTCTAGTATGTAAAAAAATTTATGTTTTTCTGTCAAATATTAAATAAATCATGTTTATGTTTTTTTAGTATTTTTTTCCCCTAAATATTTGCAAAACTTGATGATTTATCATTCCCTTTTTTTTTGTTGTTGTTTTGAACGAAAAATATTTATATAATGTAGTATATTATTTTGTGATGGAATTTAGAGAAAAAAAATTTGGCGAGGACTGTTTAACAATAACACACAACTAAAACTGAAGTATCTGACTCAGATTCACACGACACAACTGGACACAAACACATGCTTAACCAATAACAATACTTCCTCGTTTGTTGTCTGCTTCTCTCACTCACTTTCTTTTTGAACCAAACAAATCTCTCAACCCGAAGAAGAAAGAAAAGAGATGGTGAAGAAGAAAACAGAGCTTATCTTCATTCCAGTTCCATCCACAGGTCACCTTCTCGTCCACATTGAATTCGCCAAGCGTCTCATCAATCTCGACCATAGGATCGACACCATCACCATCCTCAACTTGTCTTCACCATCTACTCCTCACGCCTCCGTCTTCGCCAGATCTCTCATCGCTTCACAACCCAAAATCCGCCTCCACGATCTTCCCCTTCCCCAAGATCCTCCTCCATTCGATCTCTACCAAAGAGCTCCCGAAGCTTACATTGTAAATCTCATCAAGAAAACTACCCCTCTTATAAAAGACGCAGTCTCTAACATCATCCGTCAAGGCTCAGATTCGGTTCGTGTCGCCGGTTTAATCCTCGATTTATTCTGCAACTCGTTGATTGATGACGTTGGCAACGAGTTTAATCTCCCTTCTTACATATACCTAACTTGTAACGCAAGATACCTGGGGATGATGAAGTATCTCCCAGATCGGCACCTGAAAATCGCATCTGAGTTCGATTTGAGCTCCGGCGATGAGGAACTTACGGTTCCAGGATTCGTTAACGCTGTTCCCGCGAAATTCATGCCGTCTGGTTTGTTCAATCGAGAAGCTTACGAGGCTTACGTCGAGCTAGCGCCGAGATTTGCCGATGCGAAGGGTATTTTGGTCAATTCCTTTACCGAGCTTGAGCCTCACCCGTTTGAGTATTTCTCTCGCCTGGAGAAGTTGTTCCCTCCGGTTTACCCGGTCGGACCGATTCTAAGCTTGAAAGATCGAGCGAGTCCGAACGAGGAAGCGGCGGATCGGGATCGGATAGTGAGATGGCTCGATGATCAGCCAGAGTCATCGGTCGTGTTCCTATGCTTTGGTAGCAAGGGAAGCGTTGATGAGCCTCAGGTGAAGGAGATTGCTCGAGCGCTCGAACTCGTCGGCTGCAGATTTCTATGGTCTATTCGAACAAGCGGCGCCGTGGAGAGTGGGGATCCTGACGATGTGTTGCCGGAGGGGTTCATGGGCCGAGTAGCGGGCCAGGGTTTGGTATGTGGTTGGGCTCCTCAAGTGGAAGTGTTGGCCCATAAAGCAATAGGTGGATTTGTTTCTCACTGTGGTTGGAACTCCACGCTCGAGAGCTTGTGGTTCGGCGTTCCTGTTGCCACGTGGCCAATGTACGCTGAGCAACAGCTTAACGCGTTCGCGTTGGTGAAGGAGCTTGGGCTCGCGGTGGATTTACGGATGGATTACGTGTCGGGTCGTGGGGGTTTGGTTACTTGTGATGAGATTGCGAGAGCCGTTCGATCTTTGATGGACGGTGGGGATGAGAAGAGGAAGAAGGTGAAGGAGATGGCTGATGCGGCGAGGAAGGCGTTGATGGATGGAGGATCGTCGTCTTTGGCGACTGCTCGATTCATTGGAGAATTGTTGGACGAGGAGGATTCGTGCTAATGCAAGGGTGGTGAGTAACATACGTACGCTCTGTTATTTTTATCTCGGGAATGAACTCGGAGAACATAAATCAACTGTACACGTTTATTTTCAACTTTTTTAAATGTAAAATAAAATATTGTGCTCCATTAGGAAAAAACTACGTCAATCTTTTATGGTTCTTTAATTTTAATCGAATATTCAAGTTGATACGGACAGTGAAAACGTCTCACTCGTCAAGTACAAATGCTTTATAGTTTTGGGTGTGCTTCGATTTGAGTTTTTTAGTTTAAGGAATTTAGTAACTAAAATGACACCTTTAGCTGTTGGTTTCAAATTCTTGCCTTCTTGGCAATTACATATCCTCAGCTCTCACTATCTCTTCGCACGCAGAGACCTAATCAAGTAGCAGCTCCAACCTTTGCTATATTGAACATGTTTAGAATTTATAACACCAAAATTTACCGATTATAAGAAATCTTACGGACTAACGTTTACCAAAATTTAGTTAGTTTAAATTTTATGGAATGTCTAACGATTACCAAAATTCAGTTAGTCTCTGTAGTGTTTTGAATCAATTTGTTTGGTACAATTTCAGGTCGGTTTTGATTGGTTTATCAAAAAGGGGGACCCTTTACCTGATTTAACATAATATTTTATTAAAGTCTCATTGAACCATGTCGCAACGACGACGTTTACAAAAGATGGAAATAACTAAGCATCACCGCCGATCAACTCGTCAAGGAATCGTTTAACGGCAACAAACGAAGATCCACCGTCCATCAAAGCCTTCCTCGCCGACTCCGACATCTCCTTCACTTTTTTCCTCAGCGTATCCTCACCGTCCATCAGAGATCGTATGGCTCCCGCGATCTCCTCAGCTTTTATTATCTCTCCGTACCCAGAGACGTAATCCAAACGCAGCTCCACGGCTAACCCTAGCTCCTTCACCATAGTGAACGCGTTTAGCTGTTGCTCCGCTTTCATCGGCCACGTGGCAATCGGAACCCCGAACCACAAGCTCTCAAGCGTGGAGTTCCAACCGCAGTGTGACACAAACCCTCCGATGGCCTTGTGAGCCAACACTTCCACCTGTGGTGCCCAATCGCACACTAATACTTTACTCGCCGTCCGATCTAAAAACCCCTCCGGCAACAGATCGTACGGACTCGCTTTCTTCGTCGGGTTTGTGCGGACTGACCAGAGAAACCTATGGCCGGTGAGCTCTATGGCTCGAGCTATCTGTTCAATCTGCGGTTTGCCGTGCATTCCTAAGCTCCCGAAGCAGATGTACACAACTGACGACTCCGGCTGGTCCTCTAGCCATCTCATGACCCGGTCCCGGTCCGACGTGTCCAGATTCGGAGATGGGCGATCCTCTAAACTAAGAACCGGTCCGACCGGATAAACCGGAGGATAGTTCTCAGGAAGACGACCAAAGTAATCAAAAGCGTTTTTCTCAAGACCTGAGAAGGAGTTTACCAAAATACCCTTGGCTCCAGGGAACTTCTCAGCGATCTCGACCCACGCCTCGTAGGACTCTCTCACGAACATGCCTGGAGGCATAACCTTCGTCGGCACGGGGGAGACGTAACCGGGAATCGGATGCTCGACCTCGCCGGAGCTTAACTCAAGCTTGGAAGAGATTATGCGATGTCTCTCAGGGAGATACTTCATCATACCCAAAAAACCAGCGTTACACGTTAGGAAAATGTAACAAGGAAGGTCGAACTCGTTTGCTACTTGGATCAAGGGGACACAGAAGAAATCCATAACCAAACCGACGATCCGAACCGAACCAGATTCATTACGTGAAGAGACCAGAGTGGAGAGAGCGTCTTTGACATAAGGAACTGTTTTCTTGGTGAACTCTAGAATGTAAGCCTCGGGAGCTTTATAGAAGAGCTCCAACGGTGGAGGGTTTTGGATATCAGGCAAGGCAACAAGACGGATTCGAGGCTGTGAAGCAACGAGAGATTTAGCAAAGAGATGTGCTTGAGGAGCGAGAGGTATTGCCCAGTGGATGATGGAGATGGTGTGAATGCGATCATCTCGTTTGAGGAGAGACTTAGCGAATTCAATGGAGACCAGAAGATGACCAGAGGATGGATATGCAACGAAGATGATCTCTGCTTCTGCTTTCATCTTTTTCTTTTATCTCTTCTATATCTCTCTACCTCAGTGTTTATTGATTCTATTCTTTAAAGGCTCTACTAGAAGCAAATATATAACACAAGGTACCAACGGTTGATAGCTATAATACGCATGCACCCATTCACGTTTGAGCACCCGTTCCATAATTATACATTTTGGCCTTATTATATATACACTCACGGGTTTACAATTACTCAGGACTTGAGCGACATGTGTTAAGAGTTTCTCTGTGCAAAATGACTCGTGTAAATTTCCGAGGAGAGGGTTTGTAAACTAAAAATAGATGAATGTACAAATTGGACCCTAGATGAGAATTACAACAATGACGTTATAGAAAGATGGAGAAGACTACAAGAACAGTTTAAAGAAGACTACGATATAACCAAAGAGATAAGTCCACTTTCACCGGGAAAAGGAACTAATCCCACTACATGCCAACTCCGTTTCAGAATCTCCTCAGAGCTCACACACACTCCCAGACGATAACAATGAGTAGTACTCTATGGAGAGACCGTACATTTGCTAAAAAGCTAATGGTATAACCCACTTCATCATCCTATGGTTTTGACGATTGTGTATATAAATTAGTTATATAGTAACTCGACACTAAAATTACAACCATGTTCTCTATTCCCCCAAATAAAATAAAATTCTATATCTAGAACCCTAATACAAAACTGCTGTCAAAGAAAAACAAAACCCCTAATAGTAATCTTATCTTACCCATGGTTTTACAACTTAATTCTCCATTGCTTGTCCAGGATGTTTACCTTTATACGAAGGTAAGTACTTCTCACATCAGACAGTTGCGGAAAAATCGTATTCCCTGTTGATTATACATATGCTTAGACTCTAGTAATTTTATTATTCGTTATAAGGATTAACAAAATAAGAAGCTGTTTACCTGCAAAGCATACGTGATGTCTGATTCGTCTACTCTCAGGCTAACTCTCTTTACCTTATCTCCACGAGCTTGGCCTAATTTTAAAATCCCCTGAAGCAAGCAACAATGCCAACAAACCCGAATTTTTAATCAAACATCAGTCTAAAACTATCATCAGTTCACAACTGAGCTTTTCTTTCTTCTTACTTTATCTGAACTATCAGTTCACAACTAATCTATAAGATAGGCTTTTCTGTCTCATATACTACTTAAGACAGCGAGTGTAGTTAGTTACCTGATCGTTTAGCACTGTACACATGTTAGAGAACTCTGTAATTCCAGCTGGAGAAATCATCCAAGATTTACAGATCTCTAGGTATAACATATTGAGCTGCATTGATAAGTTGTGGAAATGGAAAGGTAGAATGAGTAATTCAGAACAATGTTTTGGTTGTACTCATGAAGTCCGTTTGCTGGTAGAAAATTTACCTCTCCAACGGTTGAATCCTTTTTGCTCCCTCGGAAAGCCTTTGCAGCAGAACATACTATGATCTGTGAATTGTCAAGAGAAACATGTGATGAGTCCACTTAGACTCTTTAAATCCACCCTTGCTTAACTATAGAAGTTTTATGACATTGTTGTATATGCAAAGAACTCTAGGTGGATGTGACTTACTTGTTGATGTTGAGGAAGAGACTGAATAGTCTCAACTACAGGAGATTTAAACGTCTTTGATAATGCAGTAGCCATATGGTCCATCCTTACCTATAAGATTGAGGACAATAAGACCAATATTTATAAGAATCCCTGATATTAATTATCAGATTTCTACGGTTTCATACCACATCATCAGTAAGTAAGCTGAAGTTTATAAAAGTAAAATATCTAAAGACTAACCACTGGATCATCTGGAGTTGGACCATGTAACTCTTGTCCAGTTGATTCACTTATTTCTATTTCTAAGATTTCTAGAGCACTCCTGAAAATCAGAATCAAAGAAAAATGTAAGATTTTTGATAATCTTTTAGGAGTCAAGAAACTGAGTATGCCATGAAGAGTATATACGTAATATGAATCCAAAGCACTATCTCACTCATGTTTCCCAAAACAAGGACATACTCTGAGACAAAAAATTGCAGAGCTAAACTCACCTGCAGACACATAGAGCTTTTCTCATGTCACCTGATGCTGCAGCAACTTTCTGGTACAATGCAAACAAAATGATGATTAGAGAAAAGCAAGGTTGACTCATGACTGAGAGAAAATATAATACTAGGAAGGATATAAATTCTTACTCTAGCACAGAGCTCCAAGGCTTTAGATTGAAATGCAACATATGGAAAAACCTATTAGAACAGAGGTTGAATAAGTGAGACATATAGACACAATATAGAATATCCTTCGTATACAGATTAATCTGCCTCAAACAAGACATCTTAGCATGCAACTAGGTAGAATGAATTACCATAAGCCTCTCCTGAAGTATTCTAAGGATCTGATCTTTAGAATAAGCACGGAAAGTGATAACCACAGGTTTACCTGCACAGAAATAATCCTTAGAATCAGCAGTTGATGAATATATCCAACACTTATGTTTTCAAAGTTGAGACTTTTTATGCACACGGAAGAACATCACAGGATTACACAAGATACGAAATTCTCACAGTTAAGGGATTTCAATTTTGGAAGGAAACGATCTGCAAGGTCTATTGCATTTGCTACACCTGGAGATAAAAAACGAGAGAGTAAATCAGAACTGCATATAACCAGAGGAAGTGAATACAGATATGATTTGAATCATAGCTAAGACCACTAAAAGACAGTACCTATAAGTATACACCTAGAAAATGGCAAAGTTGTAAGCATAAAAAGATCATGCAAGACTCCTCGGTCTTTTGTGATCAAGTAGTCCATCTCATCTGCAATTATTAACCTGGAAAAGAGAATAAACTAAGGATAACACTGCTTCTTTCTTTACTTCAGAAATCGTTGATTTGTAATCAAAGCATAAGAAAAGGAACAAAAAAAACAAGCGTACATCATTCTTGAGCTGGACGATTCTTGCTTTTGAGAAAACAGAAACTGAAGATGTTGTAGAGGTGAAGAGTATCCATTAGCTTTCTTACCAGGCTCGATTTCACCAAGTATCTATCAACAAAACAAGCCAATAAGCATCAATATTGAACTGAAATCAAGAAATTCAAATGGTCTATATAGTTATTATACCTTGCTGAAAATATCTGTTGTTTTCGACAACGACGTGCAATTCACAGACAATGTATCCACTTGTGGCAAACCTTCCTGATAAAAATTCACCAATGTTCAATCTTTCTGACGATGACGACATCGCTAACAAGATAACGTTATAACTATAAAAAAACATCATACCTGGTGTGACCAATCACTAACTTGTTGTACTACTTTCTCCATAGACAGTGATTTTCCAGTTCCAGGACAACCGCATATATACAAACTCCCAGCCTTACGCTGATCGATACAGCCTTTCACAAACTCCAAAATCCGTCTTTGTTCATCATCACGACAAACAACTGTTGACGGTGCTTTAGAGACGTGTAGTGCCTCCTTCACATCTCTCATTTGCTCCTCATCTATACATATAATGAACATTACAAACTAAGTAGACTATAGAAGAAGCTAAAACGGATCATGTTATTATACCTCTAGGATTCCAGTTAGATAAGTTCTCTACTCCCAAATTGACTGGATTTGCCAAAGTTTCATTCGCGTCTTCCTGAAAAATTACGTAATTACGAATCAGAAAATGATCTGTGATGGAATGATTCTTTGAAATCGAACACATGTATATCATCAACAACACTTTTACCTTCTCTGAGATTCTGGAATTGGAAACAGAACTTGGACAAAGAGATTTCGATTTCTTCGGCGTGGTAATCGACAAATCCTCAGACGGGAGATTCACTGCCGCTGAGTTAGATCTCAGCTTTCTCTTCCGGGGAATCGCGGATTCACCCGTTACGGCGGCGACTATGGGCTTGTAAGAAGACAAACTCGGCCCGACGATGGTAGGCATTGTTTGTTAGAACACACAAGTAAAATTCCCAAACGAGACTGGCTGGGGATTAAAGATTCGAATACAATCTTGTTGGTTGATGCTAGTTGTTACAGACGACAACAACAAGTATGTATAATGAAAAATTGAGAGTAGCCGGAAAACATGAATGGGCGACATTTTCACCTCCCGCCTTTGTTTTGAACCGCCACTTTCGCGGCTTTTTTTATTGGGTCGCTATGTGTTAAGTCGTATTATCTTACATGCAAATTAAATGGGCCCAACTTTTTTTTGTCAAACAGGCCTAACTTTTTCTTATTCATATTTTGCTAAATTATATCAAATATTTTTTTATAACTAATAATACTAGATTTTAATCCGTAGTATACCGCAGAATAACTTATTATATTATAAATAGAATTTTAATTTATATTTGTTTGTTATATTTAGTTTGTTTTTTTAGTGTTAGATTATTTTTGGATTGTTAGTTATTAGAAAAATAATAAAGACTATACATAAATAATAAGTAATATATAAGTTATTATCTGATTAAGTCATAATATTGCTAATTAATTAATTATTCTACACAAATTTAATTAAATCAACTTGATTAGATATGCCAAATATTTGTATTGTTGACCAAAGAATAAAATGAGGATTTTAACCCGTATTTTAATATGGAGTTAATGATATTTTAAATATACATACGTCATTTCAAATCTGTCCTCCTCAGTCATGTAACTATGTTCTATCATATTACCGGAAGCTGTATTAGGAAGTATTGTGCTTTGGCTATCTCATGGACTTCTTTTTTTGTTTACTATGAATGCAGGATCTTTACTTGAACGCACCATATGGCAATGTACGGCGTCTGTAAGATAGGGAAATGAAACAGCCATATCTCTCACAATGTTTTGAGTATGTGTTTGTCGCTTTAGGTGCTGATGTGTTTAACTTTGTTTTAGACGTATATAACTATATATAGATGTCGTCGGGTTTAGATATGCTTGGTGATCAAGTAGGTTAAATTGTCGAATATGGCAATTTAGATTTGATTACTTTTGATCATATTTCCAAAAAAATGGATTTCTATATTGATCTTTTTTTTTTTAATTATGATTGTATGTAAAAGGTAAATGTGGTTAATTATAATATTTTCAATCAATAATAACAAACGACAAAAAGGGAGCAGAAATGTTATAGTTTTTATTTTCTTTTGTAAAATATTTAAATTTTAAATTTTTTACAGTTATGATTTGGTCGACAATTGAAGCCAAATCTTTTATTCCTTAACAACTAAACTGATTTGATGGACGATTTACCATATTTTTATTATAGAGTTTTGTGCAAATTTATAAAGATTAATTTTGTTAATAAAATTTAAAATAAGGAAAAATAAAAGGATAGAACACAAAATGTATATATAGATTCAAAATCTATACAAAACTAGTTTTTCTTACCTTCTTTTTTTGTGAATTGAAGGAATCGATCATAAACCTAAAGCCACAAACAAAATTAGCACCGCTCAAAATCCTAACCACATTATTTTCTTTCCATTTTTGTTATATACTAGATATTCACCCGCTGTACACCGCATGGCTATTTTTTAATAAAAATGAAATGTTATTTTTTTTAGGATACTATATTAATAACTAATATTTAATTTGTATTTTTTTTTTTTAAATATACAACCTTACAAATATAGATATATATTAGTTAGTGTAAAAAGTATATTGTTTGAGGTTTATTTTTTTATATTATAGGAACTACTTCCTATTGTTTTGTAAAATTAGAAACTTAATATTAATAAAATTAATTATAAACTTAATACTTAATGTTAAAGGGACTAGTGGTTCCTATTGTTTTGAAAATTTTATTAGGATGAGAAATCTTGTTTTTTCAAAATCAAAACTTAACATTAATTAATTGAATGAAAAACAAATTAATAATTAATGTCAATGACATGCTTGCATATATAGGTGTGTACCTTAAAACTTTTAGACGGTTAGATACACAAAGGCTTTTCTAAGACACATGTCAACATCAAATAAAAATAATAATTGGAGTCAAAGACTATTAAAAAAAAATTGGAGGTCAAAGACAATAAAAACATCGTTGTCACTGACAGATTATAGATTCAATCGTACTGGCGAATACAATATCATTGGTCGATGCTACTTGTTCGACAACAAGTATGTATAAAGAAAAATTGAGAGTAGTGGGAAAACATAAATGTGATTGGAGGAGGCTATCCAGAGGCGAGGTAGTGAACGAGTTGGTTAACGAAGTGGTGAACCAGGGGGTGGACGAGCTGGTGAATCATGGTGAGTGAGGTTGCGAGCACGAACAGCGGAGAAAGAAGTCCGGTTTAGCCGGTTTAGGTCTAGGAAGATTATGAAATTGTAATGTTTGAACTTTGAAGAATGTAATGTTTAGGTCTACGAAGATTATGAAATTGTAATGTTTAAACTTTGAAGAATGTAATAGTTTGACTAATTTAATATATTGTGTTTTCTAAAAAAATCTCAATTATTTATTAACTTTCTTCAACCTTCTTTAAAGAAATTTGAAGAAATATTAAAACTAATATAGCAATTTCAAATATCTTGAACTAATATTAAAACTAATAGTTAAAAGATTTTGTGTTAATATGTCATATCTTGAACTAATATGACATATTCAAAAGATTTTGTGTTATAATTTTGCACAAGATGTTATCATATACAAAATTATATGTTGTATGTAGATATTTTTTATAACAAACATAAAAAGTGTGTTTTTTTAAATCATATCACATTAGTGTTTTGTAGGTAATTGGGTGATAGTGTTATCGCCAGTGTCAACGCCGGAAGGCAAGACGATGATGTCAACCTCTTTTTTTAATTGACTAATTTGTATTAATACATTTTGTTGTTTCCTCAATTTAAATCAACACTTATCATGAGATTAATTAAGCATATATGATAAAATGATAAAATTATACTAACATACTAGTGATTTTTTTTTTTAATTTTATGTGTTTGTTGGTAATATTTAATATGTAAGATTATCCATGAAAACAGAGTTGTTAAAACTTTAAGTTGAAGTGAAAATTAATTACTAATCAGATTACAAAATTATTAATTGTTTGAACTTTGAAGAATGTAATGTTTAGGTCTAGGAAGATTATGAAATTGTAATGTTTGAATGTTGAAGGAATGTAATAGTTTGACTAATTTAATATATTGTGTTTTCTAAAAAAATCTCAATTATTTCTTAACTTTCTTCAACCTTCTTTAAGAAACTCGATCTCACGATTGATGAGATCCATTCACAATCCATGCTCATCTCCTCACAAATCTTCTTCATCTGATTATCTCTGTTCTGTTCGGACACATCTTCTCCTAGAATCAGACACTAGTTTTCCTAAATTTTGAAAATTTTAGGGTTTGTAATTGCGACATTGAAACGTCTCTAATCGATGCATACATTGTGCTTTCTGTCTTCAGGCTGTATCATCCTATTAGCAGAAAATTTATATGTCTTGGGATGTTAGTAAGTCGATTGTTTTTTACAGTTATGATTTGGTGGACAATTGAAGCCAAATCTTTTATTCCTTAAAAACTAAACTGATTTAGTGGACGATTTATCATATTTTTATTATGGAGTTTTATGCAAATTTATAAAGATTAATTTTGTTAATAAAATTTTAAATAAATAAAACTAAAAGAATGGAACACAAAAAATATATAGATAGATTCAAATGATAAACCTAAAGCCACGAACAAAATTAGCACCGCTCAAAATCCGCTAGTGGACAACATCTAATATAAGTGCAAAATCCGCTAGAGTGCAAATTTATAATGTCTAATCTTTTTTTTTTTTTTTTTTTTTTTACAAACATAATGTCTAATCTTTTGTTTTTGGACTCATCTAATATAAGTTATATAATTGGTTTGTGTCCAAGTTCATCTCACTGATGGTTATGAACCAAATTAAGGGATGAACTAACTAGTTCATATTTCAGTAATTTACCTACGTATACAACTTCTTCTATTTTTGTATTTAAAGACAAGATAAGGCATATCTACTCCCTCGTCTCAGAGAACAAACACCCTCAAATATGCTCCACTAACCATAAACCCAGCTAGTTGTCGCTCCTAAATCCTCCATTACCACTAACTATACTTTATTTGGCAACCGAGTTGTCTTCTTCTTAATCACCCCTGTTCCAGCCACAATGTTTTCAATGGTTTGGTGGAAGTCGGATTTAAGATCCAAATCCTAACAAAATAATGCTTCAAAATCTTTATATTTATAGTTATCAGACAAAGAAATCAGACAAAGACTCAAATTAAGTGGTCTAAGATATTTTATTTTTTGGTGTACCTTTTTTTTTTTGTCACAAATTTTTTGGTGTACCTTATTCGACAACTTTTCTTTGGGAATAAAATTTTTCCATTCAAGTCCGCTGATATTATATCACATTATGCACCAAAATAAGAATATCATAAAATGTAAAATAAATAGAGAATTTAGGTTGAAAGAAGATAAGAAAGATGAGAGTAGCCTTTGCCGTCTCGCTGCTTCAGCCAGTCTCTCTCTCTCTCTCTCGCTCTCAGCATTTTAAGATACAATTTGGCTATACCATCCTATCAAGAGCCACTACGTAAACTTATTTCCTTTTTTCATTTAGAACGCACGTACGTTATTTAATTTAAGTTCGTATGGTGTAAATCTTTTACATATTTCTTATTGGTTGGCTTCTTTCAAAGAGTTTGAAGTTCATACGCATCGATTTCATTGGAAGAATCTATTTAAACTAAATATGAGAACTGAAAAGTACAATATCGAAAAGAACAAAATTTAGATATGTTGATCAAATGATTAGTCATTTCTATATCAAATTTAAGTATATGTTGTGAATTTGTGATGACTGATGACTGATGAGGCGATTTTTAAAACCTGATGAATGATGGCCTAGGTTTATATATTGCGGATTTAATTTATAAAGTATTAAGTTGTCCGTCAATGCTATTTAAATATTTACAGAGGGTAATAAAACAGAGCTACACTAAGTCACTAACATATAGCTCTGCAAATACAAAGTACATATATAAATTGTTGAAGACAAAAACAAAAGGACTAATTATAGTAAACGACGAAAACAAATATGCTACACTTAACTAGCATTTGTGCCGACATCGTATTATGTAAAGAGCAATCGATGAACAACTGTTAAGAATTAAGATCACATGGTTTATTTCATCATTTTCTATTTGTTTTATTTACCTCCTCAATATTTTTGACATTTAGCCTTTAAATGTTGCAGTTGTCTCATAACTCCATTTTTTATTGTCGAATTGCCCATCATCGGCTATAAATTTCGTTCTATGAATTATTTATAGGATCTGTACCCATCCCTAAAATTGTTATCTTTTATAAAAAATATGAAAACATTAGCTTATACCTTTTTCTGACAACAACCTTAGCTTATACTATCAGTTTTACTTTTATCTATTACAATAAAATTATGGGTCGATCTAATCGAGATTGTGAATATCCTAATAAGATTAAGTAGGGTCCGCGACTTCAGGCCACTGGTCCAGAGACTAGGCGAAGTTTGGTCGGCTGATTGGGAAAGTTTACGTATAGTTTACATGATAGTAAGTTCTTATTATTTTCAGTCGGCAGCACAAAAGGCTCCTGTGGCTATTCTCTAATTCATATACGAAAACAGTCAACTAATGTTTTACAAACGTCTATATAATTATAGGGACTATTAATTCATGCTATTTGACGTAAATATAGAATTTGAAAACATGAAAACATCAAAATAAGTTATGTGGACAAGTCAAGTTATTATACACTCAATTACCTCTACTTTAGAAATTACTAGTATCATTAAACTACAAGTCAAATATAATTCGCACGTGCGTAAAGGTTTAAAAACGCTACTCTCACTAGCATACATGGTTATCAAACCAGCATAAACTTCACACGTGGTGGATCTGCGAATTTAATGCAAAGCAAAGTTATACGGGAATTTTGTAATATAAACATGGGACTACTGACTACATATTACACCGTACATGCAATAATGTTAAAGAATACTAGTAGTATTTAATAAGC
Organism: Camelina hispida; assembly: GCA_023657505.1. Classification (NCBI taxonomy): domain Eukaryota; kingdom Viridiplantae; phylum Streptophyta; class Magnoliopsida; order Brassicales; family Brassicaceae; genus Camelina; species Camelina hispida. The sequence goes on from CP094631.1 coordinate 2,893,504, forward strand.
TAATGGAAATATGCTATATAAAAAAGATCATATTACTTGATACGATAGAAGCACATTGATATGACAAGGACATAAAACCTATTAAATACGCAGTGGAAACCGAATCTAACAAAAAAAAGACGATAATAAAATATCAGTCGTTAAACATTAATGAGATATCAGCAGTGGACGACGTATACCGTCATCACAATCACTCTCTTTAGACGTTGCTTTCTCTAACGACGTCAACTTGGTGCCTACGTACCGGTCATCTATCACCATTCTCCGGTCACTTCTCCTTCCTTCTCCACCGTCGCTTCCTTACCCTCTCCAATTCAATTGCTACGTTCCAACATCAAGTATTTTGTTTGAACGAATATATATCAAAGGCTTTAACTTATTTGTCGCTTCTTCTTAATTAATTTTATATACTTTTTACATGTATGCAGAAATCCATATATATATCTATGCGAAGTGTTTCCTACCAGAATATAATATGCACTTTATGCCATGTTTCATATATTCACTGTTATGAAACAGTGCTGACAACGGAAGTTTGGTCAATAGCATGTGCAACATGTGAACTGGAAAAATAAGACATTAGTTTGGACGTGAGTATATTGTTTTACTCATCTTCGATTGAGAAACTTATGAAAACAGTATTCAGACTAATATGGTATAGCACATGTCGGACTATCATTTTAAATTTCGATCCACCAGAAAAAAATACACACACTAGTTTTAAGACATAAAACTTCATTCATTTTTCCTTTTCCGACTCCAACCCGATAGTAGATATGGTGAATCGGTGATGATATATAACTTATTTAGTATGAATATTAACCACATGACTAAAGCAACCATATTATTGCCATTTTCTAAAGAAACCATGTGTTTTTTGACTTTTGACGTTTGAATCTATCGTTCAGTGCATTTCATGTAATAGTTTGAGTTCTCAAAGGTATAGATCACATATATATATATATATATCTACAATATACAAAATATGTCAATATTTAATTATATCCTATGTTAGTAAATAATGTTGGCTTTTTTCTGTTAGTTTTGTCAACATTAAACACGGATTGTGAAAATCGAGTTTAAACGTAATTTTTGTTTAAAACCCTACTAATAATAATAATGATTTAAAAAAGAGAGGAAAAAGTCAGTTCCCAGATGACATGGACACGAGGACCCCACTTTCTTTTCGCCTACCCTTTTTAAATTGCCAGCCTGTTTATATTTTAAAATATGTTCACGTCAATTACACGTGTACCTTTTACATGTCGTCTAATGTAAATTTACTTTCCAATTTGTTATTTAAATTTGTCAGATCCTACGATCAAGTTGGCACATTTACAACCGTTGGATCTATCCCGGTTTTTTCTCACTTATTTTCTGTGAATGCTGCCATGTCACACTCATTCCTTTTACTTTGTTACCGGTTTCTCCGGTTTTTTTCTGTTGACTATTCTCACCTGTGATACCTTTTTTTATTTTCCTCACTTATTTTTTATTTTTTCAGTCTCTCTTAAGATAGATAAATCTTGATCGCGTTTGTATAAAGGCAGCTCAATGCCTCGTGCTCCATCCACTCTAAAACGTTTTATCCCGATAAACTTTTTTGTTCGTTTCTTCTTCTTCTTCCATCCGAGAAAAATCTCGGAAAAAAAAAAAAAAAATCCTCTGCTCATTCATTTTAATAGAGTGAGTCTCTTCAGCTTCTCCTCCCTCTCTATTCAGTTTTCTTCTTGTAGTTATATGATATCGAAGTTTCATTTGCTTCTTGTAGTTTTACTCCGATCCGTTTTTTATGGGGGTTTATAAATGATTCACTCCCATTGACTGTGCATGTTATTACGTTTCCTACAAAGTGATCTTTGAAATCCTCTGTTTTGACTACTCACTGGATTCATCTTTTTTGATTTGCAGGAAAGAGCATTCTAAGACAAAACTAGTCTCCAGCTTTTGATTTTTGCTCTGTTTCTGTCTGTTTTTTTTTCTTTTGGCTGAAGAAGAAAATGGGAGTGAAAGTAGCAACAACCTCAACCTTCCATCAATGGGTAGCTCATCCCATTGTTCATCATTCATCTTCCCTTTCTCAAACCCTAGCTTCCTCCGCCGTTTCAAGACGACGCAGCATTGGAAACGACGGACGCTCTCTGATCTCATGTCGTTCCGTGATGCATCCTTCTTCTTCTTCTTCTTCTCCTCTCTTCTTCGGCACTCCTTCAACGACTAATAAAACTCAGTTGATCCGCAGAGCTTTTAGCGCTAACGTCGATCCGTTTTCTGAGGAGGAGTTTTCAAGAAAGATGCAGGAGCTTGCTCTCAAGTTCGAAGTCTCGGATGACAACAACGAATCACATAGTACGAGCATTGACATCATAGGGAGCCATGATCATTTCAGATCATCAGATTCAATGGAACAGCCATGGCCAGAGATGTTGCAAATGTCAAGCATCGAGAGGAAAGCTAACAGCGTTGAGCTTCCTCTTTCGCTTAGGATCATTAAGAGAAAGCTACAGATGGAAGAAGGACTTGTCAAACAAGTAAGCGATTCAGCTTGTTGCTCTGTCAAGAAAGCTTTCTCTTCGATGGTGTTTATGATTAGAGAGCTTCAGAGCTTCACGTTACATATGAGAGAGCTTCTTCTCTTTGAAGATTTACAAGGGATCCTCCAACGTGTGAGAAAAGAGATGCAAGCATCTTTCGTTTGGTTGTTTCAACAAGTCTTCTCTGCTACTCCTACTTTGATGGTCTCTGTTATGATCCTTCTCGCCAATTTCACTGTTTACTCTATTGAGAGCAACTCTGCTTTAGCCGCATCGGTTAGTCCTCCGATGACCACTGTCTCTTTTAGCTTCGAGACTACGGAGGTTGGTGAGATTCAGGAGACAAACCAGAACAAGTTTGATTCTACCATTGTGAAAACATTCTCTGTTTCATCTCCCTACGGGAAAACATCATTCGTCGGTGGCGGCGGTGGGAACAACGTTCCCCCGCCGGTGCAAAGCGGAACAGAGGGGGATGGATCTGATCAATTCAAGAAGTCTCAGTTGTCATCGTCATCTCTTGGTGCAACGAGTGCGGACTCGGATGTATCTGTGTCAGGGCAAGAAGAGATTAAACTGTGGAACTCGATCTTGGAGGAAACAGAGAAAATGGAAACGTTGGATCACGAGACGATGAAAGGGATGGTTTCTCCCGTGGAGGCTCGATTAGAAGCAGAGGAGTCTATGGATTACTTCAAGACGGAGCTTCTTTACCAAACGGGGTTGTCTCAAGAGCCTGAAAACGTTCTACTTCTTGCTAATTACGCACAGTTTCTCTACTTAATCATCCATGACTACGACAGGTAATTAAAACATCTGACCATTATATAGTAATTTACTAATCATGTTGTTTAATGTATATTATCTCTGATTAGACTAGGATTAGAGAGTTTAGATTTGGTTTGGTGTTCGGTTAGGAGTCTTGCATCCAAATCTTGGGTTTGATTGGCTGCAAGTTGAGATCACTAACAGTCATGGAATGATAGATAAGTAGATATTATATTGGGAGATAGGGAGCCATAGATATTTCTAAGCTAAGAAAAATGGTTATAATCTCACCATAAGAACCAATAGGATAGGCTTTTAAATTGAGTGAACCAGTTCTCTTACCACTTAGAGGAAGAATACAACTAGCAAGTGAACATCTACATTTCCCATTTTCAGTATAAAATAGGGAATAATATTAAAATGTGTCACACACTAGGGAATTGTTTTCTTTCCCAAAGAGTTTGTCTTGTAGCTTAAGTCTTTATTTATTTTTGGTAGGGTTTCCAACAAATTAAATAAAAATCTTGGTTGATAGTGGAGTATGTGGTGGAATTTTGAAGCTTGAGTCTTTAGATCACTGATACATTTACATTACTCCTTTCACCCACCAACCAAGAGTGTTGCTAGGTAATAATTCGCTAAAATTGGGCCAACGAGTAGATATTTTTGCTTGGAATGGGTTTAACCTTGTAGATATTTTTGGTGACCAGTCTCTAGACAATTGTTTTGACATGTTAGCTTATATAGACTATGATTAATTCAGTAGCGGTTCCATTTTAGACAATTTTCTCATTTGATACATCTGTCGCGTTCTATGACCAAAACCCAATTCACTTACGTTTTCTCACTTACCCTTTAGGCCTTGTTCAAATCCATATCTTATCCTTATACTCTATTGAACAAAACCACAAATGTGCTGGATCTTTGTCCATATTCTTACGTGGCTTCTATTTTTGGTTATTGGTTGGGTGAAAACAGAGCGGAAAAATATTTCAAGAGAGCAGCAAAAGCAGAGCCAGCAGACGCCGAGGCGCTAAACAAATATGCGACGTTTCTGTGGAGAGCAAGGAACGATATATGGAGAGCAGAGGAAACGTACTTAGAAGCAATCTCCGCCGATCCAACCAATTCTGTCTACTCCGCCAATTACGCTCATTTCCTTTGGAACACCGGTGGTGATGAAACGTGTTTCCCTCTAGACGCTCCACCGCAACAGAACACCACATGAAAACTGAGTCGCACAACAATTTGTGTAATAATGTACAGTGTGTTTTTTTTTCCCTATACAAACTCATGTCATGTGGCAACTTTTTTGTTTTGTAAACAAAAAAACTTTTGTTTATGTAACGCGTACATATTTCGAGTTTTGGCTTACTCGTCACAGACTTGGGATTCTTTTCGTGAACAGAACCATGTGTCAATTAGTTTCTGTAAAAAAAAAAAGCTAGATCTTATCCTTTATTCAGAGAGGATGAGGGCATGTGGCAATAGTTTGTGTATAGCATTTTGCTGGAAATGAAATTGTCCACTTCTATTTGTATACAAGTTTGAACCATCTTTCTATTGTGCGTGTCATTTGTCCCCTGTACATGATTGTCGACATGCAGTGTGAAATTATACAAAATGTCTCACAAAGTTAAATTACTATACCACGGCAGTTGCGTAAATTGCGTAGTTATGGTTTCTTATTTTATTTTTGTTAACCCTGGATTAAGAAAATATAAATAGCATTAAAAGCAACAAAAGAGGTGGGGAGTTAGAGAAATATGCGTAGATTTTTGTGAGTTACCAAAAATCCATCTCGATCCATACGTTTCTCTAGATCTCTCTACAACACATCGGATCGTGAGGATCGGAAAAAACCATAGAAAGAGTAACGTGAACCCCCCGAAAAGAGGGCCACGTACGTTTTCCTTTGCTTCATCACTCAGTATCAAGTGGGCTTTGTACGTGTCTATAGTCCCCATAATAAGCTTTTGGGATTCACGCGGATCTGCATATTCTCACGTGAACTCATTATAATAATCTTCTTGTCAACTTTTTCCTGATAGATAGATGATGTGGAATGCTGTGAAAGGCTGATGATGTTGAAGGCTGTGAAATTTATGCTGCAGTTTTCTTACACCTTTGGACTTTTCTACACCAGAGTACACGATCGACGATAGATTTTCACGGTATAGTTAACCTTTGATTTCAAGTTTTCAACAGAGTACTTGAATCATTGCAACCAAGAAGTTGTATGCATAGATTTATTCATTCAAGTCTAATCTTTTTACTAGACCGAGTCAGGTCAGAATAATTATAATTCATAAGCATAAACCCATTAAACATTCCAAGCAAAGACTATCTAATCAGTCATTCAAACGATTCTCCCGCCTATTTTATAGCTTATTTTGCCAAGGCATACTAAATTTTGCAAAAATCCAATTTTGACTTCATTTCTATATTACTACATATATATTCTACCTTGTATAAAAAAAGAATGTATTACAAGTTGAAATACTATCAGCTGCAGATCGAGAAACCTCTCGAGTTTGTTGCTTGTTTTTTGTGCTTATTACTCTTCCGCCACTTGAAAAAAGCCCACTCTGGCTTAGAAATACGGTTTATGACATCTTAGCTCTGGCAAAGACGACTCCAGCAAATAAACCTGCAAAACCAAAGTGCATACATACCACCATCAGATACACAAATTCATTCATCTTGCGTGGTATATGATGCGACCCTGTAAGTGTGTTACTTACCAAATAGTATGCTGAACAAATTTGGGAGACTGAGAGGGACATTGAAGAGTACAAGACCAGCTAGTGATATTGGAACCTTGTTTAACGAACCCACCAGACTGCCACACAATAGGAAGAATGTCTAACATTAAACAAAAACTTTTAAAAATCCAATCAGATGTTGTTTATTTGGCCAGAAAGAGAGAAATACCTGTAAGTTGTTGGTCCGGTTTGATGCAAGAACCACATCGAAGTAAAGCTAATGGCCAAACCAAGGAAGCCGCTTGCTGTTGCCACTACCCAAAACATTGCATCTTTTGTCACATCCCTGCCAGAAAGTAAAAACACTATGAACATTTTACCTTCAAATCACTTTTCTCATCTGCACCTATTTAGTTGCTCTGAGATCATCAACTTATGTATCTTCCCATTTGTAGTCTCAAGTGTTGTTATAAACACAAGCTAGTATCTAACAATTCTACTATTTGTAAGAAAAATTACAGTAGAAGCTGGAAACCTATAGCAAATAGGACTTGTTTAAGTCATTATCAATGTGATCCAGATATTTTTTAAGTGGGCTAAAGAAACAGCCAAGTATATCACTAATAGACAGAGAAACTATACACTGGACAGGCGTCACTCTGTTTAATAAAATAGTTCTTACGTGCTTATTACGTATCTCCATTCGCCAAGTAAGATGATTAAGATGATGCCAAAAGGTAGTGACAAGAGATTATTCAGCAACACCATTGACACCTCATTAAGAGAGCCAGACTTTGTTGACTGCTTTGCTTTGTCCATGACTCGACGAAGAGTAAGCTGTAATAAATAATTTAAAGATCATTATGGAAAATGAGGGAGAGAGAGAGAGAGAGATGCATCAAGATCCATTACTGGTTTCATAAGCGTGAACTCACTGAATAACTTGCAGTTAGGAAGCAGTTGGCAAGCTGCCACGAGTACCCTACTGCATTGAATGTGAGATCCGTGATACCTCCGCTGATTGCAGAAATGATCTGTATTGCATACTCTTAGTTGGTTTCATCTTGATAGTAGAAAAGGATTGCATACAGAAACCTAACTGGATGCAAGATGTACATATATCTTACCATCATGAACATTGCAGCCCAAACCTTGTTGTTCTGCCTTTTTCGAAATATGTATACTTCCCCAATTGCTGTAATAATATTCGTCGCATTCTTCAGAATCGTCACCATAGCGACGTTTATGTACTTCAAACTGGAAAAAAGAAATGTAATGTTGCATTAGTCTCAAACACCACACATTCTTGATTCTTACTTCTAAATTTTTTCACCAATTAGTCCTTTCGCCTGATGTTTTAAATCTTTACCTGTACATACCCGAGACAAGCATGCCCACAAAGATAACATTGACAGGCATCCAAACTCTGATCAACTTCCAGTTAAATTTTTCCACAGAAACCATTCCAGAGATATCTAGCACAGCTACCACCAAACAGCTGATTAAGTTCTGAAATAAACGTATAAGGAAATCACCAAACTATATAAATAGTTTTTGTTCAAATCATAACGAAGCCACAAAGGAAATCAAGCTCATGGAATCTTACTTGATATAACATCAAAGAGATTCCTGCGTTGAAATTATAGCTGGAAAGAACAATTTTGTTCAATATAATCATACTGCAGGAAGAGATGCAGTAAGCTGCTCCAGACACAAGAGGTCCTGACTGTTTCACTGATCCGTGGTCACGTCTGTTATCTCCATCAACCGGAAGATATCTTCGTCTCCATCTGAGAAACCTTTTCAGCAATAATCAAGAAACTTCAGTTCACTATTCCTTTAATATAACCACAACAAAACACTGAACCAGCTGCTGTATATTATTAGTAAATTACCTTTCACTTAACCATCTACGTTCGGAACTCTTTTGATCTACAAGTTGATAGACAACGTTCTTACCACCATTATCATCATTCAGCTCTGATTCATCACGTTTATCGCAAACAACTGCTTCAAGTTCCACAGCAGTCATACCTTTGTTCCTGCAGCCAAATTAAACCGGAATTGTGATTACGCCTACAAAGCAATAAACAGAGTTGAGAAGAAGTAGAAGTTGTTACCTGAAGGAAGACGAATCGCAGAAAAAGTTGTTTTCTCCTCAATTCGGCTGAGATCAAACACTTAACAGGTCGAGATCGCTTGAATCACGGCGCGTAAATACGAAACGAGAGAGAGAGTAGGATCGGCGTAGTGGGGAAAGAGATCCACCGCTAATGCGAAGAGGAGGGAAACCGGCGACGATAAAGGGAAAGGTGTTGAGACCTTTTTTAGGTAACACGCAAAGCGTAAGAAGGCGAAGAAGAACGTGGGAGGAGGATCTTAGCGAGATTACCGAGGTAGATTGAGAGTAAGTGAGTAACCGTCCATGTTCAGTATTCTCCATTCTTCAATTTTACTCTCTTTTTTTTTTTTTTTTTTTTTTAATTTAGGGTTCTTCAAATCTGAGGGGAGAGAGAGGTTAATTATATTTTTAAAAAATTCAGCTGGGTAACGGAGTGATGATAGTGTGAATATATGCCGGAATCCATGGCGATTTTGCTGGCGGGAAGATTGCCGGTGGCTGTGGCGAGTCGATATTTTTTATACATGGACTTGGGCTTTATAACTTTGGGCTTTTAGACATTGGGCTTTTAGACATACATATTTTTGACTTGCATATTACATTGGGCTTTTTAAACATTCGAACTTGCAAATTTGTTGTTGTTCTAGCCCTTCTATGGTCTAAAATTCCCACTTGCCGACAAAAATTTCGTGTCAGGCTAATTAATAATTGATTTTGATTTTGATTGATACTAGCAATATAATAGTGGATGGACATTAGCAAATTGCATAGAAGATACACGATTAGTGGAAACTTCTACTTTTAGTAGGCCATATTTCTTGTTAAACAAATCGAACACGACCTATATAATTCACAATCATTTCCTATTAAAAGATACCATGTTAGAATTGGGTAAAAAAGACTATTAAAGTGATAACTCGTTTTAGGCTATGAAATGTTTAAGCTAAACAAATCACACACGCGCACATATATGTAGGTGCTACTGCTAACTGTTATGCTGTTATTATATAGCAGCTTTACTTTATTTCTTAACTTTCTTGGATTAACTATTGTTAATTTACCTTTTCACAATTGATAAAACGATAAGAAGTAAAAAAGAATTTGTTAAATTGTTAGTGTAATTCGAGTAAGAGCAGAAGCAAAATGAAAACTGATGTAAAACATAAAAAAATTACACACACATAGGTTTATTATGTAGACATTACATGCAACTCTCACAAGTAAGCAAATTGACAACGACCGACCAAGAGTAAGACAAAGGGAATGATAAAACTTAAGAAACAGATTTTGATCTAGTAAAGGAGGATGATGAGTTGATGAACTGTATACAGTCTTCTATGGCCTCTGATCTATGACTGTCACTGTTTATTGGGATGATGACTGACGGCTGAGATCTCCCGGAAAAAGAAGAAACCTTTGACGGTGGACATCTTTTCTTCTTCCTCAGCGCCACTAGACGCAAACCTTTTGCAAATTTGCATTCAAGATGCTTGATCAACTTTGCTGCCGTGACTTCTGTTTTCCTTGGTAATCTTAATCCGCAGCTTGTTGTGCATCCCGGACTCTTACCATAAGGTCCCTTGATAGCGTTTTGCTTGGCCGAAGCATCTTTCTGAACAGGTCTACTGTTTTGGTTGGGCCGTTTTATCCCAGTAGCTGACATATCGAGAGAGAGAGAGAGAGAGAGAGTGAGAAAGGTATGTGGAAAACAATATGAGGATAATGAGAGATATTTATGGGATTGATGCTGAGAACAGTTGGGCTGATAGTTCAGGCAAAGACGGGAAAAGACATGACTAATGATGTATATATCTAGAACATCATTACGCTTAGGCCATGATTAAGCACTCAAGACATAAACACATAAACTAGTAACAAAAAAGTGTAGCTTCGATATTATTTTAGACCCTATATATATAAAAAGACTTGTAGTTAAAGTGGATCTACCAATTTATAAAGACTGCTAACACCCAAGAGCAAAAAGAGAAGACTAGGTTTGGTTTTTCCTTTTTTTCTTTACGGTCCACAGAGAGAATAAACCCTTTGTTTAAGTGAAGAAAAAGGTTAAGCAACCATTTGGTATCATTCTTCTTTGGTGATCACTCATGTGTGCACATAACAATCTAAAAAGGGTTCTATTTGACTTCAGGAGAGGCCGATATAAACTTACCTTTATTGATCGCAGATTCCTTTCATGAGAGTCTGAGGCTACAATAAAAAGGAGGAAAAAAAGAAAGAAGAAAAAAACAAGTTAATGGTGGGCACAAGAATATGAGAAAGCATATAATAAACCAGGGAGTGTCAGGACATAAATAGAAGATCACAATCTGGAGAATGCAGACTGATTTTACATGTGAAAACATTCCATCAAGATCAGCACAATAATTCCTGCATGATAAGTCAGTGATTAGATGCAAATGGCATGAGATTGACTGACATATATAGATGGTTACAAAAATGCCAAAAGAGAAACTATGCAATAGTAAATTGCTCTGTTGCATGAGCAGGATAGATTTAGCACCAATCGTATACATATCAATTCACCCAAAACAATGAGAGAATACATATTTTCTGTACTGTAATGAGCTTAATTCAAGACACACTAATCCAACTATGTCCCCCACAATGATTTTACTTTGAGACATGGAGATCATTGCTTCCAATAATAACAACTCAAAAGAGAGAAATCCCAGACATTTGATTTAGTTGATGGATGCACAAAAAGAGTAAGAAAATAGAACTCACACATTGGTATCATCAAACAGGGAATGGATCCAAAGCCTTTGACCAGCCTGCATAAACATTCATATGACAGAGCATACTACCATACGTAATCTGAGCACGGTTCAAACAATAAAATCAACAGAGAAGGGATTCACATTCGAGCACTAACCCTAAGAACCCAACCTGATTCAAGAAGTTGAAAAGCAGAGAAAGAAACTAGAGATATATTAGAAACATGTACAAAGGAACAAAAGGTGTTATAAGTCTTGTTCTCCAGACACAACACATACAGAAACCGAATAAAGAGAAAGGTGCAACCAATCAGTTCGCAAACGAGACATACATAGTAATAGACATATATCATATCCTTCACCAAATTCATATTATCAGCCATTTCTTCCTTAATATAAAAAAGTCACACACTTATGGAAATCAACAGCTTAATCAAATTCTCAACATTCACGGCGATAATCACGGCCATAGCTGTAGTTTGGCCTAGCTGCAAAGTCGCCGCTCTCAGACCTTTCTGCAGTAGCAGCAACTCTCTCTTCATCCAAGTTCAATCCACCAAACGTCTTCTGAAACTGCCTGTGATCATAAGGAGAGTAATCCACTGGCGCAGATGGACCACTAGGCACTCCGTAGCTAGACAATCTTGACCCCGCAGGAGGAGCCTGTGATGGTGGCTTGTAATCGTTAACAGGAAAAGCATCAACGGGAGCTGATGGTCCACTCGGCGGTGGTGGTGGAGCGTAGTTAGAAGAATACCGAGGAGGAATAACAAAAGGAGGCTGCTGCTTGTGATCAACCGATGAGAAAGCATCGGCTGGAGCAGATGGTCCACCGCCGTAATTGGAGGCACGATCGTACATTGAACGTGGAGGAGGAGGCGGGAAATAGTACCCGGAGTAGTAGTGATCCGTGAATTGGTAAGGAGACGGTGACGGTGACTGCGAGAATTCTCTGTAGTCACGCTGAGGAGACGGAGCTTGGGGAGGAGGAGGAGGAGGGGAGGGGTAGGGGAGTAATAATGGTTGTTTGGAGGGGCAGAATAGTAATCTAGAGGTTGTGATTGAGGACGTGGCGGAGGAGGAGGAGGAGGTTGCTGCGGTGGAGGGATAGGTCTATCTTTGATCGAGAGCTTCAAGCGTATCTTCCCCTGTGGTCGACCCGATGGACGAACCAGCTCAAGCGAGTTGATCAATTCCGGAATCATCGACCCGTCTGACTCAATCAAACGAGCTAGAGGAAACCTAACCGATCCAACGAGGGTTTTTGCCAGATCCGAAGAATTGGAATTGGAATTGGAATGAAAAACCTCGATGTTGAGAACCGATTCGTGGACAGATCGGGTTAGAGGAAGAGTGATCCGCTCGTTCCACACCGGTTTGATTGATGCGGAATCGTCTGAACGGGTTGAGAGACGCTGGTCTTGGTCTAGGTACAGAACAACGTAGGGTTTCAGGTCACCGTTACGCCAGTTGACGTTCTTCAGGTGCTTAGCCGAGACAACGGTAACAATCAGGTCATGTGGCTCCGACGTAGCCATGAGTAACGCTGCGTTTTTGAGACGAGACGATACGAGACGGTGATGTTCGCGGTGGTCTTAGCTAACGTGCGCACGTATCTGTATCAAAAGGTGTCAGCTAAATCATCAACAACTCTATCGTTGTATATTACAAAGTTTTAAAACCTGCTGCGTAATCAAGAAGCTTTTGACTTTTGAGGTTGACTCATTCTTTCTTAGAGAGAGACAGCTGGAGTTTATTCATAACACGAATAAGGATATTAATAACTTTATATCCAAACAGAAGACTAAATTCTCACCAAGCACAAAGATAGGCGTTTGAAAGAGTGGATAACACTTTCAGTCTTTTTCTTCTTCTTCGTTGGGACTTGGGATAGGTCAAGGTCAGGGAACAACAACAATGGCTTCATCTGCAACAGCGCCAAATTCGCTATCTTTCTTCTCATCTTCTCTGTTTCTGTCTTCCTCTCACCAAATCCCTAAAACATACGTTTCCGTTTCGAAACTCGGCTCCGGGAGAGTGTCGAAGCCTCTCTCCGTCGCTTCCCAGCTAGCGACTCTACCAATTATCTCATTCGAAGGAGAGAAAGTTGGAGAGACGTATCTCGACCTCAAAACGGCGCCGGATTACACCGCGCGTTCCGTTGTTCACAGAGCCATCGTGACGGACCTGCAGAACAAGCGGCGAGGTACTGCTTCGACGCTGACTCGAGGCGAAGTTCGCGGTGGTGGGATTAAGCCTTACTCGCAGAAGAAAACTGGTAACGCGAGGCGTGGATCTCAGAGAACTCCGTTACGTCCCGGTGGAGGTGTGGTGTTTGGGCCGAGACCTAAGGATTGGTCGATTAAAATCAACAGGAAGGAGAAGAAGCTGGCGATATCTACGGCGATTTCGAGTGCGGCTTCCGCGGAAGGTGGTGCGATTGTGGTGGAGGAGTTTGGGGAGAAGTTTGAGAAGCCTAAGACGAAAGATTTCTTAGCTGCGATGAAGAGGTGGGGGTTGGATCCCAAGGAGAAAGCTATGTTTTTGATGATTGATGTGGATGAGAATGTGGCTAAATCGAGTAGGAACATTGGGACTTTGAGGATGTTGACGCCCAGGACTTTGAATCTGTTTGATATTTTGAATTGTGATAAGCTTGTGTTGACCCCTGCGGCGGTTGAGTTCTTGAATGCGAGGTACGGTGTTGATGCGTTGGAAGAGGAGGATGAAGATGATGACACTGAAGGTTAGTGTTTTCTTTTAGAAGGCTCACTTTGTTCTTGAAAGGAACTGGCTTTTTGTCAAAATTTGATGTTTTTGATGTTTATGCTTGATCGTTGTTGTCTGGTTTCAGTCTAAGTATGTGTTAATATGGAAACGTTATTGTACATATTGTTTTTTGTGTGTGTTATGAAGGGTCAGAGGAAGCTGAAGAATGAGTAGCTCCGTAGTTCCAGATTGCTTCAAGTGTTGGCTTTATGAGATTTAATCTTCAGTACATGTTCTTACTCTTCTTGATGAGGTCTTCTCTTTTCCTTTTTGTTTAACAACGAGAGATAAAAATGTGCATTTTGTTTTAGAGATTTTTCATAGAGATTGTTATCCTCTTCTTTGTCACACTCCAACCCTCTATGATCATGAGTCGAATACTATCTAAAAAACCTCTAGAATGGAGGAGGCATCTCTCATTGATTAATATGAGTTGGTTTTATTGTTCACTCCAGCCAAAACCGGAAAGATGAATATATATATTTTGTTGATTGTTTGTGCATCAGTTAAGATTGAAACACAAAGACTAGTGTCATACATAAGGTTTTGAAATTGTAACGAGTAGTAGTGAAGGATACAAAACACTCTTAATCTCAGTAGTCCAATATCAGGTCGCAGTGACACAGCGTTCTGTCTTATTTAATTGTGGGCTTTATGAATATGCCTCAATGTTTTAAAGAAGGGATATATGAATATATGATAGCAAAATCTATGGACTTATAAGGTCAACTCCAAAAATATGGTGGTGAACAAGATCTCAAAACTGAAAAACCAACAAACCAAACTATAACAAAAATAAATAAAAAAAGACCTCCAAAAATCTAACGGTTATGGTTTCAAATGTAAGCTTGACCTCTCTCTTTATCGATCAATTTTTGCTTCTTTCTATTTTTTTCTATTTCTTTTTTCAATCAGTTTGATTCTCTAGGAAAATAAAAACCAAAAACCGCCATAGAATGCTTTGGATTGTTTATCTCACAATGTTTCTTCTGAGAATTAGTCCTGTTTAAGAAAAATGGGAATTGATGCGAAAGATGTCGGAACTCTGTTCTGGAAAATTCTCATATTTTCCATGAACACCATTTATACATACGTAACGAAATACCCCTTTGTTTCTTTTGTTTCTGCTGTTATCTTCCTCTTATACATTTTCCTTCCTCGTCTTTTCTATTTCATGCTTTACTCTTCTCCATTGATCGCTTGCTCTGCATTTTATCTACGGAACCATCCAAGTTTCAAGCTTTTGAATCTCAATACGGATGATGATGAGTTATCATCCTCTAATTCCCAAAAGAGATCATCTGAGGAAGAAGAAACAAGGAAGGCTGACTTAAAGCACCAACGTAGTGTTCGACGCAACGCCAGAAGAAAAGTTGAAGAGGTTGGCAAAGATTGGGACTCTTCTCAGGCTAGCGAGGATGAGCGAGACAAAGTCATTTTAACAACTCTCTATGGCGAAATCCCCAAACTCGAGAAACTCAAGAAAGACAGAGCCTTTCTTGTGTCCGAAGATTTCTCCTTTCAGTCTAGCCTTGACGAAGAATGTCCTTCAGCCACCGGTGACGTCTCCGTTGTGGATCCATCCGAGAGGTTAACGAGCGGTGGAGGTGAAACCGAGGTAGAGTGTTCGTCATCATCATCAGGAGATGATGAAGAGGAAACTAGCCGTGAAGACAAAAAGGTTGTAGCTTGGACAGAGGATGACCAGAAGAATTTGATGGAATTGGGAAACTCTGAGATGGAACGTAACAAGAGGTTAGAGCATTTGATTACGAGAAGAAGAATGAGGAGAGTAGTCAAAGTTGCCGCTGAGGGAAGAAGCCTAATGGATATGGAAGTTCCTTCGATCTCCGTTGGACGAAACTATTTCGGTTTGGATCAAGAAAACTACATGATTGATGGGCTTCCAATGCCTGAATCTGCACCTTCTGTGTTATTATTACCAACAAAAAACCCCTTTGATCTTCCTTATGACCCACAAGAGGAGAAGCCTAACCTCTCAGGGGATAGTTTTCAGCAAGAGTTTGCAGCTAACCCTAATGATATCTTCTTCTGCCGCCATGAAAGCTTTTGCCGCAGAGTCTTCCCATTGGAAAATCAGCTTGACTCGAAATGGGAGCCGTGGGGAAACAAATCTATTGATGGTTGGCCTAGAACACAACAAGGTACATATCTCTCCCATCATCTTGCTGATAGGCCAAGAACTTTGGATTTGTACGGTTGTAGTTATTACCTTTATAGATTAGAAATGATGATTCTAAGTTCTACAGTTTTGATTTATGATCATGTAGGTAGCAATGATGGATTGATTGGGGAGAAGCATTCTCTAATGAAAGGAAAAGATCTAACAAGAGCAGAAGCAAATGAGATGGGATCAGAACACAGCACAGAAATCGTTATGAGTGATACAAGCTCATTGCTTTCTCCTGGAGAGAGGGAAATGGATTCTCATGTGTCAAACCAAGCAGACTCTTCTGGAACATCAGGGAAACGAAATGGTGATCTTCTTCGTGTTGAAAACCCTCTAGTTGGTTTAGTGCCAAGAAACACTGGTTCGCTTTCGAGCTCCTTAGCAGCGGAAAGGCAAAGATACATGGAGCATTTTGGTTACAGGTCAAGAAAAGGTCGCAAGTTATCCGTGGAATCTGATCTCCAAGTTGAGTTTTCTGAAATCGGATCACCTCCCACTACAGTCGATGGGAATAATTCTTCTGATGAGGAGAAGTCACTCTTTGTTAACGAATCAGAAACCGGAAAGGAGATTAGTGGTGAGGAAATTGAGAAGAGCATTGTAGATAGAACAGCAGAATCTCAACTGTTACCTATAGAGAAAGTTGATCAAGATTTTAATGAAACAAGTTCTCCTAAAAATCATGTAGCCAAACAATTTGAGGGTCTTTCTGATGGTACAAATGTCAATGGAAGATCTGAGGATTCAGAGAGAGGATTGCATATATCTGAAGAGGCCGAAGTTCCTCACATCAATGAAGTTATTTCGAAACTAGAGGAGGTTATATAGTTCTTGTTCTTGTGAAGTTTTATGGAACATGATTTTGCTTTTTCAATGAGTTTCTCAAAATGTTGAAAATTTGAATTTTATTCCTTGCAACGTTTTGACAGGACTCACAGGAACTTCTCCAAAACTCAACTGATGAGATGAAGATAAGTAACGACTCTGATGAGGCTGAACCCTCTGAGTCTGAGAGAAGAACCAATCAAGAATCCGAAGAGCATACTGAGGGAGGCCAATCAACACAAGAGATGATGCAAGAACTTGTTGAACCTCAAGTTTCAATTCTAACTAATGTCACATCATCAGACGAATCTGCTACTTCCCCAAGATCAGTGTTACCAGACATGGTGTTACCTTTAGAACAGACTTATACTCTTACTTCTGAGAGCTTGGAACATACATCAGATAGTCAAACGCAACCTGTAATCCCATTTTTGGAATCTCCTCAGAATCAATCAGGTGGCGGTGATATAGTAACAGTTTTAGAAACAGAGGTTAGTTTTTCAATGGCTTTTCTGTGAACTTGAACTGAAATGTACTTTTTACAGAAAGATGAAGTGTGTTTTTTTTTTTTTAAAACAGGGACAATCTGAAGCAAGAAGTGAGGAGGAAGCTACTGGAGTAGAATCTTCTTCAGATGCAGTTGTCTCTAACACTCAACAAACTCAGGCGTCTGCAGTATAGAAAGTATAAGTTTCCTAGCTAAATTTCAGATTTACTGTTTTGGAATTTGATATAGTTTGGTCATCAGTTTGTTTGTTGATAATTAATATAATTTGTTTTTTTTTTTTTTTTGTCTTTTAAAATGTTTAAATTATATCTGTTAACGATTGGCTATTTGTCTTTAAATTTTAATTTTTAGTAAATTACTGTCTTTAGTTAAAAATAGATAGATAAGAAGATAACTTTGTCAACAAGGTTAGTTTTATCCCGATTTTTTTGCTCTATATAAGTACTTCTTTTATTTAATATTCCAATTATAGCATTACCTTAATTTTTACTATGATTGACTGTTTTTCTTGTTTTGTTTTTATCGTCACTTCTTTTTTTATAATAATTATTTGTAGTTTTTCATGGATTCATTTTTTTTCATTAATAACGATGTGTAAATTTTAT
Organism: Camelina hispida; assembly: GCA_023657505.1. NCBI lineage: Eukaryota > Viridiplantae > Streptophyta > Magnoliopsida > Brassicales > Brassicaceae > Camelina > Camelina hispida. The sequence goes on from CP094631.1 coordinate 2,911,266, forward strand.
CCATACTGGCCGGAAAACTTGTGGATAAAAGAAATGATACATAATCTATTTTCTGATAACTTGTTTAATAGACTACTGTCTAATTTAGACAGAACTCAAAATTGTCACATATCTATATGTTAGTTTAAGAATCTTTCAATTTCCTATATATATATCATGAGATAATTTATACTTGTAATTACAAGTCACATATTCAGACGTCATAACTATATATCCACAAATTATCCCATAATGGAGAAACTGAATCCACTCTGATACTCTATACCAATTAGATAGAAAAAATGAGAAAATGTTTTTTAGAAACAGTATTAAGTATTCTTACGATTATATAGGTGTAAATAAATATATTTTTTTCACGCATAAATCTCTGTTTTATTTAACATCTGGATAATTTTTTGTCATGTTTTGAATTCTATCCAATACTGTTTCATTTGTTTCTCTTACAGAACACTTATCTTCTTTGGATATCTCTTTTCAACCATTTTTTTCTTAATATTGCTGTGAATTTTAGTAATCATTCCCTCTATTATGGTTATAAGATTATGCAAATGTTATACTATGTAATTATAATTGAAACAAAATATGCAATAATACTACGGTGGATGTGTATGATCATAATTAAGAAGTATTTGATTCTTGTACAGATTGTGTATGAATTAGTTATTATTAAGGTGGACTATTGTATACGTCATTTATCTTATCTTTTACCTAAAAAAAATAATTTTATTTCTTTATTCCGTTATTGATTGATTTCATTTAAAGATGGATCTAAGATTTAATCAGAAAAAGATGGTCAAGAATTCTTATTATTTTACTTAATTAAAATGATAATATCAGTAATTAATTATTATAAGTAATTATTTACATTTTTCTTTTAGATAAAACTGGACCGAGTCAGTCGAAAAATCCGATAAAAAGATTCAGTTGCAAAATCATAGTTTATCCAAAAACCCTACCACTCGTCTATAAAAGAAACGCTTCTCCGGTAGACACATTTGAGTTTTATCTACGTTCCTTAATTCAACATTATTAGATTATTAAAAGAAGAGAGCTTTACAGAGAGGGAAAGAGTTTATATTAGCAGTAGTAACAATGGCTGTTGGTTCGATGAATATCGAAGAAGGCACTGTTTACCCTGCAAAGACAACTTTTCAAGTCTGTCTCTGCTGTCTGATTGCTGCTGTTGGTGGTCTCATGTTTGGTTACGACATCGGAATCTCAGGTTTCTTTTTTCTTCCTTTTTTATATTTTAAGGGTTGTAGTGATGATCAGTTTTTAACTAATAATAATCAAATATTGCAGGAGGTGTGACGAGTATGGACACATTCTTGATAGATTTTTTCCCACACGTGTACGAGAAGAAACACAGAGTACACGAGAACAATTACTGCAAATTCGATGACCAGCTTTTGCAGTTGTTCACTTCTTCTCTCTATTTGGCTGGGATCTTTGCTAGCTTGGTTGCTTCCTATTTCTCTAGGGCTTTCGGAAGAAAACCAACCATCATCCTCGCTTCCATTTTCTTCCTTGCCGGTGCTATCCTCAACTTGTCTGCCCAAAACCTTGGCATGTTGATCGGTGGTCGTATTCTTCTCGGTTGTGGTATTGGTTTCGGTAATCAGGTAATCCATTATCAAAACTTATCCATCTTTCCTCTGTTTTTATCTTTTCTAGGGTTTCCTCTGTTTTTTAGGGTTTTTGCTCTGTTTTTTATGCCTTTACATCAGCATCAAACATTGATTGAAACCAATGCTTTTTGCAGACGGTTCCATTGTTCATCTCAGAGATTGCTCCGCCGAGATTCAGAGGAGGACTAAGCGTCATGTTCCAGTTTCTCATCACCGTCGGAATCTTAGCAGCAAGTTATGTGAACTACCTCACTTCCACGTTGAAGAACGGCTGGAGATATTCTCTCGGTGGTGCTGCTGTCCCTGCTTTAATCCTCTTGGTAGGATCCTTCTTTATCCACGAGACTCCAGCTAGCCTCATCGAGCGTGGTAAAGATGATAAAGGCAAGGAAGTCCTGAGGAAGATCAGAGGCGTTGAAGACATTGAACTCGAGTTTAATGAGATCAAGCGCGCCACAGAGGTTGCAGCAAAAGTGAAAAGCCCTTTTAAGGAACTCTTCTCCAAGCGGGAGAACAGACCCCCATTGGTGTGTGGAACGCTGCTTCAGTTCTTTCAACAGTTTACCGGAATCAATGTGGTTATGTTCTACGCTCCAGTCTTGTTCCAGACGATGGGTAGTGGTAACAACGCTTCTCTCATCTCTACCGTTGTCACCAACGGTGTGAACGCATGCGCTACCATTTTATCGATCGTCTTAGTTGATAACGCTGGTAGGAGATGTCTTTTAATGGAAGGAGCCCTCCAGATGACCATTACACAGGTTAATTACTTTTTTTAATATAGCTTGCTTGTGTCACACGACATGATGCACAACATATTCTTACTTTACTTCTTGATATTCTTTCTCCAGATGACAATTGGAGGCATTCTCTTATCCCACTTGAAGCTCGTTGGTACTATTACGGGTCATGCCGTGCCACTGATTGTATTGATCCTCATCTGCGTGTATGTATCTGGTTTTGCGTGGTCTTGGGGACCATTGGGATGGCTGGTTCCCTCTGAGATCTATCCTCTTGAGGTGAGAAATGCAGGTTACTTCTGTGCAGTGGCGATGAACATGGTCTGCACTTTCCTCATCGGTCAGTTCTTCTTGTCAGCTCTCTGCAGACTAAGATCTTTCTTGTTCTTCTTCTTCGGAGCAATGAACATTATTATGGGACTATTTGTGGTCTTCTTTCTCCCCGAGACCAGGGGTGTTCCTATTGAGGAAATGGCCGAGAGGCGTTGGAAGACGCACCCGCGTTGGAAGAAATATTTCACAGACTAAATTTGTTCCTTTTTTTTTTTGCCGTAGTTATTAATAATTTGAACATTTTCCAGAGTTTTTAGCTAGAGTTTGCCCTTCTAGTTATTTTTTCTTTCCATACTTTCTCTGCTAATTTTAATAATTTGTAGTTCACATTGTTTAGATAAGTCGAAAATGTTCATTGGATAAGTAACTCTTTATTAATAAAGAAAAGAAACTTATTCAGAATTTTATCGTTAAAACAGAGTTTTTTATTTAACTTTTGAAATTTCGATGCATATGCACAATTGTAGTTTGGGGACTGAATTGTTCTTGTTCAACAGTAATTTTGAACTTCAGGATTTAAGATCCCTGATAAGTGGCGACAAATCATCACTAAGAAATTTGAGTGTATCAAAAATCTTTTTTATCCATTACAAAAACATAATCATCACTAATAATAAATCATATCAACTTTAGTTATTCTTTTTGATAAAAATCAATTTTAGTTCTTTATTTACATTTTACATAAATATGGAAGACATTAGAAACCAACCTTTAGTTGATCCGTAAACTGTTTAGAAAGTACTTCTACATACTTGATGTTTACATTTAAACATTTTATTATTTAGGGATCAATAAGTCAAACTTTTTGGAAATTTATTAAGGTAACTGACTCAATCAGGCTACGAAACGGATTCTAACATAAACCAACACAACATACGGACTCCATTCTGAGATCATCCCCAAATCCAAGGAACAGACTCAAATCCCAAATTATTTACTACAACACCAAAACTGAGTGATTGATTGATGTCAACACCAAGTAAGCAGAGAGTGTTATGGGCTGGCGGATCTGGAGGTGCTTGATCTTGCGCTCCTCGAATGGCTCATTGAAGATTGACTGTCGCGCCTGCGAGACTTACTTCTGCTCCCTTTCCTTCCCTTCTTCGGGGATAAGCTCCGCGATTTGCTTCTCCTCAGAGGGCTTACGCTGCTCGACACTGACCTGTACCTGATTTCATTTGTATCTTCAGTTACTTACTACATTACTCAGCAGTTTTAGCTAATCTGTTTCTATTGACCTAACGCCATACCTTCTGTAGTGACGACGACTTTCAGGTGAGTAGGACCTGTCTCTCCCTCGGTAGTAAGGAGAAAAAGACCGGTCTCTTCCCCTGCAGTAGGGTGAGTATGATCTGTCGCGTGATCTGTAGCGTGGCGAGTACGACCTGGACCTGGACCTGTACCTCCGACTGTAGTAAGGCGAGTATGATCTGTCCCTTGCTCTGTAGTGAGGTGAGTAGGATCTGGACATGGACCTCTCCCTCCGCCTGTAGTAGGGTGAGTATGATCTGTCGCATCTCCTGTAGTAGCGATCATCAGGTGATGGAGATCTGGAACGAGAGTAAGATCTGCCTCGCTTATAGTAAGGTGAGTACGAAGGTGATCTTTCTCTCAGCCGATAGCTTGGAGAATAAGATCTACTCCGATCAGATGAGTAGCTTCGACTGCGACTACGAGAGCTGCTAACAGACCTGCGGAGAGAGTAGCTAGGAGACCTATCGTGTCCTGCAAAAACAAACCATGTAAGAGAAAATCGGGAAACACCCACTAAGGACTTATAATCAAAGCAATAGACACAATGGTCATATATACCTCGAGCGGTTCTCAGCCCCAAGTACTTTCCAGGAGTTGGGGTACGTCCTCTACGACGTCTTGCCTGAACACAAAACCAGAGATGTCATAAAATTGTCAGAAATATACCAATGAAAAAGGAAAGTATTCGTAAAATTGGCGACAAGAAAAAAATAACATTGTAACATTGAAGCCACTGAAGGAAGGTATATAAAGTTAATCAAGAAAGAGAGGAATGCAGGGTAGTAGGGTACACAACCCTATTTGTTTGAACTGTTGCAACGTTTGCTATTTGGTGAAGCACGGCTGCTACAAACAGCAGACCTGCTGCCACAGAAACTTGAAAGTGGAAACAAGCAAAATGAGAAGAAAAAAATATAATAAAAAGTATCATATTACCCATTGCTTGTATTATTTCAAATATTTCCAGATCGGAATTATGGTTCTATACTTATACCAGACAAGTCGCTAAGTAATCAGTTTATTTACCTTCTCAACTTTAATGACGCGGCCCAGGAGAACAGAGTGATCCAGATATCTGATGCAGCGGTTAGCATCACCAACAGTTTCCAACGAGATAAAACCAAAACCGCGAGATTCTCTAGTCCATGGGTCCAGGACAAGGTGAACATCAGTTACCTAGAAATAGTTAAGCTCACAAAGGTTAAAACATTAAAAACGTTTACAGCTTATGCACTAGTGAGCTACAATAGTGAGCTACAAAAGATTAAAAATAAAATTCCAGAAATCAACATAACATCCAACCTTTCCTTCTTTGGAGAAATGATCCTCGAGATCTCTTTCAGTTACCCGGTGAGACAATCCAGTTACATATAAACTGTTACCAGGATTCTCAGCATCACTTGAGATACTCCTAAATTTATAAAAAGAACAATCAGTTACAAGCGCATTCAAAAGCAGCAAACCAGAAACTCATGAAGATTCATAACTAAGGAAAGGAAACGTACCTTGACCGGCTTCTTGACATGGACCTTGAGACAGACCTTCCACGATGCTTGTCATAAGGCGATACTGAAGGAGAGTATCTTGACCTTCTTGAGTAAGACATCTAAAATAAACAAGAACATATCAAACGATTGAGATTCTTGGCTTCATGTGTGTATTGTCTTTAATATATATGAAGATGCTAAATTGAAGAATAATCCAATATGGGAAATAAACAATAGATTGAAAAAAGAACCCCAAAATCTACAAAGGATAATTCAAACACCAACAGCTCTTACAAAATTTACAATACCTTCATGAAGAATCAGACCTTCATCATACTCAATCAAATGACAAATGCTTACATCTATCTAAATATTCTCCATACAGATCTAGAATCAAGCTAAAACACATCGTAATTCACAGCAGCAATTCAGATCTAACGACACCTAACAGACAATTCAAAAACAACTCTGTAACACGTTCAAACGGCTTAAAATCGGCAAAGAATGGTGATAATAAAATCGATCAAACAGAGAATACTCACATCGTAATATCCCGACGAACGTTTCTCCTAATGCAAATTGGATGTTCCAGAACTCTCTGCACCTCACCGGAGCGAAAATGAATTTCACGATTCCGTATTGAGTTGGGAAAGATGAATGAGCATATATAGGAGAGACTTTAGAAGAAGCTTCGGGAAATCGGACGCGATGGAATTTATTTAACTCGATTACATGTTCCTTTTTGGCGTCCGGCCCAACTTTATAAGAGTTTTCCTATCACAGAAGGCCCAATGGATTTGATGCGACGACCAATGGATTTGATGAACCGGAGTCCAAATTTCTGTCTTCATCCAAATTTCTGGTTCATTTTTCCAAATTTCTGGTTCATATATCAAATTATATTTTATGAAATTGAACATGGCTGCATAGTGCATACTATAAAAACATAATCAATTGGTCTCTATAAATGATACCTTTCATGAAGAACCGAAACGGGAATCATTATATTTCAAAAGTTGAAAACTAAAGAAGCAGCAGCAGGAGGTTGCGGGAAAAACTTGCAGTACATTACATTTTAAACAAGAATTCTTCTCTATTGAGACGAACCAGATGCAGTAGAAGCAGCAGCAGGAGGTTGTTGAGAGGATCCTGAAGGTGCTCCTGCAGACCCAGCAGGTGCAGAGTCAGGTGATGGAGCAGAGACCGCGGTTGGAGATGGTGCAGGTCTTGATCCAGGACCAGGTTGCTGTGGGTACGGGTAAGCTGCTGGGGGTGGGGCATAGTGCTGCATAGGACCAGGGTGATGATGATGGTTAGGAGGATACTGCTGCTGGTAAGGCGGTGGCATATATCCATATGGTGCTGGTGGGTATGACTGGTGTGGAGGCATCATGTAAGAAGAAGATGAAGCTCCGCTGTTGTCAGCTGTGCTTGAACCACCAGCCTCTTGATTTGAAATGACTGCACCCATTCTCTGTGGGTCCATTGATGGGTAATAAGGTTTGTCTTGGTTACCTGGTGGTGGCTGCATATAGTACTGCTGCATTGGTGGGGGTTGATTGTGCTGCTGAGATATAACTGCTCGAGGTAGTAAACCACTATGAGCCACACTGCCCTGTTGGTTGGAACCATCTTGCTCAGGTCTGGGTCTTCCCCATGTGAGTTTTAGCCTCTGACCGTTCACGACTAGCCTGTTGGCGAGCTCCTGTGCAGCCTTCTCTGCACCTTCACGGGATGTGTATGTGACAAATGCACAGGCTTTGTCAGCCAAGATTCTAATAGATTCGATTTCTCCATAAGCGTAGAACTGGTCTCGTATGTCTTGCTCCAGGATTCTTGAGTTCAGCCCACCGACGTAAAGCGTTTTGATGCTTTCATCATCTGGTGATTCCAAAGTGCCCATCTCACCGGCTTTTCCAAGTAACTTCATAGCAACTGGATCATTAACACTGCAAATGTATACAAAGAAGATGAGAAACAGTTCAAACCAACCGTTTAACATGCATAAATGTAGAAGTACTAATACATGATTAAGGGAAGAATAAAAGGAAAAGACCCTATATAACAAGACTACATGAGAGCCAACATAGAGCCAACATAACATATTTCAGCACATAACTGAAGATAACAATTCACATATGTCAGTGGCTTCCAAACACCAAGCACATAAACTAATCAAGGAGAAAAGAGTACCATGGCAGAAACATACAAAATTTCACCAACTCCATTAAGGTAGATAATGAAATAAGCATTTGAGAAGGCAACAAAGCATAAATCATACAGAAGAAAATAGCTTACCCATAATAACGGTCTTTAATGTTTTGCTGGGATAGCTCTCCTGTTTCAGGCATCTCATGCCGGTATGGACATTCGGCACCTCTTGTACACTCACCCCTGATGAAGAAACTACAAACATGTGCTCGGTTCCTTTTATAGTATGGCGTTGTTCTTTGAAGCTTTAAGATAGTATCATTAGGACGCATCTTCCCGAATGACGATTCATAATCCAGTCCAGCTCTAGTCTACATATAAACAAAATTCAAATCCACTTAGATAAACCACCATGAGAAAACTATACTTAGTCATCAATCATTCATAATGGTCACATAACCTAATCAAATTCCAAACAAACTAACGCTGAAATATAATTCTTTAGTTACAAAAAAGAAAGGACAAAGAAAGTGAAGCTGGTCATACCTTCCTGTCGTGCTCTTCAGCAAAGTACTCTCTGTTGACATCACTTTTAGGGATAGAGTCATGAGTACTAATGTTGAGTGCTGTGTCCCTGACTTGAACTGGAAGACCATACTCAAGATCCAAAAGACAAACTTGGCACACATTTTTCAGCTTGCAACAAGTCTGACAAATCTCGGTCTTCTTGTATCTAGCATCGCGGCCAGGTCTCCACCTAAACACCGTGAAAGGTCTTGTACATATCTTGCATTCCTTATCGTAATTCGCTTTAGTCTACATACCAAAACACAACACCTCAGTCAGCAATTGCATCTCAAACCTAACTTGCAGCTGAAAGCTATGAGAATCAGCATTTCGAGTTATAACTAGACGAAATTGGATCGACGAAGTTGTGACCTACCTAAACCCTAAAAACCTGAATTACTAAGCTAACCACTCCAAAACACAGAGAAAACATCAACGAGCAAGAGATTGAGATCCGAAAAAAGACGATTCAGGAGCCATTGAAACAAAACAAGAGACAGGCAAATCCATAAGATTGAATCGAACGAGGAAGTGAAATTACCATTCGCACGTAGGGGTTGTCACCGAGACAAGATTCGCAGATGATTGGGAAATCGGAGCGTTCCCATCCATCGGCTTCATGATCTCTAAGTATCCTGTGAGCCATTCTCTTCTCCCTCTGATTCGATTTCTCGCGATATCGAATCTCGAACACGAACGAAGGTGACGACGACGGGGACGGGATGGATTTTATTAACTAGGGCAAAGTCGGTTTTAGATTTGTGTGCTTTTATCTTTAGAATATTACAATATAACCCCGAAACTTTCACTAAAATTCGAAATTCGACTTTTATTTTTTAATAGCACAAAACAGTCCACTAACTCATTAAGGCACTAACGCATTGGCGGGAACTAAAAATCATTGAAGGGCTAAATCCCGCCAAAATGAAATAAAATTGGAACTCCTTTAAGATGTGTGTGTGTCTGTCTGTGTCCCCAATCTTGATACCAAAATCTGCAAAACCTAACAAACGACGAGCGAGAGATGTTGGAGCTACGTCTTGTTCAGGGCTCACTGTTGAAGAAGGTTCTAGAATCGATCAAGGATCTGGTGAACGATGCCAACTTCGACTGCTCAACCACTGGTTTCTCGCTCCAAGCTATGGATTCGAGCCACGTCGCGTTGGTGTCTCTCTTGCTGAGATCTGAAGGCTTCGAGCACTACAGGTGCGACAGGAATCTCTCCATGGGTATGAACCTCGGCAACATGTCGAAGATGCTCAAATGTGCTGGAAATGATGATATCATCACTATCAAGGCTGATGACGGCGGCGACACTGTCACCTTCATGTTCGAGAGCCCCAGTAAGATTTCTTCTGATTTTATTGTGGAATGATTGATGTCAGTTCTCTTAGGGGTTGTAGTATAGTAGTCTGTATTGAGGGAGACACTTGATATGTTTTTGTTGAGGTTACCACTTGCTAGTTATTCAAAGAATCTCTTTTTGAAACTTGGTCATGTGTTGGATGATTTACAGCGCAAGACAAGATTGCAGATTTTGAGATGAAGCTGATGGATATTGACAGTGAACATCTGGGAATACCTGAGGCTGAGTACCATTCGATTGTGAGGATGCCGTCGAGTGAGTTTTCCAGGATTTGCAAAGATCTCAGTAGCATTGGTGATACAGGTACATTGTGTTTCTAATGTGAATCTGAGTTGGTTTTTTGGAGTCTTAGAAGAGGCTTGACTTGATGTTATTGTTGCAGTTGTGATCTCTGTGACTAAAGAAGGGGTTAAGTTTTCCACTGCTGGTGACATTGGAACCGCTAACATTGTGCTTAGGCAGAACACAACTGTTGACAAGGTATTATTGACTTGGCTGCTCTTTGCATAATACTATGAAACAGTTGACAAATCATCTATGGCTGATTCATTGTAGCAACATGTTGAATTGAGGTTTTTGTTTTTGTGTATTGCAGCCAGAAGATGCCATTGTGATAGAGATGAACGAGCCAGTGTCTCTCTCATTTGCCCTGAGGTACATGAACTCCTTCACAAAGGCAACTCCATTGTCGGACACAGTGACAATCAGCTTATCGTCTGAGTTGCCAGTTGTTGTGGAGTATAAGGTTGCTGAGATGGGTTACATTCGTTACTACTTGGCTCCTAAGATTGAAGAAGAAGAAGACACTAACGCCTAAGATCCCTTGATGATGCTGATGTTTTTTTTTTCGTGAGATTCCATTGTATGCCCTCTAGAATCAGTTGTTTTCTTGACTTATTATGTTTTATGATAACTGAGTTCAGCAAGATTAGTTGTCTTTGAAACTATAACGATTCATCAACAAATCAACTCCACTTTGCAAGATAATTTATACACTAACACAACCATAATTCCGTATACCTGTATACCTCAAATGTATGTGTGAACATTTACATGAAAAGGTATATTGGATTCCATTACTCTACATCAGTTCTTTGACACCATTCTACACTCTGACTACATTGTGTGGTTACATGTAAGTGAACAAGACAGTGCATCAGGTAAACCTAGTATAATACAAGTTGACTGCATCTACTTTAGTTTTACTTGTTTATGTTACAACGAAAGCACTAGAAGAGCCTGTGAAATGGTGGACTGACCCAAAGAGCTTCTTTGCAGCACCAAAATGGGTGATTCTGTAAACCCCTGGTGATGCAGACTCTGGGATTCTCCATTCCACAGTGGCATGACTCCGGGAGCTCAGCTTTGTAGGCCTTGACCACTTGAACCTCAGACATAGATCATCGTCGTCATAAACTGGGGTCCAAGTCTTGTCCTTCTGCTCTAGTCTCTCCACCAGAGCAAACGTCCCTGCCATGAACATAGTATCACTTGTTAGCATCAAAAATATGATCAAGTCACTCACTTTGAAATATCTATGACTAAGAAGCAGACACAAGCATAAGCAATTTTGGCTGATGATACCTTCTGTCAGTAGATCGTTTCTAGGGCAAGCTGACCGGAATACAACAGTCACCTGGTCGTTTCCCCTCTTCAAAGACAGGTTTTTGGGAACATCCGAGATTACATCCCCAAAACTGTCTCCGTCAGGAGTTGTGTCCATCATGACTGGTGTGAGGAAGCTCAGTTGCTTGTCAAGGAGATCCGGCGGTTGAGGACCCGGTTGAACAGGCATATCAAGGACGAGAGATTTGGAGAGTTTCTTGAACTCTTGAATGTAGCCACTGAGGGTGTGTGGGCCATACAATGTAGATGCGCCCTAAAAAAATGCAACCATTGCATCAGATACAGATTAAGAGAAACATGAACGAGCTTTTTGTTCAACAGTATCAGTGTGATAAGCTATTACCTCATATCTTTGAACTTGGTACTCCTCAAAGGTAGTCACATACTGCGAGTAACCATTAGCCAACCCAGCTATCACGACGTGAATCTCACCACTCAATTCTTTATCACCACTGCTTTTAAGCTGTGTCTTCACTGCATCACGTAGACGCCTTCCAGCCATAGTTGTAAATTCTGAACAAGAAAGATAGACGGGAATTAAAAACATTGCATCATTAGTCATATTATGAAGTGTGACAATCTGAAGATTCTCCACTACCTCCAGGAACGCTGAGAATGAAAAGTTGTCCAATACGTAGAATTTGCAATGAAAGAATTGACGGCTGGAATCAATGACAAGTTAGAGTAGAGTCTTAAAACCGTAAACAAGACTCATGGATATTCACATTTTTCTTAACTACTTACAGCCCAGTCATATGGCTTTTTCATTTCTCCAGTGTCAAGCAAGATTGGTTTTGGGTAATGACAATCGCTTTGTTTCTTGTTCGGTTTTTTAAGAACGTTTCTCACCAATCTCCAGAAAGGGTTCCCCTGATTTATCATCCAAACGGTAGACTTGAGATTTGAATAGCATGGAGGCAATATTTACCTATTGGTTGATACAATATGACTTCGACTAAATACCTTCTCATCTCCTTGTGTAAAATCAAATGCTCCTGGTCCATCTGTGGTTCCAGCAGCAAAAGCGAATCCCATTGCCGCAGGACAAGTTTTAACAACTTCTGAATTCCCATCTTTTTTAGAAGTGTCACATTGAGCTGTGAAAAGTCAACATAAACATGGCGGTAATCAACCTTCCCTTGTAGCTGTTCAGTTGCTTTGCTGAAAAGATCCAAAGCCATCTTGAATTGTCTCTCACCAATTATACGTGTACTCTCAAATTCATCAGGATAGCTGTAATGATCAAGTAAAACAGGTCAAGAGGGTATCCCTTTGAAAATTTTGTGCTATCTAATCTTGTAAGATGACAAAAAAAATAAAGACAGGTGAATACCCTGGTCCACGCCCATAGCACATCTCATTTCTTCCACCACATGTACTGTGATTGAAATCACAAGGAAGACCAGTGTCTAGGCAAAAGGCTCCAAGCACATTTGGGCTAACATCACCACAGTTCGTTTGACAGAAAGCTGAAACAAAGCCAGGCATGTCCGCCTTCCTCAGAGCACTCCTCACCCGCCTTGCAGAACTTGAAATTCTAGTTGCAGGCCTACCAGGTTGTGACTCAAAGTAAGATGCAAGCTCTATCAACTCGTCATCTGCATCAGACCAAAAAAATGAACATTATGTTGTGTTCCATCTTTAGAGACTCAATGATGTTGTTACAAAGGTGTTGTAAACTTACGGCTGTCCTGATTCTCGATTATGCTTGAAACTCTTCTAGGTATCTCATCTGAAATAAATTCTTCCGAGTAGGATCTCTCAGCAGTGTTATGTTCAAACCAGTCCTCCATAAGTCGTGCTGCAGCGCCCTTGTTGTCCCCACTGATCAAAGAGTTTGTACGACTCATGGAAGTTCCATGGGTGGCAAACCAGTTGAAACTACCTACTGGACCCCATTGATCATCCACAAACTTAAGAAGAGTCATTTCTTTATCAACATCATACTTGTAATTACTTCTTTCTTCCGAAGGGTTATTAAGATATGCACTTGGACTGCGGTTAACACCAGCATCCAAGAGTTCACCTGTAAGTTAAATTTAATTAGCTTATGAGAAATAGCAGTCCCGAAGAATAAGAGGATGTCAGTTGTTACCATTATTGATGAAAATTGATCCAGGACGAAGATTGTCATGAGCTTGTATGATACTGTGCTCAATTCCATCCACAAGGGCATCAAATGACTGACGAACAAATCCAAGAGATGTAACAATATACACCACATACTGAAGATACCCCCCTGGACCAGCATGAGTATGAATACCACTGATGCCAACATTCTTTTCTGTATATAAGTCCCCATATCTACAAAAGAGAGTTTATAAGCTGCTATGATCTTATTCAAAAAAACAACTAAGGCTAGTCAATCTAGGAAAAAGATTAGGTGGCAACATTACCTTGCCTTGAGTCTCTCGATCACTTTAAGTTTAACAATTTGTGAAGCCATACATGCGTCAAGGTTAACAAAAACAACCCGGTTCCCTTGAGGCTCAGAGACAATGAAAGTCCGAGCCCGGAGCCTGAAGTGAATACCAGATGCTACTTGCTCCATGTTAGCATAACCCATCATATTAACATCAGCTGCAGGGCCAGTAATGTCATAGCTTCCCAGTCCAATCAAATATTCAGAGTTAGAGTAAACTCCTCCGCTGGTAAGCAGAAATAACATACACGTGATCCATAATCTGAGTAAAGATATCTCCCTCATAGTGAAGTTTCTCACCACCTTCACATCACCTTCCTATGTCATAAAAATCACCGTTATTGGCAAAGCAAAACTCAAAAAATCATTTTATCTTTCTACACAAAACAAAATGCATCAACAGAAATCCGAAGATCGAGTCCATCTGAAACACGTAATTCTTATTCTTCATTCGGAAACTGAATAAAGTTAGTTACCACCATCCACTTTACTAAAGTTACTTGAAAAAAAAAAGCCACAGAACATAACTTTTTCCCCTAATCTCTTAGGAGCAAAAGCAAAAGAAAAACAGAAAGCTGAAGATAACCATGGAGGATCAGGGAGATACATGCAATCGGTCAAGGAGTAAACAACAGAAGAGAAAGTAAGTAATCGCTAACCTGATCTCAGTACGGGATTCGTCTAAAACAAACCGGAGAGATAAGTCTGATCCGATGAGCGAGGGAAGAACTATGAAGCGAGAAAGAGAAAGGGAGTGAGAGAGGCGAAGGAGAGAAGAAGAGTCTGAGAGTAGAAGCAAAGAAACGGAATTGGTGGGAGAGAATGTTGATGATGAATTTTTCTCACTTCTCTCTATTTAGTTCGTCAAAGATGATGACGACGTTGACTTTTTTCAATAAAGGTGCAGCCAAATCCAATCTTTAGTTTTTTTGGGCCAAAAACCTTTAAGTTCAATTAGGCTTTTTTATTTGGGCTTAAATACACAAAGTCCATTATGGCCCAGAAAAGAATCGAAATGCATCTAGAATTTTCAGGATAATTCCGTTTGCCAATCTCCTCATCGTTATTGTGTGAACTGTGAAGTTTAAAGAACTTGGAGTTCCGAAAAGTTCTAGAAGCTCTGGAGATTTCTTAGTCACCACCATAAATACATCATTCCACTCATCCCGTTTGCTCAGAAATCGAAATCGAAACCGTCAGAAAATCAATAACCTCAGCTTTCAAAACATCATCTTCTTCAACTTCCGAAATCATCAATCGAAAACAATGTCGCTGATTCCAAGCTTCTTCGGCAACAACAGACGAAACAACAGCATCTTCGATCCGTTCTCACTCGACGTATGGGATCCATTCAAGGACCTGCAACTGCAATTCCCCTCGTCTTCTCTCTCGGGAGAAACATCTGCTGCAATTGTGAACGCGCGTGTGGACTGGAGAGAGACGCCGGAAGCGCACGTGTTCAAAGCTGACCTGCCTGGGATGAAGAAAGAAGAGGTTAAAGTTGAGATAGAGGACGACAGTGTGCTCAAGATCAGTGGAGAGAGACACGTGGAGAAAGAGGAGAAACAGGACACGTGGCATCGTGTTGAGAGGCCTAGCGGACAATTCTCGAGGAAGTTTAGGCTGCCGGAGAATGTGAAGATGGATCAAGTCAAGGCCAATATGGAGAACGGTGTTCTGACTGTGACTGTGCCTAAGGTGGAGACTCAGAAGAAGGCACCAGTTAAGTCTATTGATATCTCTGGCTAAAAGCCAATTTAGCTTTTGAATACTCATGTTTGTGTTTTCTGGGTCTTATATGTGTGGTGTGTGTGTCTGAGTCTTCTTCTGATTGTGGTTCTTCGTTTGATTGAATATGGCTCTCTTTGTGTTTTCTTGTGGTGTATGATGTAACTATTAATGCTATTAATTAGTTAAACTCTCCAGCCTATGCCATTTTTGTTGTCACCAACCCAATTTTATGTCAACGTAAACGATGTTTAGATCTCCCTAAGATTCTCTAATTTTAATTGACTTTACCGGTTGATTTGAACAAAATCTTATGGCAAAGGATTCAAACTAACGAATTGATTTCTTGGTTAAGCAAAATTCAAAACAAAAACCAAAAAAAAAAGAATCTCAAAATTGGAAACTAAAATAAAAGAGAAATAAATGGGAGTTTCCGTTTTCACCTCGTGAGCACAAAACTCGCAACGTATAAGGAGAGAAAACAATACACAGAAAGCAAAAACAAAACAAAAAAAAAAAAAAAGTAATTTTCCAAAAACATTTCTTCCATTCTCGATCCTTCCCGGCTTTGCTTAAAGGGTAAAAAACTAGGGTTTCAATTTGCTCCTCTTTTGATTCAGGAGGTTGATCTCATCGTCTCCGTTTTCCAAAAACGGTTATTGTGTAAATCATTTGGATCGATGTTGACGTGAATTTTGTGTATTTTTTTTTGGCGTAGGTTTGATCGATCGGATTTGAGAAGCAATAATGGCGAATCGAATAGATCACGAGTACGATTACTTGTTCAAGATCGTCCTCATCGGCGATTCCGGTGTTGGTAAATCCAACATTCTCTCTAGATTCACCAGAAACGAGTTCTGTCTCGAATCCAAATCTACCATCGGCGTCGAATTCGCCACCCGTACTCTACAGGTGTGATCCAAATCTCCCCTTTCTCCGATCTTGTTGTTTTAGATCTGAACGTCCTCTGTTTTGAAAACGGATTCTATTAGGTGTTTGTTTGAAGATGTAAACTGTAGATATTTGTTCTTTTGTTCATGCGTCTTATGCATTTAGGTTGAAGGGAAAACAGTCAAGGCTCAGATTTGGGATACGGCAGGTCAAGAGCGATACAGAGCAATCACAAGCGCGTACTACAGAGGAGCCGTTGGAGCACTTCTTGTCTACGACATAACCAAGAGGCAAACTTTTGAGAATGTGCTGAGATGGTTACGTGAGCTAAGGGATCATGCTGATTCCAACATTGTTATCATGATGGCTGGAAACAAATCAGATCTGAATCACCTGAGATCTGTTGCTGACGAAGATGGAAGCTCTCTTGCTGAAAAGGAAGGTTTGTCGTTTCTCGAGACATCTGCTTTAGAAGCAACCAACATCGAGAAAGCGTTTCAGACCATTTTGTCTGAGATTTATCATATCATAAGCAAGAAAGCCTTGGCTGCACAAGAAGCTGCAGGTAACCTTCCTGTTCCGGGACAAGGAACTGCCATCAATATATCAGAATCATCTGCTACTAACAGAAAAGGTTGCTGTTCTACCTAGTTGTTTACCTCTCCCAACTATAGCACATGACTAAATCCAATCAGTCACACTTTTTTGAGTTTTTTTTTTCAAGAATATCTCTTTTGATCTTTTTTCCACAGTTCCTTTTTTTTGTTTAACTTCGGCAAGTATAGCATACCTTTTTTTGTTTTTCCAGGTCTTTGTTCTTCCGTATTGAATTTTTATCATTTCATGTTACAATGAGTCTGCTTAGTTGTATTGAGACACAACATTTTCCCAGGAAAAAAAAAAGTTTTTATTTCATCATGCAGAAACATTTCTTATTTCTATGAAGGTCATAACTGATTCGACGTGCGCTGTTACATGGTGGATAATAACATACTGATAAACGTAGAAAATGATCTCCATAGGTTAATCTCTTTGTTTGGCTAGTGTATAGTACTTGATCATTGGAATAGCATAGCCAAAGTAGTCTTTTACTTGTCTATTAAAAAATTATGGTTAATAATTGCTTTGAATCCATGCATAATTTATATAATGGGATTAAATCATGTAAATTTCAAAAAAGAATGTGAGTAATGAATTAGAAGAAAACATCCAACCAGTGAATCAAGACCACCCTCTTTTGGGCTTAAGACCTTCCTTTTCCCCTAGTGTCTTCGATTAGGTTGGAAAGTGAACTTTTAGACTGGAAAATTTGTTTCCTTTTAGCCGCAATCTCCTGTTTATTACCTTTTTCGTCTCTTTTCCTTGAAATTGTAGTTTCGCTGAAAGGTTTGTGTTTGATTGTTCTTATCTTCCTGAGTCAAGATCTTCATTTTCAGTCCTTGAGCTTGGAGTTTGGAGATTTGTTATCTTGGGTAGTAAGTGTTTGGTATTGAGTCATTGTTGGAAGGTGCGATCGGTGGTTTAGTTATGTCGTCGGCGATGGACAAGGCGTTGATGGCGATGTCGTTAGAAGAAGAGGAGGAGGTTCCGTTTGTGATGCCAGATCTCCCAGAGTTTATGTCTATGGAGAGAAATGCTTTGAGTCTTATTGGGAGAACTCTAAATCCATCTGTGCAACCTATGAAGGATCTTATCCGTGTTATGCTAAGGAAATGGCAGAAACCTGGAAGGATGAGGGGAGTTGCTCTCTCAAAAGAAAGATTTCAGTTCATCTTCAACTCAGAACATGATCTGCTGGAAGTTTTAGCGAAAGGGGCTCATACTTATAATGATTGGTCAGTGGCAGTGGATAGGTGGTATGAACATCCGCCGGCTAATTATTTGCAAGTTATCCCTATTTGGGTCCAAATTTGGAATGTGCCTATCAATTTCTATACAGTTCAGGCTATTACGGCTTTGGGGGAATTGATTGGTGAAGTAAAAGAAGTAGCTTTTGATCCAGATAAACCTCAAGTGCAAGAATTTGTGAGGGTGAAGGTTCTTTTTGATGTTTCCAGACCTTTGAGGAGATCCAAGGAGGTTAGTTTACCTCAGGGTGGCTCAACTGTGGTGCGCTTTCAGTATGAGAGAATTCAAAAAAGGTGCTATGAGTGTCAGAGGTTGACACATGATCGAGATGTTTGTCCTATTTTGGTCAAGAAAAGACAAATAGAGGCGGAGGCTCGGAGAACAGGGATTCCTACTCAAATTTTAGTCAAACCCCTGTTTCTCAAGGAGTCTGATCCCTTGTTTGGAGTTTTGAGAGAAGATCAAGTTGGGGTAGATCCTGCTACTGGTAGACAAAGGATTGCTAATGAGGTCTTGGAAGGAATGAGGCAGTACTTATTGGTAAACAATAATGAAGAAAGGTCAATCAAGATAGCCAGAATAAGGAAGTCAATCAGTGAAGTGGAAAAAGATCCTATAGCTAAGAAGACCATTCTGAGAATGGAAGAGGCCCATGTGGTTCATCTAGATGTGAACAAGGATAAGGGTTTGGTTTTTGGTTTCGACGAAGGTGATCAAAGGATGTTGTCGGGGTCCAGTGCAGATATTAATTTGAGTGGAGTAGTTCCGGATTTGAGTTCTTTTCCCAGTAAAGCTTGGGTGGAGGATTTCCAGAATTCTGTGGGTAATAAAGAGTTTGGGGATTATTTGGCTTTGTCTCAACCTTTTCAGAATAGAGTAACGGGTTTTAGGGCTGGCTGTTCAGAAGCGGGTCCTTCCGGCTCTAATACTAAAGCAAAGGCAAAATCAAGGAAAAGACTTCCATCCAGATTAAGGAAAGCTAATGCAAAGGATTCAAAGCTTCCAATAGTAGCTCAAATGGTGCGGATGGATTTAGAGCGTGGGGTGAAGGACAAAAGAAAAGCAGAGAATGAAGGTTCTAGCACTGCTAAATGTTTAAAGCTAAACCCTTTGAAGGTGATCCCAAATGAGGGATCGCCCAATGGTTAATGAGCATCATTAGCTGGAATTGCCAAGGCTTGGGACGGTCTCAAGACTTGGTGATTCCCCGTCTCAAGGAAATGCGTAAAAAACATTTTCCTGAGATCTTGTTTCTGATGGAGACTATGCATAGTAGAAATAGGTTGTTTGATATTCAGTGTCTTTTGGGTTATGATCGTTTATATACGGTGGAGCCAGTGGGTAAGTGTGGTGGATTGGCTCTTTTGTGGAAAAGTAGTGTCCAGTTGGACTTTTTGTATGAGGATAAGAATCTGATTGACATCCAAGTGCAGTTCGGTGCTGTAAACTTTTTCCTCTCTTGTGTGTATGGTGATCCGGACAGCAGTCTGAGGAATAATGTGTGGGAAAGAATTTCTAGGTTTGGGGTTGGAAGAAAGGACAGATGGTGTATGGTAGGAGATTTCAATGCCATTTTACATAATGGGGAAAAAATTGGTGGTCTGAGGAGGCCAGAGTCTTATTTCAAACCTTTCTCTCAGTTGTTGGAAGCTTGTGGGTTGATGGAGCTGTCAAGTACAGGAAATAAATTCACTTGGGCAGGAAGAAGAGGAGATTATTGGGTTCAATGTAGGCTTGATAGAGCGTTTGGGAATCAAGCTTGGTGTGATGCTTTTCCTGCAGCCAATCAAGCTTTCCTTGAAATGAGAGGGTCAGATCATAGACCTGTTCTCATTGGTCTAATGGCTTCTCAGGAAGTTTACAGGGGGCAATTTCGATTTGATAAAAGGTTCCTAAACAAAGAAGAGGTTAAGTCTGCTATTAAAAAAGCGTGGAAGCCAGGCTTATCTAGTAGGGGTTTTCTGGTGTCTCAAAGATTGAGAGATTGTAGAAAAGCGTTGAGTTCTTGGAAAAAGAAGACTAATCTCAACTCAAAACAGAGGATCCATCAGTTGGAGGCAGTCCTTGAAAAGGTTCAGTCTCAACGTTGGCCCAATTTACAGAGACTGCATATTTTGAAAAAGGAGTTAGCAAAAGCTTACTTCAAGGAAGAAGAATATTGGAGGCAGAAAAGTCGAAAGAAGTGGTTGCGATCAGGTAACAGAAATTCTAAGTTCTTCCATAGTGCAGTAAAAGGCAATAGGGATCATAAGAGGATAGATCAGTTAAGAGATGCAAATGGAGAACTTATGAAATCTGAAGCTGCTAAAGGGGAAGTGGCATCGGCCTATTTCAATCTCCTTTTCAAATCGTCTAATCCTCAATCCTTTCAGCAATGGTTTTCTGGTTTCCCAGCCAGAGTAACAGAGGAGATGAATGATTCTCTCATGGAAAAAATTTCGGCTGAGGAGATTAAGGAGGCTGTGTTTTCAATTGATCCTTCCAGTTCTCCGGGTCCAGATGGCATGTCTGGTTTGTTCTTCCAGAAATATTGGTCGACAGTTGGAGCTCAGGTAACTATGGAGATCCAAGGTTTTTTCGAAGATGGTGTATTCCCTGTGGAATGGAATTATACACATTTGTGTCTCCTGCCCAAAACTCACAATCCGGTTGAAATGAGTGATTTGAGACCGATAAGTCTTTGTTCTGTGCTTTACAAGGTGATCTCCAAAATATTAGTCAAGAGAATGCAACCGTTACTCCCGGTAATTGTTTCTAGTAACCAGTCTGCGTTTGTGTCTGAAAGATTGATCACTGATAATATTTTGGTTGCACACGAAGTTGTTCATGGTCTCAAAACTAATAAGGAAATCTCCTCTCAGTTTATTGCAGTTAAAACTGATATGTCCAAGGCCTATGATCGAGTAGAGTGGAGTTATGTGAGAGCGCTGCTAAATGCTTTGGGTTTTCATGGTCGGTGGGTGGAATGGATTATGCTCTGCATAACGACAGTGACCTTCTCGGTTCTCATTAATGATCAACCTTTTGGTATGATCTTTCCTCAGCGAGGTCTGCGTCAAGGGGATCCATTGTCACCCTTTCTGTTTGTGCTCTGTACTGAAGGCTTGACTTATCTGCTTAATAAAGGGCAAGAAGAAGGAAAGATACAAGGTATCAAATTCTCAGAAGATGGTCCTGAAGTTCATCACCTCTTATTTGCGGATGACAGCCTCTTCATGTGTAAGGCGGACCTGGAGCAGGTGTCCTTTCTCCAAGAAGTCTTGAGTAAGTATGGAGCAGCTACGGGTCAAACTATAAATCTGAGTAAGTCCTCAATTACCTTTGGTTTAAAAGTGAGTCCACTTTCAAAGAGTGGTATCCAAGGAAAAATGGGGATCTCAAGGGAAGGTGGTGCAGGGACTTATCTGGGTATGCCTGAAAGTTTTAGTGGGTCAAAGGTGGAGTTATTGAGCTACATCAAAGAGAGGCTAAAAGCAAAACTGTCGGGTTGGTATGGAAGATTCTTATCTCAAGGAGGTAAGGAGGTTCTATTGAAATCAGTCGCACTGGCGATGCCGGTCTTTGTGATGTCCTGCTTTAAGTTACCAAAATCTACATGTTCTACTCTGGCTAGTGCTATGTCGGATTTTTGGTGGGGTAACGCTGAGCATACAAAAGGAATACATTGGCAAAGCTGGGAGAAGCTTTGTCTACCAAAAGACCAGGGAGGTTTAGGATTCAGGGACATCCCATCTTTCAATCAAGCCCTCTTGGCGAAACAAGCGTGGAGAATTCTTCAATACCCCAACAGTATCTTTGCTTTGGTAATGAAGAGTAGGTATTTTCCGAACTCTGACTTTCTGGATGCAGTGCTTGGTGTTAGTCCCTCCTATGCTTGGAGAAGTATCCTCCATGGAAGAGAGCTTCTATCTAAGGTTCTTGAGAAGAATGTTGGTAATGGAAGATCAATTCAAGTGTGGATTGATGACTGGATTGAAGATGAGGGGTGGAGAGCTCCATGGAGGAAAAATAATTTCTTCAATCCAGCTCTGAAGGTGTCGGATTTGATTGACAGGGAGAAAAGGGATTGGGACAATGATTTATTGGAATTTCACTTTTTTCCAGCAGATATCATCCGAATAAAGAAAATCAAGCCAGTAACGGAGGTTGATGATTTCTATGCTTGGAAACATAACAAAAGTGGTGATTTCTCAGTTAAATCGGCTTACTGGTTAATATCTCAATCAGCCAATCCCCAGATCAGAGAGGAGGTAAATCAACAACCTTCAACAAACCCTTTAAAGTCTGAAGTTTGGGCATTGCAAACAGATCCAAAGCTCAAGGTTTTTTTGTGGAAAGTCTTGTCCGGATCTCTACCTGTTACGGTTGCTTTGAAAAAAAAAGGGATGAAGATGGATGATACTTGTCAGATTTGTGGAACTGAGGAAGAGACGATAAATCATGTGTTGTTCTCTTGTTCCTTTTCGAGACAAGTTTGGGCTCTTTCAGGTATTCCTTCTCCTGAAAAGGGTTTTCAGGAGGGCTCTGTTTTCTCCAATGTTCACTATCTCATGTCAAATAGAAGAAACAGGAAGTGGCCTGAGGATTTTGGTAAGATCTTCCCATGGACTATATGGAGGATTTGGAAAAACAGAAATCTTGTTTCCTTTGAAGGTAAAGCTTTCACTCCTCAAGAATTGGTTCAAAAAAGTCAAGATGATTTGTTGGAATGGTCTGAGGCTCAAATTCTTGAGAGTGCTGAGGAAGAAGAAGAAGCTGGTAAGGGTAGTAGAAACTTTGAAGGAAGGTCCAAAGAAACGAGACAAGGTAAAAAGGAATGGAAGACTCCTCCTTTGAATTGGTTAAAATGTAACATTGGAGTTTCTTGGTCTCATAGAAATAAATTGGCGGGTGGGGCTTGGGTTCTTCGAGACCACAAAGGAGTTGTTCTGTTGCATAGTAGAACAGTTTTTACTTTGGTCAAAGATAAGAAGGAAGCTCAGTTCAAAAGTTTAGTGTGGGCTATGAAAAGTATGCACAGTCACCGAGTTGAGAATGTGATCTTTGCCTTGCAGGACGAATGCTTGGTAAAAGCGATTGTTAAACCTGCAGTTTGGCCTTCATTTAGATATCAATCTATGGAGGTGAGTTTTTTGTGTACATATTTCAAAAAATGGAAATTCTTTTTGGAAAACTTTTCCTCAAACAGAGGAGCTGGTCTGATAGCAAAGAGTGTGACCGAAGAGGGACGTTTTCACTCATATGTTGCAGTAAGTCATCCATTCTGGCTAGAGGGGCTATTTGCTGAAGAAAGAGCATCAGCTGCTGTTTGAGTTAAAGTTTTTAATACATATGGTAGAGGCTTTGTATCCTGGTAGTTGGTTAAAAGCTAGTTGTAGTGTTTTGAGAGTCAGGAGATGAAATTCTGTTTCCTCCTGGGCTAGTAGTGTTTGGATTTGTAAAAATTTACATCCTTCTAATATAATTCCAGTTGACCAAAAAAAAAGAATTAGAAGAAAACATAATACTAAGAATGTGACACCAATAAAATTAAAATGTGGAGACCATCATAAAATTAAAATAGGGAGGCTGAGGAATGAGGATGGTGTGAGTTGTACTGATGCGCACGAGAGGGGGACTACAGCGAAAAAGTCCTGCCTCTGATAGAGAGAGTGGTAAAAAAAAAAAAAAAAAAAAATTATTAAAAAAAAAAAGAAAAAAAGAAAAAAAGGTTGGTGAAAAAAATAAAATAAAATAAAGAAAAATCTCAGTGTTTCAGATTTCGTTGCTTTTTCGTGACAGTCTGTTGTTGTTTGTATCAACTGCGTGGCCTCTCTCCCACCTCTTTCTTCTTCTTCTTCTTCTTGTTCATCCTTACCACTTGTCTTCAATAGATCCCATCCATGGCTTCCCTCATCGAATCTGGTTGGCAGGTACCCCTCTTAGTCTATCTCCTCCTCTTTTTTTGCGATTTCTTTGGTTTCCCCCGTCTTCGCTGGCATTGGGATACATTATACATATATGCGTGTTTAATTTTCTATTCGTTTTGTTCTTTATCCACCCGCTCTAGATTGCATTGATCGATCGGGTTTTACTTTGGTGTCGTGTCGATTGCTCTACTGTTTTAGATCTAAATTTGACAGTGCCAAATTACATAGGAATCATGTTCATGAGTGTGTTTTCAGTTTCCGTTTTGTTTTTTTTTTTGGGAGCTTAAACGGATCTATGTGTGAACCTAAGAACGCATTAATGATCTATGTATAATCTAGTCGCTGTTAAAGTTGCGGAGTTCCCAATGATCAGCATCCGAATACAGCTAAAAGCCGTTGAGTTGTTTTTTACTAATTTGGATTTTGGATGATCTTTCCCCACCTGAAGAATTGACTAGCAGCAGCACTATATTATTAATACTTAATGCATACTGATTATATGAGTATTTAACACGTGTTGATCGGCATTACTGTTTTTCCTGGACCATCATTTTCTTCAATGTTTGCTTCTACTTTTAATGACACAGACGTTGTTGATATGTCAGTAGTATTTGTTTCTACTATATAACTAAACCTATCAGATGACGTTTTCTCTTTTATTGTTGTCTCTATCATGAGTTTATTTATTATCTTATCTTTATGTGGTTGATGATGCAGTACCTTGTGACACATTTTAGCGACTTTCAACTCGCCTGCATTGGGAGTTTTCTCCTCCATGAAAGTGTCTTTTTCTTATCTGGTCTCCCTTTCATTTGTCTTGAAAGGGCTGGCTTTCTCAGCCAATACAAAATTCAGGTTTCTCTCTTCTTATTCACATTATCGTGTCCTATGTCTCTTCTACTTATGCTTTTATAGTTTTGTGCGATGGTTTGAATATGATCGTGTAGAGGTTGTTGATCCCCCAAGAGTTCTGTCACACATGAAAGTGTTTTCTTGTTAAGGCAACTGTACTAGTGATTATGAATCTGATTCTTTTCTCTGTTTTTCTTAGCCTTTATGATCAACAAATACTTTTGTTTTGGTTCTACGCAGACCAAAAATAACACGCCTGCAGCCCAAGGAAAATGTATTACTCGCCTGCTGCTTTATCATTTCTGCGTAAACTTGCCTCTGATGATAGCCTCTTATCCTGTCTTCAGAGCCATGGGAATGCGAAGCAGTTTTCCTCTACCGTCCTGGTATTGATGTTAAACTCTTTCATTTTGGCAATAGAAACAACAACAACAAAAAAAAAAAAAACATAATCAAAAGCTGTCAGTGTTGAGCATCATGAAAGAACCTGAGCTTATGTTTGATCAGGTATATAAGACCCTCTTTGGTGATGGTCCTGCAGGAAAGAAGTGTCTGCCCAGTTATTCTTCTACTTCATCATTGAGGATTTTGTCTTTTATTGGGGTCATCGGATCTTGCATTCAAAATGGCTGTACAAGAATGTCCACAGTGTACATCATGAGTAAGTTTCCAGTCTTGTTCACCATCTGTTTTCCAATTCTAATACTAATGTAAGCCTAAAAGCAACTATTTTATGATATCCCAGATATGCCACACCATTTGGTTTGACATCAGAATATGCTCACCCTGCTGAGATTCTATTCCTGGGTTTTGCTACCATAATCGGTCCAGCTCTCACCGGCCCCCACCTGATTACTCTCTGGTTATGGATGGTCTTGAGAGTGCTTGAGACTGTTGAGGCACATTGCGGTTATCATTTCCCATGGAGCCTCTCCAATTTTCTTCCTCTGTATGGAGGGTAAGATCACACATCTAGCCAGCTCTCTTGAATTTCGAATCTATAATAACTTGTTATTAATGGATTTTTTTTACTAATTTTGGTAACAGCTCTGACTTCCATGACTACCATCACCGACTGCTCTACACTAAGTCTGGCAACTACTCTTCAACATTTGTGTATATGGACTGGTGATCCTCTGAATTATATATCTCTTTGCTTTCCAGAAAAGATCTAAACTAGTTTTTAGTCCAGTGTGTAAAATTCGTCTCTGGTGTTCTGCAGGATCTTTGGTACTGACAAGGGATACAGAAGACTGAAGACCCTTAAAGAAAATGGTGACGTGAAACAAAAGTGAAATGACCAGTGTGGATTGCAGAGTACATTTGTCTCCGGAGAGGTCTTATTCTGCAACCTCGCCTTTTCCTTAACATTTTGTTATCGGGTTGCTGCAACTGTCGTGTGTCTTAGTTATGTGTGGCTAGAATTGCTACAAATGTGGCCATATTTGGAAAAAAAAACATTTGGTACTTCAACTGATTATGTTGTTTAGGTTGGGCAATTGAATCATTTGGTATGTGTCATCGATTTGAAGCTTAATAATATGCTTCTCATATTTT
The DNA here is from genome assembly GCA_023657505.1 of Camelina hispida. Taxonomy (NCBI): domain Eukaryota; kingdom Viridiplantae; phylum Streptophyta; class Magnoliopsida; order Brassicales; family Brassicaceae; genus Camelina; species Camelina hispida. Next base: position 2,937,625 of record CP094631.1, read on the forward strand.
TTTGCCAAGTTAAGATGCTGCTACCAATTCTATTGTTCACGAGGTATTCAAACGGGTAAACATGGCGTTACTCAGTGATCCAATACGATCTTAAAAAATGGGAATACTACCATGTTTTGTATTTTTTTCCTGGCTGAAAAGATTGTGCTTTTGTTTTTGGTTACGTTACGTATAAGTTTGGGGTATGTCAAAATGCTTTCGGTCTGTTGGGTTCGGCCCGGTCCATTTGATGCACGTAGATTCACTGACTTGGTCGTTTTCCTTCCGAATATAATGACAGCTAACTTATGTTGACATTCAATCTGATCAGTGAACATGTTTAGATGAAACACTGATTAGGTCAGATTATATCTCAATCAGAACAATCACCCGACACCGACAAGTACAAAATTCGCATATAAAATGTGCATCGGTCCTTTGGTGGGTCACGTCCTTTATCCGTGGTGTAGGGTTTTCTTTGTTTACCACTTTGACACGTCCTTCCCCTGTTATCCCCTCTCTCACTATCATTGATTCATTTCCGTGAGATTTTGAATTTCTTCAAACACAAAACTGCTCACTCGTTGTAAAAGATTAAAGTCTCTCGTTTAGCAAAAGAAAATTCCCAATGATGTTCTCGAAGATCACCACGTGTATCCGAAGTCCGAACTAATTGGTTTTGTTTAAAAGCTAAAGAAATATGTACATCACTTTCTATTATTGAATCTTGAACTGATTCCACCTAAGACAGTGACACATCCTGTCTTCCTTTTCTGTTTGTTCATTACACACATCGAAGAGAAGTAACAAAAACAATGGTTCAGAACAAAAAAAACCACCCAACCATACCTCCGGTTCAGCCATTTTAAATAAACCGGGGAATATTTTTTTTTTTTAACAATGCTGCCTTTTTTTTTCCTCTCTTTTTAGACCATGTGCATCGGCATATTTTCCTCCGTCCCTCGTAATTAAATTGTTAAATTTAAATCAAAATAAAGAAATTACCCAAGAAACGTACCTACATATGGGACGTCCCATATCTCCGTCCTTCGTTACACGTGGCGTTGTTTGTGTTGTTTGCGTAGGGGAACCCAAAACGTCGAAGCTTCGAGTTTTTCTCTCCGACCCTCTCTCTCTTGTCTCTATCTCTCTTGACGGTGGCCGGCGATTTCTTCCGTTACAATACTGAATACAAATTCATTAATCTTGGTCTTCGTCTCCTCCAACAAGTCTTTTTCTCACACAATGGATTCTCGAATTTTTCTCGCATTTTCCCTATGTTTTCTCTTGATTCTTCCTAAATTCTCATCTGCACCTACCCAATTTTTCACTCGATCGAGTAACAACAGGTTTAGAAGATTACGATGAAATTGATTCGATTGTGTTTTCTTTCGAATTTTGGTTTTAACTCTCAGAGGGGGTTTTTTTTTTTTGCAGAGATGGGTCTGCGATTAAGATGAAAACGAGTGCTTCTTCTTTTGGTTTTGATCCAACTCGTGTTACTCAACTCTCTTGGACTCCTAGGTTTGTTTTATCTTATTGATCTTTAATTTGTTTTTGTTGATTCTGATTTGTGTTTTAAAGTTTGTGACTTGGTTTTTTGCAGAGCTTTTTTGTATAAAGGGTTTCTTACTGATGAGGAGTGTGATCATTTTATCAAATTGGTATAGAAATCTTTAAATGTATTCTTAAGTTTTTTTTTGTGTGTGTGATTCTTTAAGAATTAGTGATGATGGAGTTTTGGATTTGGTATTTGGTTTTAAAAGGCGAAAGGAAAGCTTGAGAAGGAGATCAATTTGTGTCTGTGAATGTGCAGATTAGAAGTTTGAGAGGCTTGCTTGCTCAGTTACTCTTGAATGCTAAAGAGGCTGGTATACAATTCAACCAGTTAAGTGATGACAGGACATCGACAAATCAAAGACTCAAGGAGTTAAATGTTGAGTTCGCATCTCCGCAGGATCATATTGATGTTCGGAGGCAGATAGTATTGAGAGTAAAATTTCAAGGGCTTGCAGGTCGATATCAAGGGCTCAAATCTACTGATTACAATGGAGTCTTGAAGATTGCAGATTTCGGGTTAGCAACGTTTTTGACCCACAAAACTGCGTTCCATTGACAAACCGTGTTGTGACTCTTTGGTATCGACCCCCGAGCTTATGCTTGGAGCTTGTCATTATGGTGTTGGTGTTGATCTGTGGAGCACAGGCTGTATCTTAGGTGAATTATATTCGGAAACCGATCCTGGCTGAGAAAACAGAGGTACATACACTATTTAAAACATCTAGAACTCATATCTTCTAGTAAGCTTAAAATCCGATTTATGATTTAAACTTTTCTAGGTAGAGCAACTGCATAAAATCTTCAAGCTATGTGGTTCACCAACAGAAGATTACTGGAGGAAACTGAAGCTACCATAGATCCTGATAAGAGAGGCTCTGCAGCTAGTGCTCTTGAGAGTGAGGTGCGTGTGTTAACTTAAGGTTGATGTTTTGATTTTGTGATCAATTATTTTTCAATTCATGCATTTTAGTTGATATCACTAAGTTTTTGTGGAGCAGTACTTCAGAACAGAGCCCTTTGCTTGTGATCCATCTTCTCTACCACCCAGGAGAAGCATGAGAGACAAGACTCGCAGACAAGACGATCACACGAAAGAAAACTCATCCCACCGGTAAAAGCTAATAATCCATCACTTTCAGCTGCTGTGGAAGGTAACAAAAGGCTCGATCTGCTATGGTTCGGTGTTCCTACGATCCATCAATCTTAACTTAACTTAACAAAAACTTGTTGGCCAATACAGAATCCATAGGAGGAAGATCCAAAATTTTCCTTAACACTAAACATATGTTTGTAACTTGTTTTTACTCATTTATTTAAATAATTAATTTTTTAAATTAAAAATACTATGAAGGACAACATCCTAAAGGACACCAATGCTATACAAAATTTAAGAAACTCTCAAAATATGAATAAAATAATTGAAGGACCAAAATTCTGTCCCAACTGATGCACATGCCCTTAGGTTCGGAGATGAAGATTTGAGCAACCTTCGTCCCAAGGAAAAAGAATCATTTTAAACAAAAGAAAAAAAACGGTGGGAGTAGAGTGATTTAGGAGATTAGTGTCAAGCTACGTGTCTCTTTCTTCTTCTTCTGAGATCAACAACGACGACGCTTACGTTGTCGCTACTGTGTTTTGCCAACGCCAGCTTCGTCAGCAACACTGACGCCTCCGTACATGCTTTGTCCGTGATCTCTCCTCTCTTCCCGTTCTTTCTTGACCCCACAACCTTCTCCTCCTCTGCCTCTTTCCCTTCTTCTTCACTTCTCCCGGGAGTTTGAGTTTCTCCTCGCCGTCTTCCTGATCCTCCACGACCACCCTTTCTATTTAAACACATGTGCACCATCGCACACGCAGCCTCGTTCGTCACTACGTCCCATAACCCGTCACTCGCTAGAATAAGAAACTCATCTTCCTCCGTTCGATCCGTTACCGTCACTTCCGGCTCCGAAGTCACGTACGGTTTCAAGTAGTTGTCTCCTATAGCTCGTGACATGGCTAAAACGCCTAGGACTCTTGCACCATCCCAGTATATCACTCGTCCTCCTGCTTCTTGGATTCGATCAAGCTCATCTGGACGATCCGGCTGTTCAATAATATCAAACGTAAAAAACCAAACTTAAATCCAAACAAATTATCAAAATATAGAGAGATGATAAGAGACTGACCTTGTGATCTGTAGAAAGAGGCACTGCTTTACCATTCCGACAAAGAACTGCTCTCGAATCTCCGCAGTTGGCGACAACGATCTTCTCCGGCGTAATGACGGAGACAACGGCTGTGGATCCAACGGCGTCAGAGTCGGGAGTCTGAAGCTCACATCTACAGTTAGCACTCATCACAGTTTCACCCCAACGAACAACTTCTTTATCCATGCGAGTGAAGCTACGTTCCATCATCTTTTTCCAATCTTCCTTCTTATCCGAAAGAGCTTCTTCTTGAACCAACTCGTGAAGCCTCTCTTTACACCTCGCCGCAACCTAAAAAGAAAAAAAAAACGACGCCGTTCTTGATCAGACAAACTGATAAAATAACAATTAAAATAAAAATCTAAATAACAAAAACGGCGTCGTACGTGAGAACAGCCATGGCCGTCGTAAACACCAAAAAAGTGCCATCTCGTTCGAGAAAACTCCGTTTGCTTCCGTACAAAAGACGGATGAATCGACACCGCATCTTCCATATCTCTCCTTCTCCCACACACCGATGCGACGCCGTATCTCGGCCTTGGATCCGACTCTTTCACCGTCTTCTTAGAAGGAAGATTAATAACCGTACTACCATTCTCGACTGACGATGAGTTTATGGAGACGTCACTGTCGTCTTCAAGTACAACACTCTCTTCCGGTGATGATGATGCACAGTTAACAAAATCGTACTCTTCTTGTTTGTTACGCTTAGTATAAACCCCCTCAGATATCTCTTCCACGGCCGTCGGATTTAGCGCAGAGGGAGACATCCTGAATCGTTGAACACCACCAATCCTCCACTTCCGGCTACACCAAGACGGCCTAGATTCACAAGTCGACGTTTCGTCCTCATAACATATATCAGCCATAATATATCAATCTCCGCTTCAGGTAACGAATCTGTTTTTGATATAAAATAGAAAAAATCTTTTTCTCTGCAATTATTTTGTTTGATGATAGAGCATGCAATTGAATAAAAAATTTATCATCGTTACACGTTACAAAGGCTTGCCATTTATATACCCCACGCGCCTCCTACCGCTTCACAAAAACAGAAATATATATATAAAAATTCCTTTTTTTTCTTCTTCGTTTTCAAATTTAACTTTTTTTTTTTTTTTAACTTTGATTTTTCTCCTTTGGAAAAAATCTTTACTTATAATGACGTGACGTATTTGGTCTTGTGTCTTTAAAAAAAAAAACAAGATAAATCACGACCGTTCATCTAGTCGCTATACAATCTAGAAATGGACCACGTAAGCATCACAATCAGGTGGGAGAGGTACGTGGCCCAATGAAAATGCAACAGAAGGGGAGAGAGTAAGTTCCTTTCGCGCCACGATTGTGGTCCATTCTTTCTCTCCAGACCTTCCTTTTAATTTTTCTGCCTCTTCAAATTGTCTCCTTAAAGATAAAACATCTGTCTAATCACTAATCACCAAATTTAATTTTTCTTATTTAATTCTAAAGAATCCCATTACGTTAGTTAAAAATCTTGATATTGTAGTTAATTAACCTTAATTTGATCTATAATTAGGTCAACTTTTCCAAGACTAACGAATTAACTACGAAAACTTATAACAGCGATTTTGCTATCTACCTTCTTAATTATATACTGTCAAGAAGTGTGTGAATTACACGTATGTTAACTTTTCATATTAAAATTATCTTTTCTTTGTTTTATTACTTTACTACAGAACATCTGTTATTTTGTTGAATTACTATCTATATGGACCGAGACTATAATCTCGTAAGACAACGGCTATATATTAATATATGCATTACGTGAATTTGCAATGTATCAAAGACTCGCTAAATATTACTGATCTTTATATGTTGCATCTTCAAAATACTCCCAATTAATTAAAATCTTGCATTACCAATTTACCACAAATAGATGCCTATTATAATAAGTTGATGGCAAAAAAAATATATATATATATATCAAAGGCGGTTATTTATATGGTTTAAGTCAGTTTCAAACTATAGTAGTACTTGCTTGTGAATTGTGATCATATTACCTGTTTGTGTATAACACCATTCTGATGGAAATATTGAAAAAGTTTTTACAGTTTATTCATGATTAGCTAACAAACATAATCAATGAAAAGAGACTAACGAGTAGAGTTTAGTCAGTGCATAAACATCCATGATTTTATCCGTATCTCTAAAAAATTAGTATATAGTATTTGATTTGTCGGAGAAGCTTAGATTTGAATTCGGAGTACTTAAAGAGTTCAGATCCACAAAGATTCTCAGCACTCAAAAAAAAAAATATATATATATATATATATATATGTTCAGCATTTTTATAATTAAACTATAAGCTTATAATAATTTAAGAGAACAATTATATTTCTGATGAATTGAAAATAACAAATCTTGTCTCCACTAAGTGAGATTTGATATATAATAATAAGCACGAGATATTCACGCAACTAAATCTTATCTGTTCACCCGTTAAGCAGTAGTTACATTCATGATGATTATTACCTAAACAAACAAAATCTATATTACTAAAAATTAAATTAAGGATTTAGCACGAGAAAGCCGTACATAGGACACGTAATTGCCTTGGAATTAGGATTTAGGAGTTTTGTTCACCGTTAAAGCCATTTCTCAATTTTTAATTATAAAATAAAATAAAAACAAAAACAAAAAAAGGCTTTTTTTTGGTGAAGAAGTGGCCCAACCATTTATTTTTCTCGACGTTTTTTATTTTCTTTTTGTTCAATTACGGCGACTATGGGAGCCACCAAACTTTATTAGAGAATCTGAGGGCTCAGTGTTTCTCCACCGTACACGTGTTACCATCGCAGCTCTCCATACGTTGGATATTTTTTTACTGACTATACTAGTGTTTGCAGTGAAGTTAGGTCGCTTTGTCTCTCACAGTCTCACTCTCAAGAAGTCACATACATGACAACAACATCTTCTAATGTGTCTCGACTGCAAAAAAATGCTACTAATTGATTAGCAGCAATCCTTTGCATGTTTCCTTTTTTCTCGCCGGACAATCTTCTTTTATGTTTCGTTTTGGAGCATATATTAGTGTTGGGATCGACTTCAGATAGAGTTTTCGACCCACATTAAGACTCTCTTTCATCCACGTATCACATTTCTATTCCCTGTTTTTTTAAAAAGTGGAAAATTGGAAAAATCTCACTCCCAAACAAAAGTTGTAGATAAGAATGATATCATTAGCAAGTAGCAACAATCATGCAATTGCATCTAAACTTTTTTTTTTATCGCTAATTAATGAAAGATTTTGTCTGGCACTAATTCAAAAGCCGTTACTTTCAATAAATTTTGGAGAGGTATATACTGTATTGCTTTAATTCAAGTGATTAATTACGGATAAATACATGATGCATGCAGAAATAACATAACTGATAACTTCCCCTATCCACTTTAGAACCATTCAACAACAAATATTTTCAGATCCATATATATATATATACCTTTATTTAAAACAATCTACAGTGTATTTTCATGCTCATATATGTCATATCTAGACAGTACTCTTCTGTTAAGTCGTCTTCTTGGAGATCGATACTTCCATTAAATTACATCCACCCCATTCAAAGCAAACCTTAATTGATATGTACCACTGCCACCTACAATTTTTTTTTCCGTCATCGTTCTTTCACTCTTTGGGTTACGAACTCTGTAATCCTCAGTTCTATTCTAATTGCATATCGTATTCTTTTGGGAAAGTACCTTGAATCTATCATTGGTGCGGCGTAACTGCGATTGAAGCTTCAACGCGGCGACGATGGCGACGGTGGATGAAATCGATGAAACGGAGATGATTCATAGCCCAGAGTTTCAGGAGAATCCCGATAAAGCAGCTCTGAAATTTCTACGCTGTGGATACACTCGAGTGGTTCATACGATCTCAGAACACAGGGAGAAGTTCGATTCCTTAGAATCGACATTATTGGAGATGCAGCAAACCTTATCGCAACTCTCGAAACAGCTTGGGAAACGTCCGATTCAAGGCGAATCATCGCAACAAGTTCCTCAGGTATCACTTTCCTCAGATCCCTATGTTCGCGATGCTCAAAATCCCTTGCCGTTAGAGAATAGATCGAGTTTGCTTCGGAAGATGAGATGCCCGTGTTTGATGGTTCTCATGCGTATGATTGGTTCTCTAAAGTTGAAAGGTTCTTTCGTGTGGGTCGTTATTCGATATTGACAAATTGGATCTGGTTGCTTTGAGTTTGGAAGGAGACGTATTGAAATGGTTCAATTGGGAGATGACTCGCCGTGAGTTCAGGTCGTGGGATGAGTTTAGGCGTAGGTTGTTCTTACGTTTTGGAGTGGCGAGAAGATACACCTGGAATAGATTGTTTGCTATCAAGCAGATTGGCTCTGTATCCTCTTATGTTACCGAGTTTGAGGATCTATCCGCACAAGTTGCGGGATTAGATGACTCGCATTTGGAACAAATCTTTTATAATGGTCTAAAACCTGAAATGAAAGAAGTATTGAAGATGAAGGAACCAGTGGGTTTAGAGAATCAGAAAGCTGCTGTGTTGCGGATGGAAACAAGCTCATTTTGTCAACTCTTAAGTGATAAAAACAGCAAAGCAGTTGTGACGCAGAAGCCTTTCACTTCTAAGCGGTGACAACTTATACACAACCTCGACCCTTGTTGTTACAGAATGGAGCTGCTCAAGAGCCTGCACAACAAAATACTCAAAAAGCTGTTGTCCATCCGAGACAACGACATACTGCAGAAGAGCTTGATGCAATGCGAAGTAAAGGAATTTGTTTTCGGTGCAAAGGGAAGTATGCACGTGGACATGTTTGTCCTCTTAAAGAATTACAAATTCTTACAGTGGTTGAGGGTCTTGAATTAGAAGTGTTGGATGAAGAATCTTGTGGCAAGGAGATCGAACAGTTTGGCCAAGATTACGTATTATGTTGCTTGTCTCTTAATTCGTTTATTGGTCGACATTCTCCTAGGACCATCAAGTTGGTAGGTTGGATTGGTAAATCCAGGGTGATAATCATGATTGATTCAGGTGCATCTCACAATTTCATTACTCCTGCAGTCGTCAAGTTGAGACTAAAAGTATCAATGGACAATCACATGGAGGTATTGTTGGGAAATGGTGCATCAGTTCATGGTTCTGTACGTGTAGAAACGTGCAGTTTCAAGTATCGGAGTGCAATTCCAATCTGATTTTGTGTCTTTGGAACTGGGAGGAGTGGATGTTATACTTGGTATGCAGTGGTTAGAAACGTTGGGGACTTGTGTAGTTGATTGGAAGAATCAAGAGTGGTCGTTTATATATAATGGTAAACCTGTGAAGTTGGTTGGTGATGCATCCTTACATGCACCTCCGCTGTTGCTTAAGTCTGCGGTTTTTTCAGCTCAACCTTCTCGTGTTGTTCATAACAGAGCAGTGTCGACTATAGCAACAATGTCAACAGCAGTTAAACCAGTTCCATTGGCGATTGCTACCATACTAGACCGTTATGCTCCTGTTTTTGCATTACCAACAGGTCTACCTCCGATGAGAGGTCAAGAACATGCAATTGTTCTGAAGCCGGGGGTACAATCCATCACAGTTCGTCCCTATAGGTACCCTCACGCTACAAAGGAAATTATGGAGAAAATGGTGGATGATATGCTGGTTGCAGGCATCATCCGTCCGAGTAGTAGCCCGTTTTCAAGTCCTGTCTTGTTAGTAAAAAAGAAGGATTCCTCTTGGAGGTTCTGTGTTGATTACAGAGCTTTGAATCGAGCTACAATACCGGATAAGTATCCTATTCCTGTGATTGATCAACTCCTTGATGAACTTCATGGAGCTGTGATCTTTTCAAAGATTGATTTACGTTCTGGCTATCACCAAATACGAATGCGTGAAGAAGATGTTGCTAAGACTGCCTTTAGAACGTTGGAGGGCCACTATGAGTTTCTCGTAATGCCCTTCGGTCTTACGAATGCACCAGCCACGTTCCAGGCATTAATGAACAAGGTGTTTAAACCATTGCTACGAAGGTTTGTCTTGGTTTTCTTTGATGATATCTTGATTTACAGCGACAGTGTGCAATCTCATGTAGAACACTTAAAGGAGGTCTTGCAATTGTTATTGGATAATCAGTTGTTTGCGAATGCGAAGAAGTGTTTGTTTGGAGAATCTCAAGTAGAGTATATGAGTCTATATGAAGGAGAAGAGGGAGTGAGGCCGGTAAGGCCGAGCTGTGCAAGGAGGAGCGAGACGGCCGGTAAGGCCGCGAGTGACCAAGAGCACAAGAAGGTGGCCATGGAGGCCATAAGTGGTGTGGGAGCGGCCAGTAAGGCCGTGAGCACAAGAAGAAGGGCCATGAAGGCCCATGAAGGCACATAAGAGATGTGCCATCCTTGTGTCCGTACGGTTGTGTCCTAAGGGGCTGCTCTTGGTCCATATGATGGAAAGGCCGAGTGTGAGTTTGAGACAAGGAACACGAGGCCCATATTGGTGTGAAAGAAGCTGAGAAGCTTCCAATCCAACCGTTAGGAAGAAGAGAGAGATCGAGCAAGTGGGCATGAAGTGTCGCTATCAAGGGAGAAAGCACACCTTATCTTCTTCCTCTCTTTCTCTAACGGTCATATGCTTTTGTAATCTCTATATTAATGTGTAAACTCTCTCATTTGTAATATCACAACCTTATCAATAGAAGAGAATCCGATTTACACCCCATCTCTACTTGTTCTTGCTCATATCTCACAATGTAGAGTGTTAGGAGGTTAGCGGTTAGGGGCTGCCCTTATGGCAGCCTAATTCTCTTCTTAAACCCACCTAAACTCTTCTATTTACTCTTTATAATGTCTAGATTATGGGGAGTTCATCACAAGTTGATGTTCTCTCCTCCCCCTTGAGAATGAGTCCTTTTGTTGTGGGTAAAGAGGGATTTATTCACCAAGTGTTTATCTCACCTCTCTTGTGAGCTTAGTCTCATAAATCCCAACATGGTATCAGAGCAGGCTCTGTTCTTGGTGATTCAAACTCGTTCTCAAGGTGGTTGTTTTAGGAAATAGCTTAATTAAAGTTTTAATCCTAGCTTAGGTGTTAATTCGCTTAGCTTAGTTCTTTAAAGCTTTAATTTTGCTTTTGTTGTTAAAATCGATTCTCTAGCAGCTCATTGTTGAGAAAGCTTGGTCTTGGATCTTGATAGAGTTCATAGACCAAGTGTGTGAAAGAAATCGATTTTAAAACCTCATTCTTAGGCTTCATCGATTTGGTGAAAGTTTAGGTTTAAATTGAGGTAGTGATGAACCAAGGAGCAAATTGGTTGTGTTCTTGGTGAGGATTCACGATTTTGGGGCTTGAATGGAGCCACAAATTTCTTATCCTCTTAGCTAAATCAAATAGATTAAAGCTGTGTGAAAGGGGGATTTCTTTTAACCATTGGACAATAGGGTGTTCCAAAGGTTTTGTTTTGTTTTCTTGCTTGGGACCACAAGAAACATCTTCTATATGTTATCTTTGTGGATCTATGGCCTTAAACTCGTGGGGAACATCTTGTTTAAGGTGATTCGGCCATGAGTTTTCTTGTTAAACCGTGGGAGTCTCAAAGCCCCATGGTCCTTAGGAGCTCCAACCGCTAAAACACCTATGTACCGAGTAAACAAACACAATGGTGTGCTACTCACTAAAGTGCAAGGCTGTTCAAGGTTGCCTAAAGCTTCTTTCAACTCAAGAAAACAGAGTTAAGCTCTGTCCATAAGAACTCTTGAGCAAATTCTCTATTCTACCTCACCATTCTCTCTTATCCGCCCATACTCTATATACTCTATTAAATTCTATAAATTCTATAAATTCTCTTTTATTTTCAGTTAAATTCTCTATTCTCTAATCTCTCACCATCTTGTGTTTAGAATCTGTCTTGATCTCAAACAGGTTCATGGTTTAAAGATGGTGAAGTGGTTGGCGCATGACAAGGCTTGGAAGTTAGAACCGATGGCCATCAAAGTTGGTGGAAGGCGATGAATCAGTTCCAAAGTTTGTGTGGTTGTGTCAACGGCCAAATGGAGGCACTAGAAGCTTACGGGGGAGCTAGAACCATTCGCAACCAGAAGTGAGGTCCTCATAGGCGAGTCTAACCAAGGCAACCTCAAGACAATACCAAGAGGGAGTCCGGCCGGCGAACTCAAGGAGTGGTTCAAGAGGAATTTGTCTATGGTAGAGGAGCAAGGGGAGAAGAAAACTGGTGTGGAATGATGAATCAATCCCACGTTTGATGAGTGTCAAAGTTTGGAGGTGCACAAGACTTTCAAGTCGTTGGTGTACCAAAGTTCAAAATCATGTTCTTCAAGGAAGCGTCTCAAAGAACGACTCGGACGAAACCCTTCCACTGAGATTCAGCTTCCGCGTTCTACATCAAAGTTGAAGACCACAGAGTCATCTTGCCAGTGGAAGTGGAATCATACCAATCCGAGCAGCCGTTTGTGAGTTATGTCCGATTCAGTGGACGTACATCACTCTGACGCGACTTAGAAGAAGCGGTCTCAAGAGGAGAATTCAAACCGCAACAATGAGCCTCTCTTCTCCTCCATCAAAAACACCAAAGGCTGTGCTCTAAACTCTCTTCTATTTAAATTTCTTTAATTTATTATCTTAGTTCCATTGCTAGTCTTTACATTTTCATATGATTTTTCTTAAATTTACTTTGATATTCCTCATAATTTAAATTTGTCTAAGTAGGATATGAGAGCCTCAAAGAGATTGTCTTTGATATTACTCATAACATAGACTTATTCAAAATAAACTATGAGAGCCTCAAATAAATTTGGAAAATTGTCACATTTTCTTTAAAATTTTCCTTGATATTCCTCATAGCATATACTTATTCTTCTCTTCTTTATCACTTGTTTAAGGGGTAAAGGAGACTATGAGAGCCTCAAGGAAATTCGAAAGGTGCACAATTGGAAATCATAAGGAGTGTAACGGCAAGAAGGGCTAAGGAAGTGGAGCAGTTCCAAGACATGAGGAGAGTAGAGCCGATTCTTGACAAGCCAAGATCAATGGGACTCCTAGGACCGTGAACATTACACTCTTTTTACTCAACAAAGTTTTTCCCAAGTGGTTTTCTTTGTTGAGGTTTTTAATGAGGTAATCGACACGTCTCCACCCTTGATCTTTGGTCCCCATGGTGCCCTGCAGATCAAGCGTGCGGGGGAGTATTAGTCTATATGAAGGAGAAGAGGGAGTGAGGCCGGTAAGGCCGAGCTGTGCAAGGAGGAGCGAGACGGCCGGTAAGGCCGCGAGTGACCAAGAGCACAAGAAGGTGGCCATGGAGGCCATAAGTGGTGTGGGAGCGGCCAGTAAGGCCGTGAGCACAAGAAGAAGGGCCATGAAGGCCCATGAAGGCACATAAGAGATGTGCCATCCTTGTGTCCGTACGGTTGTGTCCTAAGGGGCTGCTCTTGGTCCATATGATGGAAAGGCCGAGTGTGAGTTTGAGACAAGGAACACGAGGCCCATATTGGTGTGAAAGAGGCTGAGAAGCTTCCAATCCAACCGTTAGGAAGAAGAGAGAGATTGAGCAAGTGGGCATGAAGTGTCGCTATCAAGGGAGAAAGCACACCTTATCTTCTTCCTCTCTTTCTCTAACGGTCATATGCTTTTGTAATCTCTATATTAATGTGTAAACTCTCTCATTTGTAATAACACAACATTCTAATAAGAAGAGAATCCGATTTACACCCCATCTCTACTTGTTCTTGCTCATATCTCACAATGTAGAGTGTTAGGAGGTTAGCGGTTAGGGGCTGCCCTTATGGCAGCCTAATTCTCTTCTTAAACCCACCTAAACTCTTCTATTTACTCTTTATAATGTCTAGATTATGGGGAGTTCATCACAAGTTGATGTTCTCTCCTCCCCCTTGAGAATGAGTCCTTTTGTTGTGGGTAAAGAGGGATTTATTCACCAAGTGTTTATCTCACCTCTCTTGTGAGCTTTGTCTCATAAATCCCAACAGAGTATCTTGGTCACATAATCTCTGCAGCAGGCGTAGCCACTGATGCGGCTAAGACCGAAGCTATGTTAAGTTGGCCAGTACCGGTAAATATAAAACAGTTGCGTGGCTTCTTAGGCTTAACAGGTTACTATCGGAAGTTTGTGAGAGGTTATGGTACTATTGCCAAACCTTTAACAGAGTTGTTAAAGAAGGATCAATTTGCTTGGTCGGAGAACGCTCAGAAAGCATTTGAAGCTTTGAAGCAAGCTATGGCTTCCGCACCTGTCCTTGCTCTTCCTGAGTTTGACAAGAAGTTTGTTCTAGAAACGGATGCTTCTGGTACAGGTGTAGGCGCAGTACTACTTCAGGATAAGAGACCGTTAGCATATTTCAGCCATGGTCTAACAGCAAGGGAGCAGCTTAAACCAGCATACGAGAGGGAATTGATGGCAGTGGTGATGGCAGTTTTGAAATGGAAACACTATCTTATGGGAAACAAGTGTGAGATACATACGGACCAACGTAGTCTGAAGTTTTTACTGGAGCAAAAAGAGGTGAATTTAGAATATCAGAAGTGGCTAACAAAGCTATTGGGATTTGATTTGGACATTATATATAAGCCTGGTGTGGATAACAAAGCCGCTGATGGTCTATCTCGAATTCCTCATCCGGTTTCACCAATGTTGATGGCCATTACAACTCCTGCAGCAATTCAATTACAAGATATATATAAGGAGGTGGATGCAGATTGAAGCTTCAACGCGGCGACGATGGCGACGGTGGATGAAATCGATGAAACGGAGATGATTCATAGCCCAGAGTTTCAGGAGAATCCCGATAAAGCAGCTCTGAAATTTCTACGCTGTGGATACACTCGAGTGGTTCATACGATCTCAGAACACAGGGAGAAGTTCGATTCCTTAGAATCGACATTATTGGAGATGCAGCAAACCTTATCGCAACTCTCGAAACAGCTTGGGAAACGTCCGATTCAAGGCGAATCATCGCAACAAGTTCCTCAGGTATCACTTTCCTCAGATCCCTATGTTCGCGATGCTCAAAATCCCTTGCCGTTAGAGAATAGATCGAGTTTGCTTCGGAAGATTGAGATGCCTGTGTTTGATGGTTCTCATGCGTATGATTGGTTCTCTAAAGTTGAAAGGTTCTTTCGTGTGGGTCGTTATTCAGATATTGACAAATTGGATCTGGTTGCTTTGAGTTTGGAAGGAGACGTATTGAAATGGTTCAATTGGGAGATGACTCGCCGTGAGTTCAGGTCGTGGGATGAGTTTAGGCGTAGGTTGTTCTTACGTTTTGGAGTGGCGAGAGAAGATACACCTGGGAATAGATTGTTTGCTATCAAGCAGATTGGCTCTGTATCCTCTTATGTTACTGAGTTTGAGGATCTATCTGCACAAGTTGTGGGATTAGATGACTCGCATTTGGAACAAATCTTTTATAATGGTCTAAAACCTGAAATGAAAGAAGTATTGAAGATGAAGGAACCAGTGGGTTTAGAGAATCAGAAAGCTGCTGTGTTGCGGATGGAAACAAGCTCATTTTGTCAACTCTTAAGTGATAAAAACAGCAAAGCAGTTGTGACGCAGAAGCCTTTCACTTCTAAGCAGGTGACAACTTATACACAACCTCGACCCTTGTTGTTACAGAATGGAGCTGCTCAAGAGCCTGCACAACAAAATACTCAAAAAGCTGTTGTCCATCCGAGACAACGACATACTGCAGAAGAGCTTGATGCAATGCGAAGTAAAGGAATTTGTTTTCGGTGCAAAGGGAAGTATGCACGTGGACATGTTTGTCCTCTTAAAGAATTACAAATTCTTACAGTGGTTGAGGGTCTTGAATTAGAAGTGTTGGATGAAGAATCTTGTGGCAAGGAGATCGAACAGTTTGGCCAAGATTACGTATTATGTTGCTTGTCTCTTAATTCGTTTATTGGTCGACATTCTCCTAGGACCATCAAGTTGGTAGGTTGGATTGGTAAATCCAGGGTGATAATCATGATTGATTCAGGTGCATCTCACAATTTCATTACTCCTGCAGTCGCTTCGAAGTTGAGACTAAAAGTATCAATGGACAATCACATGGAGGTATTGTTGGGAAATGGTGCATCAGTTCATGGTTCTGGTACGTGTAGAAACGTGCAGTTTCAAGTATCTGGAGTGCAATTCCAATCTGATTTTGTGTCTTTGGAACTGGGAGGAGTGGATGTTATACTTGGTATGCAGTGGTTAGAAACGTTGGGGACTTGTGTAGTTGATTGGAAGAATCAAGAGTGGTCGTTTATATATAATGGTAAACCTGTGAAGTTGGTTGGTGATGCATCCTTACATGCACCTCCGCTGTTGCTTAAGTCTGCGGTTTTTTCAGCTCAACCTTCTCGTGTTGTTCATAACAGAGCAGTGTCGACTATAGCAACAATGTCAACAGCAGTTAAACCAGTTCCATTGGCGATTGCTACCATACTAGACCGTTATGCTCCTGTTTTTGCATTACCAACAGGTCTACCTCCGATGAGAGGTCAAGAACATGCAATTGTTGAAGCCGGGGTACAATCCATCACAGTTCGTCCCTATAGGTACCCTCGCTACAAAGGAAATTATGGAGAAAATGGTGGATGATATGCTGGTTGCAGGCATCATCCGTCCGAGTAGTAGCCCGTTTTCAAGTCTGTCTTGTTAGTAAAAAGAAGGATTCCTCTTGGAGGTTACGTGTTGATTACGAGCTTTGAATCGAGCTACAATACCGGATAAGTATCCTATTCCTGTGATTGATCAACTCCTTGATGAACTTCATGGAGCTGTGATCTTTTCAAAGATTGATTTACGTTCGGCTATCACCAAATACGAATGCGTGAAGAAGATGTGGCTAAAACTGCCTTTAGAACGTTGGAGGGCCACTATGAGTTTCTCGTAATGCCCTTCGGTCTTACGAATGCACCAGCCACGTTCCAGGCATTAATGAACAAGGTGTTTAAACCATTGCTACGAAGGTTTGTCTTGGTTTTCTTTGATGATATCTTGATTTACAGCGACAGTGTGCAATCTCATGTAGAACACTTAAAGGAGGTCTTGCAATTGTTATTGGATAATCAGTTGTTTGCGAATGCGAAGAAGTGTTCGTTTGGAGAATCTCAAGTAGAGTATCTTGGTCACATAATCTCTGCAGCAGGCGTAGCCACTGATGCGGCTAAGACCGAAGCTATGTTAAGTTGGCCAGTACCGGTAAATATAAAACAGTTGCGTGGCTTCTTAGGCTTAACAGGTTACTATCGGAAGTTTGTGAGAGGTTATGGTACTATTGCCAAACCTTTAACAGAGTTGTTAAAGAAGGATCAATTTGCTTGGTCGGAGAACGCTCAGAAAGCATTTGAAGCTTTGAAGCAAGCTATGGCTTCCGCACCTGTCCTTGCTCTTCCTGAGTTTGACAAGAAGTTTGTTCTAGAAACGGATGCTTCTGGTACAGGTGTAGGCGCAGTACTACTTCAGGATAAGAGACCGTTAGCATATTTCAGCCATGGTCTAACAGCAAGGGAGCAGCTTAAACCAGCATACGAGAGGGAATTGATGGCAGTGGTGATGGCAGTTTTGAAATGGAAACACTATCTTATGGGAAACAAGTGTGAGATACATACGGACCAACGTAGTCTGAAGTTTTTACTGGAGCAAAAAGAGGTGAATTTAGAATATCAGAAGTGGCTAACAAAGCTATTGGGATTTGATTTGGACATTATATATAAGCCTGGTGTGGATAACAAAGCCGCTGATGGTCTATCTCGAATTCCTCATCCGGTTTCACCAATGTTGATGGCCATTACAACTCCTGCAGCAATTCAATTACAAGATATATATAAGGAGGTGGATGCAGATACAACTATACAAGGTATTATTTCTCAGCTGCGAGCTAATTCTTTAGTGGGAACTCATTATCATTTGATTGATGGTCGACTTTGGTACAAGAAGAGAATGGTGATTCCTAAGAACTCTGGCTTGCTCCCGATCATATTACATGAATATCATGATAGCAGTATTGGAGGTCATGCAGGGGTGTTAAAAACTCTGAAAAGAATACAAGAAGCGTTTCATTGGGAAGGTATGCAGAAAGATGTTCAGAAATATGTCGCTGCCTGCTCTGTATGTCAAACACATAAGTATTCTACACTCTCTCCTGCTGGTATGCTTCAACCTCTACCTATTCCAAAGGCTGTGTGGGAAGACCTATCTCTTGATTTTATCGAGGGCTTACCAACTTCTGGTGGAGTGAACGTCATATTGGTGGTGGTCGATAGGCTTAGCAAAGGGGCTCATTTTTTAGGGCTCAAGCATCCTTTCAAGGCTTTGGACGTTGCTAATAAGTTCATCTCAGAGATTGTTCGTTTACATGGTTTCCCTCGAACGATCGTATCTGATCGAGATAGAACTTTTTTGGGAGAAGTTTGGCGTGACTTGTTTCGACTTTCAGGTACCAAGTTGAAGTTTACTACAGCATACCACCCACAAATGGATGGTCAGACGGAGGTTTTAAACCGGTGTTTAGAAACATACCTCCGTTGCTTTGCTTCTAGTCATCCGCGATTGTGGCAGCGCTATTTGGCTTGGGCTGAGTTTTCTTACAACACTTCTTTTCACTCTGCTATCAAGACTTCACCATTTAAAGTAATGTATGGTAGGGACCCTCCTCAGCTAATCAAGTTTGAACCAGGCTCTACCGAAAGTTGGGATCTTGAGGTACAGTTGCGAGAACGAGATTTGATGCTCTCTCATATTCAACACAATTTACAGAGGGCTCAGGACATTATGAAACGCAATGCGGATAAGAAGAGACGTGATGTGGAGTTTGCAGTGGGGGATTGGGTCTATCTCAAGCTTCAACCTTATCGACAGATGTCTGTGGTTCATCGCACTCATCAAAAGTTGGCTGCTAAGTTCTTTGGTCCATTTCGTGTGGTGGAGCGTATTGGTGTGGTGGCTTACCGTTTAAAGCTTCCGGATGGGTCGAAGATTCACGATGTGTTCCATGTGTCTCAGTTGAAGTCTGTTATAGGCGATCATCAACAAGTCCAATTCTCGGAACCTCCGGTTATTTTAGAAGAGGAGTTGTTCGTACCAGAGGCTATTGTGGATATTCGTTTTGATGAGGTGGGACGGCGTGAGTTTTTGATTAAGTGGCAGGAACGCGAGTCTTCAGAGAACTCTTGGATGCTATCAAAGGACTTCGTTCGCCAGTTTCCAGCTTTCAAGCTTGAGGACAAGCTCGTTCTCCGGGGGGAAAGTATTGATACGATCCATCAAACATATTTCAGGAAGAAGAAGGGAGAACCAGCTCAAGAGGAGATAGACGTTGGGACTGCTGACGTGGACGCGAGTAATAGTCAAACAGAAGACTCGGGATGAGGAAGAAGCTTGGCCGTTAGACTTTATGTTTTCAAATAAATATCTCGAGCTGAGCTCATTTTCTCTTTATGTTGTTTGTTGTGGAGATTGAAGCCAAGCGATGTGCTTGAAGAGATCAATGTTGATCTAGATTGTAACCGTCATCGTTCTTTCACTCTTTGGGTTACGAACTCTGTAATCCTCAGTTCTATTCTAATTGCATATCGTATTCTTTTGGGAAAGTACCTTGAATCTATCATATTCACACAACCCTTATAAAACACACGATATAGTCTAGTAATCTCATTTAAATGTTACTTTAATAATGAATCAACAGTTTTTACTCATCTAGCAATAAGGTAAAAGACGAGATTTTGGGAAAAAGTGAATACACATCATTGCGAATAAGATCATCACAAAACTATAATAAAATTACTGTGCTAAGTGTTACCGTAATCTCAAACTCAGTACGAAGAAATTTGTCGAGGATTAAACGGGGCCCTCGTTCGTGTACCCACCGATTCGAACCAAAATCACACTGTAATTGAATTGACTCCCAATACTGATCATGAAACCGCTAGAATCATTGGTATAGGTGACAAAATCATTCAGTTTATGTTTTTGGAATATAGCGTATGAGTTATCATGACCTTATTATTATAATATGATTTTGATAAAGATGGAATTATTTTAGTAGAAATATCCAAAGCTTAGTGTGTATGGTGGCATGCACCTCGACTTAGGCCTACGGTACATCCATGGTGTTGTACTTACGTGGTCATTTAATTTAATTTATAGTATTATTCTTGTACCACTTCTCGTTTAGTTTCAGGTTCGCTGGACTGGACTTTTGAACTAAAAATTAGAATTTGAAATAAAAGTAAAACCAAAACCGAACCTGAGAGAACACAGGCTCCGGTAAGACAAAAAAAAAAATAACTAATTTACATTTATTGCATCGTGACAACTATGTAGTAGGGTGGGAGTGGTGGAAGGTCGAGAAGTTGTTTTTCCTTTTCGGACATTATATTTATATTACACATTTTGAATAAAATATGGGATCCTACTTAATTAAAGTTCGAACCAAAACTTTGTGATTTTATCATAGCTAGTATATGTTGCAAGATTGATCCTGTATGAATTATGAAACACCTCTCCTTTACTTGAAATTACAAACTATAGGCTTCTGTAGACTATGGGCGTGTTCGTTTCGTCAATGCAGGCGGCTGCGGCAGTGGCAGCGACTATGGCAAACGCAACCTTTTTGATCGCCGCAACTAATCGACGTCCAAAATTACAATCAGCGTTCGCCGCAGCATCTTGCCGCAAGCACCTGCAGTAACCAAACGAACAACAATATATGCGGCTGCCGCAGCCGCAAGCACTTGTAGCGACGAAACGAACAGGTCCTATATAGCTGACAGAACTGGAAAGATTCTCCTTAAATATTTTTTTAAGTTTGAAGTCTCCTATTATTGTATATATGTATGCATAATTTAGTACTCACAACACCGGTCTAACATCATAAGAGAGGCAAAAGAGCAAAATAATGATTATTGTTTTACAACAATAATTATAACTTAATATATAAATAATTGCCATCAACTAAAATAATGTATTTACTGATGAAATCATCAATCAGTAATGGAATAGGTTGAAAACAGGCGGCCGAAAAAATTGAAAACACGTCAGAAATATGAGATAACGCATATATGTTGTGTAAGCAGAGTTACAGAGAGATGGACGGTCTCGATCAGGATAAAATCGTATCGTTTTGGATGGGAGAGGACAAAATACCACTTTTGATTTTACATAATTTTAATTTTGATCATTCTTGTTTGTATCACTGTTGTCAGTAGGGGTGGCACACTGGCACATACTTTAAAGCAAAACCTTAATTCAGGTCATGTAAGTTTCCTGAATTATAGTATTATATTTTGATCAACCGAGCTAGAAATTAACCATAACGATAAGATTCTTTGGTCATATATAGGTCTAGATGCGTTTCAGAGGAAAATAGTACTTCTCCCATAAAAAAAAAACTCTCTTAGATGTTTAAAGCAAGCACATATATAATATAGGTATTTTTAATTTGCTCGAAGAAAGCAGATATAAGATAGAAGAAAAGCCAATATATTCTGCTTCTCTATGCTTCAGCGGTGACTTAGCCAATATAACGTACGTGACAAGTCTCGACATTGGAAACTTATTATATAAATTTCGAGTTTTGTTTGTTTTTTTTGGGACATTGGATTTAACCTTGTGGCTGATACGAGAAGCCATTGACAGTGAGACCTCCATCCACACAAATGGTTTGACCAGTTATGTAAGAAGCTGCAGGCATACATAGAAAAGCCACAAGCGAGGCTACTTCTTCGGGCTCTCCCAAACGCCCTAATGGCTTTCTAGACACAAACGCCTTTACGAACTCATCATCATACACCTAAAGATTATCATCAAAGTCAAGGGATCAGCAAAGGCAATAAGGAGAGATGGAGGAAACTGTAGCATAGTAGTTTGTATCTCACAGCTCCAACTATATGAGTCGCAATGCCTGCAGGAGCCACAGCATTAGCCCTTATACCGTCACTAGCCCACTCGCATGCCAGATTCCTTGCTAGCTGATTCATCGCTCCTATGTCACACACACACAAACAAAACAGAGTTTCAGAGTAGAAGGAGCCAACAGACCTCTTACGCATATGCACGCACATATGACTTTGTTTTCTTCAATAATTTAGTATATATGTTACCTTTTGTTGCAGAGTAGATGGAGCTAAAAGGAACCGATACAACTCCAGCAACAGAAGATATGAACACGATGTTCCCACACCCTGAAGTCTTAAGCAGAGGATGTGCAAGCTGGCTCAGATGATAAGCAGATTCTAAGTTGGTTGAAACATGAAACGAGAAATCCTCTGATGTAAAATCCACCGTCGGCTTTGGCCGAATGGCTCCAACATTATTTATCTAATAATCAAAACATTTACATTAGTTAAAATCAAGATTTTGAATAATTAATACAAAGGAATGTCAAGAGTAACATACGAGAATGTCGAGCTTGCCACCAAACGTTGAAGACACAGTCTGCATTAAGTTCTCTCTTTGTTTTCTCAAAGATACGTCACAGACTGAGCCAGTGACTTGAAAACCCTTCTTTTGCCATTCGCTCAAACACTCATTAAGCTGAGATTCATCTCTGGCACAAGTATGTATCACTGTTCCGAATCCTGCAAGTTCCTCTACTATAGCATGCCTGTTTGGTTCAAGAAACAGAGATTAAATTTAAGAAAATATGGAAAGATTGTGAAGCGTAGTCAGGATAGTATACTAACCCGATCCCTTTGGTTCCACCGGTTACAAGTGCGGTCTTGCCCTTAAGGCTCCATCTGTGGCTTTGCTCTGCTCCAGACATTGTTCTTTTACGTCTAAAGGAGCTTAGATTGAAAAGTAAAGAGAATTTAGTGGAGCAGACACAAACTCAAAAAGTTGATTGATCATATAATCACTGGAGATAAAAAGTCAAACTCAAGATGATGGGCCAGATCCATCAGGAATATCCAAATCGTCCATCTACAAAACAACCAATCTTAAGGCCCGTACCTCTACAATATAACAAGAGAAAAATAATCCTAATACAGTATACTTATGGTGGAGTATATATAGAGATAGTTTAGCTAGTGGTCGAGATTTTTTTTTTTTTTTAATTTGTAGTTTCCATGAAGGGTCTGGTCTATATACGATAGAATAATTCAGACAAACAACTTCACACATAACAAAACAGCCTTTCGTCTCTTTCTTATTATTGCCGGCGCGTCAAAATTGACATCAGAAATATGAGATAAGGCGTGTATTTGTTTGTATATGATAGATCATAGATGATAGATATGGTCATGGGCCAGCCAGTCAGGATAAAACCGTATTATTTTGGATTGGAAAACAAAATACCACTTTCTATTTTACATATTTATTTAAATAGTGATCATTCTCGTTGGTTTCACTGTGGTTGATATGCGTTTAAAGAGGCCAAAAAAATACTAAATATTTGTTTGGGCTTCAATTAAATGCCCTTTCCCATTAACAAACCAAAAAAAAAAAAAAAAGCATTGACAGAGAGTAGTAGGTCTTTGTTCGAAAGAAGCAAGAATGAAATGGAAGAAAAAAAGCCATTAGACCATCTTTATTGGACATTGGATTTAATCTTGTGGCTGGTACGAGAAGCCATTGACAGAGAGACCTCCATCTACACAAATGGTCTGACCAGTTATGTACGAAGCTGCAGGCAAACATAGAAAAGCCACGACGGAGGCTACTTCTTCGGGCTCCCCGAAACGCCCCAATGGCTTTCTAGATACCACCACCTTCTTGAACTCATCATCATACACCTAAAGATCATCATCAAAGTCAAGAGATCAGAAAAGGCAAGAGAGAGAGATGATTCTTGAAGGAAATGTAGTATAGTTTGTATCTCACAGCTGCAGCTAGAGGAGTTGCAATGACTGCAGGAGCCAAAGCATTAACCCTAATGCCGTCACTAGCCCACTCGCATGCCAGATTCCTTGCTAGCTGATTCATCGCCCCTAATGTCATATACACACACACACATAAACTGTTTTAAGACCCATTTACATGTGAAACTATTGTAAGATAAAAAGAAACATTTATATAAAGTTTAAAAAAAAAAAAAAAAAAATCAAACAGAGAGTTGTTTTTGTGTTCTTCAAGAATTTAGTATATGACCTTTTGTTGCAGAGTAGATGGAGCCAACAGAAAGCGATACAACTCCAGCAATAGAAGACATGAACACAATGTTCCCACATCCTGAAGTCTTAAGCAGAGGATGCGCAAGCTGGCTCAGATGATAAGCAGATTCTAAGTTGGTCGAAATATGAAATGAGAAATCCTCTGCTGTATAATCCAACGTAGGCTTTGACCGAATCGCTCCCACATTGTTTATCTTATGATCAAAAACATTCATTAAATCAAGATTTTGGGTAACTGATAAAGAGTAAACAAAAGATTAACGTACGAGAATATCGAGCTTGCCACCAAACATTGAAGACACAGTCTGCATTAAGCTCTCTCTCTGTGTTCTCAGAGATGCGTCACAGACTGAACCAGTGACTTGGAAACCCTTCTTTTTCCATTTGCTTAAACACTCATTAAGCTGAGGTTCATCTCTGGCACAAGTATGTATCACTGCTCCAAATCCTGCGAGTTCCTCTATTACAGCATGCCTGTTTTGTTCAAGAAACAGAGGTTAAATTATAGTAAAATGCTTTCAAGAAAATATGAAAAGATTTTGGAGCTTATATACGAACCCAATCCCTTTGGTTCCACCAGTTACAAGTGCGGTCTTGCCCTTAAGGCTCCATCTGTGGCTTTTCTCTGCTGCAGACATTGCTCTCGTACGCCTGAAGTGCTCAGATTGAAGAAGAGAACAAGTGGAGCAAACATAAAGTTGAATGATCATAAGTCATTGGAGATAAAATAAACTCAAGAAGTTGGGCCGGGTCATTGTCTCGGACTCAAGCGGATCCAAAATCGTCGCCCATGATAAACGTCTACGTAACTACGAATCTTAGACGGTTAATAAAATCCGTAAAAGGAAAAACAAATTAATGCCTTAAAAATTATACTTGGAAAATAATAATGACGTGATAGAAAATCATATATATGCGGTAACCGTGCCTCTTGGTGGCCTTTGTTTGGGTTTCAATTAAATACATAAAAAACTTTCTTACATATTTAAGCACATAGTTCTTATTTAAGCACATAGTTCTTGTTGTTCGAAAGAAGCCAATATAATATGCGGTAACCGTGCCTCTTGGATAAGATAACGTGACAAGTCTCGACACTAGATGAAACTTATTAATAAAGTTCGAGTTTTGTTTGTTTTTTGGGATATTGGATTTAACTTTGTGGCTGATATGAGAAGCCATTGACAGAGAGACCTCCATCTACACAAATGGTCTGACCAGTTATATACGAAGCTGCAGGCATACATAGAAAAGCCACGACCGAGGCTACTTCTTCTGGCTCCCCGAAACGCCCCAATGGCTTTCTAGATATCACCACCTTCTTGAACGCATCATCATACACCTAAAGAGCATCATCAAAGTTTTCAATATATCAGCATAGGCAAGAAAGAGAGATGGTTCTTGGAGGAAATGTGTAGCATATATAGTTAGTATCTCACAGATCCAGCTAGAGGAGTTGCAATGACTCCAGGAGCCACAGCATTAGCCCTAATGCCATCACTAGCCCACTCGCATGCCAGATTCCTTGCTAGCTGATTCATCGCCCCTAATGTCACACACACGCACATCAAGGCCTTAGATTGTTTCAAAGTGCCTTTGCATTGACATGTGAAAACTATTAATGTAAACAGAGAGGTGTTTTTGTTACCTTTTGTTGCAGAGTAGATGGAGCTAACAGTAAACGATAAAACTCCAGCAACAGAAGACATGAACACGATGTTCCCACTTCCTGAAGTCTTAAGCAAAGGATGCGCAAGCTGGCTCAGATGAAAAGCAGATTCTAGGTTGGTCGAAATATGAAACGAGAAATCCTCTGCTGTAAAATCTACCGTCGGCTTTGCCCGAATCGATCCCACGTTGTTTACCTAATAATCAAAACATTACATTAAATCAAGATTTAGGGTCATAAGTGATAAAGAGTATATAAAGATTAACTTACGAGTATGTCAAGCTTGCCACCAAACATTGAAGACACAGTCTGCATCAAGTTCTCTCTCTCTGTTCTCAAAGTTAGGTCACAGACTGAACCAGTGACTTGAAACCCCTTTTTTTTCCATGTGCTCAAACACTCATTAAGCTGAGATTCATCTCTAGCACAAGTATGTATCACTGCTCCGAATCCTGCAAGTTCCTCTACTACACCATGCCTATTTGATTCAAGAAACAGATATTTAAATAAAGTAGAACTGATATCAAGAAAATATGGAAAGGTTTTGGAGCTTATATATATACGAACCCGATCCCTTTGGTTCCACCGGTTACAAGTGCGGTCTTGCCCTTAAGGCTCCATCTCTGGCTTTGCTCTGCTCCAGCCATTGATCCTCGTACGTTTGAATGAGCTTAGATTGAAGTGAAGAGAATTATGTGGAGCAGATACAAAGTTAGTCAGAGGACCTAATTCATCGTCCAGTGATAAACGTTTACGTAACAACGACATCTTACGGGCCGTAATGTATAAGTCAAAAGGGAAAACGAAAGTAATAATTTTCGTCCAGCCAAAATTTGTATTCGAAAACTTTTAGCCTAAGTGGAAAAAACAACACGAAAGCTTTGTTATGAACACATATAATATCTCAACTTCCCCATTTCATTTTTTCATTTGACCAAATTAAAGAGTTATATTTACGTTTTTTTATTAGTACGGTGATGTTAACTATAGCAGCTACACGGCATGGTTTTCCCTTTTTTCTTAGCCAATAGTAGTATATATCTATCAGCTTGTGTGATTTGGGTTGGATTGTTGGGTGCACGTACTTAATTATATTAGACCTCTGATTATCCTAGTCATTTGCATTTTAATGAGTTTTAAGTTCTCAATAATACTCATATTTTAGCCGGTTGTTGATTATACAGATTTGTTAATTACTTAAAGTGATGACTTGTCTGAGATCAATTATTTTCTTTTGTTTTTATAATGTATGAACCAAATAGGTATTAGATTCTTACTTGCACGTATATTTCCCCAAATACCTTGTCTGAATCTACTTTATTGTATGCTAGTTTGGGATGTTTCTATTCATCTCTACAAGTTAGGTCCTACGACTTATCATCACGATCAACTATAAGTAAGACTTGAACAGTTCAACATCATAATTTGTTTTTGGAATTGTAGGTCTTTTGTGCTAATATATTAGGTCTCTTATAATTATTTTACAAGCCTTTATACATACATTTTAAAACAATATACGGATTCTCCATAATTAATTAAGAAATTTAGATATTTCTTTTTGTGCCGACAAAACAAATTTTGAGCTGATAAAAAGTCAAGTTTCGAACTTGCAGCTGATTGGCTTATTGCGAATAGTATAACAATGTTTAGTGCTAAGTTTTAATAAGAGATTAATGGTCGATCCAGACTTTTTTTTTTTTTTTTTCATGAACCCTCTATATACGATAGAACTATTCAGACAAGCAACTTCACACATCTCTTTCTCACTATTGCCCATCAATGGCATTTGCTTACAAATCAATAGCTCTTTCCATAATCACCCAATTATGCCTCGTTTCTTGTGTGCTAAGTCAACAAAACGAAACCAAATTTCTTTACCACGGTTTTTTTGAAGCTAATCTTCTCAAGTATGGATCCTCCAAGATCCTCCCAAGTGGCATCTTGGAGCTAACAAACACCTCAAGGAGACAAATGGGTCAAGCCTTCTATGGCTTCCCCATACCCTTCAACAAGACGAAATCATTAAACTCGCTTTCTTTCTCCACAAGTTTCGTTTTCTCAATCGACGCACCAGGTCATGGCCTAACCTTTCTGATCTCACCGTCCATGGATTTCACCCAAGCCATGCCGAGCCAGTTTCTCGGTCTCTTCAACACTTCAAACAACGGGAACTCCACAAACCGAATTCTCGCGGTGGAATTTGACACGGTGAAGTCAAACGAGTTCCTTGACGTAGACGACAACCACGTAGGCATCGACGTGAACGGTTTGGTATCCGTTGAATCTGCACCAGCTGCATTCTTTTCCAACAAGCAAAGCAAGAATATAAGCTTGAAGCTTTCGGGTAAAGACCCGATCCGGGCTTGGATCGAATACAATGGAGGGGAAATGCTTCTCAATGTCACATTGGCTCCTCTTGACATATCTAAACCTAAATTTCCTCTTTTGTCGAGAAAGATGAACCTTTCAGAGATTTTTTTGGCCGAGAAAATGTATGTTGGGTTCTCGGCATCCACAGGAAAAATCACGGGTAATCATTATGTAACTGGATGGAGCTTTAGCAGAGAAGGGAAAGCACAAGACTTTGATCTCACTCTACTTCCTTCGCTGTCAACCCCGTCGCCATCTGATTTTGATGACATTGATCCCATCTTAGATCCTTCTACAGATTCAGCAACCTTAAATCCTTACCGCATCAAGTTGATCTGTACACTTGCAATCATCATCTTTATGATTTGATTGCAAACCAAGAGGCCTAACGCATCGGTCTTATTATAAATGTATTACTTTCTTGATTTTATTAGAGATGAATAAATTGGATACCCTTTAAGCAATTACATTAACTGGTCTGTTATTATTACACAAGTGTTTGTTATTACATTAATCAACTCTTTGCTTAATAAGTTTAAGATCATTTTTAGCTTTTAAAAGAACTGGATCAGGTGAAGTCAACGAGGTGTCAGTAGATTAAAAAAAAAGAAGCCTATATAACTAAATTTTGTTTTATCTTTGATTTTATATTTCTCACTACTTATATTAAGAATCCACCTCCAGCTAACTATAATGGTTATAACCCGTCCAGTACTATAGGCCCATTAAGCGAAGCCCATTGTTATCCCTTATTCTCATCAACAACTTCTCAACCTACTCGATGGATGGAGTGAGACTCACGCAGCGGACATGAAGTAGAAAGAAAGAAGTAATCAATCACTCACTTTGGTCTGATTCGTTTCTAAAAAAAAAAATTCTGAATCTTTCCAAGAACAACGATGGCTATGGCCGCTTTGAATCAGCTCCACTATAACCTGGCGACGAAACCCGAGCAGGTAGGTTACTCTTTACATTTTCGATTAAAAAGGTTTCCTCTGAATTTTTAGTGAATTGATTATGTTTTCGAATTTTTAGTGAATTGATTATGTTTTCGAATTTTTAGTAGTAAAGTTTGAGAATTTTGAATTGAATTGTTAAAAAATTTTGTGCAAAAAAAATGTTATTATTATTAACTCTGTTGTTTCAGGAGAAGATCACTCCCGAAGAGAAAAGTGTTATTAACTCGTGCTATAAAAAATCTTTGTGGACTGCTGGGTTTGCCTCTTGTGCTTTAGGAGGTTTAACATGGCTAGGTTCCTCCTCCTCCTTTTTACTCTTTTTGTTATCTTATGTAACATAACTCAGCTTTTTGAATTCGTCTTCTTTCTGGTGTGTGATGTTTGTTTCTACGTAGTGACAAAAAAGTTGAAAGCGATGAGCGAATTTGAGAGGCGTTGTTATGCAGGAGGTAAAACTCTTTGCTGCTAATCTTTGGAACTAGTAAAATGGTTTCTCCTCCTTCTCTGTCACATTGTTCAACTACTCCACGCAGGAGTGGCTACTGGAAGTTTTCCTACTACTTGGGACAGGGCAAGTTCGAAAGTTGCAGTTACTTACCTTGATCGTATCCTTAGCCAAGAATATGGACCACGGATGCAGAAAGAGCTCGCGAATGTGTAAGCATCCCTGAGAGCTTTCGCTTTTCGAGACTTTTTTTGTGTGTGTTAAAATTGACTATCTGTGACCTTTACAGTGTTTGGATGATTATTATTATGCAATATACATCTTTCTTAGTTAAGTCTGATTCTTCTACTAAGTTCTAACTCTTGATTTGGTAGACATTTTTTCCAAACTACAGCTTAGTCAGGTACAATGAAGATGAAGCTTGGAGGTGGCAACTTATGTCCAAGCATTTCCACCCCGTAGCTGTTCACGGTGATGAAGGAGACAAACCTCAAATGCGTTGGCTTAGTAGAACCACTTTCACAGAAATTGCATCTTCTTATAATAATACCAAATCTCAGAAAAACCACAGTGGTTTACCAAATCGAGGCATCTCTGATGCATCAAAGACTAAACCAATGCTCCAAAATAGTCGGGTGAGTACTATCTAAACTAAGCTTAGTTATTTTAATCATCAGTTTAGACAAGGACTGGTACTGGTTAGTCTGGTTTCCAATATTATTATATAAACTGAAATCTTGTTTACAGGAGGATGGCGAGATGGTAGAAGAAGATGCTCTTGACATTGTATTTGGTGGTCCAGAGCCAACAGAGAGCAGCATTCCTGCTGCGCCAGTTATTAGTTCAAAGGGTTCAGGAGGCAAACAGAAAAGAGCTCAACGAAGAGAGAGACTTAAAAACCGTGAAACTTCCACCACAAATACTCCTCACTAGGAACTTGCAGAGTAGAGAAGACAAGAAACAGTCAGTTATGTCTCTTCTGCTTGATGTTTTATCACAAATGGCGTATTTGTTTCTATTTAAGATCACTTTAGCTAATCGATGGATCCAAGTATTTTAATTCCAAATTGTCATTTTGTGAAGGATGATGATTCATTCTGTTAAAAGAATACATTTGATAATTATTGAAGCAATAAAATGTTTTTATTGTACCGAATTGTAGGCCCATTAAACGAAGCCCATTCTTAACCCTATATATATATATATATATTTTTCTTTGGATCAGAGAGGGGGTAATCGAAACCCTTGGCCATAGTCGACGATATCGATCTCCCAAGCAAGGAGATAGGTTTGGCCCCCAGTAATGGTCTTTTGGGACATAATGAGGTTTCCGGTTCCTGATGGCTATGATGCTCGTCGGGTGATATAGATAGATAGAGTTGTTACTTACTATTTCAGATATATATTTTGTAAAAAAAAAAAAAAAAAAAAAAAAATTATGAAAAGAGAGAAAAAGGAAATAAAATAAGAATCGCGGGGATGATGACACGTGTAATAGTTGAGACACGATCTGATCCAAACCTATTTATATTATTCTTCGCTGCTTTTTCTGTCTTGACCGCTACTTATCGATCTCTCTCTCTTCTGTCTTCTTCGTCGCCGATCTCGACCGGATTCCCATCTTACCACCTCCTGCCAAACCCTAGGTGAGCTTAAAGAGGTTAGATTGTTATGTTTTTTTTTTTGGGGGTAATTTTTGTGGCAAAATTCACCCTAAAAATGCTGTTTCTGATGATATTAGATTCCCGTAGAGAAACGAAATTGGGGTTTTCGCCGGAAGGAGATTGAAGGGGCCGAGAAGAGGATGGGTACAACTACGACAACGAGCGCTGTGTATATCCAAGTTATTGAGGATGTCGTCAACAAAGTCCGAGAGGAGTTTATTAACAACGGAGGCCCCGGGGAGAGTGTTCTCAGTGAGCTTCAAGGAGTAAGTTTTTCAATCAGACTTGTCTTCCTTTGCTGTAAAATGATTCAAATTTAATATCTTTAGTTGATTCGCCGATGTGGGTGGCTTGGATTTGATCCTATGCAACTAGGGTTTTTGGGGAATTTCATCTCTCTTTATTTATTTTCTGGAGCTTAATTTGGGACCTGTGTGTTTTTTCTCCGAGTAGATTTGGGAGACGAAGATGATGCAAGCTGGAGTCTTGAATGGACCAATAGAGAGGTCATCGGCTCAGAAGCCAACTCCTGGGGGTCCACTGACTCATGATCTCAATGTTCCTTATGAAGGTACTGAGGAGTATGAGACTCCCACTGCTGAAATGCTCTTCCCTCCGGTAATTATATTAAACTCACTCTACTAATCTCTTGTGATTGAGCATTAGCTTTATCAATTGGTTTCTTTCCCACTTGAGATATTGTTGCTGTAAGAGTGTAAGTCCTTATTGTTTTGTTTTTGTCTGTGTTTGAGCAGACACCATTGCAGACTCCCCTTCCAACGCCCCTTCCTGGTACTGCTGATAACTCCTCCATGTATAACATCCCTACCGGCTCAAGTGATTATCCAACTCCTGGAACTGACAATGGAAGCAACGCTGACATTAAAGGAAGATCCAGTCCTTATATGGTGAGCTCTGCTTCTTTTTAAATTGCTGTTATGTAGTGCCACTGCTTATCTGATTGACTTCATATTTTTTGGATTTTTCTGGTTGACATAAACTGAGAATATGTTCTCTATTGCAGCCACCTCCTTCCCCGTGGACAAATCCCAGACTTGATGTCAATGTTGGTAAGTACTACTGTACTAGTTTTACCAGTACGTTAGGTATCAGTTTGTTTTTTGGGATATAAATGTCTTCCCTGCTGCTAGCTTACGTGGATGGTCGTGATGAGCCTGAGAGAGGAAACTCTAATCAGCAATTTACGCAGGTACTCACTTCTACTTAACATCTAAATCAAGAATTGTGAGTTTGGATTTGTCGGTTTGGGTTCAAATCTTCTTTGTAGCAATTACGTGATTGATTTGATTAGTGCCCATTTCAATTACTTCCTCACTGGACATATTTTTTAAGTCTGACTATACCTAAACGGGTAAACTATTTAGATCTAACATTATGACCTAATATTTATAATTGGAATACGTCCAGGACTTATTTGTGCCATCCTCCGGTAAACGAAAACGTGATGATTCTTCTGCACCTTATCAAAATGGTGGATCTATACCTCAACAAGATGGTGCAAGCGATGCTATCCCTAAGGTGTGTGAACTACACATTTGCATTTGCATTTGGGCTAGCTCTCATGAGTAAAACAAAATGTCCTTAGCTCCCTTCAGTTCTTAAAAAATTAAGTAAGGCAGAAGACTCCTCTTCATTTTTCCACATCACAAGTTTATTAGTGCCATCCAAAAGAAGATACATGAATTCAAAACTGGTTAAGTTGCATAAAGAAAAGCGCATCTATAATTTCTCAGTGTAAGAAGATAATTCTACTTTCGAGAATGATATATTTAGAAAAATTTCAGTGATACATCTGATAGGAGCAATTTTTTCAGGCAAATTTTGAATGTGATGCACTCCGGATAACATATGTTGGCAATAGAAAGATGCCACGAGATTTCATCTGCTCATCATCGAAGATTCCTCAAGCTGATGGGCCAATGCCTGACCCTTATGATGAAATGTTGTCCACACCAAATGTAAGAATGCTTCAGCTTTTCATTGAGTAGTCAGAATTTCTGTGAATATATATAAACACATTTGACTTTTTATTACATGATAACGAAGGGAAGGAGAATTCCTCATTTAAACTTCATGTTCCATTTGGATTTACCCTCAGACATACAACAATTGCTTTTGCTAGTAAATTTCATGAATTTTTATTTACTGGGTTGCAGATATACAGTTATCAAGGACCCAATGAAGAGTTTAACGAGGCCAGGACTCCTGCTCCAAACGGTAAGAGAAGCCAAAACAAAGATGTTTTAATGCAAGTAAATGAATATCATTTGCTAAATTCCCTCTTTGTTAGAGATCCAAACGAGCACTCCTGTTGCTGTACAAAACGACATTATTGAAGATGATGAAGAGCTGTTGAATGAAGATGATGATGACGACGAGTTGGACGACCTAGAAAGTGGTGAGGATATGAACACACAACATCTGGTTTTAGCTCAATTTGACAAGGTAATGACTCTTGTTTACACAGATTTACGGGTGTGTTTCTCTACACGTAACCTCTTATCATAGTAAGACTTGTTTGGTGTTGTAACTAGGTGACTCGCACAAAGAGCAGGTGGAAGTGCAGTTTGAAAGACGGGATCATGCATATAAATGATAAGGACATTCTCTTCAACAAAGTAATTTGTGCCTCCCAGTTAAGCTTGGTGCTATTCTGGTAGCGATAATACTAACTATTCTATCTACTTTTTCAGGCAACAGGCGAGTTCGACTTCTGATATTCACAATAGCAATGCTTCTAGAAAAGTCACAGTTCCATTGTCCAATGTCTTTCTTTTTACCTTATGATTTAGACCGACCTCCGAGAGAGCGACATGATTATTTATGGGAAAGTGTACTCTGGTTGGCTTGTTGTATGTACAAAAAGAACAGATTTTTCCGGCCGAAGAAGGCTTATTTCATGAGTTTCTATCCTCTTTCACACGATGGAAGTACTTTTCAAAAGCTGGATCTTACTTACAATTATATGTACCCCTTTCTTAATACAGCATTTGGATTCACATTCAACCATAGCAATCGGATGGGTCTCTTGAATATATTTCAGACCAAGTACATTCTCCACTCTGTTTGGTCCTTTGGGTATCTTTCAGTTTGGTGAAAGGCCTAAACAAAAGGTCAACGTCTTTTTAAGTTAGTTTTTGTCGTTTTCATGCCACAACAGCACAAACTATTATGGTAAAATTCGTATGTATGATACAATTTTAGTGACAGAAGCGAAAGTCAAAATATATGAATCGAAACAAAATCTTAAACCGGATTGGCCATGTATGATTGGAGGAGTTCAACGTTCTCAACGGATGAAGAGGTGAGGTGGTTGTAAATGTTGTAATTATTAAAAACGACCCAAACCAACAATAAAGACGTTGACCTTTGACAATACTGTAAGAACCCGAAAGGCACAACAAGTAACCGAAGCCAACAGAGTGGAGAGAGTAGAACCAAAAAGAAGAGAGCAGCTTTTTTGTTTTGTTTTTGTTTAGTTTTTAGGTAATGACCGTTTCAACGTAACTGTCATTTTCTATTTTCCTTCTCATGTTCCATCATAACCGAAGCCTTCTTTTGCGCCCTCATCCACAACACACACCAAACCTCTCTCCCTTTTATTCTCCTCATTACATCACTCTTTCTACCTTTCTCTCTCTCTCTTTCTTGCGTTTTTGCTATTTTTTTTTAATACTCATTGGCTGAATTCGTGATGGAGAACACTGTGAACATGTTTGGAAAGAGCGTGTTCCCGAGATCACCCACTAGGCTGCAAAGGCAAGCACCTGCGGCTCTGCATCTTGAGCGTGTTCCCGAGAACCCCTTTCTCCAGCAGTCTTGTGATGCTGTTGCAGGCGCAGCTATTCCTCTGCTTTCACCTCTCTTTGTTTCTCCAAATTCGCACTCTTGTCTCTCAAATGAAGGGCAAGTAAACCCATATCAGCACGCTTCTCCATCTGGAGAAGGGCACGATTTTACGTTCCCGGTGAGTATTACTGAGAAGAACGGATCTCAGCCGTCAATGGACCACAAGGAAGGGTTGCAATATTCAGCTAAGGCCGACCACAGTGACCAGATGGGTCTCTTGAATATTTTTCAGACCAAGTGCGTGCTTGTAGATCATTCGCAGTGAGGGTTTTAGCTTTTAGAATGGTCTCTTTTCTTGATGTTTCAGAATCCAAAAGTTTTTCATTAGTCCTTATTAACCCATTTCTCAAGATATATATATATAGCTTAGAGATAATTGTAAGAAACTAAGAAAGACAATAAAAATTCATGAAACAAGTTGTTGATATGCCTTCGACAGGAAAATCTGTTCTTTTTGTACAGCAAGCCAACCAGAGTACACTTTCCCATAAATAATCATGTCTTTCTCCGTCGGTCTTAAATCATAATGTAAAAAGAAAGACACTGGACATTTCAAGGACTGTGACTTTTCTAGAAGCATTGCTAGTGTCAAGATCAGAAGTCGAACTCGCCTGTTGCCTGAAAAAAAGTTAGACATGGTGTGTGTTAGTTAGTACTATTTTTACCAGAATAGCTCCAACCTTAACTGGGAGGCACAGATTACTTTGTTGAAGAGAATGTCCTTATCGTTTATATGCATGATCCCGTCTTTCAGATTGCACTTCCACCTGCTTTTTGTGCGAGTCACCTAGTTACAAACACCAAACAAGTCTTACTGTGATTAGAGTTACATCAGAGAATACATACACTGTGATTAGAGTTACATCAGAGAATACATCCAGAAACCTATGTAAACAGGAGGGTCATTACCTTGTCAAATTGAGCTAAGACCAGATGTTGCGTGTTCATATCCTCACCACTTTCTAGGTCGTCCAACTCGTCGTCATCATCATCTTCGTTCAACAGCTCTTCATCATCTTCAATGATATCGTTTTGTACAACAACAGGAGTGCTCGTTTGGATCTCTAACAAAGAGGGAAGTTAACAGATGATATTCATTTAATTTGCTTATAACACTCTCAAAATCTTTGTTTGGCTTCTCTTACCGTTTGGAGCAGGAGTTCTGGCCTCGTTAAACTCTTCACTGGGTCCTTGATAACTGTATATCTGCAACCCAGTAAATGAAATTCATGGAATTACTAACAGAAGTAATTGGGTGACGGTATCTCTAGACAAATGTTGCATGTTTGTTGGCAAATCCAAATGCAATATCTATGATAGGTAGTGAGGATGGATTAAGTTGTACTAAGGCATTAAAGTGTCCTGTTACTGATCTGTAGACATGTAGAAGAAGTATATACCTATTGAAATTTGAACTACTCAATGAAAAGCAGCATTCTTACATTTGGTGTGGACAACATTTCATCATAAGGGTCAGGCGTTGGCCCATCAACTTGAGGAATCT
The DNA here is from genome assembly GCA_023657505.1 of Camelina hispida. Classification (NCBI taxonomy): domain Eukaryota; kingdom Viridiplantae; phylum Streptophyta; class Magnoliopsida; order Brassicales; family Brassicaceae; genus Camelina; species Camelina hispida. Next base: position 2,973,939 of record CP094631.1, read on the forward strand.
TCGATGATGAGCAGAAGAAGTCTCGTGGGGCCTTTCCTTTACCAACATAGGTTATGTGGAATGCATCACACTCAAAGTTTGCCTGCAACATTGTGCTCCAATCAGGTGTGCCACCGAGACAATAAATACATCATTCTTGAAATAAATAATATAAGCATGTGTTACAAATACTCTCATGATTTCGTATTTTCTCACACACACCTTAGGGATAGCATCGCTTGCACCATCCTGTTGAGGTATAGTTCCACCATTTTGATAAGGTGCAGAAGAATCATCACGTTTTCGTTTACCGGAGGATGGCACAAATAAGTCCTGGACGTATTCCAATTAAAGACATTAAGTTCTACGTATATTTCAGGTATAGTCGACTTTAAATATCTGTACAATGAGAAAGTACTTGAGATGAGCACTGATCAAATCAATCACGTAACTGTTGCAATGAAGATTTTGAACCCAAACCAAAAAGCCAAACTCACGATTCTTGATTAGATGTTAAGTAGAAGTGAGTACCTGCGTAAACTGCTGATTAGAGTTTCCTCTCTCAGGCTCATCACGACCATCCACATAAGCTAGCAACAGGTCAGACGTTTATATCTCAAACAACAAACTGATACCTAACGTACTGGTAATATTAGTACTTACCAACATTGACATCAAGTCTGGGATTTGTCCACGGGGAAGGAGGTGGCTGCAATAGAGAACATACTCTCAGTTTATGTCAACCAGAAAGAAACCAAAAAATATGAAAATCATTTTTTCCACACAGCAATTTTAATATGAAGCATGGCTCACTCACCATATAAGGACTGGGTCTTCCTTTAATATCAGCGTTGCTTCCATTATCAGTTCCAGGAGTTGGATAATCACTTGAGCCGGTAGGGATGTTATACATGGAGGAGTTATCAGCAGTACCAGGAAGTGGCGTTGGAAGGGGAGTCTGCAATGGTGTCTGCTCAGACACAGAAAACACACAACAATGCCAAAGACAATAAGGACTTGCAGGAACAACATCTCAAGTGGAAATGAAACCAATTGATAAAGCTAATGCTCAATCACAAGAGATTAGTAGAGTGAGTTTAATATAATTACCGGAGGGAAGAGCATTTCAGCAGTGGGAGTCTCGTACTCCTCAGTACCTTCATAAGGAACATTGAGATCATGAGTCAGTGGACCCCCAGGAGTTGGCTTCTGAGCCGATGACCTCTCTATTGGTCCATTCAAGACTCCAGCTTGCATCATCTTCGTCTCCCAAATCTACTCGGAGAACAACACACAGTTCCCAAATTAAGCTAAGTAAAAATAGAGAGATGAATTCTCCAAAAACCCTAGTTGCATAGGATCAAATCCAAGACCACCCACATCGGCGAATTAACTAAAGATATTAAATTTGAATCATTTAGAAGCGAAGGAAGAAAACTCTGATTGAAAACTTACTCCTTGAAGCTCACTGAGAACACTCTCCCCAGGGCCTCCGTTGTTAATAAACTCCTCTCGGACTTTGTTGACGACATCCTCGATAACTTGAATATACACAGCGCTCGTTGTCGTAGTTGTACCCATCTTCAATCTCCTTAATTTAACTCCGGCGAAAACCCCAAATCCGTTCTCCGGGACTCTGGTTTTATAAAGGCAACATTTTTAGGGTGAATTGCCCTAGAAATTGCAATACAAAACCAAAAAAAAAGGAATCTGAGCTCGTTACGGCTCACCTAGGGTTCAACGGAGACGGTAAGACGGAGTCTGGTAGAGATCGGCGACGAAGCGTAAAAGAGAGAAGACAGAGAGATCAGAGATCAGAGATCGAGAGAGGAGCGGTCAAGACAGAACAGCAGCGAAGAATATAAATAGGTTTGGATCAGATCACATCGCAACATTGACACGTGTCATCATCTCCACGATTCAGATTTTGTTTTCTTTTTTTGTTTTCTTCTCGACAATATAAATTGTGGTTTTTAAAATTAAATTAAAACCATAAATCCTACTATTACAGAATTAACGAAAAACTTTAAATATTTCCTTTGTAAATTACCTGTATGTATCCTTGATCGAATATATCTAACTTAATACAGTAGAACCTCTATAAATTAATACTCTTTAAATTAATACTCGCTATAAATTAATACATTCTTCCGGTCCCGAATTGGGCCGGTGTAAAAAATAACATATTTCGATAAAATAATAAGATAATAATTTTTTTAGAAATTCTATGTAAAAATATGGTCCCATCAATATCATAAATTAATAATCATATATACTGAGATATATATATATATATATATATATATATATATCTAAGAAAATCTAATGAAATATGACTCTATTGTTGTTTGCCTATTCTTGAATTTGCATTTTTGTTGGAACTCATCTGTATTCTCAAATCGCATCCATAAATTGTGAAGAGTCATAGATGCGATAATTGCTTTTTTAGTAATTCATTTTAAAGGTACCGCAATATTTTCTACGACTTCATCATGGCCATGAAGGATAGTCGTAACAATTTTTTCTAAACTCTAAACTTCTAACATTTCTCATTTTTACCTAGATAATCTATTATACAATTAACATTCATCCTATTACGATAACCAAAATTATAAATTAAGAAAATTCTTTTAAAATGTGAATAATAATAAAATTATCTTATTTTGTAATAGAAAATTTTCAAAATGAAAATGAAAAAATCTCTTCATAAATTAATATTTTATTAATTTATCGATAAATTAATAATTATTAATTTATCGATAAATTAAAACCTCTATAAATTAATAAAATTTCATGGTCCCGACCTTATTAATTTATAGAGGTTCTACTGTATATTGCATTTTGTTTTCATTTGACCGAACACAAAATTAGTAAACTACAGTGATCTTATAAGATATTCATATTTTAAAAAATTTAGGACATATCATAGTTTACATTGAATATATACAAAGTTTGTCTCAATTTTTGTTTTTGATAAATAAATAAAATGTGTAAATTTATCATAAGTTTACCCTTTATATCCTATAAAAGAAAATTATTTAGTGGAGGCAAGTTTTAGACTTTTAGTGTTTAAGAAAGTCTAAATTTAAACGTGATAAAATTCTGAAAGGTTTTTATAATGTTACCCATTCGATTTCAACTGTCAATTATCTATTAAGAAAAAACATTTTTTCTCTTTTTTTTTTCCCAACCATTGGGGTACAACTGACCGGTCCAATAGCCAAAATTCTACATTTGTAGGAGCCGAAACTCGATCCCAGGTGTGATGAACTTACCTCCTGCCACTATACTATGATCACTTCACCAATCGTCAAGCAAAACAAAAACTCCAAATTCCAAAATAAAAACTTCACCTTTCGTTTTACAAAGCTTTCACTTTTCGCTTTTCTCTTTTCTTATTATCACTATTAGAATATACATCACAATATTTATACATTATATTAATTAAAAAAATTCCAAATTACCGCAGTTTTTTTTTAATGTTTATGTTAAATATAGAAAACCGAAGTATTATCTGCCTTGATCGAGTAAGATGAGAGAGGTGTAAACGTTAATTGAGATTTGTGTTTGAAAATTTGCTTATGTACAAAAGACTAGTTGATGCCAATATTCATGTTTTTATATTTTAATTAGGTTAGGACTAGTTTTAGTTTTATTTATGATCACCCCTCTTGTGTATCCGCTAAAGACTAAAGTGATTTTTATCACTTGTTTCAACGTCTTCAAAAAAAAGTCATGGCTCAAGCCTGCTACTAGCTAGTTTCCCTCGATCAAAACGAACAGTCGCCACAAAAATAATTCTGATTCAGACTTAGCCACTTGGTTCAGCACTTTCAACCGTCCGATTTTCATTCTGACAAAATCCAACGTCTCTCTCAACACCACGTCATTCTTTTTTTCCCCCCGACTGAATAAAAAAAAAAATCTGTGTAAAATATGTTTCTGACACTGTTCACTTTTTTTCTCTTGTACTTTTGTGTTTGGTTTCTCACCTGAGAAGTCTGAGTTTTTTTTTTTTTTTCCTCTCATTTTTTTCTTTTCTTTTTTTTCTTTTTCTTTGCCTTTTGTATAATTGTTTTTTCCTGTTAAGAGTTTCTCCGTACGGTAAATTTTTATTTTCTTTTGCAATAATTGAAAAAAGGGCTTTTGAAATAAATCTGTAACGTGATCACTTATTTTCTGATTAAAATCCAAAATTCTTATGATCATGACATTATCGTCAGAGTCAAAAAGAGACAAAGATCGAGTGGTTCATAACTTTCCATTGGATTCTTCAATATCTCGATTTTTTTTCTTTTATTTTTCCCCCGCTCTCTAATACAAGAAGATTAATTTCATTTCATGTCAGTAACACGGAACAGTGTCCAAGTACGTACATTCTAATACACACTAATGCACTATAGACTATATAGTAATTCTATCTTATACTTTTTAATATTTCTTTTGGCTTTAATATATACAAAATTTTAGGTAAGGCAGAAGAGGGAATCTTCCTTCTATATCAAAGAGACAAGAAGAAAAAAAATTAATACTGCCATAAGAATGATACAAATAACGAATAAATGAAAATAGGTAGTACTAAATATATATAACGTCATATCTCTCTCTCAAAATGACAAGATTTCTGTAACCTTTTTAAGAAATTATTCTGTTTTTATTGGATATTTCTATTCTAAATTGGTTTTAGCTGTACAAAAGCCAGTTAGCCTATACATATTATATTAGTATATAATAAGAAATGGAAAAAGAAGTTACAATTCCAATATTTGTAATTATATAATTAAAACTAGATTTGGACCCGTGTTAGAGCATATATTAAAATTCATTTTATTTATATTATAATTTTAAAATAAAATATAACTTATAAGATGGTTTAAGATTGACCACATTACTTTATTGACCACATTATTATCATCATCATCATAATTGTTAAGTAAATCCATGACATTAACTAGATGCCCCCCCTAATTAAGATATTGTTATGAAGTCTAATCACGGCTATAAAAATAGCACAAAACGTTGCAAAAGCCATGCGACGACAACAAATAAATTAGTATAAAAAAAAAACTATGTGAAAAACACTCAGATCTGTTGACCAAAAACAAAAGAAACCTCAGATCTTTGACCAAATAAATTATCATTGGTTGTTATTATTAAATTTGTATTTCATTATTTTTGTTTTGCCAGGCATTGAAAGTGACTATTCGATTTAATCCTAACAAAATAATTGTACGTCTCGACACATCGACCCTCCAGATTGTGGCATATAATTTCACTTTTTTTTTTTTTTTTTGTTAAAAACGTTCGATGTTTTCAATTTACTTCATCAGACGACACACTTTTAATTATTTATACCTCTCTCTGTAGACATGATGACTCTGTCTTATCAAAATTAATAGTAATAATATATTATCAAAAAAAAAAAAAAGAATCTCTTCTTACAATGTACTAGTATGGAAACTTGCAGCAACTTAAGAGTAGAGAATCAAACTGATCTAATCATTAAAAAAAAAAAAATGCATGAGAGATCTATCTATCTACCTAGGAATCATGTTTATGCCAACAGACAAGCATAGCCACACACCTTCTCATGATGTAAAACCTTCCCTTCTGTTCTTTCGCCAAGCTACTGTACTTTTGAGTTATGGAAGATGACCCTTTCTCTTTTTTCGAAGAGCTTCTGGACATTGAAGACGAAGATGAAGAAGAAGGGACTGAGCATTTGGTGGACGAGCTCCGTACGAATGCAGGAGCTTTTGAGGAGGAAGCACTCGTTGAGTAGCTTCTAGAGAACTTGGATTTAGATGAAGTTGAAGAAGATGAACACGACGCTGCTAATGCATCCTTTTTAGACAGCTTCCACTTCTCGTCCATGTCTCTGTGTTTGCAGAGGAGTTATAGAAATAGAAAAGAAAGCTTCTGACGACTCGGATGAAGGGTCTCTGTTTTTTTTGTTTTTTAATTTTACTTTTAGTTTGATTGTGAGTTTGTGGTGATTGAGCTTAGAAGGAGAGATAGTGATCTAGAGAGATGGAGAGAGAGAAATGGAAGCAAAGAGAGGGATAGTGTCTCTCTGCTTTTGTCTATTTTATAGTCAGTGCTTCCAAAATATAACTAAGAATGAGCTGCTTAAATAGTGAATTAGTTAAATTAAATCGTATAATTCGGGCAATGTGCAACTACTATATATATATATATTTTTAAGTAAATTAAGTTAACTATATAGTGGAACTCCTACACCTAATTAAACTTTTTCAAAGCAGTAATGATTGTACAAAATAATAGTACTAGGAAAAACAAAAAAAAAGGTGAACTTAGTTGTATAAAACAAAATTTTTTATGACAGAACAGCTAAGCATTTTCTTGTTTAGTTTGATATATTCTTAACAACGTTCTATATATAAATCTTTTTGTTATCTGAAAATTTTGAACAGATAAAGAAAGAATCTACAAACTTTTGAGTTTTAATCTTGTATTTTGTGTTATAATCATGTTTATTAAGTTTTCAACAAAGCTTTTAATTAGGTTTCCCTCTTAATCATTCTTTTTATACTACTTGCAGTCCATAGTATTACATTTTAAGGTGTTGTTAGTATAAATCATCTGTCACATGAGAGAGAGAACACAATAAATTGTACTTATAAATAAAACTGACATAGTGGGACAGGAACCACAATAAAATTTGTAGAAGAACACTATTTCTAAAATTGGTTGGTTTAAGAGTAAAGCTTCCACAAATTTTTTTTTTTTTTTTTTTTTTTGTTGAATCATGCCGACGGCTATATATATGTATGAGTCCAAATGAACAAATATTATTATCGATCAACTAGAGAAGGAGACTCAAGTAATCCACTGTACCTTGAATAAAACTACTTCCAAATGACATCTTTAAATTAGACGAAGTTGAACTTTCTTCTAGATGGAAATTTCTACAACACACATTATCTATCGTTGGTACAGTACGTTGATGTTAAAATAAGAGACATGGTTTCTAATTTGTCTAGAAACGTCTAAAATCTAGGCGCGGACTTGTCTCTCGAATAATATATAATGAATCAGTGGTCTACAATTATACAAGTTTTCAAAAATTGAAAACATTAATATCTATTTTTTTGTGTGTAAGTGTATCATTTGGGAGTGTTTGGAGAGAAAGGAGCAGAGAGGGACGGGGGTAAAGTGTTCCTTACGATAAATAATTTTGAAATCGGGACCAAGAGTAGACAGCTTTGGTCTAATAATATTCCACATGTTTTCTTCTCACTTCTGGTTTCAAAAAAAAGTCTGGCTTCCTCGAAATTAACTCACTCCACTAATCACAGTATATTAGTACTATATACTAGCATTGCGTCGTACGTCCTTCTACCATTTCTCAATTGGTGAACGTTCATGTTTGTTCGTCCTTCATAGTCACAGACGTACAGTTTACGATGATGTGTTAGAGAAAAAATGTTTAGTAAGAAAACAAAACAAAAATTAAGGTGTATATGCCCATATTAAGTGATCTTAACCATGTTAATCAGAAATCAGATAATCATGTTTCATACACACTACACATTGTTTCATCTTGGGACTATAATGTGAAACTAAATCTTCGTGTTTGTAAGCTTTTACGATGATAACATGTTCCATCAGATACTGCTGTTCTTCTTTTCATATGCTGTCGAGTTAAACAATCATAACCCCCTCGGATTTTGTAACTTTCCAAAGCTTGCAGGTCCTCTTGGTTTTGATTAATTCGGGGTTTAACTGGTTCATTACCTGCTCAGTGTGGTTGTAGTAATTTTTTTTTTTTTCGCTTTGTCTTCGGGAAATTTAAATAACTTCGCCGGTTATATATGTATGAAGCTTTAATATTTCCTCTGACTCAATATATTTATGACTATTTATATTCAGTAGTATTTTTCTATTGTTTAAAATATTTATCATAAATTTCAAATAATATACATATTATATACAGTAACATAATACACTTATGGTTTCTATATTCTTGTGCTTTTAACTTAAAAAATCTATAAAATGAAACAGAGGGGAAAAAATCAAAGTTTACAGTGTTAAAAAAACCCCTTGAACTTTATTTCTAGAAAGGACAACAAAAAAGTTCAAAGGTAAAATTTTCTTTCAGATTTGATAGTGGAAGAAGATACACCCAAGGTTCGACAAATTCTTTTACCCCAATTCTATCATTGAATATTATTGAATCATGCACCGTCGCACTCCTCGCCCGCGATGATGGAAACCGGTTTAAAAAAGATTTTCAATAAATAAGTTTAAATTTCAATATTCCTAACTCACAACCTATGTGAAATTGCAGATTCTAACAGCCAAATTAAAACAACCTAAGTTTAAACTGGTTAGAGACTCCAAAAACCTACACGCGTCAGATAGAATTTTGAAGTTACAAGGGTTTTCAATGTGTTTTGTCACTCTGATTTTCTACACACGTACGGATCAAAACAAGAAAGAATCGAGAGGAAGAGGTAACGAAGGATCCGTGATCCTCTGATCTTGGTGGTCCAAGCATATTCTCATCATCATCATCAACATCATGAATTAGTCATGGCCCTTGGACTAGATTAGTACTGTATACGACATTAAGCAAAAAACTGCAAGACTTCGACATATTCATTCCCTATTACGTTGTGCAACTGATGCCATACAATCAAATAGGACATAGCTTCCAATTTATCCGTAAAAAAGGTTTATAAAATTTGAGATGCGTCCGTAACTACAAGTAATACAAACACCGTTTATACTCCATACTTTAACAAAGGAAAAAAAAGAAAAATTCTTGGGTTCACCCCTAGGGGTGAACCTCTTATATTCACCCCTAGGGGTGAACCTCTTATATTCACCCCCTCTTAATTAACCAATCAAAATACAACAAAACGCCATGTCATATATCATATTTATAAAATAAATCAAAATTAAAATAAAAAGACAAAACAAATAAAGGAAACAAATTCTGTAGATTTTTTAATAAGGAAATTATGTCGGTTTAGGTTTATACAAAATAATTAGAGTGTAGATTTTACAATTAAAAACAAATATATGTCGGTTTGGGTTTATAAAAGAGTGATTAGGGTTTAGATTTTATAATTAAACAAAATTATATGTCGGTTTGGGTTTACAAATTAGTGGTTAGGGTTTAGATTTTATAATTAAACGAAATTATATGTCGGTTTGGGTTTATAAAAAAGTAGTTAGGGTTTAGGATTTAGATTTTACAATCAAACAAATTTATATATCGGTTTGGGTTTATAAAAGAGTGGTTAGGGTTTAGATTTTACAATTGAAGAAAATTATATGTCGGTTTGGGTTTATAAAAGAGTAGTTAGGGTTTAGATTTTACAATTAAACAAAATTGTATTTCAATTTGGGTTTATAAAAGAGTGGTTAGAATTTAAATTACACAATTAAAAAAAATTATCGGTTTGGGTTTATAAAAAGGTAATTTGAATTTTGATATTATAATTAAAAACTATAATATAATATTTAGAATTAACAATTATAAAATTAATTGATATATAGATTTTGTTTCTTTAATTAATCATTTGTTTCCTTAGTTAATAGGGGGTGAACCCAAGAATTGTTCGAAAAAAAAATACCAAAAAGGCAAATACTTAATATAGCAATAGCAGCCTCCAAACCGACAGAAAACAAACAAAAACTAAAAAAGGAAACACATCAAAACCACACTGGTTCGACAAGAAGTTCATAGAAACATTGTTTTGCGTATCCTACATAACTATACATCACACTGACACACACACAAAAAAAAAAGAAGCTGAACCACTTAATGTGAATCGTCAAGCCTATGCTTCCATGACGTGGAGACATAATACGCATACATAACATATAGCCGAATATAATCAAACCCGCACCCATTTACAAAATAAAACCAGGAACGGGACGATATAGCTAGCATAGTAGCATACATTTATAACATAATAATAATAGTCAAAAGATGATTCGCAATCTAAGCGCAGCTAGGTTGCCGTTTAGAGGCTGCCACCACCGAGAAGAACAAGTCTAGATCCGGCGGCTGAAAATATCCCTTCTTCGGCGGTTCCTTCTTTTTACCAAAGTGTACCGATCTCTTCCTTCTCACTGGAGGCGGACAAGGCGGATATGCTGGTATCCTGCAGTCATCACGTGTCGGCGTTGTGCATCCCATTTTGTAGTCGTCCTCAACGGTCACCGTGTCTCCATCGCAGTTATCCATTTTTCTCTCGCTATCTTTCCTAATTAAGAGTCTTGAGTGTGATTGTGATTGCTTCTTTATTACACAAGCTAAGCTAGTTTTGCAAGTGCGCGTAGCTTGTTCTGGAAGTTGCTAAGTACTTGCGGTGTACAAACTGACACGTGGAGGAACGTACTGCCACGTGCTAAAGCGTAAGTATGTTCAGGTAGTAACAAGTTGCCACACATACATACACACACCCTCGTTTATAATGTGGGTTTACTTGGAATCCAGGCCCATTTATCTCAACAAGGGCCGTAATTTTACCCACTCAAATACCGAACCACGCTCCAAGAACCGGTTTGGTTTAGAGACCGAACCGGTTGAAATAAAACATATGTTGGAGTGTGGAACGCGTTGATGTCTTGGTACCCAAGCAGCTCAAAGTTCACACATAAAATTGCTCTGTCAACAAACAATAAAAAAATCACAATTTTTTCGTTCTGGGTTCTTTGATTACTTTCAATTTCCGCAGCGCATCTTCATCACTTGTGTAAATTTCACTCCTCTTTTGCTCTATCTGAAATCGAAAGCTGCCATCTTTCTCCGTTGGGGTTTTGAATTAAAAATCTCCGATTTCGGTTTCTCCTTATATATTATGCGATCTCTGTTTTGTTCGTATTGATTCTTTGACAATGATATTCTCCAAGCTCGGTTCCTCCATCGCTCGTTCCTCTCGTTCCAAGGTTCGTTTGAATGTGTGATACTTTTTCCCCAGATGCTTGTTAATTTTGTGTGTGTTTAAAATTCCTAATTTTTTTTTTATATATCCTGGTGAAATTAGGGATTTGTGTACGGAGGTGGTGTGAGATCGGCGATTTTAAGTGAAGGGAGGCTTCGAGCGCCGACGAATCTTGAGGCGGCGGCGAATCAGGTAAATGGTGGATTAGGGTTTCTGAGGCGGCACTTTGCTTCTTTGGCTGCTCGCAAGGGGCTAGATACTGGTGGTGATTTAAGCCGCGTTTTCGCTAACCCTAGATTGCGTCGGTTCTTTTCTAGCCAAACCCCAAAGAAGAAGAGTATGCATCCAAAACCCTTTCTTTATATACGGAATCAAATTAGTTTGTTCATATCAGTATGAGTGATGATAGTTGGTGTTTCTGGATTCTCATAAATGGCTTTTTTTTTTGTGTGTGCAGATTACGAGAACTACTATCCAAAAGATACTAAGCAAGCACCCAAGAATGAGCAGAAATCCGAATCCAGAGGTGAAGGTTCGTGTGACATTAACTTAACTTTCTTTGATTTTTTTTTTTTTTTTTTTTTTGCTTCTGAAAGGATTGTGGAAGTTTGTTTGAAGATTCTAGTAATTGGATATGTATTTGTTGCAATGCAGAGGGTTCGAAAAAAACCGAAAATGAAAATGTTGGGGACATGTTCACGAAAGAATTCCAAAATATGTTAATTCCTCTGATGGCCATTGCTTTTATCCTTTCTACTTTCTCGCTTGGTTCTCGAGACCAGCAACAGGCAAGCATGTTTAACTAAGCTTTGTTTGTTCTGGATGTTATCTATCTAATTTCATGGACATGAGATATATTAACTAATTTTCAGTGTATATCTGTTGGTTCAGATTAGTTTCCAGGAGTTCAAAAACAAGCTTCTTGAACCTGGTCTAGTGGATCACATAGATGTTTCTAATAAGTCAGTTGCGAAAGTCTATGTGAGGACTTCACCAAAAACCCAAACTGAAGAAGTTGTTCAAGGTCCTGGTAATGGAGTTCCTGCTAAAGGACGTAGTGGTCAGTATAAGTACTACTTTAACATTGGTAGTGTTGAATCATTTGAGGAGAAACTCGAAGAGGCCCAAGAAGCGATAGGCGTCAATTCCCATGACTTTGTTCCTGTCACCTACGTCTCTGAAATGATCTGGTACCAGGAACTGTTGAGGTTTGCACCGACTTTACTTCTCTTGGGTACGCTAGTTTATGGGGCAAGACGGATGCAAGGTGGACTGGGAGGTGTAGGCGGACCTGGTGGGAAGGGTGGCCGTGGAATTTTCAATATAGGGAAAGCTCAAATAACGAGAGCCGATAAAAATTCTAAGAATAAGGTTAGCATTTCAATCAGAATGGAAAATGGAATTACCATTTCCCATTTCCCATTCATGATGCTGTTGGGATTTACAACTGATACTTTTTCTGTTTTTGCCAGATATATTTTAAAGATGTTGCGGGATGCGAGGAGGCTAAACAAGAAATTATGGAATTTGTGCATTTCCTTCAGAACCCAAAGAAATATGAAGAGTTGGGAGCTAAAATTCCAAAAGGTGCGCTTTTAGTTGGCCCACCAGGGACTGGAAAGACCCTTCTAGCAAAAGCTACTGCAGGGGAATCAGCTGTGCCGTTTCTGTCTATATCTGGTTCAGATTTCATGGAAATGTTTGTTGGGGTTGGACCTTCCAGAGTGAGAAACTTGTTTCAAGAGGCTAGACAATGTGCACCTAGCATTATATTTATTGATGAGATCGATGCAATTGGCCGTGCGAGAGGACGTGGGGGTTTCTCAGGTGGAAATGATGAGCGTGAAAGCACACTTAATCAGCTACTAGTTGAAATGGATGGATTTGGTACTACCGCTGGAGTTGTCGTCCTTGCTGGGACTAACAGGCCAGATATTCTTGATAAAGCTTTATTACGGCCTGGCCGGTTTGATCGTCAGATAACCATAGATAAACCTGATATTAAAGGCCGTGACCAGATATTCCAGATATACCTGAAGAAGATCAAACTTGATCACGAGCCCTCATATTACTCGCAGAGGCTTGCAGCTCTCACTCCCGGATTTGCTGGAGCTGACATTGCGAATGTCTGTAATGAGGCTGCTCTTATTGCTGCCAGACATGAAGGAGCAACAGTTACAATGGCACACTTTGACTCTGCAATCGATCGTGTTATTGGAGGTCTGGAGAAGAAAAACCGGGTATGTGCTTTGGCCTTCTCAACAAAATTATATCTTTATAGCCAGTTTTTTATATATGATTTGTTCATTTTCGGTTATCTTGGAGCCTCCTCGATAGGAAATCTAGGATAGATCTCAAATTTGAAACCCAACAAATTGGTGAAGTATTTCTATCAGCTAAAGATTGTATCTTGTTTTTCGCAATGGAAACCTGAATGTTCCTATAATCGTTTTGGGTGGTTTCATGGCCACAGGTAATAAGCAAGCTGGAAAGGCGTACAGTAGCATATCATGAATCTGGCCACGCGGTTGCTGGGTGGTTCCTGGAACATGCTGAACCATTACTAAAAGTGACTATTGTTCCTCGTGGCACAGCAGCACTCGGTTTTGCCCAGTACGTTCCAAATGAAAACTTGCTCATGACAAAAGAACAACTCTTCGACATGACTTGCATGACTCTCGGTGGCAGGGCAGCTGAACAGGTAAATCTATCAACGTCCAACTCCTCCTTTTGGATTTGAAACTGAAAGTGTTATGAGTGAAGGATCACATATAGGGATATATCCCAAAATGCTCTCTTTATTGCAAAAAATCATAAGCAAAGCTTAAAACTCTCTTTTTGATATCCTGGTATAGAAGTCAAGAACTCTCATTACCGTTTCAGGTCATAAAATTTCTGTAATATGTTTTTCAAGCTGTGAATCCTGTTTTTTGGTGGGTCTTCATTTCAGGTATTGATAGGAAGAATATCGACGGGGGCTCAGAATGATCTTGAGAAGGTGACCAAGATGACATACGCGCAAGTGGCCGTGTACGGATTCAGCGACAAGATTGGATTGCTTTCGTTCCCGCAAAAGGAAGACGAGTTCTCAAAACCGTACAGCAACAGAACCGGTGCAATGATAGACGAAGAGGTCCGAGAATGGGTTGGCAAAGCTTACAAGAGAACTGTTGAGCTGATCGAGGAACACAAAGAGCAAGTGGCTCAGATCGCTGAGCTCTTGCTAGAGAAGGAAGTTTTGCATCAGGATGATCTCGCTAAAGTTTTGGGTGAGCGTCCGTTTAAGTCAGGTGAGACAACAAATTACGACAGGTTTAAATCTGGATTTGAAGAGACGGAGAAGGAGAGCCAGAAAGAGTCTGTGACGGTGAAGCCTGTGGAGGATGATGGAGTTCCGCCGCTTGAGCCACAGGTGGTTCCAACGTAGACGTTTTGGAGACGCCCAAAGTTAATACTCCTACTCATTGTAAATTTAATCCAAGCCGGCAATAACGAAACACACGCTTCTGTACCCTCCGTGAGGGAGGGATTGTTCTTTCTGGAGAAGTATCAATTTTATTTAGATCTATCAATTTGCTCTGTTCAGAGAATCATCAACAGTTGGAATATTCCAATAATGAAAATGATTACTCTGTAAAAGTGTTTAGCTTTAATCACAGTAGAGAGTGTCATTGTATACAGCAAAAGTAAAGAAAATCAAGTACACAAAACAAGTCCACCACAAGCTCTGCCTCCAGAAGAAAAATAAAACAGAACTTGGGACTGACTACATGACAATCTTTAAGGAGAAACACAAAAGCTAAGAAGGGACCCAACAAGAAGAAGAGAATAGGATGCGACCTTTCCAACCTTGTAAGAACCAGTTACTATCTTCGTCAAGGACAAAGTCTTTATGATAACCCCATTTCTTCATTTTCTCCCTAAACGACTCCACAAGCTCTGCCTTGACAGGCTTTTGCTTAAAACCAGCCCTAATCATCCTCACTTGCCATTGCTTGTAAGTCTCCGGTCTCTCGACTCTATCTACACCTTCACAAGCTATCACATTCATCACTTCTCTCCCGTAAAACTCCCCTTCGAAATGTATCCTCTCCGGGTTTTCCCGCGACAGAGTCGCACCAAACAAGTCAAAGAGCGCCGAGTAGTGAAACAGAGCTTCTTTGAACCGTGTGGTGAAGAATGGAGCGTTGAAAGATCCGTTAATCGTCGAGCTGAGGAAAACGTTAGGGTTCATGTCTCTGATTAGTTTTAAGAATCCGTCCCTCGGACAATCCTCCTCCCCTGGAGTCGCGTCTCGGAGGTTCTTGAACCGGAGAACTGTATTAACTGCAAGAACCTCGTTTGGTCGGATCTTGAACTCCTCTATCCGGATTGTTTCCCAGTTCTTGGACGCAATAGCATTGTACTCGAACGGAATACCAAACCGTTTGCAATATTCCGTAAGTCTTCTACCTGTGTCCTGTATTCTCTCGGTTGGACGAAACCCGTGTTGAGGAAGCTCAATGCCTGTAATCCGTAGCTTCCTTAGCCCGGTTTTGTTCTTTGACAAGTGCTGTATAAACATGGGCCACTGGAAACCGTAAAGGATCCCGAAATCGATTATATGAAGAACCGAAGCATCCTTGGCAGCATCAAGAATCATCTTGTTGGAGTAGAAATATATCAAAGTCATAAACGGAGATGCAGACAAGAACACATGGTAAGATTTAAGAATCTGTGCAGCTGTTCGTTTCTTGGAGGTAATGGAATCGTAATAACTCTGGATCGTATTCCCTGAGCTTCCTTGAAGACGAGCCTCAAGCGCATTAGCAAAGAAATGAGCTAGTCTCTGTGACGCATCACCAAGAGGTGAACTCTGCTTCCTTATCTGCCTAAGCAAATCATCTGCTGTAATCTTATCCCCTGCTGAAACGGACTGTGCACATAGAGTTAGTAGTGTGCGGAAATCAACAGCTTGACTCTTCTTTTTACCTCGGCCGGTTCCTTTCTTAGCCTGAAGTACCTTGTTTGAACCATTCTCGCCATCTTCTTTAATCTGCGGATCACATTCGCCATCAAGAAGCAAAACCTTATCAAACATTTCTGTTAATTTCCCGTCTTCCACATTCACTGCATACTGCTTACTACTCCTAGTTTCCTCTAGATCATCATCTTCTTCTTCCCGAGCGTGATGACTCTTCCTAGCTCTCGAGATACCAGACCAATCTTTCTCTTCTTTCACCGGAACAACTCTTTCTTTCTCCGGATCAAGGTTAAAGATCCATTGATCAGTATTAGGAAGAAACTTGCTAGCTTCCTCTAGCCCTCTCTTAAACTGCATAACAGAATCTGCATCACTAAACATACTCCTGACAAGAACCTCGTTCTCCATCTGTCCGAATTGCAACATGTTTGACCTTGGATCCGACACAACACCGGAATCAACAAGATGGTTATCATACAACACTTCAGTCTCTGTAGTAGAGTTAACGGCTGTTTCATTGCTGTTACTACTGCTCCAGTAATCACCACTACTATTACTACTACTACTAGTAGTAGTGGTAACAGAGTTAGGAAGATGAGACTGAGTTTGGGAGTCGTTGATCACTTGCTGCAGCATTTCTTCAGTCTGTCGAAGAGCCAAGGAATCGTAGAACATAGATTGATTCTCCGCGAGACTCTCTTCTTCCATAAGAAGCTGGTTTACATATTTCAAAAGGGTGTTTTCAGAATCAATCTCATCAGCAGGAGGAGAGTATTGATCATCTTGTGATGATGAAGGAGGAGGAACCCAAATCGAAGAAGGTTGGTGGTGGTGATGATATTGATCAATACGGAGATCGAAATCGGTGGAAGAAGGAACACCGAAACCAAGATCAGGAATCTGATTTGGTAAGAAACTCACATCGTAACACTCGAAACCGTTGACCACCCTTGAGTAATTTTTGGATTCCATCAATTCCAAAATTAAAAAAGGAAACTTTTGTTTCTTTTAACTGAATTCAAAAACCCTAATTCACTGAATTTGATTCCCTCTTTCACAAATACAATAAGAAAACAAAGGAAAAAGAAAGCACAGAACTTTACAAAAGATTCAGCAAAGGATGAGGAGAAATCGGAAACAACATTGCTTACATCTGAAGAAGTGGGGAAAAGTAGAAGAAGGCAAGAAAAAGGCGTCAACTTTATTTTTAGATCATGAAGTTAAAAAAAAAGGATAAAACTTTATGGATATGTTATGTTGTTTGTGAGTTAATATGCAAATAGGATTGGGTATGATTGCTATGCGTGAGAGCAGAAGCAAGAAATCGAGAAACTGTAGAGTAGAGAGATTGAGGAGGAAGTTTCCCGGGAAACTCAAAAGGGGGACAAGACCAGTCTTTGCGATTCGTCCGAGGAGGTGCTTTTGACTTGTCATTTATGAGTGTTTCTCATTCGTGGGCTTGTTGGGCCCATTTGTTTTTAATTTACTAATTACAGTATGTAGTAGTGATCGTCATGTTAATCGCAAAAAAGTTGCCATTTTTTATTTTTATGTGACTAGTGGTCGAGGAATCTATTCTTTTTATAGTAGTGATTGTCTCCTAATCCCCACATTAAGTTTGTATAATCCATATGTTAGACCGACTAACGATACTCTTATATGATCCAAATGTTGTTTGTGAATCTGCAAAACGTAAAATAACTTATTTCTATGTTTTTGTAATGCATTAAGAAAGGTATTCGTTGACAAATGACAATATTTCGAAAGTTGAATATATGTCGACGAATTAGGATCTTTATATACATATATTTATGTAATCATATTGTGTATTTCTGATTTTTAAAATTTCTCTAGTGTTTAAAAAAATTAGTGTAAGTAATATTCTTAATTGTTTGGACTATGATAGATTGATAGTGTTTCTGTTTATTCGCTGCAGTCAAACCGTACAAATGGTATACGCAAACCATTAATTTATATTATTACGTAAATCACAGAACATGTTTTTTTTTTTAATTTCTTGTTTGCAATAATACATGATAGCAACTTCTTAAAAAATTCTAAGTTGCAAATGCCGACTGCATTATATGGTTTATATTTTATATGGTTATTGCCCCATATGTACTTGATCAACTCTTGTTTCATGATATTATTATTTTATTGATGTAAAGTCAAAAGTGTCTCGCACAAAAGATATGTATATTTATTAATTTGATTCCAAAAGTTTCAAGTTGACAAAAGATAAGAGTTTCATATGCGAAAACTTGGAGAGCAAGATTAATAAGGGTTCCTGATAGGTAGAGTTGATTATCTGACCAGTACGAATTATTTTTATAAAGTTGCTGATGAATAATACCTTAAGCGATTTGATTGTAATTACTATATAGAACCACCACGATAATACAATACACAAATAACATAAAAAGGACTCCTCCAGATCTGATCTCTCTCACTCACAATGTCATTCTGACATATATTTGTGAGATTCTCACCATTCAATATTGTATAATCGTACATGAAAAAAGTCCTGTATAATGTCAGAAAAACTCGAAATTGAAGTGGGTGTCACGTTTGATCTCATTTATTATCCCCTTTTTTTCTGTCTCCAAATTAAATATTTAAACTTTTTATTAGCCTTACAAAAAAATATTGGAAATAGTGAGGAAAAGTTCATTGGATTGATTATTTCTTTGATTTTGAAATTATTTTTGTTGTTCAATCAGTAACTCCTAAAAATCATGTCATACTATTGATTCATAGGAGTTTCCATTTTCCAGGTTTCGAAGTTTGCATTATTTCTGATTATATTGTCCTAAGGTCAACTCCAATAGAGACGGCAAAACATCAAATTTGGTGTTAATTCACTCCAATGGAAAGGCAAAACAAACATTATCTCTATTTATTTTAATGTTTTGTGAATAGTGTTAAACTATATTTGGTGTATCACTATTCATAAAACACTAAAAAGACATATATTATTTTATTCATGTTTTTGATTTAAAATATATTTAAATTATTGTTTATCAATTAAAAACTAGATATATCAGCAATATTTTTAATTCTATCTTATTACATTTAGTAATATAAATTAGTAACTATAATCAATATAGTATAAAATAATAATTACGATTAAATTTCAAAATAAATATTAAATTTAATAAGATTAAAAGTTCATACTAAACTTCAATAAAATAATAAAAACATTATATTACAAAATTAAAACTAAACAAACATAAAAACTAAAATCAATAAGATACGTAATATAATTTTGAACAACAATCTAATTTTCAGGAAAATTATTTCCACTAAGATAATCATAGTACTGACTAAAATTAGTAATATGTAATTTATTTCTTAATTTAAAAATATTTTCTGTTATTTTAATTTATTAATTGTAATTTTCTATTAAGTACTGAATTGAATAAAATTGTTTATATAAATGTTGATGTTTTATTAAACTATTAAAAAAATTTAATAATCTTATATTACAAAATTAAAACTAAACAAACATAAAAACTAAAATCAATAAGATACGTAATATAATTTTGAACAACAATCTAATTTTCAGGAAAATTATTTCTACTAAGATAATCATAGTACTGACTAAAATTAGTAATATGTAATTTATTTCTTAATTTAAAAAAATATTTTCTGTTATTTTAATTTATTAATTGTAATTTTCTGTTAAGTACTGAATTGAATAAAATTATTTATATAAATGTTGATGTTTTATTAAACTATTAAAAAAATTTAGTTTAATAATATAGTAATTAAAAGTTTTGTTTTTAATGTGAAATTTGGTGTTGTAGTTTGAGATAAAAATTTTTTCAGAACACTAAAACACTAAATTTAGTGTCGAAATTTGGTGTTTTGGCGTTTTATGGTTGCAGTTGTCATAATACATGATTATCTATACTTTTCGATGAGTTTTTTGTTCTTTGGTATATAGGAGTCCTATTGTAGGACATGTCACACTCTGCGAGCCTGATCAATGCAATAGAACTTTTTATAAACAAAAGACATTGGAAAAAAATGTAACATTTCATTATTTATGCAACAAAAGATTACATGAACAGATCATGCAGTGAGTACTACTATATCTCATATTATATGTTTTACTCTTACAAACAAACACGCTATGTCACAAGCATATAACAACAATACCCCTAGTGTCCAAGAAGAACCTAACTCTGAACTTAATCTTACTCCTGTTGGCGAGAGACTATCAACAGAAGAAAAAGCCCTACTAACAGTCGCTTAGGAGGCAAGAAACAACATCTATGAAGACGAAGGAACCCAAATAGATGAAGCATACACGATTCTACCTTTCCAACCTTGTAGCAACCAATTACTGTTTTGATCAACATCGAAGTTTTTATCGTACCCGTTATCGATTTTCATCTTCAGATTTTGCATCAGTTCCTTCTCAAGCGGAAGCTGTCTAAATCCTGCTCTGATCAACCTCGCCTGCCACTGCTTATACGTCTCTGGTCTCTCCACTCTCTCCGTTCCTTCACAAGCCACAACATTAATAATCTCTCTCCCATAAAACTCTTTCTCAAACATCAGCCTCATCTCGTCTTCCCTCGTTAGCTTCGAGTCACACATATCAAACACAGCAGAGTAATGAAACAACGCTTCTCTGAACCTTGTGACAAAGAATGGCGCGTTATAGTTTCCACTTAGGATCGCAGGGATAAAGACATTTGGGTTTACTTTTCTTATCAGCTTCAAAACCGCATCTCTCGGGCTGTTTACCAGAACGGTCTCATCTAGAAGGTTCTTGAAACGGAACAAAGAGTTTACAGCCACAAACTCTCCTTGTCGAAGCTTCAAGTCTTCAACTTTGATCGTTTCCCATTTCTGAGCAATTGCGTTGTACTCAAACGGAACATTGTGTCGCTGACAGTATCGAGCCAAACGATGACCAGTCTCCTGAACTCCTTCAGCCGGTCTAAAACCGCGTTGAGGAAGCTCTATACCTGTAATCCGAAGCTTAGGCGAACCACCAGGTCTGAGCGAGAGGCGATGAATCAGAGCAGGCCATTGAAAACCGTAAGATATCCCAAAGTCTATAATGTGGATCGTGTTGGCGTTTGCAGTGAAACGCATCAGGCTGTGGTTAGCAAATATGATAGCAGCTTTTTTGAACGGACAGACCGACATGTATGTCTGGTAAGCCTTCAACATGTCTGCAGCAGACGTTTTCTTTGAAGATAAAGCGGTGTATATCTGTGTACCAGTCCCAGCTAAGCGTGCTTCAAGACTATTTGCAAAATAATGAGCCAATCTCTCTGACCCGTTGCCTAGAGGCGAAGAATGCTCCCTTATCTGCCTTAGCATTTCGTTGGCGGTTCTACGATCATCCACTGATACAGCTTGTGCACATAACACCAAAAGAGTCCTCAAATCAGCAGTTTCTTTCTTCCCTGAATCGTTACTTTGATGACTAGTAGTAGCAGTTGATTTCTTCCCACGAATCTTTCCTCCATTTGATTGCACAGCAATTTGCTGTGCCGTCTCAACATTGGCAGGCTCTCCTGGAAACTTCTGGTCAAGAATGCATACAGGTTTCCCAGGGCCACATACCAAGATCTTATCAAACATCTCAGAAAGCTCACTTTCCTCAACATAAACAGCTGACTGCTTGTTACTTCTTTCTTCAACAGAATCCTCATCATCGTCACGCCAATGGCTTTTCTTTCCAGTCAATCTGTTTGGGAGAGGAGCAGAGCTATGATGTTCTGTCTCATCCTTTTTCTCCGTCTTAACAAAAACCTCGGAACCTGAATTACTCGGGATGTAACTATCCACATCGATAAAGAGCTGAGAAGATTTAGGAAGGAACTTACTCGCTTCCTCCACCCCTCTCTTAAACTGCATAGCCAATTCACTATCTTGAAACATATTCGAAACCAAATCATCGCCAAGACCTGACCTATTACCACCACCACCAACCGTGACACTGTTGGACCTAGAAGTGGACTGGAAAACAAAATTACTCGGCATAGGAGACTGTAACCAAGAAGATCTATTCTCAAAACCATCAACACTCCAGTGTGAATCAGAGGAAGTAGTAGTGGTGGTGCTAGCGTAATCACTAAAGGCACCACCTGAACTAGAACCGTCAGGGCTATCATGAGTCAACTTCTCATGATGGTCGATAGAAGCAGAGGAAGAAGAAGAAGGGTACTTTTCGCCGAGGGCCTCATAGAGAGATTTCTCAGCAGCTTGAAGAGCCAAGGCGTCATGAAACATACAAGGCTTCTCTTCCATGTCCTCCTCCATAAGAACTTGGCTTATATACTTCAAAACGGAATCAGAGAAATCAGCGTCATCAGATGGGGATGATAACAGATCTCCTCCTCCTGCTGCAGCAGCTTTGTTGTTGTTGTTCTGGGGATAAGACTGTGGAGGAGGAGGAGGATCCATGGATGCGAAATTTAGTTCATCTAGATAGAAACCATTAGCAGCTAAACCTAAGGTAT
Organism: Camelina hispida; assembly: GCA_023657505.1. Lineage (NCBI taxonomy): Eukaryota > Viridiplantae > Streptophyta > Magnoliopsida > Brassicales > Brassicaceae > Camelina > Camelina hispida. Next base: position 2,996,288 of record CP094631.1, read on the forward strand.
CGTTGGAGGGAGGCAAATCAAACTCGCTAGTGAAATCGAACTGGTCCATGGATCCAGGGAATCCATCCGGGTATGAACCCATGGATCGAAATACAAAAACCCAAAATCCAGAGTGGTTTAAAATCAAGTAAAGGTCGAAACTTTATTAAACCTGATCAAAAATATCACCAAAAACAGAGCAGTGAAGATCAGAGAAGAGAAGAGAAGAGAACAAAAAAAGGAGGGAGATTAGAGAGAGGGAGAGAAGTGAGCATACCTCTCTTCGTGGGTAAAGCAGATTAAGCGGATTCGGCAACAAGATGACAAGGAAGACAAAACCTTGTTGAGGTAAGAAAGAGGAATCAGGTCTGTGTACGTGTTGTGGTGTAGAGAGAGAGATGAACCAAATAAGGGAGAGAGAGATAAGAACTAATTATAATTGTTTTATTTTATTACTTGAATGATAAAAAAGATAATGAAAATAAATATATGCCTTTGTGTTTTTAATTTCCTCGTAGTATAATTTAATAGTCTGAAAGGAATCTATCCTGTTCCGGACAAATAATATTTCAGTATTTTGTTTTTACTATTACTACGAACAGATTTTTATTTTTATTTTATAAAATAAAAAATTAAATTATATTATCTTGCTGAAAATTATATTTATTAATTTTAAAAATTAGTAAATATATAGCTTTCTTTTTTTTTTCTTTTCTTTTTTGGTGTGGGGAGACCAATAGCTAAAACTATACAAGTCATTAATTATATGTATATGGAATTATGGATACTAATACTAAACTAATCATTCTACTTTTCTTCCCAATTCTTACTCACTGTTCTTTTTGGTTGACCTGTTTGATGTCGAAGACTTAAAAATAGTAATTCCTATCATAAAACTCATTGTCTTACTTTTTCCTTAAAACATCTTTTAATTTTAAGAGTATATGCCGGAGAAAAAGTTTGGCGTTATAAAACAAAGGACAAAAGAAAATCAAAAACTTGAAAGCAAAGAAACGGATAGCCCACAAAAACAGAGAAAACAAGACGAAACAGAGCTAGTCGACGAGTCGATGACAACGAATCCAAGAAAGGTCTGTCTCTTGGGTGTATGATTGATGACGGCCTTCGTTTGTGACACACACACTTTTATGGAGAGCACTACTGTGTGTTGTTGCTTTCGATTTATTGATGGTTTCCCAAATCTTGAAACTTACTTAAACACATAAATCTTTCTATTTATTATAATAATGGCTAATCATCATAGTTGAACAACTTGGACAACAAAGATTCTGACCATGCCAATTATGAAGTTGGAAATGCCAATTTTTAAAATATCATTTTAAAATAAGACAAAAACAAAAAAGATAAAATAGTTGATATTCCAAACTTGTATACCACTTGAATAAAAATAGATTTTCCTAATTCCTCAACGTCTTTTAAATTTGATTAAAGTTCAAAGAATACTTTATTTGTAGCAATTGTATATACTTTTTCTAAAAAAATCTAGAGATTTCAACTTTTTTAACTCCCATCATCGCTCCTTAATATCATGATGTTTAGTTTTTTTCATTAATTGCTCTCTTTACTCTCGCATGCCAATTATAAACAAACATCGGCCTAATCCTAGCCACATGCATGAACACAACCAAACAAAAAAAACAAAGAAAGCACTTTTTCTACCCGCATAACAACGATGCTATAGCAAAAACATAAGACTCACATATAGGTGTCGACTTTTGATAAGGATCTGAAATAAGGAAAGTGACATCTCCAATTATTTCTCTCCATTGATCGATAAGATCCTAAAGAATCTTCCACCATATACTCTCTTTCTCTATAAGTTTTTTAAAAAGTGTGTTTAGCCATTGAGAAAAGTCACATATAGCTATTACCGCAAAAGGCCAAAGTGAATAATTATTGTTCCATTTCCTCTTATCAACTCGACCTATTTTTGTCACGGAATCTTGTCTCAAGTCCCCATGTGCGTATCACAGAGCTAAGCTTCTTGGTGATTTCTTCATATATTATAACATCTTTTTTATTAATTTATTAATCAACAAGTTTCAAGTTTAGATCATTTTTGATGACATAGATACGAGCGATATGCTGACAATCTGATAAATACGAATAGCTTGCGAGACACTCTTTGTGTGGATTCATCAAACACAATAAACCACAAAGATCTCAATTTTGCAAAAGCAAAAAAAAGGAAGAAACCTTCTTATTATAACAACGCTCTGTGACAATTACATCAGACTTCACATATCTTCATCTCTATATTCTTCTTCTTCATCACAATCCATTCCTCTTTTTTTTTTGTTTACATTGAATCTCCTCAAATACATGACATAACAAAACAAATAAACAAATTAACAAACAAAAAAGTATATATGAAAGAAAAAAAAAAATCCAGGTTCATCCTGCTATAACGTTCATTTTCACGTTGCAAAGATCAAATTTGTTCCCCGGGTCTATAGACCAAGACTGGTCTCGAGTTTCTGGGGTCCCTCTAGCAATAGGTGTTTCCCCTGTTGCTGGGACCAGTAGGCATGAGCCGTTAGTACCCTGTCTAAGAGCTCTTGTGGAACTGGCTCACCTCTCCTTTGTTGCGGCGATATTCTCGCTGTGTGCACCAGCGTCTTCCATTTGTCCTATTATTCACATCAAACCCCAAATTACTTCTTGCACAAGCAACCTAGACCTCATTACTGAGTTGTAAAAGGAGAGTGTTTTCTTTACCTTCAAGTCAACGTAAGTCCGGTGCTTAGCATTATCAAAAGCTCGCAACTTTACATCACGCCACCTGCAGATAGATGTAACCTCAGCAATTTTAGAATTATCGTGGACCAATTACTGATGGAAATTAAGTCTTCTACTTTGGTGAACATAAAAAGTTTTAGTTACCTTCCGGTCCCAAGTCTCTCCACAGCTTGAACAAGGGCCTCTACTTCTGCAACAGAGAAAGGTCGACGGATTCTGCGCTGCGCCACCTCAGATCGCTTGGTTTTCCGAGGTGGGACTACGGTCAAAGCCTGAACATGCAGAGGGCGGACTGGAATCAAGGCTCTGGAGTATATGGTTTTAGCCCTATTTGGTGCTGAGGGTTTGGAGTCAAGGTCACTTTCTACAGAATTACTCGGTTTAGCATGCTTCCCCGGTGATGGGAGACACCTAGTGAAAAACAAACATGTTCCGGAAAACATTAGCAACATAATTCTGTTTCTACACCAAAGCAAAAGAAAGAAGTAAAACATTGATCTCTGGAGGGAGTGATACTGACCTTGTTAAATTGTGAGGTACATTACATGGACGCACATAGTCAGAATCTTCAGGAGGTAGCGGTTTAGTGGATTGTGGAGGATTGGGCTCAAGACAAAACCCTAGAGTATCCGAAAGAGTGTCTAGAGAGACTCCACTCTGAAGCAGCATTTTGCTGTCGTCTCTAACTTTTTTCCCATGAACAAGAACACCTATGCGTAATTCACCTCCAAGTATCGAGGTCAAAGCTTCCAAGACTGTCCTCTAGAGAAGAAGAAGTATATTTTCATCATTATCCAACAACATATGAATGACCCTTTTCAGAAAAAATTCTAAGTCAAAGATCCAAACCTTTAGTGAACCAACAGTTGCAGTCTCTGGGATCTCAATGAAAAGTTCAGGAACTCTAAACGACTTGATTCCAAGTTTCACTAAGCACAGCAAAGAAAATATGAACAGAGTCAATACAAAACTCATGTGATAGAAACAGGAAAAGCTTCATAGAAACATTTACCGTGAGAATCTCTTGACTGCGCTGCTGGCTGCTTCTGACAAGCTATAGATGATAGAAAACCTGAAGCTGCAGAAGAAAAAAAAACTCAGAGTTAATCATTATATCATCATCATAACGTGGTTTTGACGTTAAAGTTTAAATGACTAGCTTTTTGGTAATACCCTTTCGAGGTGAACCAGAAAGGCCTTCAGTTTTAGCAGTTTCTTCGGATTGTGATGCTGTATAACCATCAAAGTATCTTCTTTTTTTAATAGGATAGTTTCTCTCTAATCTTTGGCTTTTGAGACAGTGTTTCTTGCTGTAGTAACCATGCTTCATGTCCAAGTCTAAACATTTTCATGGATAACCCATAAGTACTAAAACCATAACATCTTTATAAGAACATATAACTACGTACTAGCTAGCCCACAAATGGTCCATATATATCTATGTTCACCTGAATTAGTTACCGTAGTAGTATCTCTCGGCTTTGGAGAGACTTTACAATACTTTGAAGCAAAAACTTTCCTTATTCTTCTATCTCCAATACGCAGAGTTGACCTAAATGATTTTGTTCTGTAACGAGCTGACAAGTTTTCGCCATCATCATCATTTTCCTTACCAAGTAAATCTGTATCATCAGAGCATACTGAAGGATTTTGGGGAATTGGTTTCCTGAATCCACTACTTATATGATTCTCATCCTTGGCTACAACGTTCCTTGATAACTTTGCTTCGAAGTTTAGCCCACCAAGCATTGATTTCTTATCATTACACTCTGACCTATAGCAATGATCACTATTGTTGTCGATCTTGGTGTCCTCATAGGCCAATTCTTGAGTCGTTTCAAACTTCTCTGAAGAATCAGAAGTTACACCAGAAGAAGATCCAAAATGGAACTCTGTAAGGGGACTTGGAGATCTATTGAAGCTTTGAATTTCATGAGATTTTGGAAGGATGTCAGAGACAAAGAAACTTCTTTCAGCAATATTATTGGTAGTCTCTTCTTCCACTGTTGGATCACGGCCGTTAAGCGGTTCTGTCTTAACAGCACACTGATCTTCATTATTACCGGATGATGCGTTGTTACTTGAGGAAGAAGAATTCCCACCTTCAAGAAGCAGTTTGCCAGCTACTGCAGCCAACAAATCGAACGACGATATTTGATGGTTTTCGCTTTTCTTCTTGAAAGCACTCTTCTAGGAAAAACATACATATCACTATCAGAGGGGAACATGAAACTATGTTATTAGAAAGAAACACAGCAAAAAGTTAAGAGAAATCTGTTTAGTTACTCTTGGTGATCTGGCAGCTCGAGGTGTGTGAGGCACCTCATAGCCATTGAATCCATAATCAAGCCTCTTTTGCAACACCATGATTCGAAGAACATTTCAGACATTCAGCAAAACAAAGGCATCCTCACGGATGTTACAAGATCCCTGCAGGAAAACAGATCATGTTAACGAGTTCCAACTATGTATTAGAATTTTTCCAACATATCCATATATCTTGTGTATGTTCCCAAATTTGGAGATATCTTTTCCTTTTGTTAAACCTCACTAGAACCCAAGAATTTTCTACTTGCCAAGATCTCACTTGATTAATGATAACGTAAAGAAAGTAAGAAAAAGAAAAACAGAGCAAGTGAAACTAGGTTTTCATGGAAACCAAACGCAGTCTCTCGTTATTATGAAACCACATTACAACATTGTTAAATAAAAACCCTTTCTTTTATTCGAATCACCGCAACTCGAATAGCAGATCCAAGAAAACATTCAAAAATTTCTCACCTTTTTCCGGCAGGCAAATGCACGACGATAAGAGAAAAAAAAGAGAAGAATCAACAGACTGAAACCAAAATGTTTTTTATTTTCTCATCAAACACATTTTTTTTGTCTTTTTTACTGGAAAACGAAAGAGAAAAACAAAGTTTGTGTGTTTTTATTTTATATTTTTTTTTGCATGGGTGGAAAATGGAAAAACCCGACAAAAAGAAACTACGGAAGGAAGGAGAAGAGAAGGGCTTAAACCCCGTTGGTCTTATACCGAGTAACACCTGGGACGTGTGAGAGAAAGAAAGAAGAAGAGCGAATAACCAGTAAAACCCCCCACCCCCCCTGAAGACCTGTTCTTCTTCTCCCCTTCTTGGGTCACCCACCACTGTCTCACGCTACCTCCTCTTCATTCGGACACGTGCTCTCTCTGTCGGATCATGCGCTTTTTTTTTACCACACACAAACTTCTACAAAAACGTTGAGTCACAAATGCCATGTAACCCTTTTTTTTTCTTTTACTTTTTTTTTTTTCATGTCATTCTCCTTTTTCCTTCTTTTTTTTTTTTTTTTTTTTCAGTTTATTTTGTCTATTATTTCATATAGTAAAAAAAACTGATGAAAATATTCAAGTGTCAGGTTAAACAAATGTTCATAATGCTCAATAAAATATTATATTTCAGAAAAGAAAATATTTATTTTTCTCTTTACTCATATTCATCCGCACCAATATTGGAATTGAGGACTGAAATTCACATTAAAAAAAAAAAATTTAAACCGATAAAAAATATCAATGAGAATTCTAGCACACCGATCGAGGCTACATTGTTAGTAAAAAGAACTATGGTCCAACTTATCCATAACTATTTCGACCAAAAAAAAACTTATCCATAAGGACCATAACTATTGTCGGAACGGTACGAAATGTTGCCTGGTCGTCTTATTTAGTCTTCTTATAACCATTTACGATATACGCAAAATATACTCAAGCGATCGATATACAAAAGATACTCTTCTGTCCAATAGATATTTCCATCTTAACATTTTACATGGACAGACATAGCATACAGAAAACAATTATTTTAAATTTATGAAACTAATTCAAATAGGAATAAATTCCGTAGCGTGAGACGAAGTTTTTCAACATTCCAGACTTTAATACAACCTGTGGATCGGAGAGTATATTTTCAAATAGAAATACATAGTAGATGAAAAGATTAACGGGCTGAAGGAGTATCACTGATGAAAGTTATGCTATGTGCCGTTGACTTCGATGAATTTTCATCTTGGCTCCTTCTCTTACTTAGGTTATATATTTCCAAACACTCATTTAACTCATGAGCAACCCGAGTCATGTTTGGTCTCTCTGTGGAAGAAGGGTTAATGCATGACATTGCTAATTCAAGAGCTTTCCAAGATGAACATGTGTCGTAATCTTGATGGAGTTTCGGATCCATGATACTTTCAATATCACCATTTGAAAGCATAGATTTGGCCCATTCTACTATGTAAGACTTATCACGCGATTGTTCAATCACAGGTTGGCCGGTGATAATTTCAAGTAACACAATCCCAAAGCTATACACGTCACTCTTCTCTGTTAACCAATTCTTTTGGTAGTATCTGCAAAGAAAAAAAAAACGTAATTGAAGATGTTTGAATTTTCTCTACTATACACACATGAAAGCATACAACTCGAAAACTACAATGCGATATGAACTAGAACTTACTCAGGATCAAGATATCCAAGAGTTCCCGCAACATTTGTTGATACATGAGTTTGACTCCCCACTAGGAAAGATCTTGAAAGTCCAAAATCGGCGAGCTTAGCTTCAAAATGTCGACCTAACAATATATTGGTACTTTTCACATCTCTATGAACCATTGGCGGCTTACATCCAATATGCAAATATTCAATTCCTAGTAAATAGAAAAACCTTCATATATGTTAACTATTTGTCAAAATGATATTTTAGAAGGAATTTGAATTAGTGAACTTGAGAAAAAGTAATATAATGACAGGAACTAACAAAATTTCCACGAACCTAGTGCAGACTCAATAGCTATTTTAAGTCTACTCGACCAATTCAAGACAAAGCCACCACGTTTTCCTGCCAGAAGTCGCAATATGGACACAAGTCATTAGAACATTTAAAAGCCCAAGAAAATCTGTGTATCATACTCTAATTTACCCGAGAGATGTTCCCTTAAGTTTCCATATTCCATGAACTCGTAGATGAGAGCCAAGTCATTTCCTTCATCACAGTAACCGACGAGGCTTACTAAATTCACATGGTGAACTCTTAAAAGTAGCTCGACCTAACAATCAGCAATATAAAAAGGTATAATTTAGGAGCGCATGCATGATTGTCAGTTGGAAGATAGTAGTGTAAATAAGTATACCTCTGTTTTGAATTCCTTGTAGCCTTGAGTTGATGATTGAGAGAGAACTTTGACGGCTACTAGTTCATTATTGAGAAAACCATGATAAACAACACCAAAGCCTCCTTTACCGAGAACAACTTGAAAGTTACTAGTCATTTCTTTGACCTCTGAATACGTAAATCTTCTATTCTTCATTTCCAGTGATGGTCGTATAACTGCATAACATCATTTTACATATCCATGAGATTTCACAATGCAAAATGGATCATATATTCATATATTTTATGTTAAATACCTTTGCGAGTTGATGGCTTTCTCCTTCTGAAAATGAAGATGAGAGCCAACACAATTAAAATAACGGCCACACAAGATATAGACGCGACAATCGCCACCAGCCAGGATCTTGGCTCGCTTGACCCGCGCCGGTTTATATTTGCATCAACACTAAAGAATGAAAACGTTATTGAAGAAGTAAATTATTAAAAAGGAGAGTAGATAATAATCAAAGTAATATCATAGCAAAACAGAATCTTACGATAGCTTTAAACCATCATGTTTTTCTCTTTCCAGAAGGGCTTGAGGAACAGAACCTCTAAGATTGTTTCCTCTTAAGTTTCTGTTGGTGTGGAGAAATCATTAGAAACTAACGAAGACAACTAAACACACTATAACTTTGAGATCACTTACATGACCAACAACGATTTCAACTTGGCTAGAAATTCAGGCACTTCTCCAGTCAAGTTGTTATTTGATAAATCCCTAGAATTTTCGATAAATGATTAATCAATCCGAAGATATATTTTTCCTTTCATTCAAATCATGTACGTAGATACCTACAATTCTCGAAGCAGACTTAGGTTCTGTATGCTAGGCGGTATAACTCCAGTTAATCCACTTGAAGACAGATCTCTGTTTTGCATGACCGGAGACATATCATATAAAGATACATTAATAATTTGATAACAATGAATTTTCTTACAATGCTATAATTCTTGGTGGTGTGGAGATATCAATAACGTTGCAGCTTAAACCGACCCATGAAAACTGTTTAGGGACACATGGATCTCCCTGCCAGCTGATTCTACTCAACCGATAACTAGATTGAATGTTTTTAAGAGCAATGACTGACAAAAGTAACAACAAACAAAAATGAAGAATCAAATATGTGGAAGAACTTACACGTTTTATATACACATAAAACTACACGTACGGCGCTTTAATTAATATACCATCATCTGTATTCGTCTCTGATTGTGGAAATTGTATGACGCTAAAAATTTCTACAGCATTCATTAGAGGTGGTCGATTCGATTTGGCCGTTTTCGACAGCTGCAAGAGACATACCCCTCCCTCGCATTTCAGCGGTGCAGGGTTGGATATAGTGTCTTGTTCAAAGTTCATAGGACTATAAGAAATGTAAACTTTACCATTCGCCACAATTTCGAATTCCCTAGTTTCATTGGCTTGCAGTCGTTGGATCTCGGCGAAGTAAAGGTAAATATACGTTTCGTCATCATAGGATTCCAAATTCCACGTGAAGGATAATGGCTCGCTGACATTAGTGGGTACGGCAGCGGTCGTAATTACATCTCGTGGCGGTTCATAGCCATCAGAAGAGTCACTTATCTTCAGGGTTGTGTTTATTAGAGTCCATTCCGGTTGTAAGTATGGAATCCATACACGATCATAGACATCTTTGGGATAACTGCGACAGCCAATTATTAATTACTTTATTATACCAATAGGCCAAAAGTGATGTAAAACAAAAAAAAAATTATATCAATAAGCCCAAAAAAACATATGGTTCTATTAGTATATATAACTCAACTGTATATAAGAAAAGTAGTCTGAATTATGATATGTTGTGACATACCGTATTGCTTTGTCTGAGTTGGTGAAGTAGAGGTGCGCAATATTCATCAAAGAACCGGATCGAGTAGTATAAGTATCATATCGCATGGGTCTTAATTCTATGGCTGATATCATTGGTGTACTCGTCCCTGTTTTGACGAGACATATGTCCAAGATGTTAGACTTTGCGATGTGAATGATCTCCTCGACAATTCCATCACCTTCACCAGATATTAGCACATCTACGCTTTTCCAAATATTAGGACCGAGATATAAGTCGAATCTTGGAGAAGTATTAAGACCATCATAGTTTCCATATAAGAACATAGTCCTGATTAGATATTTTGTGCCTTGTTTCACACTCAAACTGTAGCAGTTTCTAATTCCATCCGGAAAATATCTCAAAACCTTGAGTGGCTTCCAGATCAAGCCTGTCTCCAAGTTATTTTGGATAATACCAGTTTTTCCTCCTCGGATGAAATTGTCATCAGATATGTATGTTAAATTGGTCAATGGTTCGTTATAAGGAGATTCGTTAGAAGGTAATCCACAATCCAAACTGATGAATCCTGGTAAAACAGGGTAGTAAACTATCGGAACAAGATTTCTTTTGTTTGAGATGATAATTCATATATCAAAAATATTAAAGAATAAAAATATATATTGTAAAAGACAGTTAAAAAATACCTTGTTGATTTTCAGTTTTTACAAGAGATATAATGAAGAAAGTGGCACAAGCGAGTAGCAGAAGCTTGCTACGAGTCCCCATTCTTGATTCTGGACTACTTCTGAGTTCTCAACCAACCAAACAAAAACTTAAGGGACAACCAAGAAGTCTTTATATTTTATATATCACTCCTCTTATGAGAAACTGAAATTAAAAAGTTGGCAAATGTCAACATATGGAAACGTCACTTCCAAGCTATATTAAATGTAAGTGGCGAAAAGAAAATTACCAGTCTAAGATGGAATGAGTATTTAATAGGAAGCTATCAAACAATATATGGTTCTATTCTACCATTCCACATTGAAATATTAAACTATAATGTTATCAAGTTGGACAAGAAATGAAGAAATACTCTAAGCACATGATTAAAAAATGAGATGATCATAACGTTTTAGACGAATCGGTTTGGTTAGCTAAGTTACGATGTACAGTAATGCTAAAATTAGAATTAAAAATGTTAAACTTGTATTAGTTATACTAAATTTAATTTATTCATTAATTTTTAATAATTAATTAAAATTTAGTTATAATTAAATTAACGAAAATGCATTTTAAACATGTTAATTAATATACTACAAATCTACAATAGCTAGCTAATATTGTAGATAATATTTTCTTTAAAATATGTGTTGATAATATATGATTAAATATGTATAAATTAGATTAATACATAATGTATTAGGAGATTAAATTTGGGTTAGGTTCAATATATGCAATAGTTTATGTTCAAGGAGATCATTCACCTAACACCACTTCATACAGCAATAATCAGGTCCGGCCCGTCCGTAAGGCAGCTAAAGCATTCGCTTTAAGCCACATCTTATATTTTAAATTTTTGGACTAATTTATTTAGTATTTCTGTTAGCAGAATGGTTATATAACTTAAAAGATGTGCTAATGTTCGTGGGTTCGAACTCTTAGGCATGCAAAATTATTGCTTTTTCTTTTGTTTTTTTACTTTCTATATTTATTATTTATAGTTCATATATGTATAAAAACTAACATAAAAATTGTTTTAGGCCTCTATTATCCTAGGACCGGCCCTGGCAATAATACAGTGTGAAGACCGTTCTCGTGCTCCAACCCAGCATCTGCATGTATGTTTGCTGCAATGCTGCTTAATTTAAAAGGCAACTTGAATTTGTCATGTACAAAATATTTTAAAATCGCAAGAAATAACATTTTTTTTTTTGAATTTAATGTTAAATTATATTCAAAAAGAAATAAACGTTTTACAAAGCTGTTGATACAACCATTTCAAAAGTAAAACTATGGAATTATAAGATCGAGGCTAGTAAAATTTTGCTGCAAACCAGGTTTGGATGTTGATATCATTTCCAATTCTAAGAGTGCTTAACCGATTACGGACTGTTTTGTCAATGAGCTTGATTAATGTCGCCTCCGTAACAGGATGTTCGCCAATGAGCTTGATTAATGTCGCCTCCGTAACAGGATGTTCGCCATGGCGCCAGGCATTTCTCTCTAACCATATTGAGTAAATTGTATTCTGAAAAGCATAGCCGACGAGAAGCTGTGTGGTCTTGTCAAGCTCATTACTTCCGAGTAGAGTCATAATTTCCTGCCAGTCTGCGGTATACTTATGCAGCAAAAGCTTCTTTGCCATAGCCTCCAAAATGAGTTGTGAGAAGGTACACGCAAAAAAAAGATGTGCAGTTGTTTCCAGTGAGTACACGCAAAAAGAGGTACACGCAAACATTTTTTTTTTTACAAACAAGAAAAAACATTTACAACCAACATTTTTGGAAAATTTAGGCGTGACACACCTATAAGATTTTATAAGACCATCAAAATTATTTTGACTTTGCTCAGACGACAGACGATTAGTTTAATCCTGGACGTGCCTTAGTGTTATTGGTAGGTGCACGTTGACATTTCCCGATTAGGATCCATCTCCATCCATATGTTTGATTTGGTAAGCTGTATATTATATAGTAGTACTCATCTGTTTTCTATTGTGTATTACTAGTTACTTCCCACGCGCTCTAGTTGAATCTGAGAGTATTTAAGCGACGCGCTATTTATGCGAGTGGAGAAGTTATGTCACGCGCTGTAGTCTTGAATCAGTTAAATGTGCTTTGGACCTAAAGCCCATTTTGTTTTATATTCAACGGCCCATTTGTAGTTTATTATTTTATTGTTAAATTACTTAATTTTATTTTCATCAGTACTAGTCAGTTAAAGTTCGTTACTTCGATTCGATCATATTAATTTTTCTTTTCCTTAAATTTTAATTATTTTCTCTAAACAGTTTTTTTTCTTTTTCTTTTCTCTTTAACGATAAGATGCCATTATAATAGGAAAACGCACATGAAAACTTAAATTATTTATTATTTTTTATTTTTTTGTCGTCAACTTCAATTATTTTTCCCCCTACAAAAGCAGAAAATAATATAAAGTGAAAATAAAGACAAGTTAAAACAGGTCTTACAGATGATGATATTAGGAAATGATTTCACTGTTGCGACAAAGCTCTTAGTATACTTACATCACATATATACTTGGATACAAACTGTAGACTGTATCTTAATTTCATAGAAAAATATATATATGGATATAGATGGAAATATCAACGAGCTGAAGGACTATCACTGATGAAACTTATGTTATGTACCATGGACTTTGATGAATTTGCATCTTGGCTCCTTCTTTTACCTAAGTTCTCGTATATTTCCAAACACTCATTTAGTTCATGAGCAACCCTAGTCATGTTTGGTCTCTGTGTGGAAGAAGGGTTAATGCATGACATTGCTAATTCAAGAGCTTTCCAAGATGAACCTGTGTCGTAATCTTGATGGAGATTCGGATCCATAATACTTTGAATATCACCAGTTGCAAGCATAGACTTGGCCCATTCTACTATGTAAGACTTATCACGGGATTGTTCAATCACCGGTTGGCCAGTGATAATTTCAAGTAACAAAATCCCAAAGCTATAAACATCACTCTTCTCTGTTAACCAATTCTTCTGATAATATCTGCAAGAAAAGTACTTAATTGAAGATTTTTGTATTTTTTTTTTCACTAAACACACACAAAAAAGCAGACATTTATAAAACTTAAATGTGATGTGAACTATAACTTACTCAGGAGGCAAGATATCCAAGAGTGCCAGCTACGTTTGTTGATACGTGAGTTTTACTCCCCACTAGAAAAGATCTTGAAAGTCCGAAGTCCGCCAGTTTCGCTTCAAACTGTTGACCTAACAATATATTGGTACTTTTCACATCTCTATGAACCATTGGTGGCTTACATCCAATATGCAAATACTCAATTCCTAGTACATAGAAAACCTTCATATGTTAATTAACTATCATATAAATGAATTTTAAAAGAAATAAAAATATAGTATGTATTGTCTTAAAAAAAGAGAAGGAAATATAACAATAGGAACTAAAAAATCTCTACAAACCTAGCGCAGACTCGACAGCTATTTTGAGTCTACTCGACCAGTTCAAAACAGAACCCCCACGTTTTCCTGCCAAAAATCATCATATGGTTAGAAATAATTAGAAGGTTTAAAACACCTTTGGTTCTTGGAAAAGGTAACTAAAAAAACTGGTTATCATACTCTAAAGGTCTACCTGAGAGATGTTCCTTTAAGTTCCCATTTTCCATGAACTCGTAGATGAGAGCCAAGTCATTTCCTTCATCACAATATCCGATGAGGCTTACTAAATTCACGTGGTGAACTCTTAGAAGTAGTTCGACCTAACAATATTTAACGATACAGAAAAGGGTATATATCATTACCTCATGATTGTCCAAAAATTTCTTGGAAATTTGTAATGTAATTTAAGTACCTCTGTTTTGAACTCCTTGTAGCCTTGAGTTGATGACTGAGAGAGAACTTTAACGGCTACTTGTTCATTGTTTAGAAAACCATGACAAACAACACCAAATCCTCCTTTTCCGAGGACAACTTGAAAGTTATTAGTCATTTCCTTGACCTCTGAATATGAATATCTTCTATTTTTCATTTCGAGTGATGGGCGCATAACTAAAATAATTTGACATGGCTTCATGAGAGTTAATACTTTTTATATGGATGTGTATAAAAATATATATTTTTAACTACCTTTGCAAGTTGATGGCTTTCTTTTTCTGTAAATAAATATGAGAACCAACACAAATATGATAACAGCCACAAACAAAAGAGACACAACAATCGCCACGACAGGGGATCTAGATCTTGGTTCACGTGACCCACGTTGCTTTACATTTGCATCAACACTAAAGAATGAAAACGTTATCGATCAATAAATATATCATAAAAAGAGAGTGAATAATAATAATCCTATGAGATCATCGCAAAACAGAATCTTACGATAGCTTTAATCCATCCTTTTCTCTATCGAGAAGGGCTTGAGGAACAGAGCCACTAAGATTGTTTCCTCTTAAGTTTCTGTGGACGTGGAGACATCATTAGAAACTAATATAGAAAACACAATAAGATTTAGATAACTTACATGACCAACAACGATTTCATCTTGGCTAGAAATTCCGGCACTTATCCAGTCAAGTTGTTATTCGATAAATCCCTAAAATTATTTTTTATAAAGAGATAAATGTTAAACCAATCCAACATTTTTTTTATTTATTATTCAATAATGCAGAGACGTACAATTCTCGAAGCTGACTTAGATTCTGTATGCTAGGCGGTATAACTCCAGTTAATCCACTTGAAGACAGATCTCTAGTATGCATATGACCGGAGACATAATCACATAAAAAGATACATTAATTAACTTGATAGTAATGTTTTGTTTTAAATCAATGTTCTTACAATGCTATGATTCTTGGTGGTGTGGAGATATCAATAACGTTGCAGCTTAAACCAATCCACGAGAATTTCTTAGGAACACATGGATCTCCCTGCCAGCTGATTCTACTCAATTGATAAGTAGTTTGGATGTTCTTTATGGCAATGACTAACCAAAGTACATAAAGACCATGAATTAAAAACTTGTAATGACTTATAAAATGCGTATAAAATATGCATAAAACTACATGGTAACATACCATCATCTGTACTCGTCTCTGATTGTGGAAAATGTATGATGCTAAAAATCTCTAAAGCATTTATTAGGGGTGGTAGAGTAGACTTGGGCGTTTTTGATAGCTGCTCACGACATAAACCTCCCTCACATTTCAGCGGTACAGTGTTGAATAAAGTCTGTGCTTCAAACTTCATAGGACTATAAGTATCGAAATCAACTTTTCCATTTGCTACGATTTTGAATTCCTTAGTTTCATTGGCCTGCACTTGTTGAATGTCGGCGAAGTAAAGATAATCGTACATTTCGTCATCAGAGGTTTCCAAATCCCAAATAATGGTCAATGGCTCACTGGCATTAGTCGGTATGGCGGCGGTCGAAATAACATCACGTGGCGGAGCATAGCCATGGGAAGAATCCGTAACGTTGAGGGTTGTGTTTATTTGAGTCCACTCCGGTTGTAAATATGGAAGCCAAATACGATCATACACATCTTTCGGATAACTGCCAGTATCAATAATTAACTTTTATATTAAGAAACCTAAAAAGGAAAAAAAAAATTACAAGTATATGGAAGAAAGGTAGCCTTAATTATAATAAAATATCACATACCTTATAGTTTTTTCTGAAGTGGTGAAATAGAGGTGCGCTATAGTCTTCAAGGAACCTGTTTGAGCACTATAAGTATCATACGGCAAGGGTCTTAACTCTATGGATGATATCAGTGGTGTGCTTGTCCCTGTCTTAACGACACACAAATCTAAACTGTTAGACCTTGTAATGTGAATAATCTCCTCAGTCGCACCTAAACCAGATTTTCCAAGATCTAAAGATGTCCAAATATTGGGACCAAGATATAGGTCGAATCTTGGAGGATTATTAAGACCGTCGTAGTTGCCATATACAAACACGGTCCTGATTAGATAGTTCGTGTCTTGCTTGGTACTCAGACTATAGCAATTTCTTATTCCATCCGGAAAGTATCTCAAAACCCTGTTTGGCTTCGAGATAAATTCTATGTCTGAGTTATTTTGGATATGACCGGTTTTTCCTCCGCGGATGAAATTGACATCAGATATGTATGTTAAATTGGTGAATTTTTCGTTATAAGGTGATTCGTTAGAAGGTAATCCACAATCCAAACTGATGAATCCTGGCAAAGCCGGATGGGTAAATATTGGAAAGAGCTTTTCATATATCGTAAAAATTCAAGAAAAAGTGAAAGACAAAAAAAAATATATATACCTTGTTGATTTTGAGACTTAACAAGATCTTATTATATAAAGTTCAATCACAAAATTTCTTATTAACGAGATCGTTACACGTGTCAATTGTATCATTTGGATCAAAACTAATAATCAACAAGATCGTGACACGTGTCAATTGTATCATTCAGATGTTAACACATGTCAATTCTAAGATCGTGACAAGTGTCAATTTTATCATTCAGATGTTGACACATGTCAAAATTACTCATCAACAAGATTGTGACACATGTCAATTCTAAATTTATTAAAACTTTCAAAAATAAATATGTAAAAATTCAAAACCTACTTTAAAAAGTTTTATATAACAGTAAAATGGAGAAAATAAAACCTAATTTTATTTAAATTATTTTAAAGATTTTTTATTTTTGTAAACTTCCAAGTGTAAAACAAAAGTTTTGTTTTTAACAGTTTTTAAAAATATTAAAAGGCAATTATAAGAAAATTATAAAATTTAAACAGTTTTAAAAATTAAGAAAAGATCATTATAATGAAATTATATATATACGTTTTTGTAACTATAAATAAGTTAAATTATAGGTTATTTAATGTGTTCATAAAAAAATTTGTTGGTAGTAGTACAGACTTCATATTATATTTTAACTATAAAATATATTTTTGTATACAAATACACTTGTAGTGGTAAGGTAGATAGTATATTTGTAAATGGATATACATTAGTATATTATAGCAAAAAAAACTCTTTTCTATAACTAAAAGTATATCTCTTTACTTTTATACATTGTTTTTACTTACAAAAAGAATTAAATATATATTTTTTGTTAAATTAAATTTTATTTTAATAACTTGGACTCATCTACAAATATTCTCTTTAACTAAAAGTTTATCTATTTACTTTTTTTTAACCAAACAATAAATAAAAATAAAATTATTTGGTTAATTACCCAAGCTGGAGGAAAGGGGTTTACAAAGGAAACTTCAGAGATAAGAGGACCCGAAGCAAGGGCAAGACAGTCTGCCTTCGTATTTGACGCACGCAGGATCTAAAAGATGGAGAATAGTGGGAAGGACTCCAGCGAGTTAAACTCATCGAGCAGGTTGGAGAAGGACGACAAATCTTCAACCAACGCAAACACCACCAGCCCATTCTTGAATGCACATTGGTTGCTTTCCAAGAACCATCAATCTGACAACAAGGTAAATAAACCTTGACATCTGAAAACAAAGATGAAGCTAACATGACCACCGTAAAAGAAAGCGCCTCTTCCCAGACTAACTTATCTCCTAAATTCTGAGCAATTATATCATTCGCCTCGATCTCTAAACTTTGAAAACCTTTTTATTTATGGCTTTTCAGATTGCCCATAAAATTTATGGTAATTGAAGAAGTTGATCAGAATCACCCTATTGAGAGACACCCCTCCAGAAAACAAAATCTAAATTCGAGTATACCAACTCATGTGGAAAACTCATGTGGAGATAAATCCCAAACTTCACAAGAGCGAGAACTTTCAAAGAAAACATGATTAATAGTCTCAACCGCAGAGTCGCACCTTTTACACCAGATATCACATTGGGCATCTCGGTGTATCTATTTACTTTTATAGATAGTTTTTACTTACTAAAAATATTTAATTTATATTCTTTGTTAAATTTAGTTTTATTTTAAAAACTCTAAACCCGGGTCCTAATCTAGTGTATAATAATGGAGAAAGTGGCATAAGCGAGTAACAGAAGTTTGTTGCAAATCTCCATGCGCGACTACTTCTCACTTTTCAGACTAACAAAAACTTAACAACACCAAAAGAAGTACGCTTGAAACATTATAAAGTCATCTAGCTATATATCTTTTTATTTTTTGTGTACATATATATATATATATATATGAATATTTCTACTAGTGATCATTCTTTAAGCACTGCCAAGTAAAAAGTTGGCAATGTCAACTTATGGAAACGTCACCTGCATATAGGAAACGATCTAATGTGTTTTTCTAATACTTAAATGACGTAAAAGACTAATAGTCTAAGATGGAACGAGTAATTTCTAGGAAGAAGCTAGCTTGACAGGAAAGTTTGAGATCAATGTGGCATTTTCAAATTCAAAAAGCCAAAACGTCTGTTATAAAAAATTATTCAACCATGCTATGTCGTAATATATTAAAATTATCACACTGAGGCCGGTTAAATCAAGTGTTCGTTATTTTAATAAATATGAATTTCATACTATAATTTGTTGTGGAGAAACTAAATACTAATATTTTGCAATAGTTAAGAATCAGGAATAAATATTTAAATATCTAAAGCCACTTCACTATTTAAATATTTCCTTTTATTTTAAAAGTTTTACTTATTTTAATAGTGATTAGTGACACATGTTACAACAATCCATAACGTGGGCCCAGAAGAATATTTTACTTAATTCTTTATTGCATTCAAATTCAGTACATCAAAAATGGGAAAAATGCAAAAATAAATCACCAACTTAGAAGAACTGGTGGAAAAAATCATGAATTTTATTTATGATTAACTAAATCTCTAATTTTTATTGACTTTTCAAATAAATCACAAAACTTTTATTAATTTTATCAGATAACACATTACCTAATAACATTTGTTAACAATTATTAAACATTAGAATTGACTTCCTAAACAAAATCACAAATTAGTTTACTATTTAAAAGAATTTATTAATGGATCTCAAGGAATTTTGCACAGCGAAAGGAATGCGATTCGGAGTAATCCTACCGATAACTGGATGAATAACCATTACCTCGAAGGTAATGGTAAAACTTAATATTACTTATTGGGCGGAAGAGAAGTTAGGCACTGTAGCGGATTTCACGTCCCAAAATACAATAACTGTTTGAAAATTAGAAGCAGCCATTTTAGAGTTTAAAAGAGAATTTTAAAGTTTAAGAGATGTTTTGGGAATATATGGCCATTTTAGGGTTTGAAGAAACACTTATCTTTGTATATATAGTAAGGTTTATAAAGAAAGGCTTGAAGGTCCAACAACAATAAACGAACCCGAGAAAACTAAAGATATTTTCTTACATGCAAACAAACCAATTAATCAAACAACCCAATTACAAACAAACCAATTAATCATTAGAAATTTCTCATAGTTAAAGTTTTTTTAGATAAAAAAACTTACTTTTAAAAACCAAAAAAATACCAGAAACTAGAAATTATAAAAAAACATATAAATATGATAAATTAAAAATGTTGTTTCCAAGGAATCATGCATAAAACTGATTTTAGCGTGTTATTACCACGCGCTATCTCTGCGAGTGGGGTATTTTAGATCCGGCTGCGTACTTGGGCCTTGGGCCATCGCCCTATATATATATATCATTAATAATTTTGAACTAATCCATATTGTGTTTTTTTTTATTTAACGGTTCACATGTAAAATATTCACATTACAGACTTTGAATACACAACCTGTGGAGTGGAGTAAATGTATCTTTCAAAGAAAAAATAAATATGTATATATATATAGGGAATTCAAATATTAACGAGCTGAAGGACTATCACTGATGAAACTTACGTTATGTACCATGGACTTTGATGAATTTGCATCTTGGCTCCTTCTTTTGCCTAAGTTCTCGTATATTTCCAAACACTCATTTAGTTCATGAGCAACCCTAGTCATGTTTGGTCTCTCTCTAGAAGAAGGGTTAATGCATGACATTGCTAGTTCAAGAGCTTTCCAAGATGAAGCTGTGTCATATTCTCCATGGAGTTTCGGATCCATAATACTTTCAATATCACCATTCGCGAGCATAGACGTCGCCCATTCTGATAAGTAAGAATTTTCACGTGAGTGTTCAATCGCAGGTTGGCCACTGATTATCTCCAGTAACACAATCCCAAAGCTATAAACATCACTCTTCTCTGTTAACCAATTCTTTTGGTAGTATCTGCAAAAAACATTACATTTTTTTTTTTCAATTTTTAACACGCAAGAAAACAAACATTGTTGAAACTACAATGTGATATGAAGTAGAACTTACTCAGGATCAAGATAACCAAGAGTTCCGGCAACATTTGTTGATACGTGAGTTTGACTTCCCACTAGAAAAGATCTGGAAAGTCCGAAGTCAGCGAGTTTAGCTTCAAATTGTTCACCTAACAATATATTGGTACTTTTCACATCTCTATGAACCATTGGCGGCTTACATCCAATATGCAAATATTCAATCCCTAGCACAATACATAGATAAACCTTCATATGTTAACTATTTATCATGAAAATGAAATTTAGAAGGAATATATAGGGATATATCAAATTGAGAAACAGTAACATAATGATAAGAACTAACAAAAATTTCTACATACCTAGCGCAGACTCAATAGCTATCTTAAGTCTACTCGACCAGTTCAAAAAAGAGACACCACGTTTTCCTGCCAAAATCCAAAAATATGGTTAGAAATCATTAGAAATTTCTTAAGCCTTTCCGCTTGTAACTCAAACACTTTTTTATTTATTTATTCTAACAATGGTTTACCTGAGAGATGTTCCCTTAAATTCCCATTTTCCATGAACTCGTAGATGAGAGCCAAGTCATTTCCTTCATCACAATATCCGACGAGGCTTACTAAATTCACGTGGTGAACTCTTAGAAGTAGCTCGACCTAACAATCAACAATATAAAAAGGTATAAGTCAGGAGCGCATGCATGATTGTCCAAATTCCAAAAACTAAGTTGAAGACAGTTTTGTAATATATACCTCTGTTTTGAATTCTTTGTAGCCTTGAGTTGATGAATGTGAGATAACTTTAACGGCTACTTGTTCATTGTTTAGAAAACCACGACAAACAACACCGAAGCCTCCTTTACCCAAAACAACTTGAAAGTTATTCGTCATTTCTCTGACCTCTGAATATGTAAATCTTCTATTTTTCATTTCAAGTGATGGGCGCATAACTACAGATAAAAAGTTTTCAAAACGTTCAAACATATTTCATACTTTTGATGATTTTATATGATATCATATATATTTTGTTTATATGCAATTCCCTAGTGAGTACCTTTCCCAGTTGATGTCTTTCTCCTTCTAAAAATGAAGATGGGAACTAACACCATTATGATAATGGCCACAAGAGAACAAACAGATGCGACTACAACCACCACCGGAAATTTTGAATGGCATGATACACATAGGTCTTTATTTCCTTCAAGACTAAAGCAAGTAATGTTATTGGTTTATAAAAAAAAAAAAAAAAAAAGAAGATGAATAGTGATCAAAAGAAGATCACCATGGAAACGAATCTTACTGTAGTTGTAGTCCTCCCTTTCTTCTATTCAAAAGGGCTTGAGGAAGAGGACCTTTAAGATTGTTTCCATTTAAGTTTCTGATGAAGTAAAATTATTAAGACAATATGATCTGATTTAATATAAATCATTTATTGTGCTTTTCATTAAAAAAAACTTACATTTTCAACAAGGAGTTCATCTTGGCTAGAAACTCAGGCACTTCTCCAGTTAAGTTGTTATTCGACAAGTCCCTATAAGTTTGATAAGACAGAAATGCAAACATAATCTTATAAATTCTGCAAAGAGACGTTCACTTTATCCAAATATGGAGATACTTACAATTCTTGAAGTTGGGTTAGATTTTGTATGCCATGCGGTATAACTCCACTTAATCCACTTCCAGACAAGTCTCTGTCATATAGTGATGAAAATCAGATGTATTCAGAGTTCTTTTAATAAAAGTACTTTGAGTGTTCTTACAATGCTATGATTCTTGGTGGTGTGGAAATATCAATAACACTGCAGCCTACACCAATCCACGAGAATTGTTTAGGAACACATGGATCGCCTTGCCAACTGAGTTTATTCAATCCGTACGTAGATGCGATCGTCTTTACAGCGATGACTAAAACAAAATAACAAGTTAACGTACACAGATTGTTTAACGTAAACAAAATAATAATCTCCTTAGACTTCGATTATATGTCTTATATGCATTAAAGTACACAGCCACATACCGTCACTTTGATTTGTTTCTGATTGTGGAAACTCAATGGTCGTGAAAATCTCCAAGGCATTCATCAAGGGTGGAAGAGTCGACCTCGGCGTTTCTGACAACTGCACTCGACATACCCCTCCCTCACATTTTAGTGGTACAGTGTTGGTTAACATCCCTACTTCAAACTTCTTGGGACGATAAGGTGGGAAAATAACTTTACCATTCCCCACAATTTCGATTTCTCTTGTTTCATTGGCTCGCACTTGTTGGATATCGGCGACATATATGTAAGCATAAGTTTCATCATCAGAGCTTTCCAAATTCCAGGTAAAGATCAATGGCTCACTAGCATTAGTGGGTGTGGCTGCGGTCGCAATTACATCTTGTGGCAAGTCATACCCACCAGACGAATCAGTTACGTTGAGGGTTGTGTCTATGTGCGTCCATTCTGGCTGGAAGTACGGATTCCAAACACGATCATGAACATCTTTGGGATGACTGCCATATAAAAATTCAAAGTATTTACGTTAGATCAATAGAATAAAAATGGATTGACAACACTTGTAGTCTACTGGTTTTGTATTAGGCTACTATATTTGGAAGTGTGTGTGTGACAGTTGTAGACGGCAAAAAAAAAAAAAAAAAAAAAAAGTCAAGTTAACATTTACTTACAGTATTGTTTTGTTAGAAGTGGTGAAGTAGTAGCGCACTAAATTCTTCAAGGAACCGGTTTGTGCAGGATAAGTATTGTACGGCAAAGGTCTTAGTTCAATTGCTGATATAAGTGGTGTACTTGTTCCTGTCTTGACAACGCATATGTCCAACATGTTAGATCTTGTGACGTGAATAATCTCCTCAACGACAGCACCAAAACCTGTTCTTCTCAGATCTAGGGACTTCCAAATATTAGGACCAAGATAGAGGTCGAATCTCGGGAAAATATTAAGACCATCATAATTTCCATATACAAAAACTGTCCTGATGAGGTAGTTTGTATCTTGAGTGACATTCAAACTGTAGCAGTTTCGCGTTCCGTCAGGAAAGTATCTCAAAACCCTATACGGCTTTGCGATAAAGTCTGTCTCAGAGACTTTTTTGATGGTACCAGTCTTCCCTCCGTGGACAAAACCAGCATCAGAGATGTAAGTGATATTGGTGACTGGTTCGACATAAGGAGACTCATTGGAAGGTAATCCACAATCTATACTGATGAATCCTGGTAAAACCAAAGAGATACATATCGGAAAGATATTGATTTTTTTAAAAAAAAATTAAGTTTTATATCAAAGAGAGAAGTAAAAGTACCTTGTTGATCCTGAGACTGAACTTGGTGTATGATGGAGAAAGTGGCAAAAGAGAGAAACAGAAACTTCATGCAAGTCTCCATGGATTGGCGACTGATTATCAGTTCTCAACCAAATCAAAATTTAACAAACTACCAAAGCCTTGAAGGCATCATCAAGTCATTTATTTATGTATGTTTGTATGTATGTGTATCTGTCTCATACTGTAGTAACCCCTTTGATTAGCTGGTAAAGTCAACTTAATGCATACGCCTATCAGCAAAAAATAAATCTAGCTAGCTATATAAACGCAACAGTGCTGGCAGTCATTAAAACAAAGAAAAAAATTATGGATTGCAATATCAATATGGATGGCGACATGATTTTGCTGTCGCGTTCCGATTTGAATTAATACAATGTGAACTAAATCATTCTTCATAACAATAAAAGCCGGGTCAATCGCAATAAAATAACTTAAGTTACGTGAACGAATTAATACTAATGATTTTTTAATGCATGTGAAACATATAGTTCATTTTTCTTTTCGACAACTGATAGTCTCATAGAGGCTCACTTTAGTCAACAGTGAACAGATGTCAGAGGAAGCCAGTCCCGGTGGACAACCATTGGCCTAGAGGCTTCCTCTGAATTAACTTAGCCATTGATTATTAGTTAAAGATCATCGGTTCCGGACCTTCCGGTTTCTATCCTAATTACATTAGCCAAGTTAAACCTATTTCAGTTTTCCCTACTATTTAATTTAATAATACTGGCGGGTAGAACACGTATCTTATGGTAGTCTTTGTCACACAATTTGATGTCACAAATTAACTCAATTTTGATGTGAATTTGAGCTGATCTTGGTAATACGAAAACAAGGCACGCTCCCCAACATTGTTCGTACTTCGCAAGAACGTTCTCACCAGCCCTGCATGTATGTTAATTTGCTGTTTTTTTATATAAAAAATTCGTCTTGGAAACTTCTATATCTGTTTTAAAATATTCGTGTTGGATATGGGCCAATTCAATTGTTGATTGGTATAATGGAATATCCAAACTTATAAAAATCCCTAAAGTTTGACAAAAAAAAAATAAAATAAAAAAAAATAAAAAAAAAAATAATAAAAAAAAGAAAAATTTTTGGGTTCACCCCTAGGGGTGAACCTCTTATATTCACCCCCTCTTAATTAACCAATCAAAATACAACAAAACGCCATGTCATATATCATATTTATAAAATAAATCAAAATTAAAATAAAAAGACAAAACAAATAAAGGAAACAAATTCTGTAGATTTTTTAATAAGGAAATTATGTTGGTTTAGGTTTATAAAAAAATGATTAGAGTGTAGATTTTACAATTAAAAACAAATATATGTCGGTTTGGGTTTATAAAATAGTGATTAGGGTTTAGATTTTATAATTAAACAAAATTATATGTCGATTTGGGTTTACAAATTAGTGGTTAGGGTTTAGATTTTATAATTAAACGAAATTATATGTCGGTTTAGGTTTATAAAAAAGTGGTTAGGGTTTAGGATTTAGATTTTACAATCAAACAAATTTATATATCGGTTTGGGTTTATAAAAGAGTAGTTAGGGTTTAGATTTTACAATTGAAGAAAATTTTATGTCGGTTTGGGTTTATAAAAGAGTAGTTAGGGTTTAGATTTTACAATTAAACAAAATTGTATTTCAATTTGGGTTTATAAAAGAGTGGTTAGAATTTAAATTACACAATTAAAAAAAATTGTAGGTTTGGGTTTATAAAAAAGTAATTTGAATTTTGATATTATAATTAAAAACTATAATATAATATTTAGAATTAACAATTATAAAATTAATTGATATACAGATTTTGTTTCTTTAATTAATCATTTGTTTCCTTTAATAGGGGGTGAATAAGAGTGGTTCACCCCTAGGGGTGAATCCAAGAATTATTCTAAAAAAAAATCCCTAAAAAATTTTTTTGTACTTCCACTTGGAAAAAAGTCTTACCATCATATATATTCATATCATTGTACTTAAATAAATTATTTCGCCTTTTCCCCACCAGCAATATATATTAGTGAAACTTAATTATTCAACCGTTTTCTATAAACAGTCCAGAAGGTTTGATGTGTCATCATGTTTAGATTATAAATATTTTGGTAGTTTGTGATCCTTGCTTTTCTTGGGAGTTGGGACAGTAGTAAAATGAAAAATCTCCGTGGACTTTTATCGGTCTTTCTAATTATTATGCCTTTTGGCATTCCTGAATTTGCTCAAGCACAAGATCAACAACAAGGTACAGCTTTTCCTTCTTTAATTTCTAAACATTTTTCCTAGACATTAATTTAGTTTCCAAACTCAAACACTTGTCAATTATTTCCTTCATTTTTTTTCTTGTCTTATCAAGGATTCATCAGTTTGGATTGTGGATTACAAGCCAATGAGTCTCCTTACACCGAACCAATGACAAAGTTAACATTCAGATCAGACGCTGATTTCATCAAAAGCGGAAAAAGTGGTAAGATTCAAAACGTTCCAGGGATGGAATATATAAAGCCATACACAGTTTTGAGATATTTTCCGGATGGAGTAAGGAACTGCTATACTCTTAGCGTCATAAAAGGCACAAACTACCTGATCGTAGCCATGTTTACCTACGGAAACTACGATAATCTCAATACACAACCGAAGTTCGACCTTTATCTTGGTCCAAATATATGGACCACGGTCGATTTGCAAAGAAATATAAACGGTACAAGGGAGGAAATCATTCACGTACCAAGGTCAACTTCTTTACAAGTTTGTCTTGTTAAGACTGGAACAACTACGCCACTAATATCAGCTTTAGAGCTACGACCATTGAGAAATGATACTTATATTCCTCAGTCTGGTTCCTTGAAGAACTTGTTCCGCGTTTATTTGACCGATTCCAAAGACGTTATTAGGTACCCAGTAGATGTCCATGATCGTCTTTGGACTCCATTCTTCATGCCGGGATGGAAACTGTTAAGAACAAGTCTCTCAATCAACACTTCTGACGACAACGACTATAACTTACCAGAAGATGTAGTTGCTACGGCAGCCACACCTGCAAATGTGAGTTCACCATTGACCATTTCATGGAATCTGGAAACTCCTAACGACTTAGTTTATGCATACCTTCACGTTGCTGAGATCCAGTCCTTAAGGGACAATGATATCAGGGAGTTCAACATCAGCGGAGGTCAAGATGTTAGTTACGGACCTATTAGTCCTGAGGAATTGCTAGTATATACGCTATTCAACACATCACCTGTGAAATGCAAAGGAGGGACAACATGCCATTTGCAACTGATAAGAACTCCAAAGTCAACTCTTCCTCCTCTTCTTAATGCTATTGAGGCTTTTACAACAGTTGAGTTGCCGCAGTCCGAAACTAATGCAGATGACGGTATGTGATCAGCTAAATATGAGTTGTATATACTTTTCTATATACTTGTTTTAAGTGTTTCCTTTCCATTATAGTCGTTGCTATCAAGAGCATAGAAACAAGCTATCAATTAAGTAGGATTAGTTGGCAAGGAGATCCATGTGTTCCTAAACAATTCTTGTGGGATGGTCTTACCTGCGAGTACACCAATATGTCTACACCACCAAGAATCCATTCCTTGTACGTGTCATGATCATTCATAAGAATTTTTTAGAAAAAAGAATGTTAAAGATATCTTACACTTTAAAATGTGTGTTATGATCTTATCACCAGAGACTTGTCCTCAAGCGAACTAACTGGAATTATAGTTCCTGGAATCCAAAATCTTACGGAGCTTCAAAGATTGTAAGTATAACGCTCTACATGAATACTCTGTTTATCAAGGCAGAGCATATAATCAATTGTATCATTTTTTGCAAATGGTAGGGACTTGTCAAACAATAATTTAACAGGTGGAGTACCTGAATTTCTAGCCAAAATGAAATCATTGTTAGTCATGTAAGTTACTCGGTCAGCTATATGAACACATTACCAATTTATTGTCCCAGTATATTGATGTTTTGTCTTTTGAACCTAGACAGAAACTTAAGCGGAAACGACCTTAGTGGTTCAGTCCCTCAAGCTCTTCTCGATAAAGTGAAAAAGGGGTTGAAATTGAAGTAAGATCTTCTCAACTATCTTTTGTCATTAGATAGTTGATGGTCCTTAGGTCTTCACTAACACTTAGTTAGCTTGTTTACAATACTAGCATTGAAGGAAATCCAAACCTTTGTTCTTCTGGTTCATGCAACAAAAAGAAAAATAGCATCATGTTACCAGTTGTTGCATCACTTGCTTCTTTGGCTGCTATCATAGCAATGATCGCTCTTCTTTTTGTTTGTATCAAAAGACGCCCATCACGTGGAAAAGGTATATGTAACAAAGTCATCAAACCAGATACATTAGTGTATGCATACATAGTTCAAATTTCTCAGAGAAATGATACTGATTTCGTATTATTTGTGTACGGTTCTAGGTCCATCATCAAGCCAACAATCAATAGTAACAAAAAAGAGAAGATATACATATGCCGAAGTTCTTGGGATGACAAATAACTTTGAAAGAGTTTTGGGTAAAGGAGGATTTGGGATGGTCTACCATGGTCATATAAATGGTACAGAAGAAGTAGCGGTTAAGCTACTCTCTCCATCATCAGCTCAAGGCTATAAAGAGTTCAAAACAGAGGTTTTCTTTGGCACCACCATTATTAATTCTTATCCATTTTGTAAGTTTAAGTTTATGTATATCTTGCACATATTTGGATAGGTAGAACTTCTTCTAAGGGTGTACCACACAAATCTGGTAAGTCTTGTTGGATACTGCGATGAAAAAGATCACTTGGCCCTCATCTATCAGTACATGGCCAATGGCGATTTGAAACAACATTTGTCAGGTAACATATTCATACATCATGATGAAAATGCACTGTGTTGATAGCAACCTAAGATTATTTGTCATTCCTGACTATTTTAGTACATGCAGGTAGCTCCACCATTAGCTGGGTTGACAGATTAAACATAGCAGTTGATGCCGCACTAGGTTTGGTTCTCATTTCTATATATCACCGACTTAACCAAGTTTCTAATGATTAGTTATCAATAATGAATTTTGGAGACAGGATTGGAATACTTACATATTGGCTGCAAACCGCTGATAGTTCATAGAGATGTAAAAAGTTCTAACATACTATTGGACGATCAGTTACAAGCCAAGCTTGCAGATTTTGGGCTATCAAGATCTTTTCCGGTTGGAGATGAAAGTCATGTGTCTACACGTGTTGCCGGAACATTTGGATACCTTGATCATGAGTAAGTGTCTTTTGGCTTTTTCTCTGGAAACCATATTCACAAAAGAATCATAATTATCTCGTCCTGCAGGTATTACCAAACAAATAGGTTGTCTGAGAAGAGTGATGTCTACGCTTTTGGCGTTGTATTATTAGAAATCATCACAAATAAACCAGTGATCGATCAAACCCGCGACATGCCTCACATAGCAGAATGGGCGAAATTTATGCTCACTAGAGGAGACATTAGCAATATTGTGGATCCTAAACTTCAAGGGGTGTATGACTCTGGTTCTGCATGGAAAGCTCTCGAATTAGCGATGACATGCGTGAACCCTTCTTCCCTAGAAAGACCCAACATGTCTCATGTAGTTCATGAACTAAAGGAGTGTGTGTTATCTGAAAACAAGAGGACACGAGACATAGACACAGTGAGATCCATCGACACTAACTTAAGCTTCAGTACTGATATGAACCCTAAGGCACGTTAATCTCCACTCTACACTTTGCAGCATTCGTTTTCTCTGCTGATTGTGCCACTGCATTTTTTTTCTTTTCAAGTACTATGTTATTGCAGATATTGTGTACAGCCTGATGTCTTTGAGCATATTTGATAACAAGTAGATATGAGAGCTAACTATCCTTATGTTAATGCTCCGCTTACAAAGATCAAAATTACATGTTTGTCGTCCTGTCATGAGTGATGAACTGAATTCTTACATTAACAGAGACAAAACTGTACATCCAGATTCCATAGACAGGACATGACATAGGAACTTCATGTCCTGCAAATGTTTTGATCAAAAAACACGGACCCAAGACTTGTTTATACTTCTTCAGACATACAGTGGCGAGGCTGATGGACGAGGATAAGCAACAACTGTACTGCCGACAGCGGTCTGCCGAGCAAAGCCCGCATTCGCTTTTTTGCTGGCAACACTGTCACTTCTCCTACGCATTCTTCTGTCAGTCCTATCTATATTCCCTCCTATAGAAGCATTTAAAGACTGAATGTGTTCGAGGCAAGAAACAACCTCGGTCATGTTTGGTCTCAGCTTAGTCTCTGTGGTGAGACATCTCAGAGACAGAGTAGCCACTTTACATGCTTCTTCCATAGAGTACTGGTCCTGAAGACGATTATCAATGACTCGGAATATCTTTCTTTTGTTCACAAGGTATGGTTTAGCCCACTCCACAAGGTTCCTCTCTCCAGAAGGACGATTCTTGTCCACAGCTCGACGACCAGACAACAGCTCCAGAAGGACAACCCCAAAGCTATAGACATCACTCTTTGTTGTTAGATGACCTAAGTAAAACATGCAAAGTGATCAGTCATAAGAAGAAGCTAATTCCACAAAACAAAGATTTGACCAAAAGAAAGTTGACAATTACCGGTGGCAAGGTATTCAGGAGCTGCATATCCGTGTGTACCTATAACCCGTGTAGAGACATGACTTTTATCACCTATTGGCCCATCCTTGGCCAACCCAAAATCAGAAAGCTTTGCGTTGTACTCCTGCCATCATGTACCCAAAAACTTTCATCATAAAAGCTTAAAACTTTAGCAGTTGTGTCATGGCAATCATATCAAAAATGAGTAAAGTGTAAAATACCGAGTCAAGAAGGATATTAGAAGTCTTGAAATCTCGGTATATAACTCTTGTTTCAGAACTATGAAGAAAAGCAAGGCCCTTTGCAGCACCAAGAGCAACTTTCAACCGGAGTTTCCAAGATAATGGTTGAAAGTACAAACCCCCTGCAAACCCAAGAAAAAAACAAACCCTAAATACTCATAAACATCACAAAAAGCTTAAAGTTTGACAGCAGCCTGGGAGGAAGGAGGACATACTCCTGAAAAGGTGATTCTCCAAGCTACCCCGAGGCATGAACTCATAAACAAGAAGACGGTGTTCATCCTCTAGGCAATAACCAATCAGCTTCACAAGATGACGGTGAGAAAACTGGCCAAGGTAATTCACTTCAGCCTATAAAACCATCAAGCATTACAACAACACACAAGAACAAAAATTGGTATAATTTAGCTTCTTATTTTTTTGTTACCAGCCACTCCTGATGACCTTGCCAACCATCTTGGTTAAGCTTTTTGACAGCAATAACCAAACCAGTGCCTGGTTTTGTAGCAGTAAGAGACTTCTCATCAATCCAACCTTTGAAAACACAACCGAATCCACCTTCACCAAGCACACTGTCTGGTCTGAAATTCCTGGTAGCGGATCTAAGCTCAGCAAAGCTGAAACTCTTGAGATTTGGAGACTGTAAGATCTCACCCTCAGTTCGAGGGGTTGGTCTTACAGACACAGACGAAGCCTTACTCCCAAGACTTCCAGTATCTTTGACGTCAGAACTTACATACTTCGAACTCGTCCCTAAAACCCACCAAACCAAACCAAAAAAAAAAACATTAATTTCGTTCCTTCATTAGATTAAAACCAATCGAATTTGCCAAAACACCAAAAAACCCTAACCTCCATGAAATTAATAAAAATCAAAACTTTGTGATGAAACAAACAAATCTAAGAACTTTGCCGTAACAGAGGAAGAGAAAAGAGAAGTATATGTGTTTTGTACCTGGGCTCTCAGCTTTGACCTTAGCACTGAAGCAAATCCCCATGATTGAGAAAGAGAACCAAATTGGACACGCTTGTGCAATCTCTCACTATATAAAAAGATAAGAAGAGAAATAAAGGTGGAAACTTTTTAATCAAATTGGAAGCTGGAAAGTAGAGGAAGACATAAATCAAATCGTGAAAAGAAAAGAATTTGCCAACTTTTATACCTATCCATATATGTAAATGCATTACTTTTAAAAGCCTATTACCAAAGTTCATCAAAATCTCTTTTTGCCAATTTCAGTAAAACCTAACAACTAAAAACAATTGAAGAAGAAGAAAGAAAGACAAAATCTTTACTCACCCTTTTCTTTTCTTTTTTGTTTTGAGTTCTTTCAGCCAAGAGATATACAAAGTGAAAAAGAAAACAGAGTAAGAGAAGCGTTGCAGTTGGGGTGGTAGCAAGCATTAATGGCGGATCGGTCCCGCCTTTATCAGTTTTCGAGCTTTTTGTATCTTTTACTCTCGGAAATCAAAATTTCTCACCTTTTTTTATTACTACTATCGATTGGCTTTACTACTACTAGTTGTTGTTGTTGTCAATGTCATTGCTCTCAATCGTTTTCGTTTTGGCCTTTTTGGTACTAGAAAGAAAGATTAGCCCTTTTTCACACAGCGTGTTCTATATCGCTCTCAGCCGTTGGATCTGACGTTAACGTCGTAGTAGTATTTGTAGTAGTACTTCTCGATGTATATTACAACTCCCACCTAGTAGTACTGGGCTCAGCTCGGCTCATTTAGCGTTAATTAAAAAAAAAAAAACCAAATTATTGTTTAGAGGATCTATTTAGGTTCTGAATTTGATTGCGCATTATGTATATGTTACAAAAAAGGGTCATTTAAATAATATTTGTTCTTGATAATTTGGAATGAGACAATGCCCGTGAGGCTTTACCAATACCAGCATATTTCCAGCTAACCCTACACTACGTACGTCCTTCACACCTTTTTTTGTTTGGTCAGAATTTTTTTTATTTTTTTTGGTGTAATGGTATTGGACCATTGGTAATATTTATAGATGGTTGTTTGTTCCCCTTGCTTAATAATAAGCAGTACAAACCTTAACGTTGTGTGAAGGTTTTTTCAGAAATCTGAATAAAATACAAACTAAATCCAATAATGATCCTCTATACTGGTCCTGTCATTATATAGTCCACAATGAATTAAAGTCTCCTTTGATAGGAATTAGAATGGAAAAATGATTTAGGCCAACATACACATATAAACAATATAATTGTTTGTTAACTACCTATTGACATTACATAAACATATTATGTGTGCAACACCATAAACATTCAGAGGCATTGAAGACCGGAGTTGACCAAAAAAATATTCAAAAAATATTTTTTTCTAAAAATAATAAAGATTTTGTTTTTATATATTTTTGATAAATAAATAAAAGGATAAATGATTTTTATAATTTACAAAAACAACATATAACATCAAAAGTACAAGAAAATTATTTACCAAAATAAAAATAAAAATAATATGAAAAACAAAATTTGTGGTATATAAAGTAACTAATTTTGTTAAGCCTAGTGAACAACGAATTATATAAGAACAAGAAAAATCTTGGATTCAAAATTGATTTTTTAAATATAAAAATTCTCATTCATCCCTCTTAATTAACAAATCGAATACAATAATATGGCATGTCATATCATATTTTTAAAAAGAGATCTTTTATTAATAAAATTATGTCAGTTTAGGTTTAAAAAGAGTGGTTAGATACATTTTACAGTTAAACGAAATTATATGTCGGTTTGGGTTTACATGGTTTGGGTTTAGATCTTACTATTAAATAAAATTATATACTTGTTTGGATTTATAAAAGAGTGTTTAGGGTTTAGATTTTACAATTAAACAAAATTATATGTCGGTTTGAGTTTATAATAAATGTTAGGATTTTAGATGTGAAACTGTAATATAATATTAAAATTAACAATTTTAAAATTGATTGATCAACATAATTTTTCTTTAATTAAGATTTGTTTCCTTAAGATTTTTAAAATCAAATTGATTGATCAACACGAATTGTAATACGAAAATATACCAAAATAATATAATAAAACTATACCACTAAAATTTGATGTGTGTGTGTAGTAGATTTTTTATAAACAATAACAAATTTATACTTTTTCTATTTAAATATCATTTTTAATTTTGTATTTTCAAAAATACATAAAAATAAAAATTATTATTATTAGAAAATAAATATATTTTTTAATATTTTGGTCAACCGCGGTCAACTAAATATTGGTCAACGTTGGTCAATACCGGTCAATGCTAGATTCTAACCTTGAATGTTTATGGTGTTATTTATGTTTGTTTATTTATGTGATTTAGTTGACATTTATATTGTTTGTATGATTTATACTGATTAAATATTTTTCAATTAGAATATTAAATCCAGAGAGAAGACCGACAAAGATTGTCATTGACTCCATTGGCTTCATTTATTCTTCTTTTAGAACCCAATCTTGAATAAATTCTACAGTACTCAAGTTTGAATTCGTTTTAAATGCAATTCAATTAAAACTTTAATACAGTACTAAAGTTTTAATGCATTAATGCAATTCATCTTTCAGATGCTGGTGTATGCGTTTGTATAGTGCTCAGGACTCATGAAAAAATCAAAAACTTTGTATCCAATGAAATTATAAAAGGTCCACACTAAAATGCCCCCATTGCTGATTTATCGCTTTTTATTTCTTTTTGTTTTGACTTTTGACCAAATTTCTCTTTTTTTTTTTGTTTTGTTTAAGAGCTGATTTGGTAGAGACCAACAATATTATACTAGTATTATTTTTATAAGAAGCCATTATTCTTCTTTGTAACTATCTATCTACTACTTTTTATGTCTAGTGTTCTTAGAACCTCCGTTTTTAATTTAGCTGTTGAATATTTGACGATCAAGATTTTGGTTGGTTATTTCATAGTATTCTACTCAAAAAACTCCGATTGTGGTTGATGATAATTAAGAAAAATGTAATTACCTCACTAGTCTTGACTCTTGAATTACGTAAACATAGATAAATAAGATGTCTCTAACACATAAAACAAATCGGGGATGTAGCTCAGATGGTAGAGCGCTCGCTTAGCATGCGAGAGGTACGGGGATCGATATCCCGCATCTCCAACTTTAATGTCATTTTTCTGTTTTTAAGGTATATAACCGTCACCCCCCCAAAAGAAAAAGAGTGTTACCAAGAAAGAAAAGAAAGTATTTACATCCGATAAAAGATATACAGCTTTTTAGTGGCATTGGCATACAAAATATTTTTGTTGAGAGAAGATTAAAGTAATGTCTAATTTATAAAGGGTTACAAAAACTCCCAATAATTTCGAAGAAACGAACAAGCAGCTCTGTATAGTGGATGGGAGAACATGGCATACTGATTCCTTTTCCATTTTTCTTAATATAATATATACCAACAAGTCGACTTATATATATATATATCTTTTCTGGTTAGGATGATTTTGGTAGTCCATGAAAAAATGAAAAAGTAAAACAAGAGAAAAGAGTTTAGGTGTATTTTAGCATTTGTCTCTTTCGGATGTGACAGTGTGAACGAATATTCCAACAGTTTGACCTTTGCTTGTTTGACCCATCGGAGGGACCCGGAGAGACAAAGGGTCCAATGTCCATGCAAAAGCATGTCTGCCACGTGGTATCTCGTCGGTGAACTGCTATTTTCCACCACGGCTCAATCTACCAACTTACGCGGCTAGCAGCTCTTTTTGAGCCCCTAAACCAAGTAACAGAGCTTGTAGTTACTTACCAAATTTATTTCCTCTGTTCTCAGGCCAGGCCCAACTTAGTCCAATGAAGACTTTTGTCCAATTTCAACTCACTACTTTTTAGTCTTACGAGGATGGTTTGGTAGTCCCACTGCTTATCTCCACAGCTCAACCAACTTAGCGGGTAGCTCACTTTAAGCCCGTGAGCAAGTAGCTAGCTAGCAGATTATGAAGGATCTTGATACGCATTAATTAGTTTTTTTTTTTGGGCTCACGGACCAGCTCTCTATTGATAATCCACTTAATTAGGCAAGAGATAGATAACCTAAGAGTACTTGGGGATAGAGTTGGAAGCATGTTAACATTGGGGTAGATAAGATTGACCAAAAAAAAAAATTGGAGCAGGCTTGATTTGAGTCAGGGCTTATACTGTTCAACTAGTTTCAACAAACTGTATGACTCAGCATCAGGCCTGGCTCCACCTAGAACCATCCTCTTAAACAGATTAGGGTCATACACCTTGGCCTTCACATAAGCTTTAAACAAAGCGTTGTACACAAACGCATACCTATTATACTTTGCATTCTTCAACTCTTCAAACAGTTTCTCTGAGTTCTCAACATCACCTTTCTCTGCAAAACACTCGATGATCGACAGAGTCGTCTCCAGCCACGGCGTTGAGCTTCTAACGCTTTTGCTCGTCTTTAAAGTCGAACCCATTTCAATGTTTTTAATAGCTTCCTTCATCAGTTTGGCTTTAGCACATCCTAGAGCAAGATGTCTATACGTTATAGAATTAGGCTTAAACCCGTTTCCCATCATCTCGCGGAACACACTGATTGCCTTGTCTATCAAACCTTCCTTACAATACACCGAGAGCAGAGAGTTGAACTGCTCTGTTTCTTTAAGTCCTCTTACGTCCTTCATCTCAAACCAGACCTCTTCAGCTCTATCAAGGTTCCCCACTCGCGCAAACGCTTCCGTTGCCAGCAAGTAACTCTTGGATCTAACATGATGAAACCCTCTGATACCATTCCAAATTCTCACTAACTCCTTCTCTTTCCCTAAACGACCATACAATATCATCAATATATCCAAGGTTGACCAATTATCCCCAGTGATAGATCTCTCTATCTCCTCTGTATAGGCTTCAGCAACTGTATACAATCTAGCAACAGCATGTGCCATAGCCAATATACAGTAAGAAACCTCATTAGGCTCAACTCCAGCTTTCTTCATACCATCAAAAGCCTTTAGCAACCCGTCAATGTTATGTTCATTAGCTTCAAGCTTCATCAAGATATGATATGTAGAGACATGAGGAGTCGCCTTGTCAGCTTTCATAAGCGCAAGGTCTTTAGCTATGAGCTTTCTTCGTCCTGGAGCTGAGTTGCGAATGATAAGACGGTTGTAGACTAAATGTGATGTACGAAAACCAAGTTCTCTCATCTTCTTCATATACCCTAGTGCTAACCTAATGACACCTTGGTCTAAACAAGCAACCACAAGATTGTTGTAAAGAAGCTCGTTCTGAAACTCTTGAGGTACACGAGTGAAAAGCTTTTCCCCTTGAGAGACGCCATGAAGTTTAACTGTGAATTCAAGCAAGTAGGAGTATTCAAGCTCACCAAGACGGTAAGGTCTTTCTCTAATTACCCATTCCATCAACTGAATCAAACATTACCAAAACGTCTCAGCTCACATATAAACAAAAAGAAGAAGCAAAGTAAGAGAATTTAAAGAACCTCAAGGGCACGTTTGTTTCGTCCGAGCTTCCTCAATCGATTAATGGCGTGATAAACATCTCCACCGTGAACTGGAAACCCATCACCCATCCAACTCTGTACCGCAGACCCAACAGTAACCCCCTTGGAGAGCTTCTCGATTCTGAGAGATAAACACTTGTCGGGCTCTTCTTCTCCGTCCGACCCAGTACATGCCTCGTCCGGAGGATTCTTCGAAGGTATTAATGTAGTGAGAAAGCTTAAAGCTTGGAAACTGGTATGATCCAAAGCAGGGGGAGATGTCACGCAAGGTGTTCGACGTATTGCCTGAATGAAATATTCTCGTTGCCTTATCACCGCTATAATAGATCTCATTTTCTTCTTATTTTTCTTAGGGACCTCACTGGCCCGTTTAAAGCCCGTTAAGTAACTACTTAAATGTTAGGTATTTGGGGGTAGGTGCTTAATTTTGTATAATTTTCGGATTAGATGCTAATAATGCAAAAAACATATTTCTCATTTGTTAACAGAGGAGAAATATAGGAATCTTAACAATCACAAAAGTCAATATATATGTTCTTTTTTTGTTTTTTTTAGGTTACATATGAAATTAATACAAATCACACCATCACCACATAGAAAATACAAAGCAGGAAACGTCAAAGCTTAAAAGAGAGTTATTACGCGTAACACACGATGTCACGTCTTTATTCTAACACACACACATCTCTTTCTTAGCATCAAACAACATTTTTTTTCCTCCCAGTGTTCCTGGCATATATGATTTTAGACCACAATATAATTTCTTCAACAGCTACAGTTTGACCCGCAGCTGCAGTTTGATCCACAGCTACAGTTGTCGCACTCCTGGTGGTAGTTCTTCTCGCAACTACACACAAAAAATAAAAAAAAAAAAAAAATCAAATTTTAATAATGAATATATATGAAGAGATTAATTAACTACATGCATATATGCAAGAAGCAAGATTGGCCTGAAATGTTTGCGAGTCTAAACTGAAAGCAAATGAAAAGAAAACATTTGGGTCTATTAACAAACAATTTTGTAAAAGAAGAGTCATAAGAATTTCGAATTTTGTACCGTGAAGCCATTAAATCTTAACTACCGCACCAAACCTAATTTTCCAAGATTTGTAATCTTTGATTTTCTTAACAAATTTTGATAAATGAAGTAAGAAAAGGTAAAGAAGAGAGGATCTAGGGCTAACCTGCAAGAGTCACCGCATTTGCAGGAGGAGCCACATCCACAGTTAGAACCTGCCATTTCTTTTTGATAGATTGTTGTTGTAGTTTCTTTTTTCTTTTTCTTCTTCTTTGTTCTGATGCTTTTTGTGATTTCAACAATAAGGGAATGGCCACTATTTATAGAATAAGAGAGAGCTTCGGTTTCATATCTACCATACACGTGGCATTTCCTATATCCTCAAGTTTTTTAATTTCGTATATGATTGACATTGACAAAGTAAGAAAAATATTGTATATATTGGGGATATATCATTGGATTGCTTTCTTGGTGAGACTATCTTAAACAAATCTACGAATAACATCAACTTGCCCATTATTTTCTTTTATCTTAGATTTGTTCCAACAGTTTTATTCAGGAAAGTAATTTGATGTTTTAAACAAGAAAAACAAGAGTATCAATCAACAAATAAAATAGGAAAACGTCAAATTAAAAATTGGCGAATAAAAAGTAAAAAGTCGTACACGCAACAAGAGTAACGATCTCAATTGTAAACGGCAGCCGACCCAAAAAAAAAGAGGCATGAAGCGTGCCCTCTTTCATTTGCTTACTCTGCGCATATTATTTATCTAACAAACAGTCAAAACATTACAAATTCATATTTTACATATGATGTATTATGTTAATCAGGAGGAACATTATCCGTTCTTTTAAAACTTTGTAATGTTATCTTATGCGTCAGGAAAACTTAATTAAATGAGAATTATTGTCCCCTGTCTTGAAATCTTCCTGTATTTGGACGATCCAAAATACGGTCTATGTTCTACTAATTATTTAATATAATAAAATCGAATATATACCTTTTCTTCTTGGTAGCAACTTGCTGTACATGTTTAATTTTGAAAGAAAACTTGATGTACATGCAATTAGAAGTGAAGGTTAGTAACTATGGAATTAAGTTAAAGTTTGTATGGTTTTGAACTATATACTGAAAATTAAAAATTTAGGTAGATGGAGGATAATTTCCATTTTGATCCCAAAAAAAAATATATGATGAGTGGTGTTAAATTTGTGGCGATCAGCGACTGGTTTCTGAACAAGCCTATTTTGTCTCTGGTGCCGAAAGTTCGAGTTAGGTATAAACATTTTCCCTAATTTCTACTAATGCTATATTGGAGCGCCAAAAATATAAGAGCCACATAAATTCGTTTGGTCTAAGTAGTCTCTGTCTACATTCTTAGGAATTTACGAACGTCGTCGCTACTATAGCTTTACGTAAAAGACAATAGAAGGAATAATCGTGTAGATAGGGTCATTATAGAATAGTATAGCATGCAGTAGAGTTGGGGCTGGTGTTTTCGTTGGCTTCTTGCCCCTTCAAGGTCCTGAATTGGTGGTACGTTCCATCACAAATCCTATCCGATTTTTTCTTTTGACTTCCCTAGCTAGTTCCTCCTACGTGCCGGCCTCGTTTACACTGAATTAGTACGTTCCATCTTTTTATATTTTTTTTTCTAATAATATGTTCTCTTAAACTAAAAGATGATTTTGTAATCTTGTTTTAAGGACATGTTTACTAAAAAGGATAGAGAGATAATTTTGGACAAAAAACCTCATTCTCATAATATCTGCCGAAATTAGAAAATCTTAATCTAGAGTAATTATAATTATATTGTCCAACAAGAAAGCTAACCGAGTATCTCATGCATTTACGAAATTAAAAAATATATTGTGTTTCTTACCCTATCATATACGAAATTAAAAAAATATAGATAGGAAAGTTGACAAAATATAAATTATATATATGCATTTTATATAAATAAAACAGAATCTTTCTCTTTTTCTATAAATACTGGTCATTCCCTTTGTTTAAATAGCATAAAGCATCAGAAGAAGAAAAAGAAAAGAAACTACAAAAATCAATCAAAGAGAAGTAAAAGAGAAATGGCAGGTTCTAACTGTGGATGTGGCTCCTCCTGCAAATGTGGTGACTCTTGCAGGTAAGCCTTCGACCCTCTCTTCTTTACCTGTATATATGTATGTATGTAGTTCCTTAATATATCTCATCATATTAATACTAAATTTTGAATTTTTGCTTTTGTGTGGTGAAGTTGCGAGAAGAACTACAACCAGGAGTGCGACAACTGCAGCTGCGGATCAAACTGCAGTTGCGGGTCAAACTGTAGCTGTTGAAGAAACTATTGTGGTCTAAAATCATATATGCCAAGGAAAGTGGGAAAATATGTGTTTGATGATTATTAATATTTGTGTATGTTGGAATAAAGGCTTGGCATATTGTGTTGCGTAATAACTATTAAGCTTGACTTGTTCCTGCTGTGTAATGTTTTTATTTTATTTGTAACGTAAGATAAAAATATATAAAGTTTATGTATTGTCTTCTAGCATTTTTCATAATCAACCTGTTTTATTAGACAATGTGAAATATTCAGTCAAAAAATTGTGAAAATATTTCATTGTACAACAGGTGAGAGACTTCTCCAGGACAGGACAAATTGGTTGATCAACTGAAACAAGTTGTCAAAAGAGATACAAAACTAAACTAGTCAACCTTGATATTCTCCAATTTTAACCTCTTTGATCCCTCACCATCACCGTCTACAAGCATTTTCAGACCATCTTTAAGCTCAGCCACGCCTTCTTCAAGAACTGCGCAAACCGGAAATATTCTCACTCCTTTCACTCTCCTCTCAAGTTCTTTCAATCTCTCTTCTGCACCATCCTCATCGATCTTATTTGCTACAATCAAAGACGACCTATCAGATAACCCTTCTTCATGGAACTCAAGCTCCATCACCAGATCTCTCAGTTGTTGCCACGGTGTCACTCCTCTGCAACCATCTAGCCCTGATGCTAAATCCACAACATATGCCAAGACTTTGGTCCGTTCGATGTGGCGGAGAAAGTTGTGACCTAAACCCCGGTTCTGATGAGCTCCTTTTATCAGTCCCGGGATATCTGCTACCGTCATGGAGAAGTCATCGTAGTTTACGTTTCCTAAGTTGGGACGGAGTGTCGTGAACGCATAGTGGCCAACGCGGGGTTTAGCACGGGATAGTGCACCAAGAAGAGTGCTTTTCCCTGCGTTTGGCAACCCAACAAGGCCAACGTCGGCGATGCTCTTGAGCTCTAATATCAGAACAGACTCAGAACCGAGCGAACCGGCTTTGATACTTGACGGTACATCTTCATCTTCAGCATCGTCCTCCATGCTCCTCAATTTAGGTTGACGGATAACGGATTTAGCAAACTTGCTGCCTCTTACATAACGTGTACCACAAACGTTACCCAAACCGCCTTCACCACCACGAGCAATAATAATTCTCTGACCTTGTTGTGTTAATTCCGCAACATTATATCTGATTTGATCAACCTCTCCTTCGCTGTCTTCAAAATCATCTTCTTCCGGGATGCCTAAATGTCTCGTTATAATCTCTTCCTCAGTGTCAACTTCAACAGACTCAGGAAGACTTTCCTGATGAACACCAAGGTTCTCCTCGAATGCAGGATCATCCTCAACCAGTGAACCAGGAAGGTCCCATGGATCCAAATCTTTGGGAGACTCATTTTCCACCTGAGATGGAATCTCACCCTCCTGAAGATGAATCACTGTCCCAATAGGCACTTGCAGGACCTGCAGTAACACAAATAAACGCAGAACGATGTATAAGTTCCCCAAAAATAAAAGAAAGAAGCAGAGGAACAAAAATGAGAATATATGAAACCTTGTCTTCTCCTCTGTTTCCTATCCTGTTCTTAGAAGTTCCATGTCCAGCTTTCCCACCTTTCTACAAAACTCATAACACCATTTTCAGAGAAATGCTCATGGAAACATCTTTCGGGAAAACGAAAAAAAGAGTGAGATAAACTTACAACATGAGGTTGTAATCCGCTGAAATCCCAAACAGCGTGAGTGCATTCTAATATCACATCACCTCCTCTCCCACCATTTCCACCTAAACTAAGTTCCAGTTACATTACATCAACATAAACATTCACTCAAAAAAGTGTTCCAATTCTAAAGTATACCAACAAACCTAAAACACAGCTATGGATTGGGAATACTTCAACAATTCTGTAATATCAAATTCGGAGATAGTACCATCAGGTTTTCCATAGCGATCAGCACGGCTACGTCGAACGCTGGAACAACCACTGCCACCTTCACCGCCACGTGCGTACAGAGTAAACCTATCTCTCATTCTAGTCTCCTACACAACAAACACACAAATCAGATTCAGTGAGAAAAAGAAAGGGTTTTTATTTGTGGGGGAAGTGAATAAATGATGAATTCACCTGCAAAGGCGTCTCTTTCCCTTTCTTCTCCGACGAATCTGAGTAGAATACCACTGGATAACTCATCCATGGCGGTTTTTGAGTTCTTCCGTAAGATCCCAAGTATCGTACCCTGCTTAGCCACATCAACTTGTTTCCGACGAATCTCCGAAGGTTACAGTAAACAAAGACACAGGAAAGTGTCCGCTTAGGTAATTTGATCGATCGAGAAGTCGCCGCGGTGGTGGTCGGAGGAGACGGAACAGAAGCAAATGGCTTCAGGGTTTAACGTAACAGGCTCGGCCCAACAAAAGTAACAACGGCCCATTAAATAAAAATAAATGGACTGGATTATCCAATTAACTAATTTAACTGCTTACAAAATTTACTTTATTCATCAAAAAATTTGTATCAAACACATATTTATATACATGTATATCCAAAAATAAAAGCAAAAATCTATCTGAAAAATTTTAAAATTTGAGGTTTTCTATTTGCAAACTATATATGTATACTAATAGACACAAAGCAGTTCATCTAGAAGATCATCAAAAAGCAAATCTTCAAGCTCAAGAGTAAGCCATTCAGAATCACCTCGTAGATTCATCCATCCATCAGCTTTTGTTAGATCTCTTCCTACAATATCGTCCAACGAACGATCTCTATACTCATCTCCTAAACCAGAGAGGTTCCACTCGACTCTTCCCCATACCTCATCAAGATAACGTTTGCCATATGGAAATGTTTTAGGAAAGTATATGTATGATTGGTTGTGAGTCTCGACGATTGCCTCGTTAACCAAATCAAAGAGAAGCTCTCTGTTGTTCATCACTACTGCTTCTTCTTGTATCTCGAGTTCGTAGGCTAGTGATGGATTCAGTGGCTGTTCCTCTGAGTGCCATTTTTCTCCGTTGTCTTTGTTGTCGAGGAAGCCTGAAACTTCTAAAACCTTCTTTACATAACAGAAGTAGGCATCTTCATCTTCTTCTTCAGCTTCATGGTTGCAAATCTCTAAAGAAGTTAGACCTAAACGTGTAGAACAAGCATCCGAAGAATTAAGATTTGCATATCTTTCTCTCATCAAAGAATAAATAGTTTGTTCAAGAGGTTACCTGGTGAGGCTAAAGTCTCTGTCTTTTGTGCAGTGTCTTCCAAAGTACAGGTGCTAGGAACAGAATCTGGATCTTGTTGGAGGGTTCTTTGGTTTGGGCTGTCTAAGTGGTTTTCTTGGCTTCTCTCTTCTTGCACCACATATTTTTCTTCCTTCTCTGCTCTTACGGGAGATTCTGATAACAACAAAGATTTCTTGGATCCAAAGTTAGTATCACGGTCTATATATTTCCTAGGTTCCAGATTTGAAGTAGAACTGTCTCGGGGAAGGTCGGTCAGAAATGAACCAAGAACTTCAAGACTTGACAAGGACGAAATCCGTCTGAAGAATTGCGGTTTATTATCTCTCGAATCGCTCTTTCTATCTTCATATGAAAGTTTTAAGCTCTTGGAACGCAACTCACCACCTTCTCTTCTAAAACTATGCTCCAAGAGTTGAGAATATCTCCCCACATTATCATCTTTAGCGACATCCGAAACCTTCTTCTTGTTCTTCTTCCTTGTGTGATTTCGGTCTTTAAGTGCGTTTTTGAGCAACTTCTTGATTCTCTAAACCCGTTTATAACAGTGTGGTTAAAACCATGATCATCATCATCAGCTGAGCCACGAGAAGGAGAGATTGGTTTGTGTTCTTGATGAGAAGTAGTGTCTCTTGGAACATTCACATTCAAAACCGCACCGTTTTGGTTTA
The DNA here is from genome assembly GCA_023657505.1 of Camelina hispida. Classification (NCBI taxonomy): domain Eukaryota; kingdom Viridiplantae; phylum Streptophyta; class Magnoliopsida; order Brassicales; family Brassicaceae; genus Camelina; species Camelina hispida. The sequence goes on from CP094631.1 coordinate 3,040,932, forward strand.
GAGAATACCAGTTCTCCTTCTGCTTGTGATCGATTCTAGCAGGACTTGGAGAGCGTGAGATAGGAAAGGAGCCTGACTTGGGCAAAACTCTTGGATTAGACTTGATCTGGACTTGATCTTTCATTATCTTGACAAAAACATCTTCTTTTCTTAGGATTTCAAGAAAATCCACGTACTCAGTTACTTGCTTTGTAGTCATCATCTTCTTCAGTTTTGCTTCTGGTCTCGTTGGCTTATTATCTGCAACAACGTTAACTATCTTTGAATCTTCATCATTAGAATCAAGAAACGGCTCATGTTCCTCTGTTTCACGAATCAAGGAATGAGTTCTTGGGGTTTTCCAACCTAAGAAAACAGAGTAAAAGAATCATTCAACAAATTCATTTTCTTTAACAAACCATAAAAATACTTTGGAAAAAAAAATATACAAAACAGGCTTACAGATTGGTCGGTTCTTAGCTCTCCAATGGTGAAAGTCAAGCACATGAAGCATTCCAGCTAACCATCCTGATTTATGATTGTCTTTGCCATGTTTTGGACTCGAATTCTCGTTTTTCAAATGCTTCCCCATTTCAAACCTAATGATCTGTCAATTAAACTACGTTTTTTTAGCAACGAACGGTCTGAAAGACAGTACTCATTACTCAACAGCGACGTATTATAAAAAAAAACACAGACAAGTTTAGTCAGAAACACAGAGACTTGGTAGTTTTTCTGAAATCGTCAAAATCCAATTATAATCAAATCATCCATCTATCGATAAAAACCTAAGCAATATTGGAAGCATATGACATCCGTTAAAAAAAGTTATGCGGTAAAAAGCTGACCTGATCAAGAAGAGGAAGAAACAACAAGAAACTAAATAATAGTTTGATTCTTTACAAACTGAGAAGAACATATATAAGCTGGAAGAAGGGGATGATGATGCAACGGAAGGTGGTCTGGAAGAAAAAAGAAAGAAAGACCTTGAACAAGTACGAAGAAGGAATAAAGTGGAGACTTTTCGTTCTCGTATGTGGTTCTACTTTCTTTACCCGCCAACTATGGCCCGGTCTACTTGTAGAAAACTGTCAAAATGTCTTTCTCATATATGCATAATATAACGCTCATTTTTTTGGTCTCATTCAAACACATGTATTTTCCTTTATTAAATTCATTATCTATTTTATTTTAATTTATAATTTAATTTCATATATTATTTTATTGTCTTTTATTGATATTAATTTATTTATTTATTTGTGCACATTAATATTTAGCCAAAAAAACTATTTAAATTTTAATAATTTTGTAGAGAAATTAGGTCAGATTCAGGTTTAGTAGGTCTTACACAGAGTATAAACCTTCTTTACAAACGAATATATAAATAAAAAGAGCAAAAGTTCTGATCCAGAAATTTTCATAACAAAAATCTTGCGGTTGATTAACCAATTTATATGTGTTAAAAAAGGTTTCTAGAACTGCGCTGGTAAAAAGTATGTGAGCAACCAAAGTAGGAAGGAGTAGTTGTTAGGCTACTTGTGTTTGTGGCAAATCTGTTGATACCTGTTTTATGGGAAGGTAGGCCATCGTTTTTTGGCTGCTTAGGTTTCCTTTGTTTAATGTTACAATTCTGTCAAATGATCATAGGATATCTAGTTCTATATAAACAGTAATATGTAAGCCAGAATTGACCTGAAACTCAAGGTTGACCCAGACCCCAATCACGCTTCGTGTTTTACCAAATACTGTTAGCAAGAAAAGAAGAAAAAAACAACAAACAAAAGGGATTTAGATAATCTTGTTTAGCAAGTGGTCGCTATGAACATGTATATAAAAATAGTTAGCTTTTCTATTTATTAATTTAAGTCTGTTCCTATCGAATTAAAAAAAAATCTTTAAACAAAACGTAAGTAAGAAAACGAAGTCAAAGACTTTAGTTGGCTTTGGCGTGATTAAGAATAGTAATGATTCACAACTGCCCCAACCAAAGTAAATGAATATTGCCACCAAACTTCATAAAAATGAACTATTAAACACATTCATATAATTTTGTTGACGAACAACAAGAAATTAGAAGTAAAAAAAAATGAAAGAAAAGTCCAAAATTTATAAAAATAATGAATGAATGACGTAAGAGAGGGTGAGAGTAGTGGTGGTGGGGGGAGAAAGGAATTATGAAAGTTGACGAAGAGATTGAAGAAAACGAGGCCGTCAGTGACAACGTAACACGTGGTTGTCTCATAACCCATCTGATCCTCTCTATGAACACGGGATCCAACGGCGATTGCCGAAACGAAAACAAATGAGAGAATTTTGTGGCACTCCTTTTGACTTCTTATACTATACTAGTAAATGTTCTTTGAATTAGCCCATAAGATTCATCTACGCAAGTTCCTTAATTGGCCCTTTCCTAGTTTCCCGCAGCCAAGTTTGTAAGCAAGTCTTTTACTTGCAATGGGAGTTTTCACGCGTAAGTTAAAGTCCACGCTCCATTCTGAGGCCGTGTGCCGTGTACTATTTTTTTTTCAGCAACGTATAGATTACACCTCTCTAAAAAAGGACAAAAGAACGTATTGTTTGATGTTTCTCACACACGCATAAAGAAGAAGAAGAAGAAGACTCCGTCTTTCCAACTTCTCTCGTACGGCCGTCATGACTTCACACACCAGAGAAGAGCGCGTGCATGCATGCACACACTAATACGAAAGTGGTCCTTATAACCATCTTTCCCCATTTAAACAGAACCCCCTGACTTTAAAACTCTTTTAAGTCAACGCCTCCTCACTCGTTCCTTATTAGTAGTTCTCTCTGCGAAAATTTTCATTTACTTCTTTTCAACGTCACACTTCTATTTATAATTTCTGTTTTTTATTTTTTTTCCTTATCAGCGATTTTTAAAATCAGACAAAAAAACGAATAATATCTCTTCTATTTTTCTCTTTTTTCTTATTATATTCGATATTTAATACAAATTGGGTTACTAGATAAATCATTTTCTCTTTGCACATAAGTCAACTCTTCTCTCTCTCTCTCTTTAATTACTTCTTCTTCTTCTTTCACCTTCTCTGATTTTTTTCTTCCATTGATGAATCAATCTCATATTGAATTTTCTCAAATCATCTAATTGACTTTGAAAAAAAAAAAACGTTTCTTTGATGGGTAACGGAGTAACAAAACTGAGTATGTGTTTCACAGGAGGAGGAGTCGGAGGAGGAGAACGTTACCGGAATCAAAAAAACATCTCTGTTCTTCTTCCGGATCCTTTAGACGAAGGTTTAGGTCACTCCTTCTGCTACGTACGTCCCGAACCGACTCTAATCTCATCATCTTCAAAGGTTCATTCAGAGGAAGATACAACGACGACCATGTTCCGTACAATCTCCGGCGCTTCCGTGAGCGCCAACACAGCTACACCTCTCTCAACTTCGTTATACGATCCGTACGGTCACATAGACCGAGCCGCAGCATTCGAGAGCACGACTTCGTTTTCTTCAATCCCTCTTCAGCCGATCCCTAAAAGCTCCGGTCCGATCGTTTTAGGCTCTGGTCCGATCGAAAGAGGGTTCCTTTCAGGTCCGATCGAGCGAGGGTTCATGTCGGGTCCTCTTGATCGGGTCGGGATATTCTCAGGTCCGCTCGATAAGCAAAACTCCGATCATAAGTTCCAACGTAGCTTCTCTCATGGTTTAGCTTTACGGGTCGGGTCAAGAAAACGGTCTTTAGTTCGGATCCTTCGTAGAGCAATCTCGAAGACGGTTTCAAGAGGGCAAAACTCCATCGTTGCTCCGATCAAATCCGTTAAAGATTCCGATCATTGGGGACTCAAGTCAGAAAAAAGCCGAAACTTGCAGCTGCAACAACACAACGAGAACCTCACAGTGAACAGTTTGAACTTTAGCAGCGAAGTAAGCTTAGACGACGACGTTTCACTCGAAAGCCAGAATCTTCAGTGGGCTCAAGGAAAAGCCGGTGAGGATCGAGTACACGTGGTTGTATCAGAGGAGCACGGTTGGCTTTTCGTTGGAATCTACGACGGATTCAACGGTCCAGATGCGCCGGACTATCTTCTATCTCATCTTTACTCCGTACTCCATAAGGAGCTTAAAGGGTTGTTATGGGATGATGAATCCAAATCTCAGAATCAAGAAAGAACCAACGGAGACGAGTCGTGTTCAAATCAGGATTCTTGTGAGCGGTGGTGGAGATGTGAGTGGGATCGTGAGAGTCAAGATCTTGACCGTCGGTTAAAGGAACAGATCAACCGGAGACAAAGTGGTGGTGGTGGCTCGGATCGGTTGACGAATCATTCCGAGGTTTTAGAGGCTCTGTCTCAAGCTCTGAGGAAAACAGAGGAAGCGTACTTAGATACTGCAGATAAGATGCTGGAAGAGAATCCTGAACTAGCTTTGATGGGTTCTTGTGTGCTTGTCATGTTGATGAAAGGTGAAGATATTTATGTTATGAATGTTGGTGATAGTAGAGCTGTGCTTGGTCAGAAGTCTGAGCCTGATTACTGGTTAGCTAAGATTAGACAGGATTTGGAAAGGATCAATGAAGAGACTATGATGAACGATTTGGATGGTTATGAGGGTGATCAAGTCCCTAATTTATCGGCTTTTCAGCTCACTGTTGATCACAGCACAAATATTGAAGAAGTAAGTTAAACTAAACAATGGTATAAGCATATGATGTTTTGGGGGTTTTACTCATTTGTTATATTCTTGTGGTTTTCTTAGGAAGTTGAGAGAATCAGGAACGAGCATCCGGATGATGCTACCGCTGTGACGAATGAACGGGTTAAAGGCTCCTTGAAGGTCACTAGAGCGTTTGGTGCTGGTTTCCTAAAGCAGGTGTGTATATATTTCATATGACTTTTGGTCATGCAATTTTGTGGTTATATGTGATTTTGATCTAATGACATTTTTGGTTATGTTATTTTTGCAGCCTAAATGGAACAATGCGCTTCTTGAGATGTTCCAAATTGATTACGTAGGGAAGTCTCCGTACATCAACTGCTTACCGTCTCTCTACCACCACAGATTAGGGTCCAAGGACCGGTTTCTAATACTATCGTCAGACGGTCTCTACCAATACTTCACAAACGAAGAAGCGGTTTCAGAGGTTGAGCTCTTCATCACATTACAACCTGAAGGAGATCCAGCTCAGCATCTTGTGCAAGAGCTTTTGTTTAGAGCTGCTAAGAAAGCTGGTATGGTGGTGAATGTTCTTACATTCTTCTGTTTCTTCTGTTCCATAATCGATTTTAGTTTCTCTTAATTGATGTCTTTTTAAAATTGTAGGTATGGATTTCCATGAATTGCTAGAGATACCACAAGGTGAACGAAGACGATACCACGATGATGTTTCAATAGTAGTGATCTCTTTAGAAGGAAGAATGTGGAAATCTTGTGTATAAAGAAACTAATCCTTATGAGCATTACACACAAAACAAAATAGTGTGTGTTCATGGAGAAAGAGATCGATCTCTCATCGACTCTGAATCATGTATAATGTTAAACAGAGAATAAAAAAAAAGTTTTGGCAACTAATTAGGAGTCTTCCTAGTGCGTCATAAATTAGTGGTCAAAGGTTGGTTCTTTTCTTTTAATGTAAGTTTCTTCCAACTACTAACTGTATGTGTGAATAGAGAAGTAAATGAAGGAATTGAAAGAGGTTTGGTAATTGGTACTGGTAGTATGAGATAATGAGTTACGTAGCAGTAGTGGTTCAGGAAGTTATGCACTTTCCCTAACATTTAATTCACTTCCTCTCTCTGTTTTTTTTGTTTCACCGCTCCCTGTTCGTTTAGTAGTCGCTGCGACACATTCGAGCGACTCAAAATTACACGTCAAAACAAGCAAAACAAACGGTGGAGATTAAAAAAGGTGTCGCAGCGACTACTTTCTTCCGTGTTGCCGGTGTTACCGGTGTCGCTGAAAAACGGAGCGACCGTAAAACTGATAAAAAAGAGTCGCTGCGACTACTTTATGAAGTTGCCTTTGTTAGTCTCCACAAGCTTGCATATCAAGATACGTGTGTTTATGTGTCGCTGATCGCCAAAGCAGCGACCATGAAAAGAACAGGGCCCAAGGCCTCTATTTGTTTTTATGTACTAGTTTCTTCCAGTTCAGGGAACTTGGTTTTTATTAAATTTGGAATTTTATGTTTTATGTAACTTCTTGTCTTTATATTCAACCTTTATGTAACTTCTTGTCTTTATGTAACACTTGCTTTTCACAATGTTGACTTAACTTTTTTTTTTTTTTTTTACCTTTGTTAGCTGTCCATTTTTAGTTTCTACCCTTTTGGGTTGCCTTTTTTGACTGTCTAGAGTTTGATTACTTCCACACTATATTTTATACCTATTGTTTTGTTGTGAAGAAACAGTCCATTTTAGTGGCCTTGGGTCAACATCAACCATCAATCCAACGGCCAAATTATTGTTTGTCTATTGTACATCTTGTATACAAGTACACAGAGTTAAATGTATGTATAGCAAGATTTTGATAGTAAGCCAATTACTTCAAAGAAACAGAGTGCCAACTCTAGTTTGGCCGTTGTTAGACCAGGTCTGTCTTTGTTGTTTGGTTCACAGCACAGTAACCGAAGTTTGCAAGCTGTCTGACCAAAAAGATTGGCCACTCTCCAGATTGGCCACTCTCCAAATTTGGAGTTAAAATTTCAGTATATGGAAAAGTTCTTCCAGTGGGCAGTGGCCTCTTCGTTATATCCCAGCCCATGTTGTAGACATTTGGTAAAGTACGCTTACAGAAGTAATCATGTTTCAGGACAACAGCCAAACAGTGTGACGAGATGCCGAATGCGGAATGCCGATGTTCTAGTTTATTACTTGATGAATTTGCAAAGTATTGGGATCAGGGGACAAAGATTCGCATTCGCATTGTGAATGTTCTAGTTTAGTTTATTGTGAATGTGAAATGTGAAGCAAGCAGATTCGCATTCGTAGGCCCAACTAAAATTATTGGGCTAAAATAGGGCTTTTATATAGTATAAGCCCATTTAGTTTCATATTAGTGAATCTGAAATAATTAGGCTGGTTATGTCCTTAAGAAATCCTCTAATGATTACAAATTGAAACATTGACATTTCAGTAGTCGCATATACATATTTATTCCGCATCATTTTTTTTTTCTTTTCTATTTTAGCATTTTAGTCATATAAAGAGAAAAAAAACATGAAGGACTCGTAAGCAAGAAAATAAGTTTTTTAAAAGAAAAAGTAACAGTCAAAAAAGTATTTCAAATGATTTTAACCCTACCGTTAAAAAGTGGAAAGTTAGGGGTAAGGACAAAAGTAATTTCAAATCTCTGTCTGCATTGTTTTCCGTGTCAATCTTTTTCTTTAACGTTTTCTTCATTATATTCTTTCCCACCTTTTTCTAACGTATTATATGATGTGGTATCATTGGAAAATTATCGTTTTCATTGCAAATTACCAAACACAATTAAACAGCAAACATAATCAATCAGACGACAAAGTTTTCGCATTAGACTCTACGTACTATCTAAGTCAGTGAGTCACAACCAACTGATTCTCGTCCCCAACTTAGTAACAGTAAATCGATGATCTGCAGTATAACCAAACTAGTGCAATAAAAAAGGTTGGCTTTAGCGTGATTGTGTAGTATATATGTATATATAAACGTTACGTTCATATCTGGAGATCTGACTAGTATACTTTTTGCTTAAACAGTTCTAAGAAAAGAATGTACGTAAGTATATATGCTTTAATCCATGCAGAAAGTATATTCTTGAATTAATAATATCTACGTGTAGACATAAACATGTTTGTATATATAACTAAGGGAATATATATTAAGGATCATGCATTCACACAAACATACTGACACACAGATTCGTAAGATGACTGTAAAGGAAAAAGAAGCTCCTAAAAGTATGTGAAAATTGTATTCTGGGAGTTTTAAAAGGTAGCATCCAGAGAGACACGGGATCATATATGGTTCAAGTTACCCTTAGTCAGTGACAACCCTTTTACTTTATGAATTATCCACAGCTTTTATATATCATATGAACAATTCGTAAACGATGAATTAGTAATGTTCATCACTCGGTTTGGTAACGCAAACATATGAGCCATATATAGTCAAACTTGAAACGGAAACTAAAGTATAACTAGAAGTTTAGAACAAGCTGTAATATATGATATATGTTCGATAAAATTCAGATTAAAGAGTATACAAATTGGACTGTTACACACACGTATTGAGAAATAGCAACTTCGAATTCAGATCAACCATGAAATCACGCAATACAAACAAATTATATGACACACCTGATTATATAACTGAAGTGTCGATTTTATGTTGTAAAAACCACAAACTATAGTTAAGATACCTTAAAGTTTTGTCTCAGTAGTACTTCTCCATGATCATCGTCCCGAACACATACTCTCTGCATGCATTTAATCCTGACCGTTCGTAGTCATCTAAGTCAATCTCCACGTCGTAACATACATTAATGATCCGACAAAACACAAAATCTCACAAGAGTTCATTAGAAGGACCCGAGAAGTCCGAACCGGTCCAAAAGTACTGATTTGTTTGATTCCCCGGAGACGTCAAACCGGAGGCCGGTCTAGATAAGTTAGCCAAATTTGGCTGTTCTTCCATCTTCACCGGAGGCGTCTGGTAAACCCTAGAATCAACCATAGAAGTAGTGGAACAAGATATCCCGACGTTGTTTCCCATATTACCCTCGTTCGGGAAAGGGTATAACCCTGTTGCTGGATCGAAGAGGGTGAAGTGACTCAGCGGTCCAACAGACGTCATTAGGTTGTTTTCATTGTTGTTGTTGTTGTTGTTGTCATGAATGTTTCCAGTAATCTGAGCTGACGTATTTCGTCCATTCCCGACATGAAGAAACCCTAGATCGTTCATCAAACTCGAACCGATCTGGTGAGCTTGGTTGTTGCCATTAGTAGCTGCTAAGTTCAAACCAATACCTCCGAGTTGAGTGAGATTGTAAAGTGTTGGTGAAAACGGGAACTGTTGATTAGTCCTTAACTGTCCTGAGCTTGGACTTGGAGCGTTGACCGTGGAAGACTGTTTGGACGACGAAGATGAAGATTTTAAATTTCCATTTTTGCCCTTCTTGTTATTCTTCCGGCAGCCTCCACCGACAGGGACGTTCCTCAGGGCGCCGCCTTGTGTCCAGTAGCGACGGCAACCTTTGCAGAAGTGACGAGGCTGAGTGAGGTTATAGTTGTTGTAGTAACAGAACTTAGTGTTGCTGGAGTCGCATCGAGGACACTTTAGGGGTCCGTCAGGCGGAGGTATTTTGGCCTGTCTCGCTCTCTCCGCCATCGATCCACCCATCCTCGCCGGAAGACCAGCAGAGGAAGCGACGACATGGTGGTGGTTAGGGTTAGGGTTTGCTTGGAGAGGTGGAAGTTGGTGAGAGAATAGTCCGTGGCCACTAACTATACTTCCATTTTCGTGAAGCTGGTGCTGATGATGCTGATGCTGATGATTCGAATTCGTAGGCTGAAACCAAAAGAAAAAAAAAAAGTAATCAAAATAAAAGAAAGAACCAAGAAACCTCAATTCAATACGGGTGATATAATACGTATTTTAAAAAGAAAGAAATACCATATATATATATATAGATAGATGTTGGAATTTTAAAGAAAGCGTATTAGAAAAGAAGACGAGAATAGGAATATCTTTTGGAAATGAATCAAAGTTATTACAAAAACGAATCAAAACAACAACGAAGAATTTAAGAGAGAAATTACAAAAAGAGGAGAGAACATTTAGTAATGGAAGATCAAAGAAGAAGTGAACCTGTGACCAATTAGATGAGAAAGCCATTGTTCTTCTACCCTTTATTATCTCTTTCTTCTACCTTCTTTAATAAAGTTTGATGGATCTTTAAGGGGAAAGAACTCCAAGGAAAAAATTGGTGGGGGGAATCAAAAAAAAGAAACAAACAAAGGCAAAACGAAAGAGAGGAAGCAAGACGACCAAAGAGAAACGCTAAGAGAGCACAAAATCAGAAAGGAAAGTGAGAAGAGAGAAGGAGAACAAAGACAAATTAAAGGCAAGATAAATGCTTTTTTAATTAACGAGAAAAAATAAAAGGAGTTTGATTTTGGTTCTTTTTATGCTTTCTATATATTTCTATAATTCCACTCTCATATCCTCATGTGTATACGCGTCTCTATACTTCATTTATGTGTTATTTTTATTTCTGATTCCCATTTTTAGGGTTTGAGTGGGGACGTTTTCCTTCGTCTATAAGGTTCCTCTCCTAGGCGTCTATGGAATAATATATATAGAAGAAACGTTCGACGAAATACCGAAGTTGTATAAATTTTTTAAACTAAATATTAACCATCTCTCTATAAATATCGATGAAGAAACATTAAATATATATTTTGTAATATAAATATGCAATATAACAAATTTTTAACTAAATTTTCTAATACCTTTCCTTTCAAAAATATATGATGTTTTGAGTAAAACATACATATTAAAAAATAATTATTTTTAAAAAGTTCAACCAATCATAAACAATACTTCATAATAAAAAATAGTAAATCAATCTTAAAGTTGTCTAAAAAGTTGAAAACATCTTATATTATGAAACAACATAACTTCTCTAAAACATCATATATTATGAAACGAACTGAGTATAAATTTTAAAAATCTTTCGAGGTACTTTTACAACTTTTAGAAACATTTACGTGTTTATCCTACAATAATATTGTTGGTTTTCTCATTCTTTTCATAGTCGATTTTTTTTCATAATTATATATAAACCATGCAAATCAGAAAAATTTATATTAATTCCAACATTCTAAACAGTAATCGCTGGACGCTGGCCTGTCATAGATTTCATCAAAACTCGGAAATCTTTAAAAATCAAACTCATATAACTCTGATCATCTTAATCCCAATTCTGCGCCGTTTTATTCATTATAATGGAAGCTCACCAACGCCGAACACTCAACTTCTATCTCTTCCCTATCTTTCTCTTTTTCTCACTTACGTACGTGCCTCTCTATAGAGACATTTTTGTTATTAGCCAAATATAAACGAATTAGTGCCTAATGAAAAAGATGGATGTATTATATTGGGGCAAATTAAGTTACGAAAAAAAATCATTTTCTACAATTATTCTTTATAATGTAGATGGCAAGCCCCATATGCCATAAATAAAGCATATCATCATCATACCCTATTACACTTTTGGTGGGATCTTGTCTATTATGCAATGGTATAAATTAAAGAAAATTTGCATTCAGTAGCATAAATAAGCGTAAAAGCTAAACAAATAACATGTGTTGTCCGTAATTATTTCAATATTTTTTCCCTATTTATATAATTTTATGAAAACTCAAGAGTACTAGAAGACAACATGACCGCCGGTCTTACTTCTTCTAGTAGATAATGAAGTTTGGTTTTTAAAGAGAAGAAAGAGTCGCTCGTTTCCGATTAATTACAACTTTTATTTATTGGTCCAAAATATTATGTCACAAAACGTACTACTTGTTAAAAGAGCTCTCCATTTTGCAGTTTGTCTCTACATTTTCTCTACTTTAATTTTTCTTTTTTTCTCTTATCTCTTCATTGATCACTCGTTTCGTTTATAAATTGCTAAACTTCCTTTTCAGAAAGGGACCGGCAAAGATAGCCTACTTGCTACATTATTATAACACACTGCTTCCAGTGGGGCAAATCTCTCCACCGCAAATAGTCTAAAAAAAAATCTCAATAAACGAAAAAAATAAAAGGACGTTCATGCATGAACCCATCACGAATACCTTTTTATATACCAAAACCATCATGTACACTCTTATCGTTCTTCTTCCTCCTTTCGCCCTTTAGATTGGATAAATTGTCATTTTTGAGATATTTGCGGCTTTTTTCCTTGGAATTTGTGTTTCACGTAAACCTAAATGTTGATATCATCACTGACACTTTTACGTATATTAAAGACTATATACGCCATCAATATACATACAACAAGAGAACTTTTTTCTAACCAAAATTACCTTTAAAATGTGAAATAAAACAGCTCTGCGAACGATCTTAAACATACGCAAGACCAAAATTGTGATAGATTATTGATCCGTCAAATTTCTGCATGTATTGTATGATGGTGTGTATTTTTGCGGCCAAAACGTAACTCTGGTTCCAAATTTAGTTCTCAGCTAGCTTTCTTAAATATTTTCTGTGATTCTTGCTGTCGCCCATATATATAACTAGCTAGAACTGACATGGAAATATATATAACTAGACATATGCTTTAAGTTTGCACGTAACAAAAATATGATTTTTATCTAAAAAGGGTAACTTACAAGTAACGTTTAATAGCGAAAGGATTCTTGAATGATCCATCACTTTTTTTAGAGCCTTTTGATATTGATGCTGCACAATAGTAAGTCACGTATGCCGCTCACGCCAGTATCCTATTGCAAAGTGCTTCGATTACTTCAAAGTTTATACTCTACAAAAGATTCTTCACTTTTTGTTAAACATTACAAAAAAAGAAAAGAAAGAATAATCTTCACATGATATCTAGCTATATCTATATATATCTATACAAAAGGCTATCGTATTATTATTACCCAAGAATGACTCTCTCTTTTTTTTTTTTTTCTTCAGTAAAAATGACCCTTACTTAGGAGGGTTGTAGAGTATGTTGTTAACTAAATACACTTTTAATAATTTTGTAGAATTAATGCTAATAATAGAGGAAAAAAACGTGGAAGAAATGATAAGGACAGGAAAGAAAAGTAAAGAACAATGGTGGTGTGGGAATCTGATTCCTTGTCAATTAATTGCACCGTCCCCCCCCTCTCCCTCCAGCTTTTCCCCTATTTATAAGCCTTTTGTTTTTATATCTGTGCAAAAGCTTACCCTTCTTAATCTCTTTACCTGTCAATTACACACACACACATACACAAATATGTCACACGTACATGTAATACATTACACATTTCAGTTGACGATAATCGAACTCTAGAGCTTTAGAGTTCCAATAACATATAGTGATGTTAGTTAATCTTGAAAATATATTTACTAGCTAGAATCCAAACATTCTAATTTTATTTCTGTCTACTTATCTTCCATATGATATTACTATCTATAAAGGGACAAATCTATATTATTGCATTAGTACGATTTTAAAACTTTTATCAGACAAAGTTAGATAAAAGCATTTGAAGTACCAGCCAAAATCTATAAATTCTAATTAATAAAGCATTTATGCATCGATCTTAATATCTTTATGAACGTACCAACAAAATACATAAACATCAAAAGAAACGCATAAAGTAAAAGTGATGTTTTCTTGATACTAATTAGTGATATATAAAATCTCGTAGTTGTGTCGCCATTTTCGGACTTCCCATAATATTAGTTGATGATGCTATTCAAGTTTTTAATCCGGTTTTGTCTATATGAGTTGCAGATAAAGTGCCAATTAAGGATTATTTTTGTCTATATATTTTGGATCAATCTAATTCACATGTCACAATATTTGAACTTTAGAAGACTTGAAAATATATATATACAATTAAGAAAAATAGCTATTTATTGGTGAAAAAACTTAACCACTCCCAGGAATCTCACTTAAAATTTGGAATTTGATCAGAACCTAATGCAAAAGTCCAGTTTTCTCCTCAGCATCAACGAGTGATTTAACAGAGGCAGCAGTACAATTCCCGCTAGTGGAGAAGCTAATATCGCTCAGCTCATTTTGCCAAAAATGGTTCCTCAAGGCTTTAAGCTTTGGGTTAACCGTTGAGAAGCTCGGATCAGACAGCAGCTCTTGCAACGCTGTCTTTCCTTCTAAGAGACTCACCACCTGCGACATCGTAGGCCTTAGCGTCGGTGACGCGTTAGTGCACATCAATGCCACGTTTAACATCAACATGACTTCCTCTTCTAAGTGATCACTTAACGTTGGATCAACTAGCTCTAGCAATGATCCTCGCTCTTGCAAAACATAAGCCTACATGTATTTGATGCAAAACATAAGCCTTACATGTACTTTGGTTTATTTATCATATAACTGCATGAAAGGGATAAGACTGTTTACCCAATCAAGAAGGTAGACGAAGTCCTCGTTTGGCCTAAAGTTTGTGTTACTCTTTCCACTTACAATTTCGAGTGCAACAACGCCAAAGCTATAAACATCTGCTTTCTCAGTCAAGTAACCTCGCATAGCGTATTCAGGAGCCATATAACCTCTGCAATGCAGATGAAAAGATATCAAAGTTCTGTTATTGTATTCTTAAGATTTCTCTGCTTGAGCTAATGAGTAAAAAAGAGCCTTACATAGTTCCAGCAATACGGGTGCTGATGTGTGTGTTTCCATCATCATTCAACTTTGCCAAACCAAAGTCAGAGATCTTAGCGTTGAGATCCTTGTCGAGTAACACATTGCTTGCCTTAATATCTCTGTGTACAATCTTTATCCTAGATTCTTCATGGAGAAATGTTAGTCCTTTAGCTATCCCCAAACAAATCTTCTTCCTTGTTGACCAGTCTAGCTTCAGTCTAGAACTCTCATCCTTTCCTACAAAGAAGACCACCCCAGATAGATTTTGAGGATATGTTGTTCATATACTTCCACAGTTACAAATTCAAGAGAAAAAAACATACCAAATAGCGCACGAGATAGACAATTGTTTTCCAAATACTCATACACCAATATCAACTGGTTTCCTTCAACACAACAACCATATAGCTTAACAAGATTTGGATGCTGTAGTGCTGAGATCATTCCTATTTCATTTACAAACTCGCGATTTCCCTGCCTCGATTTTGCAGACAGTTGTTTTACTGCAATCATTTTTCCCTCAGATAATTCACCCTGCAACAAGACAAGGCACCACCCTCTTAACATCTCTTCCAAAAACTACACATTTTCTAGTTATACAGTAAACGATTTCACATAGAGCTAAGAATGTTTCAAGAATACAAGTGGTTTACCTTGTAAACTGAGCCAAATCCACCTTCACCAATCTTTCTTGTTATGTCAAAGTTATCAGTGGCTGCTTTTATCTGTCGTAGAGTGAAAGTTCCAGTTTGAAGATCTAAACCCCTTAGCTCTGTTCATCAATAGAAAAATTGACAATAAAGCGTCAGGTTACATAAAAAGCACATAATAATATGCATAGATAAGCTTATACCTTTGTCAATAGCATTTTTATCACGCCGTTTTTTACAGAATACGCCAACTATGATAAACAAAAGAAGAGTTGCTGCAGCAACTGGTACCCCTGCTTTTAGTATGATAGCCTTAACGTCATGATATACCGGAGGTTTGAAATCTGCCACAAGCAAAAAACTGTTATCAATCATCTGCCAAAGAGATTCCAATGATTTATATAAAAGTGCAATCAGAAAAAGAAAAAACTTACTGGGTGTCACTGATATAGCTGAAATCATAGGACCATATACACCTCTAATTGGAATGCCGGTTGTCCCTTTACCAGCCCATCGCAAACCAATCTTCAGAGTATGGTCCTTTACATTTACCGTAAACGATTTTATGACTGGCTTGCCTGATCCTCGAGCTGCTTCTTGAATGTTAAAGTTTCTAATCACTAACTGATCCTGTGAGCAGATAAACAAGAAAGAATACAAATATGTTACGATATACATTTTTCTAACGAGTAAGTAAAAGAATGTTGACTCCAAAGACGTACCTGAAGATAAATATCGAACAAACGTTTGCCAAGACTGTAAAATGTATTGTCATCGGTAAAGATGATCTCAGCAAAGTGGAGATTCACAGTGTAGTTTCCATTTCCAAGACAGAGTCCGTAGTAAGTCAACGATAAAGGAGAGACACGAGCTGTCCTATAAAGTCCAACGCTGGGAGAGGAAGAATTAGCTGATAACCTGGACGTGTTCTGCACAGTATAATCATCAGCATCGTCATCATTGTCCATGAAGTTCCCTGTGCTGCTCAACGCCCAGTGCTTGTCAGCGCCAGCGAAGTACATAGAAGCACCTTTGGGCTCGTCATCTGCCTGATATGTTTTTCCTTTATCCACTTTTACTTCACCTCCTCCGCAATTTATGAACAATTTATATATGTCTACAAGAAAATTTCACTTTTTAATCAAGAACAAGGATAGTACCAGAATATGATGAACACAATAAAAGCGTTGTTGTTGCTTACGATTTCTTTTAGGATGAACACAAGGGATGTTGTGAAGAAAACAGGTTGAACCCTTGTGTCTGCAACATCAAAGTCAGAGGTTCAGTTAAACTAATCATAACTGAAAGGACAAAGATTTAAGAGTCCACTACAAAGTCATGACAAATTCTTACGATTTGTTCCCCGTGGCGAAGCTTTCCACCAAATTCCTGACAAATAACAGCACAAGATTGTTGTTTCAGCGAAGGTATGAACAAAATGTTCTAAATGTAAAGAGTATATTCAATAAACTTACGAAGTAACTCGGTTACATTCATGATCATTTGGAATTGAACTTTCATCAGTAAAGTTGTTGTAAGAAACATCTCTGCACATCAAGAAGAACAAATACAGTTTATTAAATCTGTATAGTAGGTACTTGGAATGTTAAGAGAGGCATGAATTCATACACGTTTTTGTTTATTTCGACAAAGTAGCTTGGAACACCTCCTGTCAACTTGTTTCCTGTCAAATAACTGATAGAAAAGATTTACAAAAACTTTCACAATTAAGAAATATATTCTGTAAACAAATTTTTTTACTCTCCTAGTGACGTACGTACTTACATGAAATCGGCTTTCTTCATCTTTTCAAACGATGAAGGAATCTCACCACTTAAGAGATTAAAACTGAGGTCACTACACAGTAAACATAACCAACATACAGAGTTCAGTACATGGAAATATAAATCATTTGAAAAAAAACACTTCTTTGCTCAATGTTTATACATGACTTACAGTGTTTTGAGATTCTTCATATCCCCAATATATTTTGGAATTGGGCCATTTAAATTGCATCTTCTCAGTATCCTGCGTTTGAGATAGATTAAACACGTTTTATAGCAAACTTGTATCGCAAACACAACATACAGATTGTATATTAACTCACAGCGACTTGATAGACTTCAAATTACTCAACGGAGGGAAGGGAGACGGTTTGCCTCCTAAGTCACTAATCCTCCTATCAATCACAACACAACAAAGAAAAACTATGTTGATAAATGACCTTGTGAGGTAATAAAACTTGAAATGTAGTAGTGTTTCAATGGCGTACAAATCAGACAAGCTAGTCAATGTAGAGATGCTGGAAGGTATTGGACCATCCAAACCGCAACCATGCATCTGCCTGCAAAAAAAAAAACACTTCTTTGGTTGGTATGCCTTTCTTGAGGACAAGCAAGCACATATGGATAAAGATTCAATCTTACAGTTTCACTATTCTTGTCCAGTTGCCGATGAAATTTGGTATTGGTCCAGTGAAATTATTATCACTTATCCTCCTACCACCCCGACAAATACAATCATTAAAAGTATTAAAGAAGTAATCCAAGAAAGACTTACATTTTTCTGTATGTCATATCAACCATGTACGACTAAATAAATTCTCTTACATATCAGTAATGTTCTTGAGCAATCCAAGTTGTTCAGGCAATGGACCAGTGAAAGCATTTGAAGGAAGATGACTGAGGCAAAAGCAGAGAGAATGATAAGTTAAATTAGAAGCCAAAAAAGACTTGAGATACCCAAAAACACACGCAAGAAAACAAAGAAGAAACACAAGAAATAAAAACAAAGAGAGAAAAGAAACTTAACAGTTTCTCCAAATGAGTCAACTTTGCAATCTCAGGAGGGATTGGTCCTGAAAACTGATTTCCTTCTAGGCTCCTGAGTAGTTTTCAGATGATGAATTAAACACATTCATATACATATCTAACTAGAAAGATTTGTTGTGATAGGGGTTCAATATAGAGTCTAGTTAATACAGTTCATGAACCAAAAACAACAACATACAAGTTTCTGAGAGTGGTAAGGCGGGTTATGACTTTTGGGAATGGACCAGACAATCGGTTCCCCATGAAAGATCTGTGTATTGTACATCAAGTAACCAGACAGATGATTAAAACAAAAACTGATTGCATTAACAGAAGCAGTATTAATAAAGAAGATACCACTTACAAATCTTCCAAGCGCATAGAAGCCCATTCCTTTGGAATGGAACCAGTCAGAGAGTTACGGCTAAGGTCCCTGCACCAGTCCCCCCAAATTATATTCGTTAAGAACCCATCTCTATAGTTAAGAAAAGCTCAAGTCTTTTTAGTTTGTTTTACTTACAAAACTTTGAGGTGACGAAGCTTAGAGAACTCTGGAGGAACAATGCCTGATAAATTCTGCGACTTGAGAGCTCTGCACAACAATAGTAAAACCGGATATGTAAGTATAGTCTTTAGGATTTAAAACTCAAAACCAGACATATAACCGAATTAAACCGGTCAAAGGTTTTTATACCAGTAAGCGATTTGACTTTCCTTGTTACTTTGACAATTTGGTTTGTCAAAGTCAAAGTCAAACGGTCTTCTTTTGAAAAATAATTTGCTAACATTAAATATACTTTTTCTAATTGGTTTTTTGTATCACATTTTTTATTTTTATTTTCTTGTTAATAGCGATTTGTACTAAAGTCTAATTATGGAATAAGACGAAAATAAATAAACGCGTTATTATCTTTTGAATCGTATATTCGGTCAACGGGTCAAACGACCAGCTGCAATTTCCAGCCTGGCAAAGTAATGTTGTCTTCACAAATAGACAAATCAAACTTTTTTTTGTTCTTAATCTTATTAGTTCACAAGTGTTTTTTACATCCCACCAAACTCTTAATTAGCCCTTCTAATTATCCTAAAAACTATAATTTGTAAGATAGTATCTGTCGAAAAAAAGAGGTAAACAGTAAAGAGTAAAGACACTAGTAATCAGATTTAGAACAAGTGTATGAAATAATACAAAAGAAGATTCTTATGTCACGTTTTAAGTCGGAAAAAAAAAATTAAAATATACAAATAGAGGTGTTGATCAACTTTAAAAATATAATTCGGAAATTTCTAAAAATATAGTTTTATTTTATCATTTTCAATATCACTAAAACAGGGCATATAATAGACGTATGGTTGTCATTAAAGTACAGTTAATGAAAAGATAAGTTAACCTTACTACCTAACCTCACCAAGGAATTTAGTGGTTTTCCCCTCAAATTGTCACCATAAACTAGCGTCACTACTCTGTTTTAGCTTAAAGTAAAAATGCTAATTATTCCATTGGAAAAAAAAAATTCTAACGTCTAAATTAAACTGTGAAATTCTCAAAAGTGACGGTGAAATCCCAATATACATTGACTTCACCGACACGAATATTGGACTAGAGATTTTTGTATTTTTCAAAAATGGGAAAAAACCGATAAAGGGGATAAGAAAGGCAAGGAAAGTAGAGTAAGAAGAAGAAGGAGAAGAAGAGGAGACTTACATTCTAATAACGTGGCAAGATGAGTTTGGAGGAGGATAAGAGCAATCACAAGTGAGATTACTCTCAAACTCTTTGGTTGTAAAACTTGTATCAACCCAATTGCCTTCACCACTACATGGATCTTTTTTGAAGTTCCAATCTTTCTTCCCTAGCTTCTTTCCTATCTCCTTTAATGCTCTCACTTCCCATATTCAAAACCATAATAAAAACAATTACCATCATCATCAAAGATCAAGAAAGTGCTTTGAATCCAAAATTTCTCAAGAAACAGAAAAAGAAAGCCGCAAACATCGAGAAGAGAAAAAAAGAAGCACAGTTTAGTTTACTATTTGGAAAACAAACAAGAAAGAAAGTGGTTTTAGGGGGAAGTACCTTCGGCCTCGTGGAGTTTAGTATTGTCGGAAAATCCAAGACGGCCATGGAAAATCAAAGTGAAGAGGACGATGATGAAATATATCCGATGTAAAGAAATCATCATCTTTTTGTATACAACAAAAATAATAAAATATCGTATCACTTGTCTGATAAAAAAGCTTATAAGAGATATAGATATAGGTCGAGACTCGAGAGAGAGAGAGAGAGAGAGAGAGAGTGTAGGAAGTAATGGTAACGAGCTTAGACTACTTACAATGGATAAATTTTAAGCTGTTGAATAAATTATTCAACAGTTGAACCTTTACAATGGTGAGTTGAAAAAATGAGAAAGGCTGAGGTGGAAACAACGGTGTTGAAACCATTCAACGCAGTTGAATCGGAAAAGTGGGGCTTGGGCTTGCCACGTGGCACGTTTTAATTGGTATACTTTTAATTTTTTTTTTTTTTTTTTTTTTTTATGAACGAAAAGTTTTTTTTTGTTTTTTTTTTTTTTTGAATTGTAGGATAATATTTGGATAAGTAAATGTGTTGTGTTTCTATTGGATTGTGAGATTTCAGATATTTTTTTATCCAACCCAATTATTTGAGATCAATTATCTTATAGAATCCGAAAATTTTATTTTTATATTTTTATACCAAAATTCATCATTTTTCATTCTCTATAAATAGAGACTTGTTTCATTTAATTTGGACACACACAAAAAAACTCATCTTTTCTACTATATTTTTGCTATCAACCTTCATAAACTCTTGTTTATTGTTTTACCCATCTTTTTGTTTTTAAATGGATCCTAATAATAACC
The DNA here is from genome assembly GCA_023657505.1 of Camelina hispida. NCBI lineage: Eukaryota > Viridiplantae > Streptophyta > Magnoliopsida > Brassicales > Brassicaceae > Camelina > Camelina hispida. The sequence continues at coordinate 3,061,584 of CP094631.1, forward strand.
CTTTCAATTCCCAAAATTCTTCTAATTATCCTTTTAGCTACTCAAATCCCAACAATTATCAGTTTCCAAATCAATCTCCCAACAATCCCCAACACATACCAAACTATGGATATCCACCAAATTTTTTCATGCCGTCAGCTGTTCCAAACTATCGTCCATATCATGGATCGATAATGTCATTGTTGAGCATAATATGATTGTTGAGGATGAACGAGAGACATATGCTCAACATTGGACTGATTATGATCAGTCTGAGGCTAGTGGGTCTAGTACAGAACAACCATTCTCGACCGAAGTGCTACCTGTATTTGCAAATCATGTGCGTGCTAGATCTGAGTTGCGTGATTCAAGTGTACATCACGAATTACAAGCAGATCTAGTAAAACACATATGGGCACAATTTGGAATATTCCGTGGTGAGTGAGATTTTTAAGTTTGTGAGTTGAGATTATTGTACTATTTAAGTTATGAGTGTTTCTTTACTTGTGTTGTATGTTTATTGTATTGCATTTTAATTTTCTCATCATTATATTATATGTGTTTTTATAATGGCTATTTTTATTTCTTGTTTTTATTATTTGCAAACAGTTTATATTTTATTTGAGAAAAACAAAATCTCAATTTATTATATAAATTTATTTAATTTTTACTTATTTTAATTTTATTAGATATTAAATATGATTAATAATATGTGATCACAAAAAATAAACACAAATAAAAGGTGAATAAAATTAGTGGGGTAAGGTGTTGTAAACAAAACTATTGTAGAAGATAAAAATGATGTATGTGTTGAATTATGATGTGGAAGAGAGAGAAGATGATGTGGAGTGTTAAAAAAGAAAAAGTGGGTGTTGTAATATCAAAACCATTGTACATAGTCTTATGGACCACACTTTTTTAGTCGTCTGGATTTAATAATTTTTTTGTAATGTTATTTTATTACATCAACCAATATTTTCATTGGTCTTCAGCCCCATACTAGTGTGTCTGTGTATACTACATACATGTCTATATGTTACATATATAATAATTAATTTGACCCAGTAGTAATACTTTAACATATGCTTTGATAAATTTTGACAGACACCCTGCATAAATTCTAATTTCAAGCGATTTCGTGATTCATTAGTCTATGCTTAAAGATTAGTTTGTGTTTTCGTTTAAGGCTTGTGTACCTTTTGCTTTAATTTTTATGTGGTTGTTAAAAAAACGAAATAAACATTACCTTTGGTTCAAACGTTTAAAATATGTTTAAAGTTACTGACTTACTATTTCTGTTTTAATAGTTACGTAATATATATATATATATATATATATATTTTTTTTTGTAATTATTTTTTTAAACTAGTTTTTAAATAAGTGTAGCAGTTTCTAAATTGTGTAGCCAGCAAACATTGAAAAGTCTTATATACAGTTGAGTATCTTTCTCCTAAATCTCTATACTAATAAAAAATTTAAGCAGATTAATAAGTCTCATCAATTATTGCTAAAAAACAAAAACAATTAATTTTGATTTCAAAGACAAAATACGAACATATCTCTTTACTTTAACACTGGTTCAGCTTTTACGAAAGCCAAAGTAAACTCACAAAACATACGAGATTACGACTAGTCGACTATACAACCAAAGCAAAACAAAACAAAAAAAGTAAAAAGAACTTTTGTTACTTTCTGTTCGTTACTTTATAAAATCGTGGTTTCATTGAATAATTAGGATAAGCAGTAATAGAAACCCATATGATAATGTTGTAATAGTGAAAAAAACTGATGGTTAATTTAGAACAAATAGTGTATGTAACCGATCGATCTATTTAGTCCACCATAGAAGCCTTTGACGCAGAGTTACTAATACTCTTCTTTCTTTACTCCTTCGAGAGTGTCCGTCCATCTCTAAATTGTTCAACATCCCTTAAACTAATTCGCTGATTAAATGGGTTCAACTAAATTAACTACGACTGTGTAACGATGATAACAAATAATAAAAAACAAATTTAGAGTGGGTTTAGGCTGGGCACTTTGTAAAATTTTTGTATTTTATCCGTTTTGTTTAATGTAGGATACCCATTAACCAAACAAAAGAAAAAAAGTACGAAAGTATCTTGTATTATTCGTATGCATATATATACTATAGACTATAGTTTATGACCAAGATTCACGTGATCGAGTCTTTTGGTTTTGTATTCACTTGACGTGGCTTCCAATGCGTACAACGATGCCGTCAATGTCTCGCACGTAACCAACCTTCTGGCCCCATTCTTTGTCTTCGGGTTCGCTCACTGCCACTGCACCGTTCTCCACTGCTCTCTGCACAACGCACCATCGTACTCGCGTATCAATACAGACATATAAGATGTTTTTGACGTCATATACATCGAGAAAGACATAATTACATTTGAGTTTTACCTTGAAAGCGGCATCAACATCAGGGTAACAGAAGCAAAGTTCGATGGGCGCTCTCTCGCGGGCTGAATGCGTAGACTGAACCTTACCAGTAAGGTCGTCGGTCTCATGCTGGTGAAGCGGTGTGAAGGCTATCGTCGTTTGCCCACTCTCTAGCTCCCCCCACCTGTATATGTATAAATTTATTTCCTCCCATCACATATAAACCGGAAGCAATGAATAATACGAATATATATGGAAGCTACATAAACATAATCTGATGATGATTTCTATATGTTTCGCTATATCTGACTTCCTTAAGCAATTGTTTGGCATGTTAGCCAGCGGATCAGACCTGATCATATAGGGCACCGCACAAACGGCTGATATGTGTCTAAACAACGAATCTTAAATGTAAAAACCTGTGAGACTCATCAAGACGACGGACGTTGTGACCAAAGGCTCTAGAGTAGAATTCAACGGATTTAGCGACGTCCTTAACGTACACAACAGAGTAAGCAAACGCCGGTCTCATCATATTCGCAGCCATTTTTTTTTTGTCAGTCTTATGATTCTGATTTCGAGTCGATTCTATCTGATCCGATCCTTGACAACACTCTCAATTGCAATAGATATGATCTCTCTTTACGGTGAGCTGAACACGTGGTCGACTACATGCAAGTACAACTTCGTGTGTAGGGTACTTGTTGCCACGTGAGCTTTTTAACTTCTTTTCTACTAATTGGGCCTTGTATTACAAATGAGCCTTTAAAATTTTGGTAAAATCTGTTATGTTCGGGCCTTTTTAGTTGTTCGATAAAATTTCACATAATTCTTATGACGGAAACGTCCAAAGCTACAGAAACATCTACCACCGTCGGATTTTAAGAATCAACGATCCATATTAGTTATGGAGCTTTCACGCGGATCGCAATCTTAGTCCGTTGAAAGAGATACATATCGAACGGCCACCATTAATTCTCTGTGGCCTCTCATTAATATAAATCTCAAATCCATATTCTTGTTGATCGATAGATTCACAACACTCTCTAGTTTTATCATTCTTTTTCCAAGAGCTCTTCGTCAAGTTGCTTTCAATCAATCTCACCAGGTAGGTTATTACAGTTTTCGATTATTTCATCTGTTCTCCAATTTCAATTGTTCGATTGATCTTGAAATTTAGGGTTTCTCTCTCTGTTCTTACTCTTTTCTTTTGGTCGTCTTGTTGTTGTTCACAGATCTCTATTGGAAATCTAAGATGTCAGGAAGAGGAAAGGGAGGAAAGGGATTGGGAAAGGGAGGAGCCAAGAGGCACAGGAAGGTTCTTAGAGATAACATTCAAGGTATCACCAAGCCTGCCATTCGTCGTCTTGCTCGCAGAGGTGGTGTCAAGCGTATCAGCGGTCTCATCTACGAGGAGACCAGAGGTGTCCTCAAGATCTTTCTCGAGAATGTCATCCGTGATGCCGTCACCTACACTGAGCACGCTAGGAGGAAGACGGTGACTGCTATGGATGTTGTCTACGCCTTGAAGAGGCAAGGCCGTACTCTCTACGGTTTCGGCGGTTAAAAATTGATTTGGGAAATTAGGGTTCGCAATGTCTTTGTTTCTGAGATCCGTGTTAGCTATGTGTTGATTTAGTCTTTAAAAAAAAAGTAAATCTAGGAGTTTGTTTAGCTACTATTGTTTTTTGTTTGTTTGTTTACGTCGTTGTGATGTTTGTAGCTATAAAACAATCTAAGCAAACTTTATGCTCCAGAAAAATCTTATGAGAATGAATCATTTGCTCAATTTCTTTAGTCTCTTCTTCGTTTTAACTCTAATTTACCAATGCAAGAACTTAGAAGTAGTTGTAATAGTTGATATTGCAGAACTTGCGTCCAGATTCCAGGAGTGGGAAATTAAGAATAGAGCGGAAGAGATATTTCAATTCTGCATCTCTCTGATCTGAGTTTTGTAACCAAAACTAAAAGACCGACCAATGCTATCGATTTGAATACTATAATAAGGCTGAGAGAGTTAACAAAGTCAATTTCAGCAAAAAAAACGATTAAGACTCTAATGTGCTTTTCAATTCTTTTCGTACTTTCCCTTTTGCTTGGCGGAGGGAGTGCAAGTCGAGTAGCCGCAGCCACTTGCTGTACACCTTTTTCCTACAAATCTGAGCACTTAGTCTATCAAGATCACAGGAAGCCCAGTCATCCAGCACCAGCAGCCGCCACTCGTTCAAGCTCAGAGGTACAATCCAAAACAACTTAGCCAAAAGAATGGCAGGGCACGTATGATGGTATAACAAAGTGGAGCACATATGACATATGACTCACTTAACCAATGAAACCCACCAATTCTCAAACGAGAGTAAACCATGCCTATTGGCTAACCAAACGATGATTCAACCTTGATACATTCTCAAAAGTGACTCAATCATGCCACACAAAGTTACCATCTTTCGACATCATAGCAGCAGGGTAAATGTTGAATAGATAATAACATAATCATTCGAGAATCACCAACAAAAAACTTAATAAGAACTCACAATTACCAATCTTTCCAAAATCTAATCCTATCATTAAGAACGCATAAGCTAATGAGAAAGCTAAAAAGCTGAATCGTTTACTTTTGTTTTCCATCAAAAGAACAGAGTCGATTTACAAGGAATTGAGAATTAAAAAGATTGGTTAAGTAAACAAATCATCCCCTAAGAAGGAAGAAACAAACTCAAACTCACTCATTAAGAAGCTCAATAAGTTTTGCATCTCTGAGCCGGACCAACCATCTTCCCTGAACCACTTCTCACAGGAACACCAACGGCAACATCATCGCAATAAACAGTAACGTATCTCCTCCTCCGGAAAGCACCGTACCGGAAAGTAACATAAGAGACCATCCTCAAATCAAACTCAACACTTCCTTTCGCACCTCTCTCTTTCCCAATATCATCAGCCAAGCGTCCTTCAACATAAGTACCCGAAACAGAGAGCGTAGCGTTAACCACAGTCTGATCCTTCTTCCCTTGATCAAACGGCTGCAGCCTCGTTTCAGAGAGAGTTGCGCGGTGATAATACAGAACGGTGAGGATAGTATCGTAGTAGAGTGACATCTTCGAATTAGGGTTTCGAATCTGGACCTGAAGATCCCATTTACCAGAGACTTGATTGTTCGAGACGTTGAAATTGGAGACGGAGAGGGAGTTGAGGTAAACGTCTGGTAACTGGGGACGAACGACGAGGAAGAAGATGAAGAGGATGAGACCTAAGATTAGGAGAAACGCCATGAAGACGATGAAGAGACGACGGAGGAGTACGGCGCGTGGATTTGGTTGTTGGGGAGCGTAGTATGGGTTATGGTTTTGGTAAGGGTAAGCGGCTCCGGGGTTAGGGTAGCCGTTGGTGGAACCGGCTGGTGGTGGTTGTTGTTGTGGATTTGGGTATGGATACGGGTATGGGTAACCCGTAGCGGGTCGTGCGGAAGGGTCTTGCATAGCTTGATTGAATTTTTTCTTTTGGGGAATCTTAGGGATTTGAAAGAGCGAAGAACGTTTCTGAATCTTTGTGATGAAGAAGAAGAAGAGAATAGAAGTAAGTAAAGGGAAGCAGGAAAAAGGGAATTTCGCCAAAATAGGAAACGCGATTTCTTTTTTAATTTCTTACGCGTTTTCATTCTTTTTATAAATGTTTTTGTTTTGTTTTTTTTGTTTTTTTTTTTTAACACCTCATTTCATTCAATGATTCAGAAACTTGTACAAGAATTGATACATTAGAGATACATCAATACTGAGTAAATCAAAATACACATCCACAAATACATAACCAATCAATAAAAAGAACGATAGAGAAGTGAATTTCCACGATGCTTTGGAAACCGAAGTCTTACTCGCCAACAGATTAATAAATCTGTTTCTTTCCCTCTCTAGAATCAATCCCAAAGTTATGAGATCGTCGTTCTTGACTATCTTCTCACGGAAGAAACTCTTAATGATGATACTCAATATCTTCTCTTGCATTAATTCTTTGATTCTCCGTAAGTTTGCTATGCCTGGATCCCAAATTCTCCGATCGATATGCCATAAATCTCTTTCAACTCTATACTCGATCCATTTCACTAAACGGGATGATGGATATTGGGCATCATGAAAAACGGGGAAATCTTTCACGGAGATAACAGGCTCATCGTATGTTGAATCAAGGAACCAAAGCATTCTAACGAACTAAGAATGAATTGCCTCCCTAAAGGGAGGAAGATGCTGGAAACGATTGTGTTTCCACTTTTTAAAAGAAAAATCCCAAATCGAAATTGCATAAACTATTTGCTCAAGAGAACTCGAAGAGATACCTTCTGCTTGACGGTATGGCAACGTTTTTGCGTGGAACTGATAATCAATTGTGAACATGAACACAAACGCTGCCACCATGCAAAAGAAGGAGATAGATCGGAAACAAATCCGATATAGGCAAGTGTCTCCCATGACAATTATTAAAAACAAAAGAAGAAAACAAACTAAAAAACAAAGAAGAACCACCGGCAAGTGCCGGCGGCCTGTAAAAGCAATGAAGAAAACGGTTTTGGTAGATCCCCTTTTGTGTCGCTAAGAGAGTTTCAGTTTTTTTTTTTTTTTTTTTTTTTTTTTTTTTTCTTTTAAATCAAATACTATGCACCAATAAACCGTGGCATTCCATCATAATCATAAGCAGCCCATACCCTTAACAAAAACATGTGAACAAAAAACCCATCAAGACAAGCATGTTCACAATCTCTAATAAACATGACAAAGAAGATTCACTCTTAATTTGGTCATATTGCATGACTCATGATATATATTTTTTTCCAATTGACTCATGATTATTATTGAAGAAGATTCACTCTTAATTTGGTAGAGAGGATATCAGATACTCAGTTAACTTATCAATTTTTTTTTATAAGAAAAACCCATAAGGTTTTTATTCCTTTAATAATTTTCAATCGGTTTCGAGTGTGAAAATAATTGTTTATATTGTTTTAATAGTTATGCATCCCTCAACAATCTTATGAAGGAACAATTTGCTAGCTATTTTTTCCACAGCTGGAAATACCTTTTCACAAATTAAAATTTTAATTTTTTCTATACATATTTTTTTATATTTATTGTTGAAAGTACATTTATTGTTTTAATTTCTATTCTTTAAAAATTAAAATTTTGAAATACGCAATATATGTTGTTCTCTAAATTCAAAAAAAAAAAAAACATAATAGATATGACATCACGTCATGGCATGATATGTTCTCTTTGTATGATAAGTAAGCGTTCTAGAAAGAATATTTGTAATTTCTTTAAAATAATACAAACTTAATCATTATCATATGTGAAAATCGTCATAACCACACTTGAATGATGTAATAATTATCAATATATATATATATATATATTGCTTATTAAATAAAACGGAGTAAATGTGACCACCAGCATTCTAGCAATTTAACATAGTTTCTCCGGATCCAGAATTAGTGTCTACGAACCTGCGAATACTGCGTTATAAAAAAAACGGAGTAAACAAAATAGAAAATCTGATTTGAAATGTGCATTTATATATTTCAAAATATGACAAAATTATTTCAAAACTGACTCATCTCATGTTAGTAAAAAATCACGCATATAAAAAAAAAGGAAGACTATACGCATACTCCAAAGTCCAAATACATTGATACTTTCCTCTATACTTTCTAAAATGTCTTGTTTAAAAAATACAATTTCTCGTCAGTTATTTATTCATGATTACGCTTTTTGGGGAAGAGGAACCATACCACAAGACCCGTCACGCCTATTATAAAAATCACGGCAAAGATGCATATCGCGATCAACAGTCCCAAATCCATTTTCCCTTACTTGTTTTCTCACTAACAATTCTTTATGTCTTTCTTGTGTAGTTTTGTTTATGTTATGAATTTTATAATTTATATATCTAAAAGTTGGAAGTACTTATAGCAATATAAAAAGTGGTATTTTATAATCAAAGAAATCTTAACATTGCATTCACATACCCAACTTTGCAGATCATGACAAGTGTCTAATATATTTAATATTAAAATATATGTTATATCTAATTTAGTGATAACATATGTTTTAAGTTTATCTAATACTCCCTCTGTCTCACAAAGATTGAAGTTTTGGGATATTTTTTTGTCCCACAAAGATTGATGTTTTGTAAACTTCAAGAAGTAATCATTGAAATATTTAAAATTTTGAATTGTTATTGGTTTATATTTTTCTCTCTCTACCAAAAAGTAACTATAAATTAATTCACAAATAAAATCTAAAATTTTTCTTAATATGTGTGAAAGTGTAAAACATCAATCTATGTGAGACAGAGGGAGTAGTAAAGAGATTGTGACAATATTATATAGATTGTAACATTTGTCAAAAGAATTTCAGTAAAACTTATAAAAAATAATACATGTGCATCTGAGGGAAGATTTTTTTTAAATTTTTTTTTATATATATCTAATTGAAGTAAATAATAAAAATACACCAAAATCAGTTATTTATTGATGAAAATATTTATAAGGCATTGTATAATGATATTCAAATCACTTTAGCTTTAATTTATACCTAGATATCCTTCTTTTTTTTTCTATACATATTTTTTTCATCTTATACAAACTACTATTTAAAAAGATAAATATATATATATATATATATATAAACTAAATGTACTTTATTCTCATGAGAGTATTTCTTTTTGTTTTAAACTAAATTATTAAGAAGAAAATAATCTGATTATTTTTAATTCTTCATGGATTCCAACTTTTTTTTTATTGAATCCTCTTTATATTGAATCCTCTTTTTTGGTTTGTTATGTCTCGTTTGTTACTTAGGAATATTCAATCTCATATTCCAAAAATGATTTGATTTGTTTTCTCTCATCCTTCTTTTTTGTTGAAACATTCATCTTTTTAACCGTGGGCTTTCTGTTGGGAAAACACATGTCCTTTAACCAAAATTGGGAACATTATATCATACCAATAAATTATAGTTGTGAAAATTAAATAACCAAGGCTGAGAGAGAGTTAAGCAACAAAGTTAATTTCAGCTAAAACTATCAAGAGTCTAATGATGTAATGTGTGCTTTTCAATTGTTTTCTTACTCCTCCTTTTGCTTAGCGGAGGGAGTGCGAGTTGAGTAGCGGTAGCCACTTGTACACCTTCCTACAAACTTGAGCACTTCATCTATCAGGATTACCGGAAGCGATACAGCCAGCACCAGTAGCCACTCGTTCAAGCTCAGCGGTACAATACCAAACACCTGAGCCAAGAATGGCACATACAGTATCACAAAGTGGAGACCAAATGAGACCGCCATTGCCAGTAGCAGCCATGGGTTTACCCACGGTGGCATCGTCACCAGGCTGCCGTCTTCTGAGAGTGCGTTCAGGGAGTTGAACATTTCTATCGCCACCAACACTGAGAGGGAGAGCGTGGATGCCTTGATCTTCCCCTGCTGGAAATAGTCGCAAGGGTTTGAGTCGAATGAGAAAGTCTGAGAGCCTGCTGTGAAAGGAGACACTTTGAAGCCTTCCCATGAGGAGCATTGTCCCCAGTGTGCGAGCTGCGAATAGCTCACAAGGCTGTGACCGTCTTGGCTCAAGTCTATGCCCATGAAGCTGTTGTGTGTGTACCATATGATGAATACTCCCACTGTTGCTACTCCCACATACATTCCAATCACCTGTAGGTAGGTAGAAGGTACCCATAATAGTCAGTTAGGAAAGCCAATCCCCAGAAGATGAACAAGTGAGCCAAATCGGTTTTTTGCTTACCATATAGCGGAAGAGGATCCAGGCAGTGATAAGCGAGTCATCGCTCCTACGAGGAGGCTTCTTCATGATGTCCTTGTCAGGGGGATTGAATCCCAAAGCTGTAGCTGGAGGACCATCTGTTACAAGATTCACCCACAGAAGCTGTACTGGAATCATGCCTTCTGGGATTCCAAGAGCAGCTGTCAAGAATATTGATGCAACCTCACCGATGTTGGAAGAGATCATGTACCTTTTATTCATCATAGTCCAATATATAGGCTTAGTATGCATAATTCAAGCCACCAATACGAAGAGACACACATATATATGTGTGTGTGTGTAACATTAGAAGACTCACCTGATGAAGGCCTTCATGTTATTGTAGATGGACCTGCCTTCACCAACAGCTGCAACAATTGTGCTGAAATTATCATCTGCCAACACCATGTCAGATGCTTCCTTTGCTACCTGCAAAAACTCCGGAGCTTTAGAAAACGGACAGGGCTATAATCATACCGTTGTTGCAGAAGGGAGAAGAGGGAAAAATACCTCCGTGCCAGAAATGCCCATAGCCACACCAATATCAGCCAACTTAAGGGCAGGAGCATCATTGACTCCATCTCCAGTCATGGCAACCACTTCTCCATCTTCTTTAAGTAACCTGACAATCTCTTGTTTGTGTTTGGGTTCAGCCCGAGAGAACAAGAGCCCTCCAGTCTGTCTTAGATGATTCTTCTGATCTTGAACATCCATAAATTCTTTTCCTGTCAAGCTTTTTGAGGAGATATCTTCACCTTCTTCAAATACACCAATTTCACGGCAGATCGCTTCCGCCGTGCTCTTGTTGTCTCCGGTAATGACCATGACCCGGATACCTGCTGTTCTGCAGTCTGCAATGGCTTGACGCACCTCTTTCCTTGGAGGATCCTTCAATCAATAAATAGGTAGAGCATGAATAACATATTAATGAGGAACCAGAAAGAACATAAAATATCATGGTGACCTTGACTCACCCTTAAACCAACAAATCCAACGAATATTAGATTGGACTCGATAGACGAATAATTGGATGGGTTGAGAAGTTGCTGATGAGCAGGATGGTCTTCACTGCCATCATAAGTGGCAAAATCTGATGGAACATCTGTGTACGCAAATCCGAGACATCTTAATGCACCCAAGGACATATCATGTAGGCTTTGTAAAACAAGCTCCCTTGAGTATTGGTCAAGCTCCTGAACGGAACCATCAAGTAGCTGAATACGTGTACTCCTTTCCAATAAATTTTCTACCGCACCCTGCATAATTTCAAAATTGTTCTCTTAGGTGCTGAAAAGAGAGGACAAAGGTTTTCTCGACTAATTAAATGCAAGAACCAAAGCACATTGATTTCACAGGTTCGACCTCAGGAGCCAGAATATGAAAAATGATGAAAAACAGACCTTGACCAGTAGCAGCTTCTTTCCTGAGCTGGAATCCACCATAACTCCCATTGATTTCCGGTCACGGTCGAACTCAAGGGTGGCAATCCGTTGCTCTAGTTCACCCCATAGCCGAGAACAACCTTCAATAATGTTTTAAAAAGGAAAAGTTCAGGAGTTTAGCATATGTACAACAGTGTAAACAATAATAACAAAATATAATTAGGGATACATACGTAAGACATCGCCATCAGACGAAGCTTTATTTAACCCTTCAGGAAATCCCATTTTCTCAACCAAAACCTGTTCAAATAAACACACACCAATAGAAAGAAAAATCATTTAAGGGCAACGACCAGAAGAAGTCGTTTTAGTTAATTTAGTTAAGAAGAGAAAGGTGCAAGCTAGTGTAGAAGACCACATTACCTTCAAAGCTGCCTCAGTAGGCATGCCCCTAGACACAAACTGCAATTCGGATTGCTCGACACTAGCATCGTTGCATATGGCAGCAATTTTGGCGATCATCTGCAGATTTGCATCCATCCGACCTGCTGGCCAATCTTCAATCTTTCCATCTCGAGGATCAAAAGAGGTCCCCTCAACATTGAAAGATCGAAGGGTTCCAATCCTAGAACCCATAGCAACAAGCTTTGAAACAGCCATCTGATTGGTTGTCAGAGTTCCGGTTTTATCAGAGCATATAACAGTAGTGCATCCAAGAGTCTCCACACTGGGTAACTTCCTAACCAGAGCATTCTTCTGCGCCATCTTCCGTGTACCAAGAGCCAAACATGTGGTGATAACTGCTGGGAGACCTTCAGGAATCGCAGCAACCGCCAATGCTACAGCAATCTCAAAGTAATATGTGCACTTCTCGAAGGAGAACTTAAAGTTTCTGGGCCAGCCATCAACATACTCCCAGGAGAGGAAGTACTTGACATTGATGAGCCACACTAACGCACAAATTAACCCAATGATCATAGTCAGAACTTCACCGAACTCGTTAAGTTTTTTCTTCAGAGGGGTATCTTCCTCGTGTTGTGCAGCTTCCTGAATCTGTGAGTGAACCCTTCCAATCTCAGTATTCATTCCAGTGTCTGTAACTAAGCAAATGCAGTTCCCATTCACAACGGTGGTTCCTGCAAAAACCATACATTTCTTTCCTTGAATATCGGCATTATCATCCACAGGCTTGGTGGTTTTGCTCACTGCCTCACTCTCTCCCGTTAAGGACCCTTGCTCGACTCTCAGAGTAGAGCTGATCAAAGCAACCACACGCATATCGGCAGGCACCTTATCACCAACCCTCAATTCCACAATGTCGCCAGGAACAAGCTCCTTTGCAGGCAAACTGGATACCTTAGTCCCATCACGCATAACAGTAGCTTGCTGAGACTGAATCTCTTTCAAAGCTTCCAAGGCCTTCTCGGCATTAGTTTCTTGCCAGATACCAACAATGGCATTAACAATCAAGATGAGAAAAATGACAAGCGGCTCAACAAAAGCGGTGATACCCATCTCACCACCTTCGTCGCCATCAAAGAAGGCTAAGACAAAGGAAATAACAGCGGCCGCCAAAAGAATACGAACCAACGTATCATTGAACTGCTCCAAAATCAGCTTAAAAATGGAAGTGCACTCAGGCTTCTCTAACTCATTCAAACCATAGATCTGATGTCGTTTCAACACCTCATCAGTACTCAACCCTTTCTCACGACTAACACCGAAATGCTCTTCGCATTCGCCTACATCTTTACCCCAAGCAGGATAAGTATCAGACTCTAACAATTCAGAATTGTCTTCACCTCCTTTCCCCATTATCTTCTACTGTAAAAGAGATCAAATCATACAAAAACAGAGAGATTCAAAAACTGAAACTGAAAACTAACGACGAATCTTTTGGAATACTAAAACAACAGATATGAAAAATTCTCGAGTGGCCACAAAAAAACAAAATCAGAGAGATCAACGTCAAAACAAAATCTAGATAATATACGAAGATTCCAAAAACTCAAATTCCGAGAAAAGCGAAGAACACAAGACTACTACGAGATCGTTAACAAAATAAAATAAAAAACTCACCAGAATCGGAGCTGATTAAACTCCGTAACTGTTTCTTCGATGCGGAGATCGTACGCCTCTCTATCTCCAGATACTTCTCTTCTTCTACTTCTGAGGGAAGCCTTTACATATATAATTTGGTTAAATATATATATTTTTAATTCAACTGTATTTGTTGAATATAATATTAAATATTTAAATATGTTTTATTCTGTAGAGTTTAATGGCTTGTATCTTTCCAGGAAAGTGACGGGAACACGATCTCATAAGATATTGCGATTAAGTCCTTATTTGTTTCCTTTTTTATGTAAAGTCCTTCGCTTAGTCTATTACTTAAGGGACTGAGAGTGTAAATCTATTAGCTTTTAGGGGGCGATCTGCTAATTTAAATAAGATTTTTATTTATTATAGTGAAGATGTGTTAAACAATAAATGTGCGAATATTTGCTTTAGGGGATTCTCCAACGTCGATGGGCTCAGCCACGTCACGTGGACACGGCGATCACATGGGGTTGGCTCTGCCACGCAAATAGTGACAGGTGGCGAGATATCATTGGTTATATAGGAAACTAGCCAAGTTGCTTTTCACATTGAATCTCAACCTTTAAATGGAAAGTCAGAAACCTATTTTGCAAAATTTTGGATTCCTCCTCATTTGCCAAGTTGAATTGACAAATATTATATAATACTTGTTATTTTATTTTATTTTTAAAATAGTTGAATTTACTTAATGAAAAGTGTATATATATATAGTTTATCCAATTAGAGAGATAGGATGTAGATATGATGAAGCAATTGTCTATATTTTGCTAAAATTTAACTATTAATGTTGGATATTCTACCTCATTCATATATATTTCATTACTTTTTAGTTTCATTTGCTTAACCTTTTAAAACCAAAAAGAGGAATATCTGACTAATTTAAAAAAAAAAAAAAAATTACTTACTTAAACTAAATGGCAAGCCGATTGCTCTTAAAATGAAATGAACCCACTATGGCTAACCAAATTGCTCTGTTAATCAACATAAGGCCCAAAATATTTATATAAACTTTGGACCCGAATACCAATACTTTTCCTACTTGGGCTTTAGAGGAGCTCACCATGAATAATGACCTTACTTGGTCAAAAAAAAGTTTCATATCAAAATAAAATAAAATACACAGAAAAAAAAGAACCTTGCTATTATATAAATCAAATTTTGGACTGAATCTGCATTGAAAGCTATATAAAATCATCATACAACATTTTAATTTATATACACACTTGTGTGGTTGTATTCAATTTTAGAAGGAATAATATAGGCAAAGTTGATAACTTGCATTCCATTATTCCTCAACACACCATATTGCAGTACTTGCACAGTACGTTCAAACGTATGTGTAATACCAAACATCAAAACACTTTATACATATAGCTGCCATATATCAGACTATTTCTCAAATCAAAACATCATTTTTGCGTTTCTAAGAGTGCATGTGTCATATAGTGGACTACTTCTGCAAAGTGTTAAACTATTATACAAACGTTTATAAATATAGAAATCCATAGTTGGATCAAACTTTAGAAAGGATAAAATACTGGAAGTTGATGACTTGCATCCCATTACAGCAAATTTCACGATTTCTTTTTCTTATATATACACAAATTGACATACAAACAAATTAAACTCTCCGTTAATAGAAAAACACTGATCATTCATGCATGATCTTTGTATTCTACTCCCCAACCATGTTCTCGTTCCGTATCTTCCTTCTTATGTTTCTCTTCGCTCTTATAGCTATCGTTGGATCTACCAGTGGTATATTCTCTTGATATATTATCGCTTTAAAGCATCTACAAAATTGTTTGCACTTGTACCTTACATATGATACTTTATATGTGTATAGAATTGAAATGAGTTTACTTATTCTCACCGATTAGGGGAACAAGGGTGTGTAACATCTCCGAGCCGGGAAGATTTGTACGACGAACAGGCGCGACAAAGTTTGGACAATGCCGACAAGTTTGGTAGGATCACTCTCGACTGTGGGACTACTGGTGGAGGCAGTGGTGGAAACAGCAGTTCCGCTATGATTATAGACATATCTGTTGGTCTCTTCTTTATCATTTTGGTCGCCATTGGAATCTGGATTGTTTTTGTCCGAAGACAAAAGGCCATGAACGCAGCCGTTGTCAAACCCTATTCAGGTAAATATGATATTGCATTATGATATATTTAAGTTATAACTAGTAATTATTTTATTCGACAAAACTCTCTACAAACGAAAAGTATTCCCAACCGAGTTAGAACATGCAATGGGTGTGGTCATTGATAATTAAACACTGATTTTTTTTCATTTTTTATTTGTAAATTAAAGTCATATTATTTACTGATTAATTATTGGGGTTGGTTAACTAAAGACTATTAAAAATGAAGGTCTTATGTAATTAAATAGGAGAAGAGATGGGCTATGGAATGGGTGAGAAGACGAAAACGGTTGCCATGAGTGCTCCTGCCGGAAAGCTTTCAAATGGTGACACCAATGTTTGAAAACACCTGTATTCTTAAACTCGTTGGATCTGATCATCTTTATTCTCTTGCTTTTTTTTTTTTTTTTTTTTTCTGGTTATACATGTTATGATTTATGATCATTACATGTTTAAGGATTTGCGTGGCAACATTTATATATTTTCAGTTTTATGTCTGTCTTTTTTTAGGTTTTCCAACTTATGACTTGTAGATCTTTTTAAAAATTGAATTGATAAAATATTTTTTTAAAAATGGATATAATTTATTTAATCATTTCTATCCAAATTTCAAATAGATATACATGATAATATAATCTTATGACTAATTAATTAAAATTGGTATAAGAAAATAGAAAGATCATTTTACATCCTTTAGAAAAAAATCCATAAGTCATAAGATATAATTGCTTTTGTCTATTAACATTAATTTGTTTTTTCCCAGTACAAATAAGATAAGACTAATTGTTTGGTCTTGTCTTTAAGATAATAAAAAAAAAAAAGACAAATCTATCAAAAAGCCTTAATTTTCTTTTCAAAACCCAAAACTTATTGATAGTTTTTACACCTCAGTGCTTTCTTTAAATTATTAGAAATGAATATGAACTTAAAATGTATTATTGTATTAAAAAGAAATGAAATTGGTAGTTTTCATGAAGATAGGTTACTACTTGATGTATATATATATCCCTATTATTAAACCTAAGAAGCAAATTTCTAGTCAAACGCAGACAGCCTAAAGCTATATAATCTCAAGAAGAACAAAAAAGACCGCTTACCAATCTGTCCACAAAGCACTTCCAGCTATCTGAGTTTATAAACTACAAATTGATAAATAAAATAAGTTGAGCATACGCAAATAGGCGAGTCGAGAAAATTTTATTACTACATGTAACAAAGTCTCGTTTCATGTTTATTCGTACATTTTCCCACATTGACAAAACACAAGGCAACGCTTACAATGGCTTCCAATCTCATCCTCGTCGTCTTCATCGTATTCGTGTCTCTTTCTCTAACTTCTGGATATTCGCTTTCCACAAGAAATGCTGTTTCAAAGTAAGAAAAAAACTGACATTTATATTTCAAATTTTTTTTTTTTACGTCACGTGGTTGAAAACTAAATACATACATACATACTGCTCTGCTTTCTCTCTGTTTAGACAAGATGGTGAATCATATGTCATGAATCAAGAATCGTCGGACGTTGTCGAAGATGTAGTAAAGGGTCGTCTTCTAGCCAGAGTCGCTCGCTCGGAAGTGGATGTGAATAAAGCATCTTTTTTTCAAAAAAAATGGCCATTTCCATGGCCATGGCGCAAAAGTAAAAAAAAAAAAAAAAAGTTTATATGTTTCGATCATATATTGTTAAGCCTTTTAGTACATTAATTTTGACGTAGTATACATAAATTGCAGGTCCAACGAAGAAAACACCACCAAGTAAGAAAATATATATACGGATCACTGGATTTTGGAAATTGCTTCAATTTATCATGTTTTAATCACATATTCTTAAGCCTTTTAGTCTTTTGGTACATTAATTTTAACGTCGTATACAAACTTAATTAAATGGCAGGTCCAAAGAAGAAAGAGCCAAGTAAGAAAAAATATATATATATGGATCACTGGAATTTTATAATTGCTTCATTTTATTATGTTTTGTTTTAGTCACATATTCTTAAGCCTTTTAGTACATAATTTTGACGTAGTATACAAACTTAATTAAATTGCAGGTCCAAAGAAGAAAGAGACGAGTAAGAAAATAGGTATATGGATCACTGGATTTTTGTTTCAATCACATATTTTTAAGCTTTTTAGTATATTAATTTGACGTAGTAATGTAGTATACAAACTTAATTAAATTGCAGGTCCAAAGATAAAAGACAAGAGTAAGAAAATATCTATATGGATCACTGGATTTTTGAAAATTGCTTCATTTTATTATGTTTTGATCATATATTGTTTAAGCTTTTTAGTACATTAATTTTGACGTAGTATACAAACTTAATTAAATTGCAGTTGCAGGTCCAAAGATGAAAGACACAAGTAAGAAAATATATAGTATCACTGAATTTTGAAAATCTCTTCCTTTTATCATGTTTTAATCGTATATATTTTAAAGACTTTTCGTACATTAATATTGATATATAGTATACAAACTTAATATAATTGCAGTTGCGAAAAAGATAGGGAAAAAGATAGGGAAAAAGATTGGGAATGTCGGGAAAATAGGAGCACTGAGTATTGGAGCCTTTGTCGGAGTCATCATAGCAGCAATTGTGGGTTTCATTGGGATCATCATTGGTATATGCTTTTTATTAGGTTGCTGTTTCTTCCGTAAAGCAAAAAATGCTCAAATTTCTGCTGAACCTGAACAAGGTAAACTTATTTACGTTCATTCGATATATACATTACTTTTTTTATATAATGAGTTGCTTATATTTATTTTACTTCTTTTGTTATGTGAATAAAGAAACTGCTACAGACAAAACCAACGACTCATCCAAACCTCAAACTTTGAAAACAGAGGATGTCTAAATGGAGGAATTTTTTTATTACTTAACATTTTATGTAACATGAATTATTGAAGTTGAGTTGCAGAGACAATATTATAATTTGATATAACTTGAAGTCAATATTATGTGGTAAAAACAATAGTTTGATGTAATGAATTGCTGTAAAAATATGATTTATTGATCTTATCAAAATTACTGACTGGTGACATTTTTTTGTGGTAGATATTGTTGTATGTATTATTTAATTAACTATAATTTAAAATAATTGATAATTGTAATTATTAAAAAGTATTAGTAAATATAATAAGATTATTAAAACTAAATAAATTAAAATATATAAATAAAAGTAATTTTAATATACACTAAGTTAACTAAACTTCTTTGTTACATTGCAAATTAAAAAAATTAACTACATGCATTCCATAATATCTACAATCTTACTATATTTAGATGCTTATTTCATTTCAAATGATAATTAAAATAATAATTTGGCAAAATAAAACAAATTTTAAATAACTAATAAAAATAAGATATTAAATAAAATAAAACAGTAAATAATATTTTTATTGATATATCAATTAAATAAAAAAAGATAGAAGGATAGAAAGATCATTTTAACTCCTTTAACTATTTATCTTTACAAAAAAATCCATAAGTCATAAGATATAATTGTTTTTGTCTATTGACATTTGTTTGTCCAAAAAAAAAAAGTCTATTAACATTTGTTTTTTCTCAGTACAAATAAGATAAGACTAATTTCCTACCCAAAAAAAAAAAAGATAAGACTAATTGTTTGGTCTTGTGTTTAATAATAAAAAAAGATTTATGCAAAAAAGCCTTTCGAATAATTTGTTTTTTCAAAAAAACCCTTCAAATCAAATAAATACAGGTCAATACTATAATTTCAAAAGTCACCCACAAAATAGTCCTTCTCTAAATCGATGACGTGGCAGTATAAAAATCATGCTGTTTTGTAGAGCAAAAAATGGCAAGACATTAAAATTATTTTTTAGTTAAAAAAATTAAGTTAAAATATTTATTTGTCTTCTTCTTGATACATTTGGTTCTCTTGTTCTTTAACACTAGATTTGTTTTCAATTTTAACTTGTTTCTTGCAATTGTTTGTGTGACTTGTGAAGGAAAATATTCAGTTTAATCACAATTTTGTTCATTAATGTACATGATCTTGTTTGGCAATTTTCTTGCTGGGTGGATGATGATTATATCAATTATTGTCTATCAAGTGTTTGCTTAAATGTATCGATGGGTAAATTGGGTGGGCATAGGTCTGGTCGATGGAGCTCACCAGCTATATTCTTCTCTAAGTTGCCTTGCTTCTGATCAGTCCCCAATTTCAAAGCGAAACCACCCAATATCTCCAAACTCCTCCACAAAACCCTAAATCCGAAATTGAGATGATTCTCTTAGTGGTGGAAGCATAATTTACAAAAACTTGAAACTTCAACAACTGACCAATATAGCTAACCTTAAAGGGTGGGAGCCATTTTTCCTGGCGATGAGCTCCGGAGAATAAACAGAAGACACAACCCAAAGCTTAATTTTGGTCTTGTTTGGTCTCCCAGTACAAATAAGATAAGACTAATTGTTTGGTCTTGTCTTTAAGATTTAATAAAAAAAAAAAAAAAAAAGAAAAGACAAATCTATCAAAAAGTCATTCTTTTCGGCGGCATCCTTCCGCATTGGCGGCGAGTGGATAATTCGAGGTGGATAGCCTTAATTTTTTTTTCATAACCCAAAACTTATTGATAGTTTTTACACCTCAGTGCTTTCTTTAAATTATTAGAAACGAATATGAACTTAAAATGTATTATTGTATTAAAAAAAAAAAAATGAAAGTGGTAGTTTTCATGAAGATAGGTTACTACTACTTGATGTATATATATCCCTATTATTAAACCTAAGAAGCAAATTTCTAGTCAAACGCAGACAGCCTAAAGCTATATATAATCAAGAAGAACAAAACAGACAGCTTACTAATCGGTCCACAAAGCACTTCCAGCTATCTGAGTTTATAAACTACAAGTTGATAAATAAAATAAGTTGAGCATACGCAAATAGGCAAATCGAGAAATTTTACTACATATAACAAAGTCTTGTTTCATGTTTAAACGTACATTTTCCCACATTGACAAAGTCACAAAACACAAGGCAACGCTTACAATGGCTTCTAATCTCATCCTCGTCGTATTCCTCATATTCGTGTCTCTTTCTTTAGCTTCAGGATATTCGTTTTCCACAAGAAATGCTGTTTCAAAGTAAGAAAAAAGCCTGACATATTTATATTTCATATTTTTTTTCACGTGGCTGAAACTAAATACATGCATACTGCTCTGCTTTCTCTCTGTTTAGACAAGACGATGAATCATATGTTATGAATCAAGAATCGTCGATGGTCTTAGTCAAGGATGTAGTAAAGGGTCGTCTTCTAGCCAGAGTCGTTCGCTCGGAAGTGGTTGTGAATAAAGCATCTTCTAAAAGATCTCCAAGCAAAAGTAAAAAAAAAAAAAAACTGTTATTTTTTTATTTTTTTGAAATACTTCCATTTTATTAATTAAGTTTTCCAACTTTTTAAGTTGAATGAGTTGAATAATTTTTTCCAACTTTTTCAACCTCTTCCATTCAAATGGTGAAACTTGACTGAATAATTTTTTCCAACTCTTTCAACATTTTCAACTGTGTAACCATTTGCATCCTTAGTCTTTTAGTACATTAATTTTGACATAGTATACAAACTTAATTAACCCTTAAATTGCAGATCCAAAGAAGAAAAACAAGAGTAAGAATATATATCATTGTATTTTGAAAATTGCTTCATTTCATTATGTTTCACTCACATATTCTTAAAGCCTTTCTAGTACATTAATTTTGACGTAGTATACAAACTTAATTAAATTGCAGGTTCAAAGAAGAAAGACACGAGTAAGAAAATATATATATGGATTACTGAATTTTGAAAATTGCTTCATTTTATCATGTTTCAATCACATATTTTAAAGCTTTTTAGTACATTAGTTTTGACGTAGAACACAAACTTAATTAAATTGCAGGTCCAAAGATAAAAGACACAAGTAAAAACATATATATAGTATCACTGAATTTTGAAAATTGTTTCATTTTATCATGTTCCAATCACATATTTTAAGTTTTTTAGTACATTAATTTTGACGTAGTATCCCCTTTATAATAAAAGGGAAGTACACAACATTGTTTTGGTAGACTTTATAATTTTAATAAATGGTTACAAATAGGTTATACATAGATTATAAATTAATTCATATATTAATTATAACAAATAAAACCTTAATTGTAACAGAAAATCTTAAATGGGTTATTCCAAATTGATAGTTCATGATATTCCAAACTTTATTTTCGGAAGATCACGTATATGGTTCCAAATATGTAGAATCACAATATAACCAATTTATTTTCCACAGATTTTATTGATAAATCACATCGATAAAAAATTTATTAAAGGGATAAAAATATACTATCAATCATAAAAAAAAGAATCAAATCTCGCTAATTTAACAAGATTAATCGTGATCTTTGAGATCGTATTCAGAAATTAAAAATTAAACCTTAATGCTAGATTAGAACCGTACTAGAACACGGGTTGAAATTACTTTTATCCCCTTTATAATAAAATGGAAGTACACAACATTGTTTTGGTAGATTTATAATTTGAGTAAATGGTTACAAATAGGTTATACATAGATTATAAATTAATTCATCTATTAATTATAACAAATAAAATATTAATTGTAACAGAAAATCTTAAATGGGTTATTCCAAATTGATAGTTCATGATATTCCAAACTTTATTTTCGGAAGATCACGTATATGGTTCCAAATATCTATAATCACAATATAACCAATTTATTTTCCACAGATTTTATTGACAAATCACATCGATAAAATTTTTATTAAAGAGATAAATATATACTCTCAATCATAAAAAAGAATGAAATCTCGCTAATTTAACAAGATTAATCGTGATCTTCGGGATCGTATTCAGAAATTAAAAATTTCACCCTAATCTAGCCGTGCTAGAACACGGGTTGAAATTACTTTTATTTATATTATAATTTTAGAATAAAATATAATTTACATGATTGATTTTAAAAGTTTTTAAAGTCCTAATCTAGCATTAATCATTATCTTTGGAATCGTATTTTATTCTAAAACTATAATATAAATAAAAAGAATTTCAACCCGTACTAGAGCACGGGTCCTAATCTAGTACAAACTGAATTAAGTTGCAGGTCCAAAGATGAAATACACAAGTAAGAAAATATCAAGTATCACTGAATTTTGAAAATCTTTTCATTTTATCATGTTTAACCATATATTTTTTTTAAGACTTTTCGTATATTAATATTGATATATAGTATACTAACTTAATAAAACTGCAGTTGCGAAAAAGATAGGGAATATCAGGAAAATAGGATCACTGAGTATTGGAGCCTTTGCCGGAGTCATCATAGCAGCAATTGTGGGTGCCATTGGGATCATCATTGGTATATGCTTTTTATTAGGTTGCTATTTCAGCCGTAAAGCAAAAAAAGCTCAAAGTACTGCTGAAGCTGAACAAGGTAAACTTATTTACGTTCATTCGATATATACATTACTTCTTTTATAATGAGTTGCTTATATTTGTTTTATTTCTTTTGTTATGTGAATAAAGAAACTGCTACAAACAAAACCAACGACTCATCCAAACCTCAAACTTCAAAAACAGAGGATGTCTAAACAGAGAATTTTTTATATATTAGTTAAAAATTCTATGTTATGTTCCGTGATGTGTGGTGAATTATTGTTATCGTTATTTTTTATTAATCGATTCTATTGAAGTACAGTTTACATTATGAATCTTGATGTATATAGAGAGTATGGATCGATACCGAAAATAGGAGATTGAATAATAAAGTATCAAATTTCAAATCGTGGTTCGATGATGAATGGTTACAATGACACTGATTTAACGAGTATCAATTTCAATAAACAGAATAAAGTTTTTTTTTTTTTTTTTTTAACATCTAACTTTATTATCTCCAACCAAAAAATACATAATTATTCATGAACATACATATAAAATTAATAGTTATAAATAATCTTTATAAAAAAATTATACGCTGTTTCCTTTACTAGGTAAAACTTATACGCTAACAAACTAATAAATTTGTTTTTTTTTTTTCGTCTTCGATCTTCGGTCTTCGTTCTCTGGCTATCATCTTTTCGATGAAACTCCAATAATTTCTTCGAAAATCAGTAGTTGCAATCCATCTGCTACATCGCAAACCATATACATATTATCATTTTTTACATCAATAAATGACATCTTTCTTAGATTGTAGATAATATATTTCTTGATTACTTTATTATTACTATTATTTATTTTTTCAACATAATAAAGTATCCAACTCACCAAACATATACCAAAACTGAATTTGTTATCTCCAAAATTAGAAGTCTCTCATTAGATACAAAAATAAATAAATAGATTTTCATTTATTACGTTCTTAGTAGCGCGCTATTGGTTGCATGAGACTATCTAATTTAAATAATGTTCTAAGATAAGAAATCTGGATCAACGGTTGAAAATAGGTGAAGAAAGATAAATCAAAAAGTCAATATTGTAATTGTACACATGTTTTATCATATGGTCTATCCCATGGGACATGTCTAACAAGATCGATACCCAAAGTTCGCCTGGCTTCCGAGTTTCCGAATTAGGACGGTCCCAAAGCATATAGTATAGAGAAGCTTTACTAGTCAAACGAGACAGTCTACATATAATCAACAAAGACAAAAAAGGAAAAGAAAAAAAAGACAGCCTAACGATCGGTCCACAACACATTCCCAAGTGGACTGAAAGAAACAAGTGAGCGCAGACGCAAATATCCAAATAGAGGAATTACTATATATATAAACAGAGGAACAAACTATTCTTTCATGTTTGTTCCTATATTTTCCACATTTGGCAGAACACAAGGCGACGACTTCAATGGCTCCTAATCTTATCCTCATCGTCCTCCTCATAGTCGTCTCTCTTTCTCTAACTGCTAGGTATTCTCTTTCCTCAAGAGATGCTTACTCAAAGTAAGATCATACTTTAATTTTTCACTCGTTTCATATGGCTGCAACTAATTGCAAACATATTGTTCTGCTTTCTGTCTGTTTAGACAAGACGACGGGTCATATGTCATGGCTACAAGTGATCAAGAATCAACGATGGTCGTTGTAGAAGATCTAGTAAAAAGTCGTCTCCAAGGCAGAGTACTTGCTAGCTCTGAAGTGATTGTGAATAATGTAGTTCATAAGAGCACTTCAACAAAAGGTAAGAGAGCCTTTATAAACTAAAGAAACTAATTAATTGCTTCATTTAGTTATGTTCCAGTCAGCTATACTTAAGCCTTTTAGTACGTTATGCTATAGAATCTTATTATATAAACTTTGGTTCTCAAAGTTAGTAACTCACTAGATCGTGACACGTATTAATTTTAAAGATCAGAGATCAAAGTTAAAAACTCACTAGATCATGACACGTGTCAATTTTAACGATCATAGATCAAAGTTAGTAACTCATCAGATCGTGACACATGTCAATTTTAAAAAGTTAGTAACTCACCAGATCGTGACACGTGTTAATTATAACGATCAGAGATCAAAGATAAATACTCACCAGATTATGACACGTGTCAATTTTAACGATTAGAGATCAAAGTTAGTAACTCATCAGATCGTGACTTATGTCAATTTTAACGATCAAAAATCACAGTTTTTAAGATTGGTAAAACAAAGTATAATATAATTGTACTTAGGAAAAAAGCTTGAACTAATCTTATTATTATATTAAAAATCTTATTATATATAGTTGGGTTTTCAAATTAGCCACATGTCAAGTATATTGATGAAATGTTGACACGTGTCAAAAATTATTATTTTTCAAAACAGCTAATTAAAAAATAACATTAAATCTAAATAAAATTTACATGTTTATCTAAAAAAATTCTAAATCAAAAGGAAAATTAACAAAATAAATATATTTTCCATTGTAAGCTACTTATGTTATACGTGTTTTTCAATAAGATTTTGACATGTATAAACAAAAAAGTAATTCACTAAGCATGTATATTATTATTAATAAATTATGTCAAAAGAATAAGTTGAGAATAATAATTAATAAATTATCCCCTCTCCAGGATATCGTCGCCCTACTTTTAATTCAGGTAAAAATAAGTTGAGAATTTATGATTCTAGAATATTTGAGACGATGTCATAACATTAAGTTGTTTTGGTACAATTGGATACTTCTGAAGAGTAAATAGATCGATGATCCTTAACGTGATTATGACATATATCATGTTTTGGATTGTATATAAAGTTTCTATTTTGTATATCTGAATTATCTAAGACTTATATACACCATCATGTTTATAATTTTCAAATTTTTATTTTTATTATATTATATTAAATTTCTTTCAATTTCTTAAATTTTATTGGGTTAGTCATAAAATCATTGTAATTGAGTAAATAATTTTCACCAGTTGTTCATCCAATATATTTGGAGTAAAAAAAACTTCATGGTTAAAGAAATTATGTCACAAAACAATTTTAGTAATTATAAGAACTATAATTATGCCAAAATGAAAGTAAAGCAACATAAAATTTGTTAAATTTGTTTAGAAGACATTTTATAGGTGGTGATAAAAACATACTTTAACAATAAAATAATTTTGGGTGTAAAAACATATTTTTAATGGTAAAACATAGAGTAAAATTGTATGTGATTACTTATTAGATGTTGCTTTGATGAATTTGTTGCATGTAAAATATTTTGTGAATAAGTTGTGAAACGTTTTTGAAATTTGACAATAATAATATTTGTAATGATGAATATTTGGCAAAAAGCTTTAGTGGGATATAATTTAGCTTTAAATTATTATAATAATTGTTATAATATATTAAAAATATAGAAATATAAATAAATGTATGAAGGTAAATACAAATATTCTCTAACTTAAATTATTTATATATTTACTTTAGAAAAAAAAGTTCTTCATATATTTTTGAAAAATTGTTTTAGAATTATGATTTATTTTTTAAACAATTTTTAAACTCGCACATCGTGCGGGCCCTTATCTAGTCTTTTAATAAAAATTGCAGGTAGAAAGAAGAAACATAAGGGCAAGAAAATAGGATCACTGGGTCTTGCAGCTCTTTTTGGAATTACCTTTGCACTACTTGTGGTTTGACTTGTGATCCTTAGTGTTATATACGTTTTTCATCTGAAGGGCAAAAGAAAAAATGCTCAAAGTGCTGAACAAGGTAACTTATATTAACATTATCAAAAGACTAGCGAATTTATTAAGAAATTGCTAATACTTTAGTATATATATTTTTTTTTTTTTGGTATAAAGGAACTGCCTCTGGAAAAGTCAATGAGTCATCGGAAACTCAGACTTCCAAAACCGATGATCATGTCTAGAACAACATCATCGCTATCATCATCACCTCATGGGGGAGCTCAAGATTTATTATATTTTCTGTTGTGTGATTTATTTTTTTAGTTAATCCTGTGTTTATGGTTCATATTATTTCTGTTAATATTTATATTGAGTTATTGTCACTTTTATCGAGCTCAATAATGAAAATGACTATAAGAGTATCAAATTTAAAACTTGGTCTGATGATGAGATCAATTACAATGAAACTCATTTAAAGAGTATCAATTTCAATTTTTTTTTTTTAAATCAGTAAATATAAATACAAAATTTAAAGAGTATCAAATTCAAACAAACATACATATAGTGCTAAATTAAAGATTTATCTCCAAAGTTAGAAGTCTCATGATATAGTTTTTTTCCAAGAAAATAATTGTGATCTAATAATCTACACCAAATTATATACCACTAATATAATAATAATGATTCAAAATAATTATTTTAACGTTGTAATAGCGCCATTGGGTTGCATGGGCCTCAGTAGTAGTAAGATACGAAATTTAGATTTGTGGTTGAAAATAGTTAGAAGAAGATATATCCAAAAAAAAAAAAAAAAGTCAAAGTTTGTACATGTGTTGTTTTGTCACATAAGTAAGCCATGGCTGACAAAATCGAGACCAGTTAAGTTCGCCTCGTTTCCGAGTTCTCAAGTCGGACGGTCCAAGCTAATATCATTCATCGGGTTAGTACGGATTTTTATTTTCCGATTACTTCGAGACTTTCGACAATCGATGCTTCAAGATTGAGTTTTTTTTTTTTGTTTTGTTTTGGTCATCGTTTTGGGTTCATATAGTATTAGTGACACAGGTTCTTACTTCGTTTGACTGCAGATTACAAATCTGATTGCTTTAGGGTTTTTTGTTTATTTTGTGACATTCCCTTTTTCCCAATTTCGAATTGAATCCTTAATCTAAGTCGCTGCTGGCATTAGAATGTAAGAATCCAGTTTTTGTCTTAATTCTCTGCGAGTTCCTGAATTGGTTGTTTGAATTGTATGCTTTTAGATTGCGTTCAAGTTATATATAGTTCTGTGTTGTTGTACTAGAATTCTGTATTTGATTCAAAGTTTATCCCTTTCCATGTTTTTGGTTCCTGCCTCACCAACTAATCCGTTCGTTTCAGGCACAATCAATAACCAAAATTACCACTGCAATCTGAGTTCACTTTAAAGGTCCCTGCTTTGCTAATGAACTTTTGCTTGTGGAGTTGATTCATCTCTGCAAATGTCAAGTTTACTCAATGTACTACCCCCACCACATGTCTTTATTTATCAATGTTGTTGTTAGAGTATTGGAATAATGCAAAAAAAAAAAGTGACCCCTTGGTGTGATTCTGTTTTAAAGTTTGCTTTTTTTTTTTTTTTGTTTTTTAATTCTCCTTTTGCAGATATCTCATGGTAGCTCTCATGGATACTCAGGACTCATTAATAGTAGGGGAGGTTTAAATATTGTTGGAAACTCTAGATGGACCTGCTGCAACACTGGAGTCAGGTTGCCGTTTCCAAGAGCTGTGGCTTCATCCATGAGTATAAACATCGCATTGGGCTGCACGCTGCTTCAGCGTGGGAGAGCGAAAAGCTTAAGTCAGGAGAACCAAGTGGACTTATGTGATGAAAATGATGATGTATGTCCTGTGGAGTGTGTCACTGAGTTCAAGACAGATGACGAATTGCTTAAAGTCCTTGAAAAATCGAAAGAAACTAACTCTTTGGTTGTGGTTGATTTCTACCGTACTGCCTGTGGGAGTTGTAAATACATAGAGCAGGGCTTCTCAAAGCTGTGCAAGCAATCTGGTGACCAAGAAGCTCCTGTTATCTTCCTTAAGCATAATGTGAGTATATTGATCTCTCCTTTTTGATGAGTGAAGTAGAGAAAACAATCTATTGATAGCTTGCTTATATACTATTTGCAGGTGGTAGATGAATATGATGAACAATCTGAAGTCGCTGAAAGGCTCCGTATCAAGGTAATCACTCTTTCGAATCTTTTGGTATACATTCAACACATGTGTAGTTGTAGAGAGTTTGATTTTGTACTACAATCTTCAGGCGGTTCCTCTGTTTCACTTCTACAAAAACGGAGTTCTCTTAGAATCATTTGCAACTAGAGACAAGGAGAGGATTGACGCTGCTATTCTCAAATATACTTCCTCAGAATCTTGAGGCACATTCTATTATTAAACCGCACTTTTTGGTTAAATTTTTCCGAGATCATTGAATATGATGTAGCTAGCTATATTGAAAAACAACAGCACATGATCCATCATCAAACCTGTTTGTAAAGAATCTTAAAATCACTTAATTCTTCTTGTAAGGTATCATACTGAATAAGACAG
Source organism: Camelina hispida (assembly GCA_023657505.1). Taxonomy (NCBI): domain Eukaryota; kingdom Viridiplantae; phylum Streptophyta; class Magnoliopsida; order Brassicales; family Brassicaceae; genus Camelina; species Camelina hispida. Next base: position 3,091,092 of record CP094631.1, read on the forward strand.
ATGCAACATTTTGATCTCACTTTTTTTTTATTTTTGTTTGCCCTTCTTTATGTCTTCATTCATTAGTTAAAGTGTATATGAGCAAAATCTGCAGTGTTAGCTGTTCTTTATCATTGTAGTTTTTGACATTGACTATATATAGTTAATAGTTTTTCTCAAGATACTACTACTACAATCTCATTCAGTTGTTCAAAAACTGAAATTGAAAAAAATTGACAACTTTTACATATAAATTATTCAATATATGAAAACCTAACTAAAAAGGTAAAAAACTGGAAAATTATTTATTATTATAGTCAAAAATATTTAATTTGATATGCATATATATAGTAAACCTAATTCCTGGTCTCTATAATATTTGGATATGTTACCTAAAAAAACATGTTTATTTCCTTCATAAACCCTGAAATTAAATACAAATAGAGACTTTGTAGAGAAAAAAAAAAAAAAAAAGGCTCCCTTTTTAATTTGTTCGCCTCTGAGTTCTCTTCCGAAGCAGGACGGTCCGAGTAGAGTAAAACGGTTAGTCTTACATAAAGATCCGATTTTTTTCTTTTCCGATTTCGTCTCCTTCTTCGACAATTCTGATCTTTTGAGCTTCAAGATTGTGTTTTTTTTCTTTGTTCTTCATCCTTTTGGGTTTCTCTTATTATTATCGTCGTCGTCAGGTTCTATTTCGTTTTGGCTGCTGATTATATAAATCTGAGTGTTTTAGGGTTTTTGTGGGCAATTGTTGATCTTTCTATTGAACCCTTAATCTCGTTGCTGCCATTAGACTGTTCGTTCAATCCTCAAGTGGTTTTGATTTGTTTGTAAATGCATGATTGATTCGGATGCGTTGAAGTTTGTACTGTTTATATTATATAGTTCTGTGATCGATTCAATTTCAAAGTTGTTCCCTTTTACATGTATTTATGATGCCTCACTAACTTAATCATTCGTTTCAGGGGCTAAATCAATCACTTAGGACTACAATCGGGTTTCCTGCTTGCTTGGTTTGCGGATGAACTTTTGCTTGTGGAGTTGATTAATATCTGCAAATGTCAAGTTTACTTAATGTACTTACTTGTATCTTTACAATCATTGTGTTGCAGTATTGGTCAATGTAGCTTCTTCTATGGTATTTAGTGTGTTTATTAGTCTTCTGACTAGTGGTTTATTTACAATGATGTTTTCAGTCCTCAATTAACGGGTCTAGCTCGAACTTGTCAGACGGTTCAGGGAGAACGTTTACTTCTTCTTTCTCTGGTCAGTCTGGGGCAGCGTCTCCGGTTTTCCATCATGCTGGTGAGTAGATGTTTTTCCTGCGTTATTTCCGTCTGAATTCTTCTCTACTTATATTGGTTCTTTTGTTTTGTTCTCTCTCTCTCTATAGGATCGATTCAGGGACTTCACAACATTCATGGAAACTTTAATGTTCCCAATATGGCGGGTTCCCTTGGATCGAGAAATTCAGGTTTAAATGGTGTTCCTTCAGTTGGTGTCCAACAACAAAATGGAAGTATTTCGAATGGAAGATTTGCATCCAGCAATATTCCGGTTGCACTCTCTCAGGTGCAGTCATGCATATGTGAAAACGATGACTTGTTGCTTTGGCTTTCCTACAAAGTTTGCTTATGGATGGATTTCTCATTTGCAGATATCTCATGGTAGCTCTCATGGACACTCAGGACTCACTAATAGGGGAGGTATAAATAAATACAGTTGGAAAACCGTTATTTCATTAGTAACAAGAATAGGTTTTTGTTACTGGATTTTTTCCTACATTTGCAACCATTGGTAATTGTTTTACTATACCAGGATTGGGAGTTTCTCCAATTTTGGGAAATGCAGGTTCTAGAATGACTAGTTCAATGGGAAATATGGTCGGTGGAGGCACAATGGGTAGGACTTTGAGCTCTGGTGGAGGATTATCGATGCCTAGTCTTGGTTCACGGCTAAATTTGGCGGTTAATAGCGGTTCTGGAAATATTGGACAAAATCGCATGATGGGTGGTGGAGTCATTCCACAAGGTATCTTATGATTTCTATCCTTTTATGCTGTTTGTTGAAAATAGTTACAAATCCATTAGTAAATGTGAAATCAATTCCTTATGATGTCAACTAGTATTTAGATATCACTAATCATATCAATTTTTGACAAAGATTTTTTAAAATAATATGATCCAGCAACACATGCTTTTCTTTTGATATTTCTCTGGATATCAAAATCAATTAAACCCTCTAACCGATAGCCTCAGGTTCTCTTTAAGACTCTTATATTCTTATCTTTTTCTTCAGGATCTCCGCAGGTTCTTTCGATGCTGGGAAACTCTTACCCTACAGCTGGAGGGCTTTCCCAAAATCATGTGCAAGCAATGAACAGTCTAAGCTCTATGGGATTGCTGAATGAAATGAACTCCAACGACACTTCTCCATTTGATATAAATAACGATTTTCCTCAGCTCACAAGCCGCCCCAGCTCTGCCAGCGGTCAAGGACAATTGGGTGAGTTTTTCCTAAACCCTGATGTTCTATCTTCTTTCTATCATCAGTTTCAACCAAATTTATACTCCGCCCTTTTCGTAGGGTCTCGATTGAAACAAGGCCTTGGAATCAGCCCCATAGTTCAGCAAAACCAAGAGTTCAGCATCCAGAATGAAGATTTTCCAGCATTGCCAGGATATAAAGGTCCACCCTTTTGATCTGCAACTTTTTTCGATTGTCCAATTAGATAGAGAATTCTCAGTTTCTGTCTTACTTGTGTGCATTATGGAATTTGAGGTTTTCACTCCCAAATAGAACGATCTACCTTCCACATTGGCATAATATTTGGTATTGAACAGATTTAGAGAGTGATTTTGTGATCATACCCAGCAGATTTACTAATCATCTTCATATTCTAATATGATGCTAACCTCTTGAATTATCATTATAATACTAGTACAGAATGTTCTTCTATGGCACTTGCATGTGTCTGCATTCAGTTTAGTTTTTATTCATGACAAGATTGATTGGTGTTATACAGGTAGTAATGCTGATTATCCAATGGATATGCATCATAAAGAACAACTCCATGAGAATTCAATGTTAATGATGCAATCTCAACAATTATCTGTGAGTTTTTTAGCTTGTCAAAAATGTCATTGGGCTTAATTTTCTTCCATTGAAAGTTTTCCTCAAAACGTTTACCTTATCCCCTAGAATGGCTACTTGCAGATGGGAAGGTCTGGTGGGTTTAACTTAGGTGGAGCTTACGCGTCACATCGTCCTCAACCACAACAACAGCATGCTCAAGCTGTGAGTAGTAGTGGTGTCTCCTTACATGGGTCTGACATCTTCTCATCGTCGCATCCATCTTATCACTCACAGGTGTGGTATAGTCTTTTAATATTTGTAAACAGGCTGAGATTTTGAGATTTTTACTTCATGAAACCAACGTTCTTGTTCTTTCTAAAGTACTTTTGATTGATTTCAGACTGGTGGACCACCGGGTATAGGATTAAGATCTATGAATTCTGCAAATTCTGTCACTGGGATGGGTTATGACCAGCAGCTTATCCAGCAATATCAGCACCAACAGAACCCGTCGCAGTATCGCTTGCAGCAGATGTCAGCTGTTAGCCAACCTTTCAGAGATGTGGGGTTAAAATCAACGCAGGCTACACAGTCAAGTCCTGATCGGTTTGGCTTGCTTGGTTTGCTCAGTGTGATAAAGATGACTGACCCTGACTTGACTTCTTTGGCACTTGGGATTGATCTGACAACACTAGGGTTGAATTTGAACTCAACAGAAAGTCTTCATAAGACTTTTGGCTCGCCTTGGTCTAATGAACCCTCTAAAGGTGATCCAGAATTCAGTGTACCGCAGTGCTACTACGCAAAAAATCCTCCACCACTACATGTAAGTCACTCTACTCTCTCATAAGTACTTTCATTCATTTGTCCATCTAGGTTTGTGCATTCTTACGTGAGTTGTTTTATATTGTGTTTTGGTGGATGCAGCCAGGACTCTTTGCAAAATTGTTGGTAGAAACATTGTTTTACGTATTCTATAGGTATATATATCTTTTGGATTGAACAACTTGTTGTTTATGTGCTCTCTTGTCAATACAACCTTACCAATTTTTGTTTATGTGCAGCATGCCGAAAGATGAGGCACAATTATATGCGGCAAATGAACTGTATGTACCTTTTTATCATGATATTTTTCTATTTTGTTTCTCTAGTATTGTGAGTTTAAAAATGCTTCCTCGGGAAATTTTCATCATAAAATGACATCTATCAAACTTGGAATGTATATTTAAGATGAATTTGTCTTCACATGTGAAGAGGAAAGGGAGTATGAAAGCAAAACATCAACTTAAGATTTCAATGCACTGAATGATTAAGCTGCCTAACTCTTGTTGTTTTGCAGTTACAATAGGGGTTGGTTCTACCACAAAGAGCACAGGTTGTGGTTCATTAGAAACGGGGAACCTCTCGTGAAAACAAATGCGTATGAAAGAGGATCATATCACTGTTTTGATCCAAACTCATTTGATATAGTTCAAAAGGTGAGTACATCTAAGTTTCTGCTCATCGATTGTAACTTTCTTTTCATTTTTTTCCCTATGAAGAACCAACAACCATGTCGTTGCAGGAAAATATTGTTCTCTATTACGAGATGCTGGAAAAAAGACCATCCCTATCTCAAGACTCTCAACATTGAGTGTAAACTATCCCTTACTTCAGTATTTATAATGTAAATTTCCAGCCAAAGTATCCATTGGTTAGGAAATCCATAGAACAGGAACAAGTATCCAACATGTATTTTTCTCGGGATTTAGCTTTTTAATTTTACTGAAGTCCTAGTAACTTTTATTGTTGATCATATATAGCTGAAACTCTTCAAGCTATAGGTTAAATCAATGCACATCTCTTCCCCATTCAGAATCGGTGTTTTATTAACGTTACTCTCTTCCTTTCTGGTCTAATCTTTATTCAATTTCTGGGGGTACAAAGCATCTCAGGTAACTCCTCAATACCAGTGCTTCACCGGCATCAACTCATTGAAATCAACCATATCAGAAAAAGGTACATCAACTTCTTGCCGTGTACATAAAATGTGAAAACGGACCGAGTATCGTCAAATTCAGATTGCGTACATTTTCTTACACTCGTTTTGGAGAATATCAGAATCTGTATGCTGTGGAATTCCCCAGGATCCAGATTTACTGTTGATGGAGGATCTTCTAATGTTTCTTGCACTGGCAGCTTCAATCCTGTGCTGTATTATCCAGTAGCACATCGTTCCTAATGTCGTGATCATTATAGTTGCCCCAATAGCAGTCACCCAAATGGCTAGCCACTTCTCTTCTTCACCAACAACAACAAACGACAAAGCCAAAAAGGCAACAGAGATGAGAACACAGGCAAGCCACATAAGTTTGTTTATCACAGCCATCATCTGTTTCTTGGCCTTGCTCTCTATTACCACCACTGATGTCTGAACCACCACGACTGCTAAGGAGATGAAGAGAGCGATCGAATCAAAGATAAAGAAAATTATGAATGGAGTTGTCGATGCAATATTGGCCTCCCCGAGGGAATGCCCATCTGGAATTTTACTTGTCTCTTCTACATACTGCCCTGGGACAGTGAAAATGGCTGCAAAAGCTACCGTAGCAATCAGAACAGCTACAACAGTTGTCGAGTTAATTGCATTGTTTAGACCTTCTGTGTGCATTTTGTTGAGCTGTTTGGCTATTCCTTGAACACGTTTTCTGGTCAGGCGTGTATGCTCAAGCTGGTTGTGAACCTCATGCTTGATATCACTTACAGTTTGTTTCAGCTCTCTAGCAGGGTTAGGCCCGGATGCCTTAATGGTCTTGGCGCTAGGGACACCATGTTTTTGTAAGATAAGAGCCACTTCTGGATTCCCAATCTTCTCTGCTGTGTCTAGTGCTGTTTCGCCTGATCGGTTAACAGCTTTTGTGTCCGTCATGTTGTTGGCTAGTAGCAACTTAACAATCTGCGATCTTCCTTTTCGGGCTGCAATATGCAGAGCGGTGTTTCCCTTTGTGTCGGCTATATTGATAGAAGACCTATCCGCTTTGATAAGCTCCTCCACCACCTCAACATTAGTTCCTTTCACCGCCATGTGAAGGGCTGTTTGGCCCTTCTTGTCCATTCTGACTGCAATCGCAGGTTCTGAAGCCAAGAGAGCCTTAATGACTTTGACATGCCCGTTCCTTGATGCAGAGTGCAGGGCAGTCTTGCCATTGCTCTTGGCAATTCCAGCGAGGCTGCTTCCCAGTTCCAATAGAAAGTTTACCACTTCTGTATGTCCTTGTGTTGCCGCTGTGTGCAGTGCTGTTGTATTCGATAGATCCACCGTCATCGCTAGCTCCGAATGAGCCTCTGCTAAAACCTTCAACACATCTGTAAAAAGTCCAGGGAAAAAAAGTTAATACTAAAGACGCACTCAACTGATTTTTCAAAGGGTTTTAGACGTACCGAGATGTCCTTGCTTTGCAGCAATGTGGAAAGCATCAAATCCGTTCCTCGCTTTGATCTCAACCAGAGCAAGATCATAGCATTTTATCATCTCTTTCACAATCTCGACGTCACCGTACTCTGCTGCAACATAAAGTGCGGTTTCGCCTGATTGGTTCTGTTTTCCCAACAGCTCATCTGACTCAGACTCTCTGGTTTGCTTAAGTATCTCGACAACTTTGTCTTTGTTACCCTGTCTCACGGCTGAATGAAGCAGAGTGTCTTCACGTTTTCCTGTCAGCTGTTTCGCCATTTTCTTCTTTGGAATAATGCTAGAACCCGCCACAGTGTCTTCTTCACCTTCCATTTTTTATTACAATCACAAAACTCTAAGAAACCCTCATCAATCAAATCTCTTTTCTACAGACAGATTATAAGCTGCACATTCTGATTCTGGTCGATCGATTTGCCACCTTTCATATCTCCACCGAGATTATTTACTATTATATATAAAAAAAGAACATTAAGCTTTTTGAATAACATCAAAGTTAGATCAATGTCACATCTCTACTACGCACGCAGCAAAAGAAAAAGAGACAAAAAAAAAGACAGAAGAAAGATTGATCATACCAGGCCTGGAATGGTCTTGGAAGATATATGCATGAGAACATGTTATTTGGTGGTCTTGTTAAAGGTTAAAGAAGTAGAAAGAGAGAAGACGAAGTGGAAAGAAACAAAGATTTATAAGAAAATGGAATTTGGACATGAGAGGCACATGTAAAAGCAACGTCGATCACTTTTGTTATGTGAATCCATGAGCCAATAAACGAAAACGAATCTATAACATAAACATTTCTGTGCTACTTTCTTGAAAGGTACGTAGTGATCATGACCACCCTTCAATCTTATAAAAATGTTTTTCTCTTTTTCAAAAATCTCTACTTATTGTTTTTAAATTGTTTCATTTAAAGATATCAGGAAGTAAAAAGTAGATTCTTTTCTTAGCTTTGATGTATGATCGTCTCTATAAGTGGTTTTGTCGAATTTAATTTGATTTTATGCTAATAAGTTTTAAATCGTTTTTGTAAGTGCGCTTAACTTTTTAGTTGTTAATTGTCTCTTCATTTTATTTTATTTTTTTTGAAATTTGATAAAAGATGAATAAGATACCAACATAAATGGTACGTTGTATAAATTTCGGGATGATTGATCGGATTTGGAGCTGTCGTAATAAAATTGCTAATTCAAGTGTGTCCTAATATATTCGAATCAAAATTAGTTGAAATAGAAGGGAACGAAAAAAAAAAAAGTTGATATTTAGATATATTTCCCATCCTTTCAAAAGTATATAAAGTATATATCAACAACAAGCTAAGGTGTTTAGTTTACGCTTTACATTATCACAAACGCGAAAGACATTATAACACGATGATGCATGCTTTGCTTGGATTTACTACTTCGTCGTTAATAACGAATAAATTGGTGATGATATGAAAAACGAAAATATACACATAAATTTCCTTTTTTGGTTTTTTATTTTTGATAAAAGATCCACTTTAGTATTAAATATCATATAAAATAAGAGTCTTAGTCAAGTGTGTTTTCCTTATTATATACAAGCTTAACCACATCTAATTCATTAACTATAGTTACAAAGTACAAAAATACATCAAAGCTGTTTCTGTGAGCTTTTAGAAAAGCGAACTACATGGAGGCCAAGAAAGTATTTTAGCAGTTCAAGATCTTTGAAGTTAAGGTGAGTATTTAGCAGTTCAAGATCTAAATACAGTGATTTTTTTTTTTTTTTTTTTTGTGACATTAACCTAAATACAGTTACTGCGTTATCAAAATTGCTTTGCGCTATCATTATGTTATAGTACAAAATTAAACAATGAAATCTCCCTCAGAGGCTCAGAAGGATACAAACCCCTAATTTCTTTGGACCTAAACCTTTTCATTAATAGAACTCTCAAAACTTCAGTCATCTAAATTAAACACTGTGTGGTCGGTTAATAATTTATTGAAAAAATCCAGTTGTTGCAGAGTGATTTATCCTTTGCTCTAAAAAAAGAACGAACATTAAATTTCCAAAACGTTAAGAAAACACAAAGTCTCCGACCCAAATAATAATGGACTTTCCCATATTACCACAAATTATATAAATGGATTTGATTCGGCGCAATAAATATAAATTCATTTTAAAAATAAAAGACAATTACGTTTTTTAGATATACAAAAGTAAGTCATAACAAAAAAAAAAAAGTGAGTCGTGACAACATCACATCTTCTTGCAAATAAAGAAGCCTACTTGTAGGCACAATTAATTCATTCTAACCACTTAAACATGCTGCTTTTATGTTATAATACATCATCATCAGGCCTGGCACATCTCTACTATATTCATTCTGTCACTATTCTCTTATTTCTGTAACCTCGTTTTTCTAATTCCCAAAATTTCAGTCACATAGAAGGAATTTGTATAGTGACCATCATCTTATAATACAATACTTGATCCCCCAATTAACCGGACATGGTGCTGTATACAGTATCAAGATTTTTAAATACTGTGTACGAAAAGGTTAATTCAGTGATAACATGATCAGAAACATAATATGTATTTTGTGAGGTGATAATTCCTTATTTACCCTAAAATAGTTTCCAATACAAACAACTGAAGAACTTGTGAAAAAAAAAGTCAATATAATGATCCATAAGTAGTAGTAAGCATCAGCTGAAGAAATTATTTGTAGTTTTGCTTGTTTTAGGTTTAGAGTATGTTTGAAAAAAAAAGGATTTTTTGTTTCATCATTTGCAGATAATTTATCAATATTCTTGTCTCTGGTTCTAATATTATACTAGTATAGTCAAAGATAATTTTTTGGCGGCTGGATATATTTAATTAAGCAGACATGTGAAAAAAACATTAATTATTTTGGTGAATTTGATGGTAAATATATGGGACCTGAATCGGGTGGTGTGAAATCAATGCGAATTGAATGTACTTCCTTACCAAACCAGCTTTATTTTCTCTTGTTTTCCACCACCAATGCAATGCCGACACATCCGTTTACTTTTCATAATACCACAAAATTGTCATATGTATACTACCTCAGTGTTCATTCTTCTTCTTTTCGATAGGAACAGTGTTTATAATCATGAAACAATAAATTATCTAATTAAGTCTTATATTATAAATTTCCACTTAAATAACTTAACGTTCATAGACATAATTGATTTGCTTGATAGACACCGTACGTTACGTGTGTCATAAAAGATAAATAATGCACTATTTTAACAGCTAAAGTTATTTAACTAAATTGTTAAAAAAAAAAGTTATTTAACTAAAGCAGTAAAGTGGCATGAATATGTAGTGTGACATGCTTTAGTTAGTAACTAGTTAGATGTTTAGTATTTTGCACACATATTAAGACAGAGGGAATATATGATTAATTTTGCTTTTTTATGATTTTTTTATTTTATTTATGACCTCTCATGATTATTTTTCTGATACCTTTTCACTTTCTCACTTTCCCACTCCATATACTCTACAACATTAGTAATTATTAAAAAAAAAATTATTAAAAATATTCATAACATCAATCTTTGAGAGACAAAGATTATTCTCTAAAACATCAAACTATGTGAGACAGAGGGAGTATGTCACAGAAAGCATTATAACATTAAATTTTTATAGGGGAAACACTAAAAAATACTATTATTATTTACCACAGGTATACAACAAATAAACTTTTACACCCGATTTTTTTTTTTTTTTTAAACTTTTATATTGCAGTTTCTTTGTCATTCATATTTTCTTTCCCATCCAATTAGAAAAAAAAAAAAAAAGAGAGAGTGTAAAATGTAACAAATACAAATAAATAAATAGAAATTGAAAGAGGAAAATAAACAATATAGTCACCTTTTGTAGATTTAATTTGCAGTAGCACTGTATATGCAATGTTTATAGTGATTCCAAGAAAACACTTCACATAAGTCCGTCGGGTATCTTGAAAGTATCTTGCTCTTCTTCATTAATCCAACCATACTTCTCAAAGAAAGGATTCAAAAGCGATTTTGGTGGGTACTGATCAATGCAATGATTCCACACATTCCCTATTGCTTCTCCAACATTAAGGTCTCTCACAACTTCCCAAACGCAACTATTGCACTTGAAACCTGCCCCGAAGCTGATCATGAACACTCTATCTCCTCTCTTCAGCCTCTTCTTCGCTTCCATGTACCCCAAAACATACCACAAGCTACTCGCCGACGTGTTCCCAAACCGGTGTAGCGTCATCCTCGCAGGTTCTAGATCGTACTCGCTTAGGTCGAGGCTGTAACCGATTGCGTCTATAACCGCTTTGCCTCCCGTGTGAATGCAGAAATGGTCTATACCGGTCTTGAAGTTAATCCCTGCTTTAATCCCTGCCTTTGGAGCTGCCTGAGCCACGTTCGAGCCTTTGCTAGGGTTTCTACGAAGCTTCTTTAGAAGAAGACACAACATAAACCTCAAGAGCTCGGTCACCGGAAGAATCTTGGGAGTGATCACTTTGAGGTTGTCTACGAAAGCACGAGTCGCAGCTTTTGGAAGAGTCTTGTCTAAGTGGACACCGATATGTCCTAGCTCGTCTTCTTTTTGGACACAGGCGTTGTATGAATCGTCTCTCGCTCCATGATGCGTCCTTACCAAACACTTTAGCTTGAACATGGCTCTTCGACTCAGACTACGCTTGTTCGTCAAGAGAACGGCGCAGCCACCGGAGCGGAACAAACAGTTGGCAAGGATCATGGACCGGTTGCTTCCACTGTACCAGTTAGGACTAAGTGACTCGGAGGTCACGACGAGAGCAAGCTTGTTCTTGTATGTTTTGAAGATGTTTTTGACGATATCTACGGAGATAACACTCGCGCTACACCCCATCGCCGTTAAGTTGAAAACTTTGATGTCATCTCTCATCTTGTAATGGTTAATGATTCTTGCAGAGAGTGAAGGCGTTGAGTTGAGCATTGAGACGTTGACAACGAGGATGTCAATATCCGAAGGTGAGATCTTGTTTCTCTCAAGTACTTTCTCAATCGTGTCTATGTAAAACTCTTCCATCTCCGAGATCGCATCTTGTAGCGTAGGACTCTGTTCACGTCCCTCGAAGAAGAGCCTTGGTGCGTAAGTTTGCTCTCCGATTCCGGAACTAACGATGGCTTTGAGGAGGAACTTGTACTCGTTGAGTTGAAGGTGTTTGTTTCGAAGGATGATGTCACCGCTGAATTGAGTGTTCACCATACGATCATCGGAAGGTTTGTGACACTGGTAGTCTAAGATGTAACAGTTTTGATCTCTCTTGGAGTCTATTCGTTTCCAGATCTTGAAAATAAGATAAGAGATGGGAAGAGATAAAAGCATATAGAGAAGATCCATTGTTTTTTTTTTTTTTTTGGTTGGAGTTAAAAAGAGAAGTGATGATGAGGCTTATAACAAAAATGTATGAAGAGGTAGCCAAGAGTGTTGTGGGATATATAAGAGGAGAGTGGAGCAGGAAAAGACAGCTCTCATTTTTTGACAACTCATGATCCGTCCGATAAATGATGTCAACATCATTTGGTAAATTCTCGGAAGGTTAGTACGTAAGAGACTTAAATTTAATTGGGAAAGTTACATGCAAGGACACAAATTAATGATAAGAAAACTAAAACAATAAGATTGGCACATTGATGTTGGTGTATAAAGTGGACGAGAACTTCGCCTGTCTATATAAATTTATTACTGTCAGAAAGATTCACACACACACACATGCACCAACTATTGAATGGTTATACTTTGACTCCGAGGACATTAATTCAAGTACTGTATATTATATCAAATATACGTAGAATTTATCGTCAAGTTCTATATATAGTTTTCAACTCAACAATGAATAGATGAATTCATGTCTCTTTTAGTTATATGTTATTTGATACTATATGTCACGTAAAAGACTACTGAGTCTCAAGCCCTCTTTGATCATAATAAGTTAACAAAGTAAACTAATTAAACCATTAATAGAGAATAAACTAGTAAAGAGATTTGGGTTTGGGTAGCAAAGTTAGGATTGGCCTAGTAAAATTATATATGCATAAAAAATGGAATTTATTTTGTGGATATACTGGCCACTATCAGACAGCCAATTGTATTCGATTCTCTATTGTTTTCTCAAACATTCCATTAAAACAGCGACTGTCATGCTAACTTGTGTCATACAGCAAGATGACACTTTGATGTGGATGTATATATTAGTATATGCTAAGTCGAGAAAGACTTCGCCTGTGTGCCTATTTATTAAGTTTAAATACACGCGGAAAATTTTGGTACGTCCTGACTTTTCAAAGACTATATATATTTCTGCGACATTTATGATATCAAAGACATTTCTAATTAATTTTTTTTTTCATCTTCAGTTATTAACATCATCCGGTAGAAAAAGAATCATATATTAATTCTATTTAATATCAAAATTAACTGTTGTCTAAAAATTCATGATAAGAATCATAAGCTAGAGCACACGATTGTATCGATTGAGGTACGTTTAGTTGGACCAAAGTTTTGAAGTTTAGATTGAGTATCAAAATCAAGTCGTATGTTTTATTTTATAGATGGTATATATATATGAAAAATGGGTGGTTGTAGATGAAAGAGCAATAAAAAGATTTGGTGAGGTCTGACTATGAGAAGAAGCATGTTTGTGAAAATTATGAACTTTTTGGATGTAAGTGAGAGTGTTGTGATAGCTCATCTCAACTTCCACCTACTTAAAATACGTATTTCTCTTTTGCTACAAAATATCAACGCTTACTCACACTATCTGCGTGTTGCCTACGTCTTTTTACATTTTTTTCTCTTATTTTTAATTAGTCGGCTCAAACTCCTAACCATCTCGTTTAATTCTATAAGACTTTTTTTTTTTTTTTTTTTTTTTTTTTTTTTGGTCAAACTCTATAGAGTTATCTAGTAGTCTTAATTTATATACGTATATTATTTGGACGCAGTAAATATTTGTCAATGACGATCACGCGTTTACTGCGAGTCAACTTGCTCTACAAAAAGAAATAGTCATGTATAGTATTAGTATTTTCTCGGTTTCAAAATATAGAATGTTTTAATTAAAAATACATATATTTAGAGATATTTATTTTTAAAAAGTTCAATTAATTATAAACAATATTGCATAATATAAATATTTATAAAATATTAAATTAATTTAAAAATTAATAAAAACTTTAAAACATCTTATATTATAAAACAAGAAAACATCTCTAAAATATCTTATATTACTAAAAGGAGAAAGTGTTAGTGAAAGAGCTAAGAGTAGTTTTGAGGTTCGTTCTAATAACGATATAGTTAATGTTTGCCGGTGTTTTTAGTTTGTTGGTCATTTCATTTCACAAGTCGTTTGACAATTCTTGAGATTATCCGATCCAAAGAACCAAAACTGTCGATTCGATCTATTTGCTAGCAAATGGAGGGATGACATTGGTTCACAATCATTTACGTGATTAAAATTATTTATCATATGTCTCTGTCACTTTTTTTTTTTTTTTTTTTTTTTTTTTTTTTTTTTTTTTATGTCTCTGTCACTTAGCCTTACTGTGATTAAGTGACCGTTGAATATTCTGAAGAACATTACTTTCAAACCTAGATTGTAGGCCATATATAATAATTACTACTAGAGGTTGAGAAAATTAAATTACTGATCTCCGCATGAAAGTTAAACTTTGTTGTTATACAAACAATCGGGAAAAAATGAGTAACTAAATCAAAGAGACTATCAAAATTAAACCAAAAGGAACAATAATTGAAATCAGGTTATTATCTGATCATCATGAGAGGGATGAGGTTCATGCATGACAGTGAGATATTTGATAGTATGCAGGCAAAATATGGACAAGAAAAGAACCAGTATGTTGAGATGTTAAATCTGAGGACTCTTTTTTTTTTTATATTTTATTTTTATAGTGAAATGTTAACATGCATGGTTTTATTTTGTTTTCATGAGCATAATATAAGTCTAATTAACATGTATGTTGCCACTGAAAATTAAAGACGATGGTAGATACATCGCGTGCGCAAACTGGTATACGTCTCTCCTATGTTCTTTTCATATACGGAATACTAAAATAAATCATCATTAAAGACATATTCATCTAACTACTTAACTTCCAACCACAATTTTGTTTTGTTTGTTTTCTAATTTTTGCTGCGGCGAATCATGACATTTTTTTTTAGCAACGAGCCATATTGTTCTGTCGGTCATCATCTATCATAATTCATCTATACAATAAAAACTGAATGTGTTTCTCTCCTATGTTGACACCTCAGCTTTTTAGTTGAAGGAGGAGTTGACACATCAGTTAAAACAGTTAGCCAATCAAATTATAAGAATTAATACAGCTCAATATTTTTATCCAATAATAATCTTTCTCAATTCCACATCATTCCTTCTGATTTCTGTTATGGGCTCAGCCCAATTGCAATAGTGTACAAGAAAAACAGTAAAAGAACCCAAATAACATGTGTATGACAACTGAGAAAGGTAACCATTAAAGGACACAATGTTCTTTAAACATCTTGGTTACGTATTATTTGTAATCTAACATCATTTTGGCAGTTTATTTTATTCTGAATTACAATCCGCACTATGTGCAGAATAAATAGTTAATAAATAATTTTACTGTAATTTATATATACAAAATCTATAATATTTATCGGTAAAATTATTATTTGGGATCTAAAATTTATTTGTGTAGTAGATATTCTTTTGGTTTTATTTTGAGTATATAAAATTCTTGTATAATAATTAAGATTTAACTTATGCAAATTATTATAATATGAATTTTATATTATTTCACCATATGAATCAAAAGTTCTTAAAATTTTATGGAAATGTAAGTAAGTGATTCAATTAAGTTATAAAAATAAAAGAATTAAATTTTGGGTGTCATTTAAAAATATATATACATTGGTATGTAAATAAAAATACTATTAAAAACTAAGGACAAATAAAGAAATCATTTCTCGAGCTTTGTGAGCGCAACATGGCAGTATTTTTGTTTTTGTGAGAAAACTTATGCATATAAGAGATATGAACTAAACTAGAGTAATCTCTCAAGCGTGATTGGAGGATAAACTCTCTTTCTGAAGCTTATATAAACTAGAGTAAATTAGTTATGTATTATCAAACAAAAATTCTCATATGTCTATTTTATTGCTTATATATTTACTATATGATTTCTTTTCACAGTGATGATTGCAGTGTTTGAATTTTGGCGTGTGATAACAAAGGTTCCTTGCCTCTCAAGATTTACATATAATAACACCAGTGACAAATTAAACAATGTTTAAGATCCAAAACCAAATGTTTAATTTAAGAAAAACTAAATCATCTATAACTTTTAAAATAACTTTGACAATTAACATTATTGTTGTATACACTTTAATATAAGTATAATATTTAAATAATAACACAAAATCAAACTAAAGTAAAAATATGTCTATTTACTTTGACATACGTGGACTTGTTGTAAAAAAGAATAGGTAATTTACAAAAGGAAACAAACAAATAATAACGTAACAACAACACAAACTATATAAACTTAGATTATTAAATTTGTAAACTACAAATAATACACCACACAATAACACTATACTATTATCTCCAATAATAATAGGAGAAAAAAACAGAGCATATAGTAGAGTTAAGCAAATTATACGAGTAAATGATTATAATAACGAATACTACGGAGTTACAAACCATTGTAGGTTTTTTCAGTTCATTTCTATATCTTAGCATTGTGTAAACCATAATATTCATGATTGATATAATTCCAAAAAAATTAAAATCATACTTTGAATATCAAATGTATTTCAAAATAACATACAGAGAATATAAAATATAAATCATACTAAAGAATAACATCCCGCGGCATCGCGCGGGTCTAACCTAGTTTATTTAAAATATCTTAAAAGTCAATGGAATATCTTTTCCACAAATTTTGCCTACAGTAAATTATCCTTTAGCAAACTAGTGTAATTTAAGTGAATTAATCACAAATTTTATAAGAATATGTTTTTGAACAAATATACTTGAAATACATCGCATGGGCTAGGCTACCCAACGATAAAAGTGCATGTTTGACCACACACCTCACAAAGTGTATGTTCCTTAATGAACTTACTAATCATCGTAACATTTAAAACCAACCCAGCCTTTTGTTTCACAGTTGCGATGGTTTCTATTCGACTACGATGGAAATCACTAAACTAACCAAACCCAATACAAACATAAACTAGGAGCCTAAAACCTACTCTCTCCGTTTCAAAATATAGGATGTTTGAGTAGAAACACGTATATTAAAAAAATACTTTTAAAAAGTTTAACTAATCATACACAAGACTGCATAATATAAAATATAAAATTAATCCAAAAGTTGCATAGAAAATTGGAAACATCCTATATTATGAAACAAAATTAATCCTCTAAACATTCTATATTATGAAACGGAGGAGTATATTTTATGGGTTTAAGAAAATAAAAGGTTAACATAAAGAAAGAATGTGATTTAGGCGTGAATGTGAACAAACACGTACGTACAAACGAGCACAAGTACACTCTGGAAGTGGCCGTGGCCTCTTCTATATGTTAACTAATAATTTGAAGCCTAAAATTGGTATGGGCTTTTTTAGACTAGGACAGGGCTATGATTCCGTTGTTGACCAATCAATATATAAAAACTGGAATTTAAATATAATCGTTCGACTAAACCACGTTGTCGTTGTTGTTGATCCAACAACACAGTTAAAGCTTAAGAAGTTTTACACGAGAGCGAGCTTTTTTTACATGGCGCAATGCTTGACATCCGTGTTGGCAATGGCATGGCTAGCCACCACATACTTGTGAGTCTTTGATACGGGCACGCTTCTTCCTAAACCAATATATAGGTCGGTTATGTAATTATTAAGATCTTCAGGGGTAAATCTGACAATCTTCCATGACCCGACCGGGTATTTTTTGTAAAAACCCGTATACCCGGGCATGAGCTTTGTCGCCACGGAGGCTTGGATCTCTCCTCTCAGTTTCGGGTCGGGTACGACCCAAGTCTTGTGTTTCTTGTAAGCCTCTTCGAACGCTTCGTTGAACCGTCTCAGTGCCTCCTCCGCCTTCGCTTCCGCCGTCTTATCTCCGGGGAGCGACGCTATCACATCTCCCCACGCCTTTTTCTCGTATTTCTCTAGGTACTGACTCACCTTCACCTCGTGGTTCGTCACCCAATCGTCTCCGAGTACGATTCTGAGATTCGATGTACGGACCTTGGTCACAACGTAGTGTAGGTTGTTACCTAGGAAGAGATACGAGAGAGCCGAGTCGTTGTAGAGACGAGATTTGGCGTCGATTTTGCAGAGCAAGACGAGAACCAACCACGCGAGTCTCGCCGCCATCGGAGATCGACCACCACCGGATCCTGGATTTTCCTCGCCGCTGCTGCTGAAATAATCCTCCGGCAAAGGTAACGATGACTCCTTGAGAATCGTGGCGAGAGAGTCGCTGTAGTCCGCGAGGAAGACGATGAAGTTCATCACATACCTCGTGAGCTGATGAACTCCGCCGCCAGGAATCGCCGATTTCGACGATTCCTTCGTAATCGACGTTTGGAACTCCGTCATCATCGCGTTCACCGATTCGGAAAGCTTCTGTAGAGACTCAGCCGCTTGTGATCTGACGGAAGCGGTCGAATCGTAGCTGAAGATCTGATCGATTTTGGGGATTAGGTTTAAGATTGTTTGGTAAACGTCGAGCGTTGGGAAGATCTTCTCCGCAGTTTTTTTCGATTTCGCTATGGTTAGTGAGAAGACGAAGAGGCTCAACGCGCTCTGTAGCGTAATCTCGACGAAGCAAGACTCAGCGACGGAGACGGAGGAGAAGATGTGATCGGATAGGATCCGTTCTCCGTTGAACAGAGTGTTGATTGCTACTGTCGTAACCCTAACCCAGGTTTTGATCTTCTTCTCGAGAGTCTCCCATTCCAGTTTCTGCATCTGCGTTGAGGTTAACTTCTCAAACCCTAGGCGAGTTAATGCCTCGTCGATGATCTTTTTACGAAACTTCTTATAGATTTTAACACAATCTTTCTCGTAACCTGAAGAGATCATGCAGTTTGCTATCATCTTCAAATCCACAATAGCATCAGACTCTCCAAAATCAGATGAGGATGATTCGGAATCAAGCTCGTTATTATCATCAGATGAAGAAGAATCAGAAGCGTTTACATAACTTGATCTCGTCGAAGATGTGTTGGACTGATCAGAAGACCAACCGGAGACTGATTCAGGATCCAAAAACCGGTTATTGGATTTCATAACCCGGTAAAACTCTTTCTCCAAATGCTTCATAGCTTTGCGCATCAAATCCTGCCCTTGAGCAAGCTTAGCGGAGTCTGGATTCACCACAACCGTACTCTGAATTGCGTATTGTAACCTGCCGAGAACCTCGAGGAAGCGTCTGCCTTGTAGACGGTTTTGGGCGGAGAAGAGGGAAGAAACGATGCAGGAAGATGAAGAAGAATCGTTTTGGTGTGGAGAAACCCATTGGGTTATGAAAGCGTCAACTGCATCCACACTATCGCCGATTAGAGACTCGGAGAAGCCCTGTGTCTGTTGCTGCCGTGGCTTAGAGGATTTTAACAAGGCTGAGGGTTTCAAGAGCACCATCGCTTTCTTGTGTTTGAAGAAATGAGTCTTACGGTGTTGGGGGTATTTATTCAGGCATATTTTGGTTTGTTGTTTTGGTGGTAAGGCTTTTCAAACGAGGTTCTGTTTCTACGACTGTTTGTTTTTTTCGAACCACTGTTTGTTTTTTCTGTTGGAGCCGTTGGGTCGAATAGTCCATCAAAATGTACACGCTGGTCGTCCCTCTTTTTCTCTCCTTGTTGTTTTTAAAACTAGGGAAATATAATATAATCGGTCGATTTTGCAGATTATGCCAATGGTCTATGACTCAATTCCTTGGTTGTGCCACAAAATTTCTTTAATCTGAAGATTAGAGGCAAAACAAACAAGATTGCATAGTTTGTTATATAAATATGGGTCAACGAATGTTGTAAATAACTGTTTTCTGTTTTTGTTTTTATGTAAAATTTGAAATTAACGTGGGGGATTTGTTTTCAAATTAATAGATTTTCACATTTTCTTACATTTAAAAATGACAAAGAACAAATAGAGAAGAGGGAGAAAAAAAAAAAGCTAGTAAGAAAGATAAACGGTGCACTCCAGAACAGTTTCGAGTCCATCTGTGAACCGTTGCGGCTGCTGCTGTTGGGTCCCGGAGGCACCTGTGAAAGTCTTGACAATGGCGTATCCTCTCGCATTCATATACTTACCGGTACCACCCATGACTCCAAGATGAGATTCTGATGTCGCTGTTCTATGTATACCAAAGAAACTGATGCTGTCTTCATAACCACCACTCTCAAACATAGCCGTGAAAGCCATAGTCTGGCTGGTTCCATCAACGGCGCTCGCCACATAGAAGCCCTGGGCTTTACCAAGCAGACCGGACCCCAGTTCATGCCCTTCGGTAAGTTCGTTGTCTATCACCGTCAGTGTCCCAAACATGAGCATCTGAAGAGACGAACCCGATGGGAGCTGGCCACCGTTAGCCACAGGGAGACCGTTTAACATGTTGTTTCCGTTGCTCTGTAGGATGTTGGAAGTGGTTCCGCCAAGCCCGACAAGAAGCGGAACGTTGTTGTTATTCAGGATTCCATTGTTGTTACTGTCTGTTGGAACACCGTTACTAATAGGGAGGTTTGCGCCATTGGTCTTAGCGAATGGAATTTGGCCACTGAGGGCTGCGTTTGCAACGACTCCAGTCACAGCTCTGGCTGTCGGATTTGAGCCCCCGAGTATATCATGCATGAAGAAAACCAAAGTGTGGTCGGGAGCTGAACCACCAATCGCTGACCCGGCACCTGCTCCCTGACCCGTAGCTGGGGCACCTGAACCGACAGTAGGCAATGGCCCTGAACCTGCACTAGGGAAAATACCAGAACTAGCACCCGGTAAGGGACCAGAACCAGTGGTGGGTAGAGGACCAGGGCCAGTAACAGGCAAGGGACCCGCACTAGCAACCGGTAAAAGGCTAGAACCAGTGGTTGGTAGAGGTCCGGGGCTAGTAAAAGTAGAAGTCAAGGGACCTGAACCGCCTGAGGCTGGACCTGTACCAGAACCAGTGGTTGCAGGAACTGAACTAGGAATGGGAAAGAAGCCTGAACTTGTGGTAGGCAAAGGGACCAACCCAATATCTTCTTCTTCATTAAGAAGCCGACCAGCTGAGACAAAAGTAATGGCGAGGGCCAAAACCAGGAGGAAGAGTACCTTGCAGTCTGCCATCGAGAAGGACAAAAATTAGAGACTAAGATTGTTAGTTTGAGTTTTGAATTGAATTGTTTTCACTTGTCATGTGAATTTATATAAGTTAATGCATTTATATATAAATGAAGCTATATTGGTGACATAAGAAGATGTAGTTGATGAAACGGAGTAGGTAACAGCTTGTCCATTATATGTGTGGTTTGGTTTAAGGAGAAAACATTTTAGAAAAAATCCCAAAAAACTTATGCTATAACTTCAACACAAGATCTTTAATATATATATCAACTTAGAAGCCCCACCAACAGTGTAAATCAATCTTAATAAACCAATTCTGTAAAATTTTCCCCTCAAAACAAATTTCTTAGAATCAAGAAGGAATTAAATTCATCCACACTGTTCCAAATTAACTCAGGAATAAAACAAGCATAAGAATCTCTCACCTTTTAGAGGTCACGCTTAGATAGATATCACTTCTGACAAAGCCTCAGAACAAGCTCCTCCATCTTTGATACAGAGATCACAAAGTAGATTTTCCCAAGCACCAGATCCAAAGCTTAAATTTTTCTTTCCCATCAACTCTAACACAAAGCAAGCATGATCCAAGTTACCACCTTTAATCAGCCCAGCAACCAAACATACAAATGTTGCAGGTGTAGGAGAGTGTCTGCTTGCAAGCATTGCATTCAAAACATTCAACCCTGAATCAAAATCGCCAATACGACAAAACCCGTCAACCATCATACGGTACGTAGCTGCATTCGGCTTACAACCTTTCATCTGCATCTCAGTCAGCATTCTATAAGCCTCGGGGACTCTACCCTCAGCACAAAGATGGTTCACTAGAATATTATAGATCACAACATCTGGTTTCATCCTCCTTTTCTTCATCTCTCCTAGTAGAAGCTTTGCCTCATCTATTTTTCCTCTCATTCCAAGATCACTCATCAAAACCCCATAATTCACAAGACCTGGTTTACACCCACGATACTCCATATCAAACATCAACTTCTTAGCTTCATTGTACTCTCCTTTACAACACAAACTTTTCATCAACAACCCAAATGTAACAGCATTGGGGCGTATTCTTTTCTGAATCATATCTTCAAGCAAGCTCTTGGCCTTGCCCAAATCGTTATTCCGGCATAAGAATCCAATCAGGCTATTGTACGTCACCACAGTCGGTTGAACTTCCATCTCAAGCATTTCATCGAACACCTTACATGCAGCTTCCCAATCGCAATTATCAAGAAACCCTTTGATCAATATGTTGAAAGATACCGAATTGAGACGTAACCGCATATCCTTTGCTCCGTGGAATAAGCTTTTCGCCTTTTCCAACTCGCTGTTATCGACGAGAACGTTGATGAGTGTGTTCAGGGACTGAATCGTACGAACACAGTCGAAGGAGGTCATGTTGTGGAAAACATTGACGGCTTTATCAACAGAACCGGCTTTACCGTAATGCTGAATCAACGCCATGAAGAGGGATTCTCTGCATCGAACGTTTCGGTATCGGATTAAGCGGAGGATTTGGTCGACAGCTTCGAAGTTACGGGACTTGGCGAGCTTGTAGATGAGAGAAGAGTAAGATGGGTAGTCGTGTCGGAAACCCATTTCCTGATAATGGTTGAAGAGAGAAAGAGCTTCGTCTGGGTCTTCTGTCTCTTTGAGATCGGTGAGAAATGGTACCTCCTCCCATGGCTTCCTTGTGAACTTGTGTGTTGTTGGTTCATCATGGCTGTTGTTGGCTTTCTTCGTGGGTTTGTCAGGTCGAGATGTGTGGTAATGTTGTCGAGACGCGATGCTGCGATTGGTGATTAGTAGAGAAGATAGTCTTCTTCGCATTGGATTCTCTTCGTCTTCTTCCTTTGCTCTGTTTCAGAAAAAAATGAACGTATGTGTATGTGTTGTCCAAACTCTGATCGCTTATATATACACATAATTTGTTAAACAATTGTGTAGCACTACATATTTATCTTGAAAAAGTTATTGAATACTTCTATGAATTCGTTGTTGCAGTACAATTCTACAATTAATAACCACAACAAGATTCTATCTGAGCATTGTTACTTTCCTCGTTTATGGTGGTTCTCATCTTGCAGATCCAAACGATGGGAATAGATGACCAATGAGGCTTGTAAACGTTATCGATTGTCCTTGTGAGTCGTGATTCTCATAGTTTGGCCTGAGGGCTACAATAAAGATGACAAATAGGAACAGAAATTGTAAAACCTCTAGAGACGAATTTGGATTAAGAGATGAGGAACATTTGTTTGGTGAGCAAAGTACCATGGATGTGTGTTTTAAGATGGAAATGGTGCTGTTGCTGTTCTTATGGTCACGCGATAACATAAGTCTCACGTGTGGGATGTTTTTCCATGTTTCACCAAGAGCTGGTTTGGTTTTACCGCCTTCTCCTCCAGCACCCACCGTGTGGTTTGTCACCTTCAGTAATAGTACAAAACGGTTTAAACTTTGTAAGCACAAGAACACACACCCAATGCCCTGAAACTTCATTAATACCAGTATAGCGATGCTATGTTCATGTGCCAGCTTCTTAAGCATATATCCAACGGCCACCATCAAAGCGCGTCCTGCACACACCGAGTTGTGACTCATACTTCATAATCACCACCTCATCTGTTAATTTATTTAGGTGAAGAAAATGTGATGGACGTACAAGGACATGTACCCTGTGAGCCACTGCCTCCAAGGATTGGGGTTATCAGAGAAGATATTGAATCAACAACTAACAACCGTAACCGGTGTTCATTGACATTCGTCTGCACCTGAAATAGATAGATCAAACAAATGGTTAACACTTAAAAATAGACGTTGAAGAGACATTGAGGACATTGCATCTTTTAGCCAGCGTAATACCTGCGATCTCAAAGTAACGTTTAGACCTTGCAGCGTCTCAAGCATTGTGTAGATGTCATAGACTGTGTGACATGATATTCTGCTCATGACTTTCTGCACATATATGTTTCTCGTACATAAGAGAATTGATGACTGGTGACTAACAAGATAGGGGACACTAGTTGCCAGAAAATAAACCTGTCCTAAAGAAGTATCGGAACTTGAGCCAAACTGAGAAATGCGTCGAGCAGAAAAAGAGTTCCCCGTGTCTAGATATAAGACTCTACCATCATGCTTCTCTGTCACGCTTGCAGCAGCTTGCATGCAAAACTATTCATCCATAAGAAATCACACATATGTAAAGAGAGTGCGAAAAGGGCTAAGCAAAGGCAACAAAATCCTTCTAGGAACGGTTTCTATGTCCTACATTCTTGGTTGCAGCTTAAAACGCTTGAATGAAACAACCACCAATCACAAGCATACAAGTATTATATGATGTGGCAGTATGAAAGGCAAAAGTATTTAAATACATACTTGTGTTTTACCAGAAGACGAAGGTCCGACAAGTTCTGTAACCTGACCCTCACGGAACCCACCTTTAAGCAATGAGTCCGTCCCTCTGTCTCCAGTCGATAATGTATGTTTATTACGTTGTAGATCCTCCAACAGTTCCATACCATTCAACCATGGGTGACACTGACGTTCTACCAAAGAAAGCATGACAGTGATACCCTGAAGAATCCAAAAGGAAGACACGTAGATATATATACCTGAGCAAATCGACAGAAACGCTCAGTATATAAAAAGCTTACCTCTTTCAATCTATCTGAATTTGTCTGTCGATCAGCAAATGCAGTAAGTACTTCGAGATCATGAAGAAGGAAATCCTCAACTGCAATTTATAAGAAAAAAAAAAAAAAAAAACCAATTCTTTAACAGAACACAGAAACAAAAGAAAAAGGAAAAAACGCAATTCGTCGAACACCTTACGCGCAACACGATCAAATATCCAAAATCCAGAATAATCTTCTAAAACTGGACTAAGAAGTTTCGTTTCCCATGTTCATATTATTATGCCAATCACAGTCGGATTCTAGGGAAATCAAACAGAATCAATACACGAAAACGAGGTACAAGAAGAGGAAGATGTAGTAGAACAGAACCTGTCACGATTCCATGGGAGGCGCAGAAATATCGGAAAGAGGCGTCGATGATTGGGTTCTCCTTCTCCAGATGTTTGAGAGGCGCCATTGTTACTACAGTACACCTTCACTTCCCCCAAATTTGTGAACTTCATCAGACTTGGGAAAAAGAACCAATCCAATTCGCCTCCGGTTCGGTTTCACAAAACCCAGACTCTAAATCCGGAAACCGGTTAACCTAACCCAACTGCTTTTATGTTACTATTTAATTAGTTTAAAAACTTGAATACATATGTTTAATTCTCACATTTAACACATTCTAAAAACTTGAATACATATGTTTTAGTCAATGCATTAAAATCTAGTCAAAAATCTATCTCTATATATATTGTTTCACCTTACTTCAACATTGCATCATCAATATTTAATACATTTTCTAAGTAAAAAAATACAGAAACAACCAGAGAATTAGATCAAAAGAGTTGTTAAGGTTGTGAAACATGAAATTCATAACATTAATGTTCATCGTGTTTGTTCTATCATATGCGGCTCCAATATACGGAGGAGTGGCTAAAACGGTATGCAGCGTGACAGAACTTGAACCATGCTTACCAGCCGGACAAACCGGAAGCCCACCAACGAAGGCATGTTGTGAAAAATTAAGAGAACAACTACCATGTATTTGTGATTACTTTCATACCCCAGCGTTTTGGCCATATTACAAATTTTCTAGATTTATTATAGAGGATGGTTGTCACCTACCTTTTCCTTATTGTTGAAGTTATATCTACTAATTTATAAAATAGTCATTGATAATTGACCACTGAAATCTATGAATATTATGATTTAACCTTATTCAATATACATTGTATTTCGTTTTCTTATATAGTTTAGAAAAGCAAAACATAATGAGTAACAACAAAAAAAAAAAAAAAATCATATTTGGGAATATATATATAGATATCTAATCATAAAAAATTAAACATTGTTCATGAGAATTCAAACATGTAACAAAATTAAGGTTGTGAAACATTAAATTCATAACATTAATATTCATCGCCTTCCTTCTATCATTTGTGGCTCCAAGAGGAATGGCTAAAACGGCATGCGACGCGTCAAAACTTACACCATGCTTACCAGCCACAACACTCGGCGGCCCACCACCGAAAGAATGTTGTGTAAGATTTAGAGAACAACAATCATGTATTTGTGAATTCTATGGATCCGAACAGTTTTTTCCATATCTTAAATTTGCTTATACAATCATAACGGCTTGTAACATACCTTTTCCTACATGTAACTGATCATTAGAATCTATGAATATCATGATTTAACCTGATTCCATATACATTGTTTTCGTTTTCTTATATAGTTTAGAAAAACAAAACATAATGAGCAACAAAAAAACAAATAATCACATTTAGGAAATATATATATATATATATATATCTTAACCGGAAACCGGTTAACCTAACCCAACTGCTTTTATGTCATTTAATTAGTTTGTAAACATTTTTTTCTTTTTTTCTTTCTACCTTCTAATTATTATTTTATTTATAATTAGATCTTTTAAGAATTAAAATAATTTTTTTTTCATTAACAAAATCAAGTGTGGATTAATATGGTTTGATTTCCTTATGATTAAATGTTTCCAATTTATATAAATGATTTGCTTCCAACTTTTGATTGTTCATTTATAACTATGTAACTTAA
Organism: Camelina hispida; assembly: GCA_023657505.1. NCBI lineage: Eukaryota > Viridiplantae > Streptophyta > Magnoliopsida > Brassicales > Brassicaceae > Camelina > Camelina hispida. The sequence continues at coordinate 3,117,660 of CP094631.1, forward strand.
TTAAAAATAATTAAGTTCTAACATGTTTAGATCTTATAAATTATATTAATAATATATGTAAAATATAAAATGCACTAAAATTTGTTCAAAAAAGCCAAATACACTACCTTATTTGGCGGATTGCAAAGCATCTCCATCTCTATATATATTGCTTCACCTTACTTCAACATCTCATCATCATATCTCAAACATTTTCTAAGTAAATAAATAAAGAAACAACTAGAATTAGATCAAAGGAGTTGTTAATGTTACGAGACATGAAATTCATAACATTAATATTCATTGCTTTCGTTCTATCATGTGTGGCTCCAATATACGGTGGAGTGGCTAAAACGACATGCGCCGTGACAGAACTTCAATCATGCTTACCAGCCGCACAAACCGGAACCCCACCAACGACGGAATGTTGTGGAAAATTGAGAGAACAACAATCATGTATTTGTGATTACTATAATAACCCACAGCTTGAGCCATATTTTAAATTTGCTAAAAGTATCATAGAGGCTTGTAAGATATCTTTTCCTAAATGTTGAAGTTTTATCTATTAATTTATAAAAGTAGTCATTAATAATTGATCAATGAAATCTATGAATGTCATGATTTAACCTGACTCAATATTCATTGTCTTTGTTTTCTTATATAGTTTAGAAAAGCAAAACATAATTAGTAACAAAAAACAAATAATCACATTAATATATATATATATATATTTTTTAATCATAAAAATTTAAACGTTGTTCATGAGAATTCAAACTTGTAACAAAACTAGGGTGTAGTATATTTATTTTTCTATCATGGTGAAGATCGTCTAACAGTTTCATGCCACTCAACCATCAATACTGAAATTTTATAAAAGAAACCGCGAGAGGGATACGTTAAAGAAATCCAAATGCAAATATGTAATTGTAAAGCTCAAAACTTAGTCAAAACATGCAAACAAGTTCCAAAGACAAACATTCTGAAACAAATCCGACTATATAACTAAATTTTTTAAAAGCAAAACAGTATGTGACTTGTATAGTTTATGCCAAAATGGCAAAATACAAACCCTTTCAAGAGTACAAGATCAAATATCAAACAACACACTCTCGAATACAAGCTTTTCAAAAACTGAAATCTTTTACTAATGAAGTAAGGGAACATTAATTATGGGACTAAGAAATACAAGAAGAGGATGATGTAGAATGGAACTTATGAGAGGCTTTTGAAAAAAAAAAACTTATGAGAGGCGCAGAAATCTCAAAAGCAAGCGTCAATGATTGGATTATCTTTCTCCGTATGTTCTAAATGCGCCAGTTTTCACCTCACTACTCAAATGTGATTTGAAAGATGGAGGATTATTGGATAAGAAAATTTCAATTAGTGTCAAATTCGTTTTCACCACCCAAATTCTGAATACCGGTTATTCAAATCTAAATCCATAACCAAGTAAACCCAAACCAACAACCATGTAAACCTATTATTTCTTCTTTTTGTTTATCTACCTTATTTAACTTAATTTATTATTTACAATTAATATTTAAAGATTCACCAAGTTTTTGCCACCTTTTAATATCACATTTCTATATAAATAATTATTGTATGAATCTGAAATAAATACTTTTTGATAGTTAAAATAATTATGCAATTTGTTTTATTTAATTGCAGTTCCAAAGAATTGCCTACATGTGACACAATCTAAATGTGTTTATACATTTTTATTATAAAAAAAGTTGTCACTAAAAAGAAAAGAAAAAAGGAATACAAAAGACACTAGCTAAAAGCACAACTTGCCTATTGTCGAATATTCCTCCATCTCTCAGACCCTCTATATATTAGCTTCACCATCCTTTAAACATCTCATAATCATAATCTCAAACATTTTCAAGCAATCAAAATAAAGTTATACATAAAGGAGTCATTATAAGGTTACAACTTACAAGACATGAAGTTCATTACATTAGTATTCACTGCCTCTGTTCTGCTGTCTATGGTTCTAACGAAACCAATAATTTCAAGGGAAGAAGTGAAAGCGGCATGCCATTTGGAAGATCTTCAAATATGCAAGCAAGCAATAATAACTGAAAGTCCACCATCGCCAGAATGTTGCAAAAAATTGAAAGAACAAAAGTCATGTTTGTGTAAATACTTAATTAGTCCACCGATTAGTCAGTATATTGGAGCTGCAAAAAGAGTCATAGCGGCTTGTGGCATACATATTCCTAATTGTTAAAGTTTCAAATATTAATAACATAATTTATAATGTAATAATTATCACAATCATATTTGATAATTTTAATCATTCGGAGTTTGTCATGTCAAGGTTCACTTGGTTTTTTTTCCTGAACGTGGATTCTAAACCACAAGTATATTTTCTTTAATGCAATAGCAAAAGCCATCACAGTTGAAGTCTTTGAATACATTGTGTACATCAATTTCTTCTGAAAAATTAGAAAGAGGATCTTTTAAGCTAAAATTACCTGCTGCCTTTATAGATAAAGCATCCTTGTTGTTGTTAATTACATAAAAGTAATGCTCACTAAATAAACCTTGAATCAATCAACATGATAACTGAACCAGACTGCTGGCATGGCATCATCTTCTCGTATCAAAATTTGAAAGCAATTCCATTTATATGTACACGTAAATTTCTTTGAAATAGTAAAAAAATAATGTGTCACACATATATGAATCTAAAATACTTTATTTAGTTTTCATAATGTACTTTAAATTTGGTACATAAATTACATGTTATTTTTTTTTGTAACGGTTTACATGTCATTTTTTGTAACGGTTTACATATCATTATATATATATATATATATATATTGTGATCATTAATTTTGTTTTTTTAGATGGATTGATTTTTGCAATAATTATTGTTTTTTATTTTTAACTAAACAAATTTATGTTATTTTTTTACTATTTTAATATTTAATTAATTTTACTTAATTAATTTTTATTTATTTTTAATATTATTAATATAACTAATAAATATGCCATGAATGGATATTTAAAAATAACATTTTTGATACAAAAATAAATATATAGCATTGATTAGGTGGATCCTGTGGAAAAATAAAAAAAGATAAACGTTACCTTGATATTATATGTCAAGAGTCATATTATTGATGATGTTATTGAGTACAATCGAATGAGTATTCTAGAGATACAATACACATTATACTAGAATATGACCCGTGTTAGAGCACGGGTTTAAATTTGCTCTTTTTGTTTATTTGGTAATTTTTATTCAAAATATCGTATATTTAATTATTTTATTTGTTTTGAATGGTTTTTTTTTATAGAATACTATGGCATGAAATCATGTATTGAATATAGGGGTGTCAAAATGGGTAACCCGACCCGACCCGACCCATACCCACATGGGTTAGAGACTTTTGTGGGCGGGTTCAACCCGGCCCATTTATTATAATGGGTTGAATTTATATACCCAACCCCAATTATTTAAAACCCAATGACTAAATGGGTTATATGGGTTATCCATATATAAATAAAATAAAATGAAATAATTGATATTAAATCCATAATATCTTATTATAAAATAGAATTATAAAACCAACCAAAGTTTTCAAGCTTAAAAAGTTAATATCTAGATATTAAAGAAAATTTCACATTCATTTTAGATCATTGATATATATATTATTGTTTACTTTTTTTTTGTTTTTAGCAAAGTAGAAAAACTTAACATTTATTTTAGATATTTTACATAAATTAGTTATAAAAAGAAAATATTTTACATATTAATATATATATATATATATATATATTATATGCATATATATATTAATTTTGGTTTTTTTGATCAATCCATTGGTAACCCATAACCCTAATGGGTTTACCCCGATAAACCCACGAACCCATTGGACGAACCCATCAAAACCCATTTATTTATATGGGTATAAAAACTTAACCCATACCCATTAAAATAATAGACAAACAGGGTAAACCCATGGGTTTCTACCCATTTTGACCCGTCAAGAGTCATATTATTGATGATGTTATTGAGTACAATCGAATGAGTATTCTAGAGATACAATACACATTATACTAGAATATGACCCGTGTTAGAGCACGGGTTTAAATTTGCTCTTTTTGTTTATTTGGTAATTTTTATTCAAAACATCGTATATTTAATTATTTTATTTGTTTTGAATGGTTTTTTTTATAGAATACTATGGCATGAAATCATGTATTGAATATGACTTATGAAAATAACATCTATTCTGTAAGATATATTCTACTATATCTATATTTTGACCCGCGATATAACGCGGATTAAGTTGTGTGACAAAAAAAATAATTTTTATTTATTAATTTTATTTGATTTGTTTAGTGTTTAAAATTATCTATTGTATTTTGATTGTTATTCTATGATTTAACCTATAGTATAGCACATATTAATTTTAGGACTAAATATGTAACATATCTTTGTCAAAATTATCGTGACCGAGAAAACCTACCAAATAACATTATTTCAAACTTAAATTTAATCTGAAAAATCATATTTTTGAATTTTTAACCCGTGCTCTAGCAAAAAATTATATTTCTTCAATATTTTCATATTATAGTGATATATTATTGACCCGTGCTATAACAAATCAAATTAGAGTATTTATAATTTTTAACTTTTTGATCTATCATATATTTATGATATTCTTAATAACATCAAATTCAACTATTTTTAATGATTCCAAATTAAATTATTAAAAAAGTTTATTATAGGATATAAAACTATACAATTCAACAAAAGAAATATATGAAAGGAATTTAAATATTCAAATTTTGACCTCTTACTTAGTCAAAATTTTCTGATAAAGTTAGGTAAGATTTTATTTTCTAGTATAATCGGAAATCAATTGTAATATATGGAAGAGTTATTAATTTCTGAAATTTTTTGTCTATATATGGTTAGTTAAATATTCATTGAGATTTTATTTTATTCTTTAGGATATCTTTTTTAAGAAGTTCATAATCTTATATCTATATAACCTATCAAATAATTAATCTTAGTTATAACCTACATTAATATTATATAGTCTACCAATTTGAAGTTGTGTACTTCCCTTTTATAATTTTTAACTTTTTGATCTATCATATATTTATGATATTCTTAATAATATCAAATTCAACTATTTTTAATGATTCCAAATTAAATTATTAAAAAAGTTTATTATAGGAAAATAAAACTATTCAATTCAACAAAAGAAATATATGAAATGAATTTAAATATTCAAATTTTGATCTCAGTCAAAATTTTCTGATAAAATTAGGTAAGATTTTATTTTTTAGTATAATCATAAATCAATTGTAATATATGGAAGAGTTATTAATTTCTGAGATTTTTTGTCTATATATGGCTAGTTAAATATTCTTTGAGATTTTATTTCATTCTTTAGAATATATTTTTTAAGAAGATCATAATCTTATATCTATATAACCTATCAAATAATTAATCCATATAACCTATCAAATAATTAAACTTAGTTATAACCTATATTAATATTATATAGTCTACCAATTTGAAGTTGTGTACTTCCCTTTTATTAAAAAGGGGATGATAAGATCCTGATGTGAATCGAATGATGATATTATATGATATACAGATACAAGAGATTCTAGGGTATTCTAGAGAGAGTAATTACAAAATCATATTTACATAAATAGAAGATATTGAATATCAATTAGAATAAATCATATGTCATGATTTATCTTTGATATTATATAGATAGATATTGCCTAAAAGCAAACTTACCAATTGAAGGACATTACTCCATCTATATAACTTTACCATCCTTAAACATCTCACAATAGAAAATCTCAAACACTTTCAAAGCAAAAAATAAAAAAGAATTAGAATTGGGTTGTTGCAGTTGCTTAAGTTATAAAACATGAAGTTCATCATTACATTACTGGTCATTGCTTTTGTCATGTCGTCTCTGGCCTCGACCAAAGCAATGGATGTTGGAGTTTCGAGGGAAGATGAGAAAGTGGCTTGTGTCGTGACAGATCTTCAAGTATGCCTACCAGCGTTAGAAACCGGAAGGCCACCATCTACAGAATGTTGTAGAAACTTGAAAAAACAACAGTCGTGTCTATGTGATTACATGAAAAACCCATCTATTGATAAGTATCTTAAACCTGCTAGAAAAGTTTTCCATGCTTGTGGTATGCTTTATCCTAGTTGTTGAATTTTCAAATGTTTATAAAATAATTACCAATGTTAAAAGTTGAAGTTATCAAAATCTTGTGTAATGATGTTGATCATTGGGAATCTATAAATGTGATGGTTTAACTTGATTCAGTATGGGGTTCCTTTTGTGTTTATATATATATCGATACAAAACGTAAAGAAGCTATTCACGTACGGTGGCCAATCTTATGGATTTGGTAAGGCCTTGTGCGTACTGTCCCGTAAAAAGCCGATATAAATGTGGATCCTAACGAGAATTCAGAATTGTATATCCATGTGCGGTATGGATCATAAAATTTGTACACTCTCAAAGCATACTAGAAAGAGACACTAATTTTACACCACTAACTATAGTATCCTATTCATTGTCATGTCCGAGACTCTAAATCCCCGTTAACCGTAAAGGCATAGTTGATATCCTAATTTATGCCTTTATTGTTTATTTTCTATATAAATTTTCACCGTCCTGCTGATGAAGTTCACAATAGTTTTCATTCTGTTGTTCCTTAATTTCAATTTTTTTCTATGGCCACGCCCAAAGTAGCAGCATGCGCTGTGACAGATCTTGCACCATGGGAAAAAAGTTTAGCGGCTTGTGATGTAGCTATTGCTAGTTGTTGAAATTCTAAATATTTATAAACTAATTCTGAATGTTATAACTATAAAAAAATCATATGCAGTACTAACAATGTTGATCATTAGGAGTTTATTATGTCATGGTAAATATTAACCTAATTCAATATACTGTTTGTTTGTTTGATAAAAGAAAAATTATTTAACTGTTTTGTTTTAGTCTTTTAGATACCAGCTAGTTGTTCAAATTTCTTTTCCATTCATCACACTTTTAAAGCTTAGATTCCTTCAAGGATGGGGATCTGAGAATTTTAAATGTGCAAATTTCTTCAATGCATAAGATTAGCGTTACATTAATGTTAAGTCCTCTTTGAATGGAAAGAGTTCTCCACCTCCGGAGTCACCTTAAACGCCGCCTGCAGAACCTATGGTGACAAAGCCTCCCACACCGATGTCATTCCAGCCAAATGTGTGAAAATTGGACTGCAAAAAAACACGAAAAAATAGTTTCAGACTTTTTTTTGGTTTTATTCAATCTAGAAACGCCTATGAATGTTTGACTGATTTTTTAATTTAGACCAATCAAACATTATAGAGCCACCAGTTTAGTTTTACACCACTAACTAGTATCTCCATATACATTGTCACGTCCCAGACAGCCAGATTAAAGTCCCCCGTTAACCATAATTTAAAATCAAACCCCGGTTAACCTAAACAAAACAACCTGTAACTATATATGTGTAAAAATCATTTTCTTAATTTTTATTTTATAGATTCACAGATCATTGACTTCATTTTTGTCATATTACTTTCCAAATTAATTTATTTGTAAGTAACCTTCGAAGACTTACATAGATTTGATTTGAGTTAATTCAAAGAAATGCCATAAACAGTAAAAAAATTTAGTCAAAATGCCACTTTGTTCACTTCTTTTCCACAATGCCACAATCCTCACTTAAAAAGACATAAATACCCTTTAATGAATACTATGCTGTTGATAGACAAGATACATATGACGGACAAGATGCAGATGATAGACAAGATGTGGATGATTGATAAGATGCCGATGATGGACAAGATGAAGATGATAGACAATGTACGGATGATAGACAAAATTAGGATGATGGACAAAATTAGGATGATGGACAAGATGATATGAAAGATGCCGGTGAGAAACTCAATTCTCCACCCTCATCCACGTCATCTTTTTTGGGTCCACCATCCTAGACATCCTCTTTTGGTCTACCATCCTCTATGCTATCACTTTGTCAATCATCCACATGTTCTTTTGGTCCATAATCCTTCACATCTTCTTTTGGTCCACCATCCTACATGTTATCACTTTATCCATCATCCTCCACGTCATTTTCTTCTTCATCGTCTTCTCATCCTTCTCCCTATCATCTTGTCCATCATTTTCTGTATTATCTTGTCCATCATCTGCTTCTTGTCCATCATATTTATTTTGTCTACCATTTTTATCTTGTCAATCATATTTATCTTGTCCGTCATATTTATCTTGTCCATCAAACACATCTTATCTCATCCTTCTCCCTATCATCTTGTCCATCATTTTCTGTATCATATTGTCTATCATCTGCTTCTTGTCCATCAACCGCATCTTGTCCATCATATTTATCTTGTCCATCATCTTATCCACCATTTTGTCCATCATCCGTACCTTTCCCTCCAAAACCATGAAAGAGTCACAACTTTCCCGCTTGTTTGCTTCATTATTATTACAAGGGCAAAATCGTCTTTTGACATTATGCCATAAAGTTATTTTGTGGCATTTTCTTTAAGGTTTTGAGAATGTGGCATTTGTGAAAACTTTTTTAAAAAATATGGCATTTTTGGCAAAAATCCCATTTGATTTCATATATTCATATCAAACCTCTATATATAAATTAGTATTATTCTACATATCCATTGATGATTTTGATTTCCTTACAATTAAATATATGGAGATTCTTAAAAATAGCACCAAAATAAGTTTTTTTCCAAACTTAGCACAACACCTTTAAAATTCCAAAAATAGCACCAATTAATATTTTAAAATTAAATCTTAAATTCAAAATACTAAATCCTACATGTCAAAATTATACCCTAAATGTGAAATTGGGAACCCAAACCTAAAAAACAAATTTCTAAAAATTAATTTTAAATATTTTAATGTATTAAATAGTGCTATTTTGGAAATTTATGGAATATGTGCTATAATTGTCCATAAAACTTGATTTTGTGCTATTTTAGGGTATTTCTCTTAAATATATAATAGACACTGTTTCAAATCTTGAAAGTTTGATTCCAATAATATGTGTTACATATAGATTTGAAATGCACTGCAATTTAATCTAAACTAAAGACATGATACTCTACCTTAAACACACACTTTCCTATTGCAAAACATTGCTCCATCTATATATTTCATAACCAATCCTCAAACAAATCTCATAATCTATATTGCTCCATCTAGAAATTAAAGGAAGTTTTAAGATACAAAACATGATGATGAAGTTCATAACACTAGTTTTCATCGCGTTTGTTATCTCAACTCTGGCTCCAACAAAAGCAGAGGAGAAAGCGGCATGCGCTGTGACTGATCTTATACCATGTCTATCAGCAGTACAAGGCTGGAGCTCACCATCAACCGAATGTTGCATGGTATTAGAAGATAAGCAATCTTGTTTTTGTGATTATTTAAAAGATCCACGGATTAGTGGTCCATATTTGTCAGCTGCTAAAAATATTTTAGTGGCTTGTAATGTACCTATTCCTACTTGTTGAAAAATTTTAAAATATTTTATAAAATAATTCTGAATGTTATAAAAATCATATGCAACAATGTTTCATCATATGGAGTTTCTCACGTCAGTATAGTGTATTATGCTTTGTTTTTTTAAGAGAAAACTTAGAAGACTCATCATATATAAAATGCTTTTTATTTTATTTTATCAATGAGAACAAGAACCGGTCCAGAAAAACCCCAAATCATATTAAAAAAAAAAAGAAGATCCAAAGATAAAAAAAGAAAAGCTGGTTCTTGTTCTCCTTTACTTTCTTCTTCTTCTTCAGTTGGAAGGAGGGAAGAAAATGGCGTCTGCAGTCCTCTTTGAACGGAAAGAGTTCTCCACCTCTGGAGTCACCTTAAACGCCGCCTGCAAAACCTCTGGTGACAAAGCCTTCCACACCGATGTCCTTCCAGCCAAATGTGTGAAGATTGGACTACAAAAACACAAAAGAGGTTTAGTTGTCACAAACTTTTTAGTTTCATTCAATGAAAAAAACTCAAAAGGGAACTGTAGAGGAAAAAAGGCTCTTACTCAGGAGTAGTGACAATGGAGAACCAAGACATGCCATCAGAATCAGCAATCTTTGAAACCACAAAGAACCTTGGCACAATGAAGAGAGAACCAGCTTTGATATGAGTCTCAAGAACTCTTTTCCCATCAGCACCAACCACCTGGACTCTTCCACTTCCACCCACAATGTAAGTCACCTGAAGAGCCGAGTCACAAGAGAAACCAGGGGAGCACATGGAATGTGCATCGATCCGAACAAGATCAGCTCCAAACCCAACCTCTCCAACCAAAGGAAGGTTCTTGGTGTTCAAGACAACAACCCTGCCTCCATCCTTGATATCAACATCAAGAGGAGCCTCCAAACAGTTCAAGACAAACCCTTCACGGTGCTCCTTCTTGGGCTGTGGCATCTTGAAACTCGCATCAAGCTTCACAATACCATTACCGGTTTGAGAACCAACAAGTTTCTTCACGGTGTTCTCATCAAGGTCCCAGGCTCTGCCTACAAACTCAGTTGAGAAACCGGTGAAGATACCGTTTGAGCCAGTGAGATAAAACTCAGTGAACTGTCCTGCTTTGTGACCCTTGTGGGTTTCACCGAGGAAGAGGATAACAAGCTCGGTATCCTGGTTGTTGAACCACCATGTCACCACACCAAAGGGAAGAGCAATCGAATCACCTTGCTTGATTTCGATCACCTTCTCCTCCTGCTCAGGTAGGACAATTCCAGCAGTTCCAGATCCTGAAATCAATATCACAAAAAGGTAATAAAGTAAGAAGCTTTTTAATTCCTTACACGCTAGGTTATTAGATCAAACGATGAAAACGTGATTAAGCATAACAAAAACAGCAAAAGACTACTCCTTTTCTGACACACACACACTAGTCATGATCTATTTTGACTTATCATATTTCTCACTAACCGATCATGCAAGAATCAAATCAGCTTAACAGATCGTTGAATCAGGATCACAATAAACATAAAGTTTACAACTTTTTGAAGAAACAAGGATCAAAAACCCTCAAAAACCAAAGCAGAGTTACGAAATCGATCAAACCCAAAATACAAAAATACATGAATCGGAATAAAGTCGACAACTTTATAGAAGAAGATCAGAAAAAAAAAACGAACCTTGAAGAACATAAGCGACCTTAGAGGAATCAGAGTAACGAGGGATAGCGAAGCCATGCTTCTCAAGAGCTAGCTTAGCAGCACCAATGTTACCCTGTTTAAGCATCGGCAACTCTTCTGGACACCAAGCAAAGTACGATCCACCATCTCCTCCGTACACCTTCTTTGGCAGCTTAGGTGAAAGATCCAACTCCATTTTTTGTTTTCAAGAGTAAAAAAAAGAAGAAGAAGATTTTTTGGTAAAGGAGGAGTAGTCAATTTTGATAATGTGATGATGATGTGAGTAAAGAGATGCGACACGTTAATTTATAGGAGAGGCTAAAGAAGAGAGTGCATCCGTTACTAAAACAGAGACTGATTCGGCGAAAACGAAGTGGTTTTTTTTTACTTGTGGATAATTATCTTAATTAACGTTTTAATCCAAGTTTTATCCATTACTTTATTCCCACGATCTTATTAATTAATTACGTTTCTATATAATTTATTGATTTTGACTCTACCAAATGAAGATGCCATTAGGAGAAGATTATTCTTGTTAATCCATCACGTTCTTCGTTTTTTAATACTTTTATTTAATACAATAAAGATATTATACCAAAAGTGCTAGTACTGTATATAGGATAAAAATCGAATCCTTTGAATATTTTTGTTATAGATTTTTTTTTTTTTTCAATATTTCAAATTATTTGTTTCCAGTTTAGTAATCTTTAGATTATGTTTTCCTTTTTTTTCGTTACCTTAGGATAGGATTAAAAAGGCTGTATTGAAAAAATCTTATCTAATCTTTTCTTTTGACGTCATATATCACACTGTATGCTAATCAGTAATCACTGATTTTCTTAATTATTTGTTAATTTTTTTAATGGATGGGATCTGCTGACAGGATTGTATATTATCTAAGTTTTTAAACGTAATTTTCTTATTGTCAAAAAATAAAATAAAGGATTTTATCCAGTCTGTTTTAAAATTTTATTTAATTCTCAAAACAAGCAACGTGATGAATAAGTTGAAATTTCTTTGTTTTTTAAGGATTAGTTTAACTTAATTAATAGTAATATATATTTTTCAACGGCAAACGAATTTATTTGTACTTAATTATTATATCAAACTCTTATATATTCCTAACGCTTACCCCCACAAGAGGACATTTAGGCCCATCATTGTCATTTCTTAGAGGGCTTTCGCAGAAACCAATTCACATGCCCATGTGAAAAAAAATGTAGAAAAAAAATAAGTGTGGCTGCTGGGATTCGAGCCCAGGTCTCCACGGCCACAACGTGGAATTCTTACCACTAAACTACAGCCACTTGGTTGGCTTTTAGTATCACTAATATGAATTTAACTACAAAACTACTCTATTTATCTCACGGTTATGCGAAGTCCCATCTCCTTAGACAACTGACCTAAATCTTGTATTTAGTAACACTTTTATACACTGACTGTTAGTGTTGGTGGTTTACTTGTAAACTCAAACACGAAATTTGCTTTAAGAAATTGAAGACCTTAAATTGAAAAATGTACAAAATCATATCAAGTCTAACGTCAGTAACGTATCCTTTCCACCAGCTTGAGACAATGACTTGGTTAGAGAATAATATATATGCACGCACGTTTCATAAACGGAGAATATATCTGGAACCCGATAAAAAAAATTGTACAAGATCACAACCAAAGTGATGTCAGATTAGCCGACCGCCACATGTTTTAAATTGTTCATATAAAATACGTGGAGAGCCTACCAACATAACCCAATTGCCAAGTGTAAATAATAACACTGAGCCAGTTTTGGTAACCTCGTCAAATAGACAGATCGAACAGTTGGAAGCAGTCCAATGAGAAACAACTAGGCAAAGAAAAGAGAACCTCACTTTCTTTCTACTTTCGTGTGGCGAGCAACCCATGTTACTCGTCTCAATAATTAATACTACCATTTTAAATATATTTTAACAAAAGTGAAAAAGAAGAAAATCAAAAGTAGTAATAATGGGTCTCAGGTCAGCTAAGTTAATGGTTCAAAGCATATGCTTTCGAAGATCCTCTCTCAACGACCACTTTTTTGGTCTATAAACCCAAAATGAAACGTCTCCTCTCCATTTGGCTTCTCTTTTGATGAGGTCGTAAAGGCCAATATCAACAATGGATGCTCCTCATCAAACTTTCCTCTCTCTCTCTCTTTTTCATCTCTTACATATCTAATTACATGAAGTGATTTCCGAGCTCACGGTGCCGGAGATGAGATGAGGCGGCGGCCGAGATTTGGCCGGAGAGGGAAGAGTGATCCGTAGACCATTTTCTAATAAGGTGTGATCGATTTTATGGGAGAAAACTAGAATTAGAAATTGGGCAACTATGTTCCTTTGGCAGTTTGTTCTTTGTTTCTTGAAGAGTTTTCTTTTTGTTTCCACGATTCTTGATGATAATTGATAACAACAATGATTTGTCACTTTTTGTGTCTTATTTGGTTAATGAAATTAACAATTCTATATGAACTCTCAATGATCTCAAGTATTGAGGGGCTTTCGTACTTCACAGCTGCTCTATGTAGTATCGTACGCTTGTACCTAAATGTATGTGATGCGATGTAATTATGAATTAAAGATAAAGAATGATTCGGTAATTGAATTGGTCGAGAACACACAATATCACTACGAAGATTATTTTGTACAGTATTTAGAACTAAAGTTACAGAGATGAGCTGTAAATCTAAATGAAGCGTAGTGAGTTTTGCAGTAATTCAAGATGAAGAATGCATCCGAAGTCCAAATGAATCTTAAAGAGCTTCAAACCAAAAAGAGTAATTTTAAGAACTATCCATCAAAAGTTAACACAAAATTCGAAAGAACAACAAAGGTAGTTTCAGAGAAAATGGAGGACAAAAGTTAAAAATATAACTCAATGAAAATCTCTTTCCCATAAATAAAACTTCAATAGAAGAAGCCGAGAACCTTGCCTCCGACATTCTTCCTTCTGGCTTCTTCATGGTCCATAATACCAGCAGAGGTAGTCAGGACGATGTAACCAAACTGCAAAATTCAGTGGCTTAAATCCATTAATACCATTGAGACAACAAGTACACAAACTACTAACACTGATGGATGTATTGGGACAGTATGCAAAGTGATTCTACAACATTCTCAAAGCTTGATCTTATAGTTAATAAAATGCCATGGAAAAGTGAGTGAGAAGAGCGAACCTGTCTAGAAGGGAGCAAACGGGCAGTCCAACCTTCAATTTCCTTGACACCAACATCAAAACGTGGGCTGATAACACCACACTTGTTCAACCTTCCGTTCAATTCAACGACGATCTTGCCAGATCTGTGGTCATCGACATACTCAAACTCACCGATGTAACCTGCATTTGATTGGTAACCAAACAATATAAGGAACCGACACCAAAGAAACTCTATGTAAAAAGCTAATGGGAGACATCATCATTACCGTGCTTCTGCATGACAATCAGAAACTTGATAATGACTTTTGAGGATGGCCTGATCATGACCTGCCTCTTGCCTCGCTTCTCAGCATTGTACATGCTCTTGAGAGCATCGTTAAGAACACTGATTCTCACCATCTTGCCCTTAGCTCAATCCTCTACTATACAAGTCAAACAGGATACATTAGCTTGAGTTATTATAATTAAAAAGAAAAAGCCAAATAACTAACACAGACAAAATATGCAGAGCATTTAGCTTCTGATCTTTGGTTCAAAACAGATACGATCTTACTGTAAGTAGTTCATGATACAATGCACAGAACTAAGCATCTAAGAACTTGTAAATGTAAAACGAAATCACTAAAGGAAATTGACACAGAGGTCTCATGGTTACACTCCAAAGAGAAAAAACGAAGCTAAGACTGACGAATACGCAAGCGTTCCTAAGTTCACTATGAAAATGCTATGTTACATCAACAGAACAAAACAAAAAACTCTAAGATCCTAAATTCTCTGAAGCGAAAGAAGAGACTAGACAAAATCAAGAACAATTAGCAATCGCTGACTTCTGAAAATTCTATAAGGAGATCAGAGAGTCTGAGCGAGTAGTATAGTGAAGACGATTGTACCTTTAAGATTTGGAGCTCGAGAGGCTGAGGCAACTCAGTGACGGAGAAAAGCAAATAGAGGAAGAAGAGAAGGAGAGCTAGGGTTTTCTTATTAGATTTTATACTAGAGAAAAATTATAGAAACCAAATGAAATGTGTCTGATACGATTCGTTTTAAGCCCAATGGGCTTCTTTATTACTCGACCACTGAAGCCTGTCAAAGCTATGCGTTTTGGGCCGGATGAGTGATTGATATGTGACGAATGCGCTCTCAGCCGTCAGATCTCATTTAACAATTCATCAATCTAATAAATTATAATTCTTACACGTCAGTTATCCGCGTCAAGTGCTTCTAACCAATAAAATAGAAGTACTCATTCTCTCGCTCTCAGCCGTCAGATCTTATTTTAAAAAGTCGATCAATCTAAACGAATGATAATCATCCACGTCAACGATCCTCGTGAAATGCAATTAGCCAATAGCATACGACGGTTCCTTCTCTATATAATCTAAAAACCCTCGAGAGATCTAAACAACCACCACTACTACAACAACTTATCCGATTAGTAACTTTACTCTATTTCCCCAATCAAGAGTCATCAGATCGAGATAATGGCACCAAGAGCCGAGAAGAAGCCAGCAGAGAAGAAGCCCGCCGCAGCGGAAGAGAACAAGGCCGCCGAGAAAGCTCCAGCAGAGAAGAAACCAAAGGCCGGAAAGAAACTCCCACCGACGAAGGAAGCCGGTGACAAGAAGAAGAAGAGATCGAAGAAGAACATCGAAACCTACAAGATCTACATCTTCAAGGTGCTGAAGCAGGTTCACCCAGATATCGGGATCTCGAGCAAAGCGATGGGGATCATGAACAGCTTCATCAACGATATCTTCGAGAAGCTTGCTCAGGAGTCTTCGAAGCTCGCAAGGTACAACAAGAAGCCGACGATTACTTCTCGCGAGATCCAGACTGCTGTCAGACTTGTTCTTCCCGGTGAACTCGCGAAACACGCCGTCTCTGAAGGTACCAAGGCCGTGACCAAGTTTACCAGCTCTTGAAGGAATTGGAATTTAGGGATTTCGATTTGCTATGTAGTAGGGAATTAGATGCTTTGGTCGCTTTTAAGTTCGTAACTCTTGTTTATGTATCTAGGGTGATGGTATGGTTGTTCTTTTTAATTCACTGCTTTTATGATAATTTGTAATGTTTTTCATTTCGATTTAACCAATTGAGATGATGAATTTGCAATTTCTTATTTGAAATATATATCCTTTGTTATCCATAATTTAGCCAAGTATTGCTCTTACATACCTAAAAAGAACAGTGTCCAATTCGAACTTGCAACTTCGTATTGTAGTTGGGAGACATTGAAATGGGAAACAAAATTGAAATTAGTAAAGCTTAGTTCTCACGAATCGTAATCGTAATCGTCATGTCACACAGAGGTCACAAGTAACAGATTTAGGTGAACGGCACTTAACATTAATGAAGAGTTTTTGGTGAACCTACAAAAAGCATAATTCACTATCACAAGTGTCATAATCAATTATTAAATTTCTTCTATCCTACTTGAGTTAGATACAGAACCAAATATCTGAGTTCTGAAGAAAAGAAGAGTTTTGGTTCCAGATGATATTGTTTATATAAAAAAAATACAGAACAACACGTCTCTGAAGCCAACAAGGCAAATAATACAAACCTCTTTGTTAATTAGTAATTGGTGAAAACGTGGGAGTCTCGAAGGGGAAGGAGAAGACCCGGAAAGGAAGGGGCAAAAACGAAGAGAAGAGTTCAAAGGAACGGGTTACTTCCGTAATTAAGAAGTGTTTTTTTTTTGGTCTATGGGGGAAGAGAAGAAGAGCAGTTAGTTAAACGTGCAAAGAAGAGCAGCTCTTCCTCCCATTTTGTGCCAAACACATAAACCGCGCACGCACCCATCAAACAAGGTTTGGTTTTGGTCATCCTCATCCATTCCCATTCCCATTCCCACAATCTTTTCGTTTTCTCGCTCGCAAACAACAAAACACCTTTTTTTTAAATATCTTTTTCTTTGATCAAGATGTATCATCGTATTCCGTCGTTAATGGAGCCGTTTCTACGGAGAGTCTCGGACCGTTGGCCGGTTATCGCTCAGGCTGCCACGTGGACTGTTCTCCTCATGTTCACTGTCGCCGTCGCTTCGTTTGCTCCTGAGATGGCGTTTGTGTCGACGGTGTCGTCTTCCTGCGGAGGTGGAGATGGGTTCGTGAAGATACCGGTGGATTTTGCTGGGGAGAGTCTGTGCGTGCCGTCTAGCATGGTGAAGAGATCGCGTTTTGATTTGTTTGTGCCTTCGATTTTTGCTGCGGTTATGGTCACGGCTTCGGCTTGTTTGATCCGATCGTGTATTGGCACGGAGAATGCGGATCATTTATAAAAACGAAAACAAAAATTGTAAAGTATTTAATAATTTTTGTGTTCAGTTACATAAACAACACATTCACCGTTTCCTTTTTCCAAATTCAGACATTATAAGATCCTTTGTAGAAATATACTGTATGACATTCTTCAAAATTTTAAAATAGAGAGTTACGTATCTATCTCTTAGATCCGACTTAAACACAATCAAATGGTATCCACAATTCCGTTTTGGCCATCATCGGATATGTCACCATTGGACTATATATACCTTGTAAACATTATAACCAAAAGGTCCAAAACATTATACCTTGTAAACGTTTAATTTCTCTATGGTTGGTTATATAATTTGGTCTCTTTCTCGGATTCCAGCGTTTAAACACTAACAACGTCTTTTACAAACCCACTAACTTGGTCATCATTTTCGAACCCTCTATTGGCTTCAGTATCTCTGTCTGCGGTAGATATTGTCACACTGTCACAGAATTAATGTTGCATTATAATCCCTTGAAAATGTAATTAGTATAAAGTATACATAATACACACAACATCAAATGTCTTACTCCTGTTGTATAATATGCGTATGTAAGTAAATTGTTGAAAAAATGAAACGAAACTAAACCAAGGTTTTTACTTTCTTACTCGTAATTAATTTGTTACTACTAGTAAGTTGCAAATTTACACAAATTAATGCTACATGTCAATGGAAAATATTTTAGGCCCAAAATATTAGAATGAGTAGAACTGTAGAAGCAACATCAGGGCATCCTTAATGGGAGAACTCTTTTTTGTGTTCTTAGATTAAATATATAGTGAAAATAATCTAAGATTAGTTGTTAAGATCATAGGTAAAAAAAATGGGAAAACTAATTATGGTGTTCTTAGAATAAATATATTCTTAAACATTTTTAAAAAAACACAAAGTCTCACAAGTCTACACCAGCATAAAAGTGTTGGATTCTTAGACTACTTGATCCAATTTAAAGTTAACCCGAGCTCCACTGCATCTCCTTTAGCCACTTTCACCACAACACTATCTCCTTTAGCTCCACTCGCATCTTCCCTCTCCCATGTTCCCCACGTCAAACCACCCTCATGTTCCTCACCCAAAGAGTTAGCTGCAACTACTGTACTCACTGTCGAGGTTTGATAGAACCACCCTCATGTTCAGCTAGAATCGAGTGAAAACAAGATAAAACAAATTACGGGAGTGAAAGAATCGAATTCAGTGAATAAAGAATCAAACAGTGGGTTATAAAATGGGTAGGAGATTGAAGACCATACGCATCGAGAGGTTAGTGATGGATCGAGGAGCATAAGGACTAGGAGCATAAGGACTAGGAGCCTTGAGTATCTCGTGCGACGTCGATGGCTTCATTGCTTGTGCTTGAAAGACAACATAAGCCACACTTTAACCTCGCCTCGTCAACGTTTGCCTGTACATATATATAATCAAAATCAACAAAACTCATTGTCATGACTAGTCAAGCAATTGATTAACATTATAGGATCCAATGAAGACTCATTACTCTGCATAAACATGTTCTTGAAGATGACATGAAACTGCGAACTCTCTTTGCCACGGTTTGTAACTCCTCTGCTAAATCTTCTCGAAACTGATCAAATGTGTGTTGCATCCTTTGTTGAATTCTAATGAAGTCTGTTTCATTTGCCCTCCGCAATAAGCCAAACCTGGATAGGCGAGTACATACCAAATGCAAAAATATATAAGTTCGCAACTTCGCAACTTCTCTCGACTTGCAACTTCTTGCAACAGCTCAAAATATATAAGTTCTGCAAGTTCACTACCAGCTCCTAAAAAACACACAAAGTGTGCTTCGTCGAATCATGGACTTTAACAACACTCACGAACACGGCAGCAAAATCCCAAAGTCAAAATTTAGATGAATTACTACACAACATGGAGACAACTAGATTCTGAAGATCAAAACAAAATTTTCAAACAATTCGGGAAATTGCAAAATCAAAATCCTAGTAAACAAAATCAAACTAGATGATCATGCCAGAGAAAGGAGACGACGACACAACGGATCGGAAGAAGCTTTCGATTCCGGACATATCAATCGACATAAATGAGAAATTAAACGGATCGTCGAAACCTTTGCAAAGATCGATTTCAACTTGACTAGAGCTCTCGATTTGAGTGTTTTAATCGGAAGATTTTCGTGTTTATACGGCGATGATGAAAAAACACTTCTCCCTTATTTTTTAACCAATCAGGAGAGGAAAAATTTAGAACACCCTTGGATCAGTTCGAACCAAGATCAAAAATATTGATCTAAGCCCAAATTTACTTATTTTTATTATTTATTGGAACGTTTCATTAAGGATGGCCTCATACTGAAACAGTGACAATTGGGCTTCAAGAGCATATCTGCTACTTATTAAAGAGAGAATATATCAGGGAGACGTCACCCTCGTCAGAACGGCCCTGCGATTGCTTGCAGCGGGAAGTTTCTTTCTCTCTCTAGCTCCTGAATTGCTTTGGCTTCTCCATCTTCTTCAACTCGATTGATTGTTCCCTCCCGTGCTTGCGCTTCTCTTGTACCATGTAATCCTTCTCTTTGACTCAGATCTCATCCTTTAAATTTTATAGTATAGGACTGATTCTCTCTTTAGATTCGTCGATCCAGTCTGATGATGATGATGATGACAATTACAGTTTTCTAATTGAGTTTCTTAGAGCGAAGTTTTTCTAATTTCTCAGCAATTCAGAGGATCTCTTCTCATATTCGTTCTCAATATGATTTATTTTTTTGTGGATAATTGCAGTAAGAACCAGTAAGCTTTGGCGATTTTAAATTTAACGAATCAGTCTCTGCTGCGAGTGGGAATCCATGGGGAAAGGATCAGAAGATCTCGGGAAGAAGGAGAGCTTGAATTCTACACCCGTTAATTCGGATACTTATCCTGCTTGGGGTAAAGATGTAGGCGAATGCGAAGAGCATTTCGGTGTTAGTCGTGAGAAAGGGTTGAGTACTGATGAGGTGTTGAAGCGACATCAGATCTATGGTTTGAATGAGTTAGAGAAGCCTGAGGGTACTTCTATTTTTAAGCTGATTTTGGAGCAGTTCAATGATACGTTGGTTCGTATTCTTTTGGCGGCTGCTGTTATTTCTTTTGTATTGGCCTTCTTTGATGGCGACGAAGGTGGTGAGATGGGTATCACCGCTTTTGTTGAGCCGCTTGTCATTTTTCTCATCTTGATTGTTAATGCCATTGTTGGGATCTGGCAAGAAACTAATGCCGAGAAGGCTTTGGAAGCTTTGAAAGAGATTCAGTCTCAGCAAGCTACTGTTATGCGTGATGGGACTAAGGTATCCAGTTTGCCTGCAAAGGAGCTTGTTCCTGGCGACATTGTGGAATTGAGGGTTGGTGATAAGGTGCCTGCTGATATGCGTGTGGTTGCTCTTATCAGCTCAACTCTGAGAATCGAGCAGGGGTCACTAACAGGAGAGAGTGAGGCAGTGAGCAAAACCACCAAGCCTGTAGATGAGAATGCCGATATTCAAGGAAAGAAATGTATGGTGTTTGCAGGAACCACCGTTGTGAATGGGAACTGCATATGCTTAGTTACAGACACTGGGATGAATACTGAGATTGGAAGGGTTCACTCACAGATTCAGGAAGCTGCACAACACGAGGAAGACACTCCTCTGAAGAAAAAACTTAACGAGTTCGGTGAAGTTCTGACTATGATCATTGGGTTAATTTGTGCGTTAGTGTGGCTCATCAATGTCAAGTACTTCCTCTCCTGGGAGTATGTTGATGGCTGGCCCAGAAACTTTAAGTTCTCCTTCGAGAAGTGCACATATTACTTTGAGATTGCTGTAGCATTGGCAGTTGCTGCGATTCCTGAAGGTCTCCCAGCAGTTATCACCACATGTTTGGCTCTTGGTACACGGAAGATGGCGCAGAAGAACGCTCTGGTTAGGAAGTTACCCAGTGTGGAGACTCTTGGATGCACTACCGTTATATGCTCTGATAAAACAGGAACTCTGACAACCAATCAGATGGCTGTTTCAAAGCTTGTTGCTATGGGTTCTAGGATTGGAACCCTTCGATCTTTCAATGTTGAGGGGACCTCTTTTGATCCTCGAGATGGAAAGATTGAAGATTGGCCTCGGATGGATGCAAATCTTCAGATGATCGCCAAAATTGCTGCCATATGCAACGATGCTAGTGTCGAGCAATCTGATCAGCAGTTTGTGTCTAGGGGCATGCCTACTGAGGCAGCTTTGATGGTAAAACGGTCAACTCAACTTGCTTGCACCTTTCTCTTCTTAATTAAACAGACTTATAAGATTTATTTTGTTCATTTTTGTCCAATTTCAACATGTGTTAAGTTAATCTGCATTGTTATTTCTATTGGTGTTGTTTGTTTCATTGAGCAGGTTTTGGTGGAGAAAATGGGATTTCCCGATGGATTAATGAAAGCGTCGTCTAGTGGCGATGTCTTACGTATGTATTCTGAGTTTAATTTGTTACTCATGTTGATTAAATTTTACAGATGCTAAACTTCTGTATATTCCTTTTTCTAACATTATGAAAGGTTGTTGTCGGCGATGGAGTGAATTAGAGCAACGGATTGCCACTCTTGAGTTCGACCGTGACCGGAAATCAATGGGAGTTATGGTGGATTCCATCTCAGGAAAGAAACTGCTACTGGTTAAGGTCTGTTTTTCATCATTTAGTATATATCTATGATTATATGGCTTGTGCTTTGGTTCTCATGAATGGATGTTATTAGTCAAGAAAACCATGTCCCCCTCTTTTTTGAGCATCTAAGTCACCAATTTCAAAATTTTCAGGGTGCGGTAGAAAATCTATTGGAAAGAAGTACACGTATTCAGTTACTTGATGGTTCCGTTCACGAACTTGACGAATACTCAAGGGATCTTATTTTACAAAGCCTACATGATATGTCCTTGGGTGCATTAAGATGTCTCGGATTTGCGTACACAGATGTTCCATCAGATTTTGCTACTTATGATGGCAGTGAAGACCATCCTGCTCACCAGCAACTTCTCAACCCGTCCAATTATTCTTCTATCGAATCCAATCTAACATTCGTTGGATTTGTTGGTCTAAGGGTGAGACACGGTCACCCTGATATTTTTGGTTCTGTCTTGTTCCTCTTTGGCGATTATTCATGCTCTACCTTTCCAATGTTTGAAGGATCCCCCAAGGAAAGAGGTGCGCCAAGCCATTGCAGACTGCCGAACAGCAGGTATTCGGGTCATGGTTATTACCGGAGACAACAAGAGCACAGCGGAAGCTATCTGTCGTGAAATTGGCGTATTTGAGGCAGGTGAAGATATCTCCTCAAGAAGCTTGACAGGAAAAGAATTTATGGATGTTCAAGATCAGAAGAATCATCTAAGACAGACTGGAGGGCTCTTGTTCTCGAGGGCTGAACCCAAACATAAACAAGAGATTGTCAGGTTACTTAAAGATGATGGAGAAGTGGTTGCCATGACTGGAGATGGAGTCAATGATGCTCCTGCCCTTAAGTTGGCTGATATTGGTGTGGCTATGGGCATTTCTGGAACAGAGGTAATTGTCCCTCTTCTCCCTTCTGAAACCACGGTATGATTATAGCTCTGTCCGTTTTCTAAAGCTCCGGGGTTTTTGCAGGTAGCAAAGGAGGCATCTGACATGGTGTTGGCAGATGATAATTTCAGCACAATTGTTGCAGCTGTTGGTGAAGGCAGGTCCATCTATAATAACATGAAGGCCTTCATCAGGTGAGTCTTCTAATGTTACACACACACACATATATATGTGTGTCTCTTCGTATTGGTGGCTTGAATTATGCATACTAAGCCTATATATTGGACTATGATGAATAAAAGGTACATGATCTCTTCCAACATCGGTGAGGTTGCATCAATATTCTTGACAGCTGCTCTTGGAATCCCAGAAGGCATGATTCCAGTTCAGCTTCTGTGGGTGAATCTTGTAACAGATGGTCCTCCAGCTACAGCTTTGGGATTCAACCCCCCTGACAAGGACATCATGAAGAAGCCTCCTCGTAGGAGCGATGACTCGCTTATCACTGCTTGGATCCTCTTCCGCTATATGGTAAGCAAAAACCGATTTGTCTCACTTGTTCATCTTCCTTGGATTTTAACTGACTATTATGAGTAATATACCTACAGGTGATTGGGATGTATGTGGGAGTAGCAACAGTGGGAGTATTCATCATATGGTACACACACAACAGCTTCATGGGCATAGACTTGAGCCAAGACGGTCACAGCCTAGTGAGCTATTCACAGCTCGCAAATTGGGGACAATGCTCTTCATGGGAAGGCTTCAAAGTGTCTCCTTTCACAGCAGGCTCTCAGACTTTCTCATTCGATTCAAACCCTTGCGACTATTTCCAGCAGGGGAAAATCAAGGCATCCACACTCTCCCTCTCGGTGTTGGTGGCCATTGAGATGTTCAACTCCCTAAACGCACTCTCAGAAGACGGCAGCCTGGTGACGATGCCACCGTGGGTGAACCCGTGGCTGCTCCTGGCAATGGCGGTCTCTTTTGGGCTCCACTTTGTGATACTATACGTTCCATTCTTGGCGCAGGTCTTTGGGATAGTGCCACTGAGCTTGAATGAGTGGCTGCTGGTGCTGGCTGTATCGCTTCCGGTGATTCTGATAGACGAAGTGCTCAAGTTTATAGGAAGGTGTACCAGTGGCTACCGCTACTCACCTCGCACTCCCTCCGCTAAGCAAAAGGAGGAGTAAGAATCCAATCAAAAGCATTACATCATTAGACTCGTAGTTTTAGCTGAAATTTAACTTTTGTCGCTTTGGGTATTTAACTCCCCTAAACAATAATTTTTGGTTTGCGAAAAATGTTCCTAACTTGATTCTCATTTGGTTCATTGATAAAGATCCCGAAAAACCAAGCCTTCATTGTTATGCTTATTTACTTGTGTAATCTTAGACACCAATTTGGTTATTTGGTTACATGATTTTGATTTGAGGTACATACTCAGATGATCAGAGCAGCAGCACAAATCTGTACTCTTCATGTGAGAACAAACCCGGTAATCGATTGATTATTAAAGAAAAAAGGTCGAGTCAAAAAACAGATTTCACTGTAGTTAATCAATAATAAGAGGTAGTTAATTGATTTAAATATGATCTTAAGAACCTCAATACCAAGAGCAAAAAGAAAAATTGAGCAAATTGGTTCATTCTCATTAGATTTTATAAGCATAAGATTGCAAAGATTTAAAACTACATCACATTGGCTAAGAACAAACATAACAACAGAAAAAAAAAAACAAAAGCAGTAGCTAAACTCCTAGATTTACTTTTTTTTAATGACTAATAGAACCATTAACACGGATCTCAGAAACCAGAATTTCCCAAATTCCATAACCCTAATAATTCTGAGATTAACCGCCGAAACCGTAGAGAGTGCGGCCTTGCCTCTTCAAGGCGTAGACAACATCCATAGCAGTCACCGTCTTCCTCCTAGCGTGCTCAGTGTAGGTAACAGCGTCACGGATGACATTCTCGAGAAAGATCTTGAGGACACCTCTGGTCTCCTCGTAGATGAGACCGCTGATACGCTTGACACCACCTCTGCGAGCAAGACGACGAATGGCAGGCTTTGTGATACCTTGAATGTTATCTCTGAGAACCTTCCTGTGCCTCTTGGCTCCTCCCTTTCCCAATCCTTTCCCTCCCTTTCCTCTTCCTGACATCTTAGATTTCCAAAAGAGATCTGTGAACAACAACAAGACCACCAAAAGAAAAGAGTAAGAAACAGAGAGAAACCCTAAATTGCCAGATCGAACAATTGAAATTGAGAAACGATGAAATCTGGGCTAAGCAAGTCAGAGATGTAGTGTATAACCAACCTGATGATTTGATCGAACGCTTTTATGAAAACCTCTAGAGAAGAAGAAATGTTAATAGCAGGGAATGTTATCATTTCAACAAAGACATGAGGATTTGAGTCAATTTATAAATGAGAGGCGCATACCCCATGAATAATTTCTGGCCGTTCGATATGTATCCTCTTTCAACGGACCAAGATTGCGATCCGCGTGAAAGCTCCAGAACTAATTTGGATCGTTGATTCTTAAATTCGACGGTGGTAGATGTTTCTGTGTAAAATCATTCCAACAAGGCAACAACTACACTAACTAAAAGGCTTATCTGTAATACTAGGCCCAATTAGCAGAAACGAAGGTACAGCCAACGTGGCTACAAAGTATACATAGGAAAAAATTGGACCTCTTATTTCCTTAAACTTATTTTTACCTTATTTATATGATATTTGAAAATGTTAAAAATTTCTTTACATATCAAAATCTATATTAGTATTTTTGCAGCAGTTTTTGCTCAAAAATCTGTTTTGGAAAGTTTTTGCATTTAATGCCATTGAATACTTCATATCCAAACAACTTTATTTAATTTTCTACTATTCTTATAACCAAACAGAATTGAAATATTTTAAATACTCATATATATAATATTCAATAATTAATATAGATATTTAGAATATTTATTTCATATTAAAATTTATTCTCCTATCATCTTTTTTTTTATTTTAAAATTTAAATGTAGTGAATCATCATATAATACATAAAGTTAATAAAAATGTATATTTTTCATGCATATATTGTGATTTGAATTTTTAAAACGAACATACATTACTCAATTAATATAAAAAGTGTGTGTTCAACATACATATATAGTAAATTTACGTATATAGTAAATTATAGAATTTTAAGAAATTATAATTTATAACTAATATATCTAAACTTGATAAAAGCTTAAAATTATGAATGTTTAAACATACTAATATTTTAACATAACACAAACGAGTTATATTACATGACGGGTTATATGATATTACATGATTGAATTGATAATAGTAAAAATTAAAATATCATTAAAATGATATTTCAATACGGGTTAAATCCTTATTTTACTATTTTAACAACACCATATAAAATATGCCCAGTCAAACAGATTTAATTAAAATTGTATTAAACAAAAATTATTGTGCAGTATATTATAGAGCATAATCGAGTCATAATCTAAAATTGTTGTGCGGTATACCGCGAGTCATAATCTAAAACTAACAAAAGACTACATTAGCAAAATTAGTATTAAAATAATATTTTAATAAAAAATAGAAAAAACTTGTCCCGTGGTGTACCACGGGTTATAATCTAGTTAGATATAATAAAATTGTACTATCAAAGTATCAATAGACTTTAAGAAAATACACCATTTAAATAGTGAGCTAAATTAAAGCATTAGTGAGTTCCAAAACACTCCTAAATACCTCCTATTCATGAGGAATTCACTCTAAAAGTATATTTGTGTTTACTCACTGTATATAAACAACACATGTTGAAATAACTATTTATAACATGTCTAAACAACAGTTTTTTTTCTAATCGATGTATAATCAAGTATAATAGTATGAGTGTGTCACAAATTT
The DNA here is from genome assembly GCA_023657505.1 of Camelina hispida. NCBI lineage: Eukaryota > Viridiplantae > Streptophyta > Magnoliopsida > Brassicales > Brassicaceae > Camelina > Camelina hispida. Next base: position 3,144,787 of record CP094631.1, read on the forward strand.
TTTTCAATATGTTCTGTTCTTTCTAATCGATGTGCAGTTTTTTTTTCTTTTCAATATGTTCTGTTCTGTTCTTTCTTATTATAATGGATATTTCAAATTTAGATTTTTTAATCTAGAAATTTCAAAATTTATCAATCATCAATGCATATACATATGAATGTACATATGAATGATATGGATTGTCAAAAAAAAAAACATATGAATGATAAGCCATGCTAGTATATATTATATAACAAGGGGTCTTTCAGATGCATTCCAACACAAACAACTGCACATTCATTGTTGAATACTTATGTCCCTTAATTTTTTGTACTAAAAAAGAGGAACATTTGGCAAAAATTCAACTATATTTGAGACCTAATTACAAAATGACATGACATTAATAAACAACAAAATAAAACCGAATCAATTCATCACATCATCAAATACTCAATTGAACAAAACCTAGTGAGTTTTCTCAACTTAGTTTTGCATACATCTTTGCTCTAAACTCTTTTTCTTGATTCATAAACTCTATTGCCGTGTCTTTTCATGTTTGAATAAATTGTGAGAGACTCTTGTCTCCATACACTTAGCAAAAAAAAAGCCACATTTGCCATTAATTTTGAATTAGACAAAAAAAATATTTGTGATCAAAACAATTATAAACTGAATCTGTACAAAATTTGATTTGATGATTGACACTGGATGTTTGACAAAAAAAAAAATAAAAAAAAAATAATTGACATTGGACTAAAAAATCTATTTTGCATTTTTGCAAGTGTGTTGGTAAGGCAACCTTATTGGGCTCCAAAGAGAAAAAAAAAAAGAAAAATGGCCCAATAATCAAAAGTTAGTATTAGGCCCTAAATTATCGTCTCTCGGAAAAACTCGAGAGAGGGTTTTCCATATTTCATTGTGGCCGTCACCGTCGCCGTGAAATTGCTCTCTCTGTGTTCTTTCTCTCTATCTCTGGTGAGTTCTTCTGCGAGATGTGTGGCTACTGTAGAACTTTTTGCACTAACATTTTGTTATCTAGTCTTGATTATTGTGTTTCTGATTGCTGCTGTTGATGATCTTTGGTAGGTCAAGAGATTAGATAAACTATAACCTCTTAGTAATAGGAATTGTGTTGTTACGATGTTTATAACGAGATTTGTCGGGAGGAGATTCTTGGCTGCTGCATCGGCGAGATCGGAGTCAACTACAGCAGCAGCAGCAGCTGCTTCAACGATTCGTACTCCCCAAAACCCTCTGGAAGAGTTCTTTGAGTTCGACAGAAACCAGGACGAAGATAAGCCTGTTGTCTACGGTATGCTTTTCTCTCTTCAGAAAGTTTATTCATTTATGCATTTTGATGAATGTATCTATGATAACTCTGTACATTTATCATATCTGCCCTCTGTTCAATAGAATGTACTAAGTGAATTTGTGGAATACGTTTGTGGCTTATGATTGTAGTGAATTCTAGTAATCGTTTTGTTAATGTGGGGTTTTTTTTTTTGGGAATCATTTGGTGGTTAAGGTCGAGGTTGGAAAGCTTCAGAACTGCGTCTCAAGTCATGGGATGATCTTCAGAAGCTGTGGTATGTTCTTCTAAAAGAGAAAAACATGTTGATGACTCAGCGTCAGATGCTTCAAGCTCAGAACATGCAGTTCCCTAACCCTGAACGCATTCCAAAGGTAATCTTTTAACTCCCACCCAATTTCATGAAAATGTGTTTTTCATCACTATGAATCTCAGCTTTGTTTGCTTCTCTCGATATAGGTGAGGAGATCAATGTGTCGCATAAAGCACGTGCTGACAGAGAGAGCGATTGAAGAACCAGACCCTAGAAGATCAGCTCAGATGAAGAGAATGGTTAATGGTATGTAAACCCATTGCTCTTCTTTTGGCAACCAGAGTAGTAAGCTAAAGTCAATCCGCAGAGGTTTTGGGAGTAAAAAATAACGCATAGTGCTCAAGAGGCTGAAGAAAACTTTGGTATTTGTCCTTTGGAACTTGTCCAATGATTGTGACTCTTGTATTTTGGCAGTAGCAAATGTTTCTTTATCTATATGCACATTTTCTGTAAACCCATGGTTGATGTTTATTTCGATACAACATGTTGGTCAGTTGATTCAGAGCTGTTGTCATCTAACATAATCCAACTTTAAGACCAATTATAAAACGGGTAGAGAGCAGGCCAGACGGCTATTACATCTTATGAAGTAGTTTTAGGCAGAGATGGAAGATTTGGTGGTTTAAGTCAAGAGTCTTATACTAGCTGCCGCAATTGAGATCAGAAGAATAATTAAAGCACCAGCTTATTAGAGACGGATGGAATCAGAGATCTCAGTGTTTGTTCTCAACGAAAACTCTGATTATTTTTGCGAAATCATTGTGATTTGTGTGTTAGATCATAGATGAGTAAGATCAGCCGCTCTTATTGGGCCCTAAAGCTAATTGGGCCCTAAAAGTTGTAGGGAATGAAAAAAAACCAATCACTTAAACCCTTTTCATTGTCGGAAAGTCTGTAAGGAGGGTTTCTATTGATTTTCCAATCTCTGTGCCGTCGTGACCTTTTTAATCGATTCTCTTTCTCTCTCGGTCGCCGTCAAGTTCACTATCTCCGGTGAGTTCTTACTTCGTCGCCTCTCTTTCGCAGCTATATGTAGTGTCCTGTTTCCTCAGAGCTCGATTAATCTAGGTCACGGAGAGAGATAGTTGCTCTGTTCCTCATCAAATTTGGTATTCAAATTCAAGGGTTTGTTTTCCTTTTTTCACAGACTTATCTTTCTGTCAAGTTCTGAAGAAGAATCATGGAGGAGATCACAAACCCGAGCCTTGTCGGAAAAATAAAGAAGTAAGTTATTGCTTATCCCATCTAAAAGAAGATAAAAACGAATCGCTTCAATAACTACTTGTGTGTTTTAGATATGCCTCACGTTTTTAACTGGTCTTGTTTTGTTATTGTAACTATCTCAGAGAAGCTCCACAGCTAGCAACTGTGTTGAGAGAAATGAAGAATGGTCTAGATGTAGTTAGGAGCAAAGTGGAGGATCTCACTGCTAAGGTATGTAGTCTTGTATTACAGCATATGGCTTAATATATCTGAGGGTAATTTCACGTTTTGTGACATCTGCATTCTGACTTTCTTAATTTTGCAAATCATAGGTAAAAGCAAACAGTTTCCCGACCACGGATGGGATAAGTTACCTAGAAGCTAAGCATCTGTTACTTCTAAGTTATTGCCAATGTCTTGTATATTATCTGCTAAGGAAAACAAAAGGATTATCTATTGATAGCCATCCTGTTGTAAGGAGCCTTGTAGAGATACGAATGTTTCTTGAAAAGGTTTGCATCTTTTGTCTTTTTCATACACTTTATACCACCACCCTACAAGTCATGGAGTTGTACTTAAAAGCTTGTTTTCTTTGTTTTGTGTAGATTCGTCCCATAGACAAAAAACTTCAGTACCAGATTCAGAAGCTCACTACTGCCGGTGGGTCTGCAACAGAGCTAGCCGAGGGAAAGGGTTCTGGTGCTGCCAAAGAATCTGAAGATCTTTCAAATTATAAGCCTAAACCAGATTTACTTGCTGACAAAACTGAGGATGATCAAGAGGTGAACTTTACTATTCCACCAACACTTGTGAAGAAATATGTTGCATTGTTCTTTTCATTAACCTGTTTGCCTCTGTAAATAATGTAGGATGGTGTTTACCGACCGCCGAAGTTCGCTCCTATGTCTATGGATGATAAGACATCAAAACAGGAAAGAAATGCTGCCAGAAAAGAGAAACACTTTTTAAGAGCCACTGAAGATACATACTGGAAAGATGTGTTGGATGATCTCGAGGACAAGCCTGAAGAGGTAAGGCTGGAAGAAAACTAACTTTGCAGTTGATATTGGTAGCGATTAATTTGATGTTAGAACTAAATGGATGAATGTATATTATAAACAGATCAGAGACTTTTATGGGGCTGAGAGCAGGGAGCAGAAGAAGTTCATAACACAATATGAAAGGCAACAACAAGCAGAAGAAGAGCTCTTCACTCGGGCACCTCGCACTAAAGAAGATAAGAAGAGAGAGAAGCGCTTGAAATCAAGCAGCGGGTATGTGTCTGCTTTGGTTGGAAACTGAAATGTCTGGATATTTTGATTGGTCCTTATGTGATGATATGCACTCATTGTTCAACTGAATCAGGTTGCTTGGACTAACCGAGAATTTCATGGATGAATTCAAGTTCTTGGACAAAGATGGTGAACAGCCCCGTAAAAGGGGAGGAAGTTTCAAGAAAAGAAAGGTAAATCGTTTTACTGTTTTACTCTTTGTATTATCAATTATTTTCATTTCTTATGTGTTTTGACAATGTACTGTTTATTTTTCGCAGACAAGGCACTGACTGGTTTACTTTTGCTGCATCACTGCACCAATTTTGTTTACAAGTTATGATGATTGAAAGTAATGAATGTAAGAACACATAATTTTGCAGTTTTACTGTTTTAGTATTTGGTTCATGGTCATGCTCTTGCAGTAAAATTCGGAAGAGACCTTTTCTCTTTAGCTAAATTTAGCTTGTTACCACCGAAACTTCCTTTTCAATTTTTAAGTGATGTAACAAAATCTTATTGAAAAACAAAAACAAAACAAAAGTAGTATCAATCTCTTCCTCCTCTCGTCCCATTTAGCCATGGGAAACAGTTCAAGCTCGAACACCAATCTGAGCAACCCTAAGAACAGACTTCTTGAAGATCATCACCACCCAAGAAACCAGACACAAAACCACAACATCAGCAACGCTTCTCGGACATCTCATCTAAGCTTCCTCAGATCTCCTCTGCCATGGCTCTTTATCTTCCTCTTCTTCCTCCCGTTGCTTCTCATCTCAACCACCGGAGGGGGCGGACGCAAAACCTGCCGTCCCTCTTCATCTACCTATAGCCACCTGTCCCTTGTCGACCAAACTAACTCTTCCTCTGTTGTTCCGGAGGAAGTAGAAGACGATGTGCCTCCACGTGTCCCCGCTCTTTACCCGCAACGACCGAGGATGTTCAACACCACACTTGATCACATCGTTTTTGGGATCGCAGCGTCTTCAGTTCTGTGGGATACGAGAAAAGAGTACATCAAATCATGGTGGCGACCTGGTAAGACTCGTGGCGTTGTCTGGATTGACAAGAGAGTCCGAACTTATCGTAACGAACCACTTCCCGAAATCAGAATCTCCGAAGACACCTCACGCTTCAGGTACTATAATTACTCATCTCTACAATATCTGACGTGTTTTATAAGAAACCTTACTCAAATAAAAAAAAGTCATGTTTTAGGTATACGCATCCAGTTGGGGACAGAGCGGCGGTGAGGTTAACTCGAGTAGTGACGGAGACGCTACGGCTAGGGAAAGAAGGTGTACGGTGGTTCGTCATGGGAGACGACGACACAGTGTTTTTGGTGGACAATGTGGTCAACGTCCTCTCAAAGTACGACCACACTCAGTTCTACTATGTTGGTAGCTCCTCGGAGGCTCATGTTCAGAACATCTTCTTCTCTTACTCAATGGCCTTTGGAGGTGGTGGTTTCGCCATTAGCTACTCTCTAGCCCTTGAGCTCTCGAGGATGCAGGACCGTTGCATCCAACGGTACCCTGGTCTCTACGGTAGCGATGATCGCATCCAAGCTTGTATGACTGAGCTTGGAGTACCCCTCACCAAAGAACCTGGCTTTCACCAGGTGCCTTGTACTAACCTTTTATTCAGTTATTTCGGTTTGGTTTCGATATAGATGAGATGAGAACCATGGTTTAATAACTCTACTTCTAATGGTTTCTTGTGAACATGGTTCTATGTATGCAGTACGATGTATATGGGGACTTATTGGGGCTATTAGGTGCACACCCGGTGGCTCCTCTGGTGTCGCTGCATCACATTGATGTTGTGCAGCCAATATTCCCGAAGATGAAGCGAGCACATGCGCTTCGACACTTGATGTCGTCAGCAGTTCTTGATCCAGCCAGCATATTCCAGCAGTCCATCTGCTACGACCAGAACCGGTTCTGGTCCATCTCTGTCTCATGGGGATTCGTAGTCCAGATAATCAGAGGCATCATATCCCCTCGCGAACTCGAGATGCCTTCGAGAACATTCCTCAACTGGTTCCGCAAAGCCGACTACATTGGTTACGCATTTAACACGAGACCAGTGTCGAGGCATCCGTGCCAGAGACCATTCGTGTTTTACTTAAACTCGGCTAAGTATGACGAAGGACGTCGCCAAGTGATTGGATACTACAACTTGGACAAGACTAGACGTATTCCCGGCTGCCGATGGAGGCTCGATTCCCCTGGAAAGATTGATTCTGTCGTCGTTCTCAAGCGACCTGATCACCTCAGGTGGCACAAGGTTGGTCCACATCCTCTCTCTTTAACAACTTGCATCAAATTTAGTGATACTGGTTTGGTTTTTGGAATACTGTAACATGAAATTTAATAGAGAGAACCGGATACTAAACATGATCTTAAAATTGTGTGTATTGTGCAGTCACCGAGGAGGGATTGTTGCAGAGTATTGCCGAGTCGGAGAAACAAAACGATGTATATTTGGGTTGGAAATTGCGCAGATGGAGAGATTAGTGAGCTTGAACATCCTCAGCAGTAGTAACGTTCAGAGATATATATACTCACTAAAGATCTCTTCATGCATATTTTTGGAAACATTCTGTATTGTTCACAAGAATTTTCAATCCTAAATGCAAAAACGATTGTTTCAATCTTTACAATCTCAACTCCAAAAACCAAAACACACTTTTGCTTTCATAGCAAATACAAAGAAAAACAAAATCTCAATCCCTAAAAAAGAAAAGTTCACTGTTTGGATTATTCCAATACTCTCTGTTCATGGAAGAAATCAGTAAACGACTGAAAGAAAAGATTCCAACCGTAAAGAAACATAGCTCCGGTCAATGTTTAGCCGGTGTGTGGTGTACGGCTTGCTTTGCTTTGTTCACAGTGTCTTGCTTAGCTTTGTTCACAGTGGCTTGCTTAGCTTTGTTTACCGTGGCTTGCTTTGTTTTGTTCACCGATTGAGTTGCGTTGTGAGATAGGGTTGCGTTGTGCGATAGAGTAGCGTTGTGATGAGGAGTTGTCAGGTTCTGATTGGTAGAGACGACGAGACCTGAGGCTACAGGTGAAACAGCAGAGGAAGCAAGAACCGCTAAACTGACATGAGACTCGTTTCTCACGGCTGCCATGGATTTCTCAAGAAGATGTATCGACATTATCTCTCCATCGTTCATGTCTACGCTCACTGTCATTCATAAACCCCCATCGGGAAAGATTCTTGATACCACTTTCTCGGGAAAATGTTTTCTTAGATCCAAAAAGAAAACAAAACAAAGGCGAGGAGAGATTAAAGAATCGGACCTGAGTGTGAAAAGATCCAGAGAGTGAAGAAGCAGAGAAACACGATCACCGGAATTGCGTGGATCCAATAATCCGACACCGGAAACATCCCTCTCCGGAAGTTTTGCGTCCTCCTTCCAATGTGAGAAGAAGAAGACGAGATCGGGAGCTGAGAGAAGGATCTTTCCGCCATTGTTGTAACTAACTTCTCTTCCAAGAATCACACAAAACCAATTAGAAGAGAGAAGAGAGAAGATTTTTGTGAAGCCCTTCTTTGATCAGGTTTGGCTATTTAACGGCATAAACCTTAACGGCTTCACGCGGGAAAAGTTGCATCACGTGATCTGAATCGATATCATAGTTCCCATATCTTTTACATATTTACGACTTTAGCCATTCTATGATTCATCAAAATACAATACTACTTAGGGTTTTGATGGGAAAAATATTATAAGGATATGTCAAAAGAAGTTTGTTTTCTGTTCAATATATGTATATAAATATGTCCCAAAACAAATGGTTCTTTTTTTTTCTACACAAGAAAAACATTCTACATACAAAGACGCCGAGTCAAGATTTTACATCCACAAGAGATGTTAAAAATGTACCTGAGCTGATTTTTATAATTATTTCCCCAATTTCTTGGTGAAAAGCCAAAACTAGGATTTTAATTTTTTTACCACTCGCTTACTGGGTCTCTCCTATGAAGACCCTTCAGATTCGGTTTCCTTGACGAGGTCTGGTCTTTTCTCTTCATCATCTCTATCTCTGTGAAAAGATTGGTGTTTTCTGCTGCTGCTGCCAGGGCTATTCGGATCATATTTCGAGGAGGCTAAGAAGTTGAGAGCCAGTACTACATCAGATACCACTGGTCTCATGCTCGGCTGCTCTTGAACGCACATTGCTGATATTGCTAGTGCTTGGTACAGTCCTCTTATCGGGTATTGTCCTTGAAGCAACGGATCAACCATTTTGGAGAAGTTCCTCCTGTCTTTGAACAATGGTCGTGCCTGTAAAGAAAACAGTGAAAACAAAAAATATGAGTGTTGTTGTTTCAGTATAAGTGAAGTGAGACGCAGGTCAAGATACAGAACATACCCATCCAACCAAATTCTGATCTTTACGCGTTTTTGTATTGTCAATTGCTTTCCTTCCAGTGATAAGCTCGAGAAGGACTACTCCAAAACTGTATATATCGGATTTAAATGTGAGCTGACCGGTCATAGCGTAGTCAGGAGCACAGTATCCGTATGTTCCCATAACCCTTGTGGAGACATGGGTTTTATCCCCGCTTGGTCCTACTTTAGCCAACCCGAAGTCAGATAGTTTCGGTTGATAGTCTTCACCAAGCAAAATATTCGAACATTTAAGGTCTCGGTAAATCACAGGGGGTGTCATTCTATCATGCAGATACTCCAGACCTCTTGCTGCACCAGCTGCTATTTTCATCCGAGTGTTCCAATCAAGAGGCTTTTTACCACTAGGGAGATCTTCAAACAGTCAAAAAAACAAGAATGAAAGTTAAATAATCAACAAAACAAGTTGATAAGGAGAAAAAGAGAGTAAACAAAGTTGAGTTTTACAACATACCATGTAGATGATCTTCAAGAGATCCAAGCGGCATATACTCGTAGACCAAAAGTCTCTGATCACCCTCAGCACAAAAGCCGATAAGCTTCACAAGATTTGGATGATCAGCAAGACTTAGTGTCAATACCTCAACCACAAATTCCCTGATTCCTTGAACACCATTACGATCAAGTTGCTTGATTGCAACAACCTAGCAGAAGGAAGTAAACTCTGACAAATCACACACCCAATTCATCATAAAAAAAAAAAAAAGATAGGAAGGTCACACTTAGTGCAAGAGGTACCTGATCCAGTTTATCAATAGTTCCCTTGAAAACTTTACCAAAACCTCCTTCACCAAGAAAACAATCCGATCGAAAGTTTCCAGTAGCTAAAGAAAGTTCTTGAAAGGTAAAAGTCTGAGCTTTCTTCCCAGTGACTTGGTCATTCAAATTCAAACCTTTCACGTCAAGTGATAGCTGATCCTCCTTACCAACTCCTCCTCCTTCATTGTTTACATCTCGATATGGACTCACTTTTGTCGAATCTACAAACAAACACATACGAATAATGAAATCAATCACATATCCATGTGTGACTTTAACCCAAAACAGGACAAAGCAAGAAAACAAATCAATATACCAAAAGAAAAAAAAAAAAAAAAAACTCAATTTTTGAACTTTGTCTCTCCTCCATGAAAAGACAAAACCTAACTCAATTCAAAAACCCCAACATCACTCATACGGTCTGAATAGTACACATGCAACAGATGAACAAAAAAAGTCATACAAATTCTCAATGAAACAACAACTCTCCCAAATGTAACCTAAAACATAAGAGCCCGATCCATAACAATTCAACATATGCAAAAGAGGCTGTGGAAGAGAGAGAGAGAAGAGTTGATACCAGAAGTGGGTTGAGTCTGATCATCTCGTTTATCACTCTTAGCGAGGCTAGTACCACCACCACCACCACCGCCACCGACAATTTTCCTATTAGTCTCCGACTCCGATCGTTTGCTCGTCGGTTTCTTACTGCGGCCGAAACAACCCATCGATATAAAAAATTGAAGAAGACAAAAGAGCAATTCCCCTTCTCTCCTCTTTTAAAATCTTCTCTAATCCTCCTTCCTTCCTCGTTGAGAACCAAAAATTCAGAAACCCAGACAAAACCCAACACGACTTTATAAAAAAAAAAATCAAAGAGAAAAAGAAAAGAAAAAAAAATAAAAGTCGAAGACGAAAGAAGGAATTTGCGAAAAAAGAAGGAGAGAGAGAGAGAGCTTTAGTGACAAAACAGAGAAAGCTTAATTAATTTCTTCGACTTTTTTATAACAAAAAAAAAGCATAGAGTATATATATATTTCTTCACAAGAGAAGAAACGTACAGTTATCGTCTACGATAAGGTTCACGGTACATTACATAAACGCGTCTAATCAAAACAAGCCACGTCTAGACAAAAATGTTTACTTTCCTGAAACGTACGGCTACTATTGAAGATAACGTATCAGAAGACGCCACGTAAGGGCTAAGAGCACTTGTGGAGCTTTTTTTGGTCAACTTTTTGATTTGTCATCTACCGCTCCGCCGGTTTGATTAACTAAGCAGTAAGCACCGTCGATTCTGACGTGGCGTTTGGTTAATGGAGCTATGGTTAATTTTAAACCCTCAAATCTCTCAATCAATCCTCCTGCTTATGTCACTTGTTGATACTGCGATTAACTCGTGTCATCTGATATCGTCATTTAGGTTTATCAGACTATTAAAATTTATCAGATTTTAAAATAGATTGACAAATCTTATTCTATTGATTGTACTTACATTTTATACCAAACTTAAGGAAACTAAATTATCACTTGACAGAATTTTATTATAAGATTATATTTTACTAAAACTGTTAGTCTTTATAAGATTATACCATTTTTATACTATATCATTAATATTTTTCCTAATCTTCAAAATTTAATCAATTATCATAAAATATATATGGAAATCCGTGTATAGAATTTATGTGATTCGAGTAGACAGATCTTCATACTACAATATATTACCGATTATTTGAATTTATGTGGTCTTATACATTAGATATTAGACCATGTTTTTTAACCAGTTTTCGTACTCTAAACCTAGAAATTGTATTTCTGATATGATTGTAGTTTTTGTACAATTGAACACTAGACCTAAAATTGTCCTCCAAACTTCTTTTTCTATGTAAACACTTTTTTTTTTTTAACTCGGTGTTTGACAGGTACGACAGATTACTAGAATAGTATAGATTTTGAAATGTTAAGATTACTATTTAGTTATATGGTTTATAGAGAGCACCTGACAGTAACATTATTTTGTTTTTGTGTAGCTGTCACCAATCACCACCTTACGGAGGGTGACGTTGGTATAGTAGATAGCCAATTTACTCACCGTTTTGGAAATTTGTTGGTTTTAAAATTAAAAAAGATGTGTGAAAAAACATAAAGGACGTCACTGTGGGTCCCACTTTTTAACTCCACGCGCTTTGTTGTCTTTTTGAATGTTTTCTTAACTTTGGTTTTTATGGTTCCCAAACAGAGTGATTAACTGCGACCGCGTTTCAGCTGTTGGTGCCACGTGTAATTTATTTATTTTCTTTTATCTACAAGAGGCTTAAGGCTGCATTAACAACAACTCCTGTTTTGTTTTTGTTAATTAATGTAGGAGTATTAAAAACACGTTTGACTTTTTAGGCCGTAAAAAAGACTTTTTACAAAATTTGACAGACCATCCTTTGCTGGCAATATAGTAAAAGCTATGTTGAAAATAGTTGTTGTCGTTGTTACTTCGAAAGAAAATAAAATTTTATTTTTGTCTTTAATTCCTCATAAAACGTTAGGCATTGTTTCTTCTAAAAAGAAGTTTAAGACTACAAATGAACAAAATTTTGTTTATACATTGATAGTTCCATTTTCAGTTTACTTGCCCACAGTATCCCGTCGTCTGATTAGGCATTCAACCACATTTGCCTATTAGTATTTGTAATTGACTTTGATTCTACATTTAGAATTCTTAATTGGAAAATGTCATATTTCTTTTGGTGCGGAGTTTTTAATGTAAATTTTCAGTTTTATATAGATTTATAATTAGAGTTTATTATATTCAGCTGTACTTCATGCATGTATCATGTATGTTTTTTTCTACTTCCCTAACATTTTAATAATTCTTCGTTCTTAAGAAAAAGAAAGAAATGTTGACAACATTCTCAGTAACATATGACTGTGGATGTGGATACAATTTGATGCATTTTAGCCTTTAACCCACACGGAATACCATTGATGATTTGATATGACAACAACATTAAAACATTTGCCCACTATTCATAGTCAAAATAAAACCAAAATAGTGGACTAACCAATGTCTCGTATTGTGGTTCTTTAAAAAAAAATGTCGATGAGATATATAGTTGAAATATTATTTCGTTATTTCATTCATTTATGATTCACTCAAATAGATTTTCCTTTGTGTTGGTCGGACATAAACAAATCTAGTCAACTTCCTTTTTGTTAAATAATTGATTCATATAACTATCTCAGACTTTTATTCAACATTGGATTGAAGATAAGTTAAAATTAGGATGTAGTTTTGACAGCTCAAATTATTTTAACTTAAGAAAGGAACATAATCTATAGAAAAATTGTATGGTTCAACAAAGATATTGCTTATTAATTAATTTGGAACCAGCATCCATAAACTAAGACGTGTTTGGCTTTTGTAAGCAAATACGGTTTCTTTTATAGATGTTACACGTTTATTCATATTAAAAAAATGATGTTGACTTGCTTGGTTCAATTTCAATTTGGCTATCGTATTATATACATTGGTTATGATTTAGCTAATTGATTATGAATTTGGTGAAATTAGATCGATGTAGGCAGAGTATGGTCGAATTAGCTTGGTCTTTCTATAGATTGATCGGGATGAAATTACTTGGAATCGCTTAATGGTTTGATAGAGTGAGCACTTTCTTCGCATTGCACAACCAACGATCATCAAAACAAATAATACATGCATGTTCCCCACAACTTAGAAAAATAAGCTTTCAACTGTGTCTTAACTTGTTGGGATAGTGAGAATTTGGGAGATTACTTATTCTTGAAGTGTAAAGATTCTCTCCAGACAAGCTCCTTGATGTCTTGTTCATCCAAGGCTGTCTCCTCGAAGTCGAAACTGAAAGGAGAAGGACACGTTGGTTCTTCGTTGATCTCATGGAGACTTGCCAAATACGGCTGCTTCAATGCTTCTTCCACTAATTCCACATCAAATTAAAACATTCTCGTTAGTATTTCACATTCCACTTATAGCATCCAAAAGTAGTAAGACAACGTGATAATGATACACACCTGTGATGCGTTTTGAAGGATCGAAAACTAGCATCTTTTCAGCAAGATCTAGTGCCACTGGGGAAATGTCTGGAAATTTTTCTCTGAATGATTGTTTTTGAACATGTGGGAGTTGTTTCACGTACTTTCGCGCATTATCACTTCTCAAGAAGTCGAGATCAGAGTCATTTGGTGACCCTAACAGCTAAAAATAAACCAAAACAGAGAAATGTTTTTTTAACACACACAAGTTAAAATGATTATATAGTTGGATTCAGGTTTCAGTTTGTTTACCTCAGTGATAAGTTTCAGCTGCTGAACATAATCTTTACCAGGAAAAAGCGTCTCTCTTCTTAGTATCTCCATGAAAATGCAACCAACAGACCAAATATCAATAGCTCCTGTGTATTCCGAGCTGTTGAGAAGCAATTCAGGTGCACGGTACCATCTTGTCACAACATATTCCGTCATTATCTCTGTCTCATTCGACGTTCTTGCTAGCCCAAAATCACATATTTTAAGATCACAGTTCGTATTTAGAACCAGGTTGCTCGGTTTCAGGTCGCGGTGAAGTACATTTGCAGAGTGTATATACTTCAGGCCTCTCAAAATTTGGTAAAGGAAGTACTGAAGACAGAACAAAAAATATCAAAAATTATGTAAATAGATATGATTATGAATAAGTCACACTGATCATCACCTGACAATGGTCGTCTGTTAGAGTTTGAGTGGATCTAATGATCTGATGCAAATCAGTATCCATCAATTCATAAACAATATACACATCTTCGAACCTCTCCTTCTCTGGTGGCTCGATAATATCTTTCATTTTGATAACCTGCGTAGCAAATGTGAATACTGATAAGTCAACTCTGTGAGTGTTCTCATCAAAATCAGTCAAGAAGAGATTACATTCTCATGATCCATGTGGCAAAGGAGTTTAATCTCTCGGAGAGTTCTTTTAGCATCAACTCTGTTGTCAAAGGCGTTTGCTATCTTCTTTATAGCTACCTCTTCGTTTGTCTCTGAGTTTGTAGCACAGCTGCAATCAGGAAAAAAGGAAGGAATTGAGATTAAGATTTGTATAGAAGAGTGTGATTGAAAGTGATAAAGACTTACCAGACAATGCCATAGGCACCTCGACCGACGGGTTGAATAGGAGGAATGTATTTTGAAGACAGCTCGAAAATGTTACCGAGTACATTGTACATAACATATCTACCATCATATGACGGTATTCCTCCATCTTCCATATTCTCCATCTCTTCTAATTTGGAAAAACTCTCAGATCAAGACAAAGTTTTAAGATCGATCAAAATAGAAAACAAGTTTTGAAAGACTGTTTCATATCTCAAGTAGCTGTTGTGGCCTTTAAAAAGGCAAAGCAGTGAGCAAGAGGAGAGAAATAAGTGGGTACCTTTAGCTTTTGGTGGACCAAATAAAGACAAACTTTTTTTTTATTTGATCCGTTGAACTTTGAATTTTGAATGAGAACTATTATTATTCGAGGTTAAACTTGACTTCTGCATCATCAAAGAAAAATTCAAAAGGACTACTTGAGGATCAATGGGTCCCTAGGAAATCCAATATCATACAATAAAATGGTAAAGTAGTAAACATACAGAAAGTGAGATTATTCAAATGTCACAGGTCGCTTGTGTGCTAATAATGTCACATCTGAACTCATAGACGTGCATTCTCGATCCGGTTGTCTCATCTTTCAACTCAACTCCTTGCACATTAAAGATCAGAGAAGGTGATGAAACCATACAGTTCTCTTTCACAGCTTCAGCTAACAAATCATACTCAGGAACCACAAAAAAAAAATATCAATGAAGATTTCAAATTACCTTCAGCATTTTAGGAGTGAACACTTGGAAACAATGCAATTTCTCCCCTTAGAGGGGTCTGTCACATCGCTTTTTTCATTTTCCTCAGCTATGAAATAAATCCTTACCAAAACTACAAAAAAGAAGTTGATTATAAGACCATGCCCAGCTTGCAAAATCAGAAGAAGTAGACCATACAATAGAAGTGAGGAATAGAGAAGAAGATATATACACTAGGGAAGATAAAACTGCTGCAATGACCATAATTGACAAGAACCAGCAGGTGACGTGCTGCAGAAGAAGAAGAAGAGTAGAAGCATGTGTATTGGCAGTATTGCTAGTAGTAACTAAGCCACGCTTGCCATTGAACTATATACAACTCAACAATTCGTATAAGACAGACCAAAGAAGCAATTTTGTTGGTGCGACGTGCTAAGTGCTTGCCTTCCTTACTGGCTTGCGTTCATAACATGAGTTCAGGACTTCCATCGAGCAGCTTCCATCAAACAACTCTGAATCTCGAATCTTTCCACAAGCAAAGCAAAAGTAAAGTGGTCATGAATTTGTTTACCATAGAAACAGAGACATTTTGAGCTAGTCTAAAATAAACCAAATGTTTTCATAAATAAACCGATTCAAAATTCCCAATACCAGACTTAAACCGCAGAAAACTAATATCAAACCGTGCCAAACATAGCACCAAACCGTATTGGTCAATGTCAGGGAGAAACCTAATTAATATCGTCGTCCGCTGTGACGTTACAAAAATTCCTAAGTCCAATTGGCATCTTCTTGTGCGTGAGACGCGTTCACACCTGCAAGCGTGGGAAATAACGAAAATACCACTGCCCAACGTGTTCGCTACAACAAGTCCTCTGATGCCTAATTTCGTCAATTTCACTCTGAAAAAAAAATTCAAACATCGACTCTCCTTTTATTGAATTTTTTTTTGTTATTTCCAAGTTAGTGGGTCCGTCACACGAAGCCATGTTTCCTCCAATAAGACCTTGACAATTATATCCCAATTATTCTTTTCCCATCTAATATACCCACCTACCCTAAGATCCCATCGTCCATTTAAAATCCGTGCGTCGAATCACAACCGTCAGTTTTATTGGCAGATTTTGACCACACGATATCCGTCATCTAACGGCATCGATAGAGAGATCTACTAGAAGGTTCTCCTAAACATGAAAAAAAACAAACAGGCCCATATCATCTCTATATATATTTCCATTTCGCATTTGCTTTCTCTCCTCAACGCTCTCATTAAAAAGGTACTCGTGTCTTACTTGTGCCAGCCACTCGCTCTTTCCTCAGATTTTTTTATTATCCTTTCCTCGGCCAAAAAAAAAAGGTAAACCGGAAAAAACTCTCTCTCTCTCTCTATCTGATCCGTCGTTTCTGCTTCCACTTTCGCCTTCAATCGATCGGATCATTGTTATGCTTGGCTTGATCTGAGTTGAACGATGTGTTTTTCGTTAGTAGATTCTGGATCTGTTGTTGCGTTCGGCGTTTAGTTACGTTATCTCTGTGGTTGGTTCAATCTTGCTCGGTTTCTTGGCTAATTTTGTGAATCGATGAAAGTTTTTATTGAGAGATTAGGCTTTATTTTAAGCTCACTCGTCTGGTAGTTTACTATTTATTAGTGATTGATTTAGGGTTTTTTTTTCACTCGTAGATGTTCTTGTTGTTTATGATTCATGTATCTGGATTTGATTTGTGTGTGTATATGTACTAGTGAGGCTTATATATCTGTGTATTTTGTACCAGATTTTAGCTAAGATGGCGAAGAACTACCCAACCGTGAGCGAAGATTACCTCAAGGCTATTGAGAAGTGCAGGAGGAAGCTTAGAGGGATGATCGCTGAGAAGAACTGTGCACCCATCATGGTCCGACTCGCGTAAGTAACTTATCATATTAGCGTCCTGTTTCTTTAAGATGTTTGCAACACTCTTCTTATGGCTGATCTGTTTTTTGGCTAAACTTTTAGATGGCACTCTGCTGGAACATTCGATTGCGCCTCAAGGACTGGTGGTCCCTTTGGAACAATGAGGTTTGATGCTGAGCAAGCTCACGGAGCCAACAGTGGTATCCACGTTGCTCTTAGGCTTTTGGAACCCATCAGGGAGCAATTCCCAACCATCTCTTTTGCTGACTTCCATCAGGTACATGATTTATACCAAACCAGAAAAAAACTCTTTGATTAGTGGTCATGGTGGTTATTGGTTAACTCTAAGATTTAGTTCCTAACTCATGGTTTCCTTTGGTGTGAAATTGGTCATTTCTGCAGCTTGCTGGTGTTGTGGGCATTGAAGTTACTGGTGGCCCTGATATTCCTTTCCACCCTGGAAGAGAGGTTAGTCTTTGTTTTAGATTTGTTTATGATTATATGGTCAATTAGTCGAGAGAATTTGGTCTGCTTATTTGTATCGATGGCTAATGGATAATGTGGCTATTCTATCACGATTGTGAGACTTGATTTCGTGTTACTAACATGCATATCTTGCTTTCAGGACAAGCCCCAGCCACCTCCAGAGGGTCGTCTTCCTGATGCTACAAAGGGTTGTGATCACTTGAGAGATGTCTTTAGCAAGCAGATGGGCTTATCTGACAAGGACATTGTTGCTTTATCTGGTGCCCACACTCTGGTTTGTGTCTTTCTTAACTGCTTGAACACTTTTGTTTTTTTGGTCCCAATCGTACAAGTTGTGATGAATGCCTGCAAATTATGAATTCACAGGGAAGATGCCACAAGGATAGGTCTGGCTTCGAAGGTGCCTGGACTTCAAACCCTCTAATTTTCGACAACTCTTACTTCAAGTGAGTATTCTAAGTTTTTACTGTCTTGATTTATGTATTAGTAATCAATGGTTGATGTGGTTATTAACCAAAGTATATATGACTAGGGAACTCTTGAGCGGTGAGAAGGAAGGCCTTCTTCAACTTGTCTCTGACAAGGCGCTGTTGGACGATCCTGTTTTCCGTCCTTTAGTCGAGAAATACGCTGCTGTATGCATTCTCTCTTTTCTATGTTCTTCACTTGGTAGAGATAAAGAGAACTCATGGTTTGTTGTGACAATGTGAACAGGATGAAGAAGCCTTCTTCGCTGATTACGCTGAGGCCCACTTGAAGCTTTCAGAGCTTGGGTACTTATCTTGAATCTATGAATTATATTAGAAAGTAAATATTAATCCAGTGGTGTAATCTGAGTTTGTATTTTTGTTGGTTGCACAGGTTTGCTGATGCTTAAGCTGTGACGTATGTGTGTGTGTGTCTCTGAGACTCATGGCTGTTTTTGGTTGGGGGCCGGAGGGGTCGCATTGCATTTGAACTTTGTCATATGATTGCTTAATGTACTCTCGGATTTGCGTATCTTGTTTTTCGGTGGGTTGTGATTTGACACATCCGTTGCGCTTTTGCTGCTGGTTAGACATTTTAATAAAATTAATTCTCTTATATTTGTGCCCCAATTATACAAGGCTGTAGTAGAGTGTAGTAGACTGCCTCCTCCCAACAAAAGTACAAGACAATTAGATATAAGTAATCTCACGAGTTTGCGAGGTGTAAACAATTAGATATAAGTACTACTGTGTTCACGAGGTGTAAGTCTTTCAGCTTGTCTCACGAGTTTGAAGATACGCAGAAGCACTAGTGTATATAATTTGCTTATGTAGGTGAACTTACACAAGATAAACCAGGGCTCTAATTTAACGGTAAACGAAATGTAAAACGAGTCTAACTCAACTCACTCAACGAATTCAGTTTCAACTTAATGAACCAATTTAGCATCACCAGCAACAGCATGAAAGAATATGCCAACTAGACAGATTTAATTGATGTTGATCACGAGCTGGGAATGATGCTCCAGATCCAAAACGGGAATGGGTTGAGGCGGGTGGCTCTGGCTTATGGTGTCCATGTGATAACCAAAGTGGCTGGAGCTTTTGTTACGGCCGAGGAAATAGAGTAGCTTGAAGTGAATTAGCTTTCTTGTGCTTCTCTAAACCGTTTTTTTTTTTTATTAAACCTTTTCTAAACGGTTTGATCCTAAATGTGCCGAATCTGCAATTTAGACTCTCTTGAATCTTGCGTGCATGGTCCATGTCGGAATCGGGTTGTGATATTTAACTAGTTGGAGCTCGATTCTTTTAATTTTACGCATCTTGGACCGTTGGAACACTCTGATGATACCAACGAATCGTATGTATTTTAGAAAATATGAGTAATATTTTAGAAAATATGAGTATGAGATTGGAGGCTTTGGAGCAACAAAAATAAATGTGAAGGAGTGGAGTGACTCTTTTTGTTTTGTCAAATAGTGGAGTGGAGTGACCTTTTGTATATCACAATAATCACATTCATACCATTGAGAGTTAGAAGTTTTGTGTGGAAAATTGGATTCGGCTGTAATTGTTTTACTGAGCTGCTCTTTCATTCCGTGTGGGTCTCTTTTGTTTTTACTTTTACTTTATCAGAAAAGAAATCAAAGCAATTATAGCTTCAAAAGAACAAAACACTCATCATGTTAAAAAGACAAAAATTAGCTGTTTAAGTAGAATGTAGACTGTGTAGGGAGACAAAAAAAAAAGAGTTTTAGGATCTGATTGGTAACATAGCCAAAGCTATACAGAAAGTTATAAATTATTACGCAATAGTGTAAAACTGTAAGAAAGAATTGTACATAAAAGCTATAAAAAAAAATTGAAAGTAAAATTTTTGGTAAAATTTTTATGATTGGTAAAAATTCAAAGTTGTATCACTTGTAATACTTTGTTTGTGTTCACCAATCAGTACTTTAATGTTTTTTATGTTTTATTGAATAACATCTTTTTTTTTTTTTTTTCATCTGATAATTAATCATTATTTTTGTTTTGTTACTTTTAAATAACCCTGGCCAATTCTTTTTCTCTTTTTCTATGAACTGGGAAATTATGGAAATATATACGACTCTTTGATATCATATATTCCAATGAGTCAAATATATCATTTATTCGGTACACAGAGAAACTTTGGCATTAGATTAAATTTGGGCAGGGCAGATGATCGTAATCAATAATATATCCCTTGGCGTACGTACGTACATTTGGCAACCTCTATGTATTTCCCTGTTTTTGAGGGAATCGCTTACAACTTCTACTAATCGATATGAATCTTAAAGACCAAAGTCAACAAGTATATGACCCCATATATACTCTAAAAAATTATGCGTGCATGTCTCTGTTTATATATATAGAGTCTAAATAACTATAGTAAAAATGTGCTGCATGATTACGTACCCTTTTCCATACAACTGCGAGGCGAATGCGAATTTTAGTTAGTGAGTGATTGTTGCTTGTTAGTATTTAGTACTTTGAAGTGAATGGTAACAAATGATCATTTTTCCAAACAACCCCAACTTTCTTGTCTCTATTCCAACATTAGTGGAATCTTATCAATAAATTTTCCAGTCTTAACGATTTGATGGAATTTAACTGCACAAAGAATTGTAGAAAAAAAAAGATGGCCCAAATATATGATTAATGGAGGAAAAGGTGGTGTTGATGATATGATCTGAGGATAATGATGACGATACTGTTAGACTTACAGTATTGATTGTGAGATTTGGACTAAACATCTCCGTGTACACGGTGCAAAAGACGATCTTTGACCAATTGAAGAATAAACAATACAAATATACAATACATATTTTCATAGGAATTGATTGGTTTTTATTTTTCCACTCAGAAACAGAAAATTCCACTCAGAAACTTATCATAAACTCGATGGGTTTGCGATTTAGTAAGGTCTGTTATACTTTACATAGTTATAGAAAAATAACTTTTGTATAACACATATAATCACAATTCACAACTTTTTATAAAGAAAACAATAAGAAAATCTTAAGTCATTTTCAAAAAAGGAGTTGAAGATTTAGTTGAGAGTAAGGTATAGTATTAGAGACATATAGCAATCTGTTGAAGGTGGAAGCAAGAGCACACCCAATAACTCTTTTAGCAATCTCACTGTCTATACGTGTCTTTCCTCTATTTGATTTTTTAAAAATTTCTTCTTAATGTTGGTACGTGACGAAGACGACACAATTGAAAATAAATTTGATGCTTTGGGACCGCTCGGAATTATATTTTCTTAATGACTCTGAACGCACTTTTGCAATTCTCCTTACATATACATACATACGTATAAAAAGGTTGATTTAATTTGAAAAACAAAAATCGTGTGTGTTAAGTCTTTCAAACAGAAAAGTCTTAGACAATATCTAGATATAACTTATATAAAATGACTCCCAAGAATAATGGTTAAATAAAAACAAAATACGTTTCAGCAAAAATTAGGCAACCTAAAATAAATCACTTGGTCTTTTGTGTCAAATTCTCCATCAGTACTTAAAAACGACTTACAAGTCAGCACTGAGTTAAAATGATAATCAAACAAAGTTATATAGTTAAACTTTACTCTATGTGAGAATATTATTAATTTATTATTATAATGCATCATGAACTTATACAATTGAATATATAGTTATAGTAGTTATAAATTTAAAGACCTACTGAATTATTCTCAAAACCAAGGCACATTGCTATATAGTATATACTATAAAAAAAATCGACCGTTGACCTTCTTAAAAACGATTTTACAGGTGCAAATTATCTACTTCAATATAACTAAAGTATAAAATATGCATGAAAGATATATAAAAAGACAAATGTAAACATTTTCAGTGATTTTGGAACCTCTTGAATCTTTTATTGAATCTTCATCATCAGAAAGACAGAGTAGAATACCAATGGACTACTAATGATTTTTTAGAGACTAATTGAAATAATACGTAAGGAGAAAAATATAAGAAGAGAAGAAAGTTAATTGTGCCAAAGTCAAGCAAACCGTTGAATCATGAAAGCGTGGAGGAATTTAGTAGCCACCGTAATGTGGAAACATGTTTTAACTTTCAACCAAAAAGAAATATTGACGTCAGAAGTCGAGCTTGTGATGTCAGGGTGGTCACTTCCTTCATTACATCATTTTGTGTCTCTCCCCTATATATACACTTCTCTAGCTATTTTCCCCACCAAAAAGCACTTCACCTCTCAAAGACTCTCTACTTACACCTTTGTCACTTTCTTCCCTCATAATTCACAATTTGATCGATTAAAAAACATTAGACCTTAGTTGATATGGAGAGTAACGGTGACGCTTCTGTCGCTACCACTCCAATCATCTCTTCTTCTTCTTCTCCTCCACCACCGCTTTCACCGCGGGTGGTGCTCAGCCCATGCGCTGCTTGCAAAATCCTAAGGCGGCGTTGCGCAGAGAAATGCGTTTTGGCACCGTATTTCCCTCCAACAGATCCGGGCAAGTTCACCATCGCCCACCGAGTCTTTGGAGCCAGCAACATCATTAAGTTCTTGCAGGTACCTAGCTAGCTATCTATTTAATTATTGGTGTGCAATGACTAGAAGATAATCTTGAATAGTTTAGTGTGAACAAAGGACCCGATCTATATATCATTATTAGACAGATGGGAGTATGGGACTATTTCTGTCTCTGTTCTTACTTACGAAGCTAGTAAAAAGGGTTCATAGGTCATGTGAAAATTGGACATTACTTGTTCTGTAATGCCAAACAACTTCCTCTATGTTCAACAAAAGTATTGCATATATAACTCTTCATAAGGAAAAAAAAGTAATAATAACGAAAATTTATCATGTTCACACAACTACTACATATCTTAATTAAGTCTAAAGAAATACCTTAACCCACATGTCATTCTCAACGTTGTCCATTTCATCCACCTTTTGACAAAGTCTTCTAGAATATTGGTCTTTACTCTTCTTGGTCAGATACTAAAAAAAAAAAAAAAAAACTCAGTTTATGAGTGTTATGAACATTTATATTGTCTTGATGAAAAGCTTAACTCAAACAGTCAGTTGCTTCTCCGATCCAACTCATATGATTGGTTATTTATATATTTTTATTTTTCAGGAGCTTCCAGAATCACAAAGAACTGATGCGGTAAAAAGTATGGTGTATGAAGCGGAAGCAAGAATAAGAGATCCGGTGTATGGAAGTGCGGGTGCAATATACCATCTACAAAGACAAGTGAGTGAACTCCAAGCAGAGCTTGCAAAAGCTCAAGTGGAGATGGTGAATATGCAACTTCAAAGATCAAATTTACTGGAGTTGATTTATAACATGGACCAAGAACAGAAACAAGAACAAGATAATAATATGTCTTTTGAGAGTAATGATTTGGGATTCCTTGAAGACAACTCCAACACCAACACATCAATGTTGTGGTGGGATCCTCTTTGGACCTGATGAATATATTGTTGACTACCCTCTCTACTACTTTTAGCAATTTAGCACACAAAAATGTAGTATATATATGGAGAATTTTCAGACAATTCATGTCCAAACTCCAAATAATAATTACTATATTTTATTAATTTTACGCGTCGGTTATCATTACTATTATTATTAATATTTTTTTTTTAAAAAGAAAGAAGGAGAGGTGGTTCAGACACAAATCGGTAAGTACACCGGATGTCGATCAAACCGGTCCGGTTCTAAACCAATGCAATGCCAAAAAAAACCTAAACGACGTCGTGTGCCTTCCTTATTTAATTACTTTTGTCACCCTCCTCAGGCGACGGTCGATTTCTTTTTCTTCGGCAACGACTACACACGCTCTAAACCTTCTAAGTTTCTTTTGGAAACCTTAGGGTTCATATTCAATCTATTCTTCTGCTTCGACTGTTTGATATGTTTTTTTTTTTTCTCTACGATTCGTCCTCTTCGTTTAGTATAAAATATCTTCAAATTTCTCCTTCAAATCTCTCCGATTCTCACGAGGGGGAGATCAGAATTGGTATATTGCTTATTGCTCGATGCTTAATCTTCGCTAACATATGTTTGATGTTTTTACCTACCTTTCGATAACACTCTCAAAGTGCAGCAATTTTCTCTGTGTTTTTGATTTTGGGCCATATTACTTGTTACCGGTTTAAAAGCGGATTTTAGATCCGATTGGTTAATAAGCCGGTTTTGGTTTGTGTTAGCGTAGACAGTACCGAACCGATCTCATCTTCTACCTTTTTAAACAAACTTTTTTTTTGTGAAGGTAAACGAAGTCGTTTTAGATTGTTCTTCCGCCCAAATATTTCAGTAAATTTCAAGGAAAGCCATACCCATACGAGACGAGGTTTTGGATCTCTGATCTCTCGATCGATCCAGATTCAATCACTTTACTTTAATTCTTTTCAGATTCTGGAGAAGCTTCGAAGAGAAATTTGTATTCCCAGATTTATTCGAGGAGGAAGACGAAGACGAAGACGAACCGGAACCGGAACCCGAACCCTAGTTGATTGATTTATCAATAGGTAACAAAATTTGATCTGAAATCTCGGGTTGGATCTGTTGCTTCTCTCGATCGGGAAGTCTTTGTTTTTTGCACTTTTTGGTTGCTTAGGTATCGTATTGTGCGTGGTGGCGAGAGACTAAATAAAAGACTCTCTGTGTAATCAGTTGGGACATTCTATTCCAATCCTTCCTTGAGGTAAACTAACTAACTCCTTTTGTTTGTTAATGTTAAACCATGAAGCTATTTCTATGCTTAATGTCCCCCACACCCACCTTTGTCGAACGTTCTTGTTTAGATGGTAGGTGATGAAACGGCCCATCTCAGGCCCATTAATTAGTTTTTTGTTTGTTTGTTTTTGGGTTTACGGTGCTCTTCCCTGCACCATAACATTACCCACTCTTTAACTCCGTCGTCGTCCCGCCGGTTTCACAGCTATCTCGAACTTGGTCGCCGCCATCTCTCGTCTTTGATATTACGTGGTTCGCACCAATATAAGCCACGTGTGTATGTCGTCAGTTCCACACAGAGCACTCTTTGCTTTCTCTCTCAACATCCATCTTTCTCCAACCTCTTCTCTTCTTCTCCGATCATCTTCTTCTTCTCCCTTTGCTCGCTCTTTCTGTTTTAACTCCTTCATCAGATTATCTCCCTCAGATATGCCTAAGAAGCAGGTTTCCATTATGCTTTTCCTTAATCTGGGGTTTATATAAACAGTTTGTCAAATTTTATCGATTTCGTTATGACTCCCTCGAAAAATTTGCACTTTCTGGGTTTTATTTGCTTCGTCTACAATGTATTAGTTTGTGGTTCAGTAATATATGACTTTCTGGGTTTTGATTATCTGGAAACGAGTTTGAATTTTGCATCTTAAAAAAATTGAAACTTTATGTGTCTTCAGTCTTGGTTTGTGAGAGTTTCTTGTTGCTTTTGGGTGTATACAGTACTTGACTGTTTTTTCTTTACTGGTTGGCAGAAAAAGAGAGTTAACGCTGAGCAGAAGTGGCAAGTGAAACCGAAGATGGATGCTCCTCCATCTGAATCCAGTGATCGTTCTGTATCCGTTGTTGCAGAAGCAGTAAACAATCAATTTGGTGGGTTGAGTCTTGCGGAAACAGTCTTACCGAGTCAAAGTACAAGCAACAAAACTGTTCAAAATCTAGTGTTGAAGCCTAAGTCATATGGAACACTTAGTGGATCTTCTTCGGCAGCAGAAGTTGGTAAAACGTCAGCTGTCTCACAGACAGGTTCTTCTGGAGATGCGCTTAATCTAAGCAATTTTTGCGGGTCGGAAAATTTTACAGTGGACAAGTCGACTTATTGTCATGCTCAGATCAGAGCCACTTTCTATCCTAAATTTGAGAACGAAAAGACTGACCAAGAGGTAAACTTTATAGGTACCCTTTCATTGACTGCTTGTTGTTTGTAGCACTTATTGTTAGTTTGCTTTATTTACGCTTGTCTTGATTTTGGCAGATAAGGGCAAGAATGATTGAGATGGTATCTAAAGGATTGGCAACTCTGGAGGTATCAACAAGAACACCCTATATTTGAATATTTGTATTGACACTCTGAAGTTTTTAACTGTCTACGAACCTGTTGTAATGCACCTTTTACAGGTATCCCAGAAGCATTCAGGCTCTCTCTTTATGTACGCCGGTCACAAAGGGGGAGCATATGCAAAGAACAGCTTTGGTAATATGTAAGCTCATTTATTCTGAAGCTTCTGTTATTCCTTCCTTGATTATTGATGAGCTCTTCACAAAGAATCTTAGAAAAATCCAATCACTAAAACTCAAACTCAAGCTTTAGATTTGATTTACACTTTTCATTTATTTTCACTTACAAGATAGATTACTACTTCATTTTAGTTTCATAGTTAGTCATGTCCAACAAAATATCTTATGTTTTCTCTTTCTGGAGTTTTGTTGCCTGCTGATGGTATTCCGTATTCATGTTGCGTTTACGGATAAAGATTTCACACCACATAGAAGTTGTATTACAGATAGATTGCGAAAACATTTTGATGAAGCAAAAATGCATTTTACTACTCGTTTTCATTTCTGATGTTGTTATGTACTTCTTTATGGTGATTGAAAATTGAGCTGGCGACCAAACGGTTTCTCATATGCTAACCCAATATTTCATTTGCAGTTATACTGCAGTAGGTGTTTTTGTCCTTTCACGGGTGTTCAGGGAGGCTTGGGGAACTAAAGCTCTAGAGAAAGAGACAGAGTTCAATGATTTTCTTGAGGTATTTCCATGGACAGAGCTTTAAACAACCCAAATTCTCAATTGCTGCCAGAAAAAGTGAGCTCATAATAAGTCATTTCTCCCAGGAAAATCACATGTGCATATCTATGGAACTTGTTACAGCTGTTCTTGGAGATCATGGTCAACGCCCACTGGATGATTATGGTAAGGTTTTTTTTTTCTTAATTGTGAAAGTCAGATAAGTCTGCTAAACGATGTTCAAATAAAAAGAAATGTTGATTTGCATCTTGCAGTGGTAGTGACGGCCGTTACCGAGTTAGGTAATGGTAAGCCTAAGTTCTATTCAACTTCCGAAATAATTGCATTTTGCCGAAAATGGCGTCTCCCAACAAATCACGTTTGGCTGTTTTCCACAAGGTACCCTAACCACTTTCTGTTCGTTTCTGCTATCATCTTTGGCGATCTTTCCCGTACTTGTCATTTTACCTTGGGTCCTTGTTGTTTTAAATAGAGTGCTGGTGAAGGAAGAGTTTGAAATACTTTTAGCTAATTTTCGTTTTAAGAATTTAGTTTTTCTCTAGCTGAGGTTTTGATATCTCGGGACAATTTTTGTTGTACAGCTTGAAAGACACATTTTCCTAAGTATACAGTAAGAATGTGTTATAGAGTCTGGTTGATGCGTTTACTGGTCTAAAATCCATCAACCTTTAGAGATTTCTCGTCCTACCAGGAGGATTTATATGCTGATATTTTTGGATGAACACTGTCCATTGCGTTTTTAGTAGACAGCTTATTGGTGAGGAAATGAAAAATTTAACAGTGGTAGTTGCATGTATTTTGTTGAAATTTTATGAAGGAGATCAGCGACCTCTTTTTTCGCCGCGTTTGATGCACTCTGTGAAGAAGGGATAGCAACCTCAGTTTGTAGGGCTCTTGATGAAGTAGCTGATATATCAGTTTCAGGTAATGTTTTTTTTTGGTATTCCCTTTTGCTATCTGGAGAATTCATATTAGTTTGCAAGGAATTCAACTTGATGAAATTCATTGAACGAATTATTTCTCGGATGAAAATAAGCAGGCTCAAAGGACCATGTTAAGGTGCAGGGTGAGATATTAGAGGGTCTTGTTGCGCGTATCGTGAGCAGTCAAAGCGCCAGAGATATGGAAAATGTCTTGAGAGATCACCCTCCACCACCCTGTGATGGAGGTGCACTATCTTATTATTGTTTAGTATTTACTTTTAGTTTTCGTGATAATCTACTCTATCAAGTCCGTGTAGATTAAAAAAAATTATTTTCCTCGCTTTTAATATTTCAGCTAATCTTGATCGGGGACTCAGTCTAAGAGAGATATGTGCTGCCCATAGATCTAACGAGAAACAGGTTCTAAAAGAAATTTAAATCTGACTAGCTTTATCAAGTGGAAAATTTATGCTGCCATCTCTTGATAAAGATTTCTCATTCTAGAGGGTCCTTTTTTCTTATTTGTGCTGCTGTAGCAAGTGACGGCACTTTTAAGAAGTGTTGGGCCAAGCTTTTGCCCCAGTGACTTGGATTGGATTGGAGATGTATCTCATCCAAAAATGCTGACAAATCTGTCATAACAAAATTCCTGCAATCTCAGCCTGTAGATTATTCAACTAGTAAATTACAGGTAACTTGAGATTATGTCTTTGTTTAGAAATAGAAACGCTGAATTATTGGATATATATTTGTCACTTGCAGAGTTCTTTCATATTTAACCATTTCCATTATCTATGTGCTTTTGAGTTTTGATGAGCAACTGAATTGTTTCTTTTTAACAGGAAATGGTACGCTTGATGAAGGAAAAACGTCTTCCAGCCGCATTCAAGTGTTACCATAATTATCATAGAGCTGACGACGTTTCGCCTGACAACCTATTTTATAAATTAGTTGTCCATGTGCATAGCGATTCAGGATTTAGGCGTTACCAAAACGAGATGAGGTTATCCTTAAAGACTTCTCTACTTATGTCTTTCAGTTTGATCAAACTAAGAATATATTGATTTCTGTTTACTGAAATAATTACCGTGTTTCAGGCGCATCCCTAGTTTGTGGCCTTTATATCGAGGTAAATGTTTTTGTTTGTTTCTTATTCTTTAGCTTTGCTCTAAAATTCCATTTCTGATTCATTAGCTAGATTTTGATGATTTTGACATCTTTTGGGAAGTTGTCTTTGTGAAAAATAACTTTGTTAGGAAATTATTTTTTCTTGGACGTTTCAGATATGGTTGTTTGTGTTTGTGGTACCTTTTGGTCTCGCTAAACAAAGAATAATTGGACATATGAAGAAAATTGGAAAACTCTGGTCTATAGGCCAATGGCATCTGTTTTTTTGTTTAACTATATTAGTTAGTGATCTTCTTTTTCCTTTTCAGGTTTCTTTGTTGATATTAATTTGTTCAAGTCAAACAAAGGGAGAGATCTGATGGCTCTGAAAAGTATTGATAATGCGGTCAAAGATGCCAGTGAAAATGATGCTCAACGAGGAAAGCATGATTTGGCTGATGATGATGCGAACTTAATGATCAAATTGAAGTTTCTCCCATACAAGGTATGTTTTTCTTTTTCTCTGGAGGTCTCTTCTGGCTCGAGAGATTTGTGATTTTGTTGCAATTTCCTACCTCTTTTATTGCATGATTATCCTGAATTCCTGATGTTTGACATGTCTTCAATTTTCTTACAGTTGAGAACCTTTTTGATCCGTAATGGTCTATCAGTTCTATTTAAAGAGGGGCCAGCAGCTTACAAAACCTACTACCTCAGGTGAGCTGCTTTCTCCGTATGGATATATACATATAGAGTGATGTGTCAAATGTTGTAGTGATGTTTTTGGTAATCCGGATTCTGATTAACTTGCATTGCATTGTAAAACAAAACGGGGAGAATAGTTGTGCCATGCTCATTATGTTTTTGGATTATTTAGGAGCTGACGTGATCAAGCTTTAAATTTTAATTTTTTGTAATATTATTGTTGTTTCTGCATCCAGGCAAATGAAAATCTGGGGTACGTCAGATGGAAAGCAGAAAGAACTTTGCAAGATGCTTGATGAATGGTACCAGAATCACACTACTCTACACATGTAGCCTAAGCTTATATAGTATTGTTAAAACTTATTCCTGAGCAAGTGTGTAACCTACTGCCTAGATGCTGGCGTTTGTCTAATATTTTTTTCAGCTTTTTGAATCTGGATTAGCATCTCTTCTTCTCTTCAAAATGTACAGGGCTGCTTACATTAGAAAAAAGTGTGGGAATGATCAGCTATCTTCATCAAGATACTTAAGTGAAGCTGAGCCATTCCTGGAGCAGTACGCGAAACAGAGCCCAAAGAACCAGATTTTGATAGGGGCTGCTGGGAACCTAGTGAGAACTGAGGACTTCTTAGCCATTGTTGACGGGGATCTAGATGAAGAAGGCGATCTTGCGAAGAAAGGAGTGACACCAGCTACTCCTGAGCCAGCTTTGAAGGAAGCTGTCCACAAGGATGAGGGGTTAATTGTATTCTTTCCAGGTACTCCATTTGCATTGTCTATATATCATCAATGTATTCTGGTTGTTGGTTTTACTTCATCTTTGTGGCAATGTTTTATATTGAACCTATTAATAGTTGTCTTTATTAGCTTTCAATAGATTATAGATGATCTTTTAGTAATTCAGATAATATTTGTCAAAGATCTTTTCTTCTGACCAGAAGTGAGAGCAACATATTGTTAGAAAGAGAATGGTGGTATATCTTTCTGTATATGTCACTTGATATAACATTTCTGTTAATCTGTTTTCTTGTGATATTAATAATTTTAACCTTTTCTCAGGAATTCCTGGATGTGCTAAATCTGCACTTTGCAAGGAGTTATTGAACTCCCCAGGAGGCTTTGGAGATGATCGGCCAGTGCACACCCTGATGGGTGATCTTGTCAAAGGTATTTTCAAGTGTAGGGTTTTTCTTTGGGTCAAAATTGCTCTGGCCTCTCAATTTTAGTATGCCATCTCATGCAATATTTTACATACTGGGCAGGAAAATATTGGCCAAAGGTTGCTGATGAACGTCGTAAAAGACCACAATCAATTATGTTAGCTGACAAAAATGCCCCAAATGAAGATGTCTGGAGACAGGTAATCAATTCTACGCTGAGAATCTGTTACAACCTCACATTGATTAGTATCAGGCTTATAAGATTTTTAGGTAGTGTTATAAGCTTGATACTCATCACTAATCTCTACCCATGGATCCTTTAAGAGTTGCTTTGTAGGAGTAGATGTTTATCAGAATCTTTGCAACTATTGTTACAGTCGTAGTCAATTGCTTTGCTGCCTAATAAAATTATTAAGATTAAAATTTGGTTCCATGACACACCCTCGCTGGTTTGCTGAAGACAATCTTTTTCGACTACTTGTAACCTGTCTTTAATATATATATATATGTGTGTGTGTGTGTGTGCATAGCTTGTATTGTTGAAGCCTAGTTAGTGGCTGACCTGATATATTTCCACATCTTGTGTTTCTTAACAAGTCCCATTCCAATATTATTCTTGTAATTTCCCTATAGATTGAAGACATGTGTCGGAAAACTAGGGCTTCTGCAGTTCCAATCGTTGCTGATTCTGAAGGTGTGTAATTATGATCCATTCTTTGATGTATTTTATTTACCAATCTTCTTGTGTGCTGTTTAATATGGTCATATTAAGTTCATTCCATAATATTTGACCTTTAATTGATTGGATGACCCTTTATAGAAGGTTGAAAGATCATTTATCTTTTACTGAATTTGTTCCCGTTTTGTTCGTATCTAATCTAAGCTTGATAGTCAATTTTCTTGCAGAAGATTACTGTTATAAGTTTATACTTTGCTTAAAACACACAAATATATTGTTCTGCTTTGTTTCCGCAATTACTGCCTTGTCTCATCCTCTGTATTCGTTGTGATCTTTTGCTTGATATATACTTTTGGCCCTCTTTGACTGCACAGGAACCGACACAAACCCATATTCACTTGATGCGTTAGCTGTTTTCATATTCCGTGTTCTTCAACGAGTTAACCATCCGGTAGGCAGCTGCATCTTATACACAGTTTATCTTCAACTGCATCATCCAACTTTTTTCACAACCCTATTCAATTAACAAACTATCGTTTCATTCATATGCAATGAATATTGTTAGGGAAAGCTCGACAAGGCATCTTCAAATGCAGGCTATGTGCTATTGATGTTTTATCACCTTTATGAGGGAAAGGTATCATCACATACACCACAACTTTTCTTCAAGTATATCTATGATTTGATCTCACATTTAACTGAACGGTCTTTAACTTCCAGAACCGTAAAGAATTTGAGAGTGAATTGATTGAGCGCTTTGGCTCCCTCGTCAAGATGCCATTGTTGAAATCAGACAGGTATATGGTGACATCAGATGTGACCTAACAAACTCGAACTTGGCTCCATATACAAGTTGCAACTTCGTATTTAATTAATTTGTAAACCACTTAAAATTAAGACTTCTCTTTGCGCATATACAGGAGTCCTTTACCTGATCCTGTTAAATCAGTTCTTGAGGAGGGCATAGATTTGTTCAATCTCCACAGTCGAAGACATGGGAGGTGGGTAGCCAACACTACCATTTTACATGAGTTGAAAAATTGAATAATGTCAAACCGTAACAAATGGAAGGCATTAATAGCAATTTAGTTTATCTTGTGATTAGATGTACTTGGATCATGTTACTGGAAAAATCGTACACATGAGTGTGCTCACAGACGTTTTTGTTTCTTGTTCTGAAGTTCTCTACTTCATCTCCAACTTTTTTTTGGGTCTTTTGACCTCTTTTTCTTCTGATTTTTCTTGCTGTAGACTCGAGTCGACGAAAGGAACATATGCAGCAGAGTGGACCAAATGGGAGAAACAACTACGAGATACTTTAGTTGCAAATTCGGAATATCTCAATTCTGTTCAGGTAAAAGATACTTTAGTCATTGAGGGTTCATGAAAAGCTACAAATCCATGCTATTTAGTATTTAAGCTGCGTCGATATTTCTTCAGCACATGATAAAAGATTACAAGAAGAAGGGATGCGCATATAATGTCTTTGTTTTCTGGTTTGCAACTTTCAGATTCCATTTGAGTCTGCAGCTCATCAAGTGCGGGAAGAGCTCAAAAGAATCGCAAAGGGTGAATACAAACCACCAAGTTCAGAGAAAACAAAACATGGGTCTATTGTTTTCGCTGCCATCAACTTGCCTGCTACTCAAGTTCACAGTCTTCTTGAAGAGGTAACCAACCAAATTCTCAAAATACCATAAAAAAAGAAAGAAAAAAGGTTATGTATGGGCTTAGTTGTGAATAGATGTTTTTTTACTTATCAGTTGGCCACAGCACACCCAACAGTGGGATCTTTTCTAGAGGGAAAGAAAAAGAGAATACAGGAAAAGCTTGAACGGTCTCACGTGACGCTTGCCCACAAGAGAAGCCACGGCGTAGCAGCTGTGGCCAGCTATGGCCAGCACTTGAACAGAGAGGTACCCGTAGAGCTCACGGAGCTCATCTACAACGACAAGATGGCTGCTCTAACTGCCCATGTAGGATCTGTGGACGGGGAAACCATAGTCTCCAAGAACGAATGGCCACATGTTACGTTGTGGACGGCGGAAGGCGTTACTGCAAGAGAGGCCAACACATTACCTCAGCTTTACGTAGAAGGAAAGGCGAGTCGCTTGTTGATAGATCCTCCGGTCTCAATCTCAGGTCCTCTGGAGTTTTTCTGAATTAAACTTATAACATGGAAGGTTGCTATCACTTGAGGTTGCTCATGGAATGGGACACTTTATGGTTGTTATAATAAACAGTTTCCATTGTCATGAGATTTTGAGGTTAATTAATATAATATATATGTTAATGGTTCATTGTGCAAGTGCCTTTATTCAGTATTAACAAAGAGGACATTGTTTATATATGAGTAGCTTGAGTAACCTCAATTAAAAGCTGTGCTAATGATAGTGATTAATGTTTTGAACATACTCGAATTCAAATTAACTTGACTATGATGTTTTGTTACCTTTTTTTATGGAAACACAACCGAACCGACCCAAGGCCCAAGAGACAGTCGGCGGAACAGGGGTATAACCGTAATTATATAAGGATATTATTATTTTATGTTAAACCTAGGTTTCGATGGATTCAACACTATAAATATAAAGAGTCGTATACCGTGTCATCATAGCTCGCTTATTCCTGGGATCATTCTTATTCACCCTAGCCGCTGCACACTCCATCCTTGCGACATCTTTGAGGTAAGCTTCTTCGAACGCATCTACGACCGTTTGCATGTTGTTACCCTCATCTCTCAGTTTGATTCTTCTTTACATGTATCTCTTATGATTCGATGCTTTTTGTTTGTGAATAGATCGTTTTTGAGTATCTTGTCTTTCATATATAGTTTATGGATTTCTCGATCATCGGATTGATCT
Source organism: Camelina hispida (assembly GCA_023657505.1). Classification (NCBI taxonomy): domain Eukaryota; kingdom Viridiplantae; phylum Streptophyta; class Magnoliopsida; order Brassicales; family Brassicaceae; genus Camelina; species Camelina hispida. Next base: position 3,178,947 of record CP094631.1, read on the forward strand.
GGTTCTGAGATTTTTATATTGTTAGTTGGATCTGAGTGAACTAGTTCTGTTGTTATTAGGATGTATTAGTAATCGATTTGTCTTGTGATTGGGATTTTCAGAAGCAGCTTAACGAATGTATTGTTGCTTCTTGATATCAAGTTGTGGTAGCTCTCGGACTTGTTTCTGTAGAGCTCCTCGATTATTTTGTGTGAATTTAAGCTCGCTTAGCTCAGCGGTCAGAGCACCACATCTTATTCCTTATTCCTCTTAATAAATCACACCAAATAAGATGTGGTGCTCTGACCGAAATCTTCCCTTATTCCTCTTAATAAATCACAAATTCTTTTACTTTTATGACGATGGATCAAGTTCGAAGATAAATTAAGTAATCGATGGTTGTATTTGTAAAAAACCAGTATTTGGCGGTTTTCATAACCTTTCAGCTATTCTTTGGCTTCTCGTATAAATTAAAAGAGATATATCGATATCAAATATCTTTGGTTCTGTAACTTACAAGAGGAAAGAGCAGGCCAATTTTTGGGCTGATTATTACTCAACCTTTTGGGCTTGTGCTGCTTCTATAAGCCCATTACGTTAATTAGTTAAGAAAAATTAAGTTCAGTTTTGAGTTTCTTCTTCTTCTTCACTTCCGATTTCTAATTTATCCGATCAGATCAGCGCTGGCGAGTGTCCAGAGTAAGCTTCTTCTCACTTCTTCTACTGAACAAGCTCGATTCTAAACATCCTTAAGATTCATTAGTATCCCAATTCGATCTCGATTGTGTTCAATCATCGTTTCAAACTCTTGTTTCGATTTTGTCCATTTTGCTGTGGGATTTGAACTCGTTCGTCTGTTGATTTTGATCTTAGTGAACTAGCTATGTTAATCTAACTAGAATGAGATTATTTGATTTGATAAATCAAATCGATTTTGGAGTTGTAACCCTAATTTATTTATGTGTGTGTGTGTTTGAAATGTGTTTATTAAGGTGAAGAAGAAGAAGATGAGTGGTGAGGTTGTTAAAGCTGCTAGAGTATACCGTGACCTACTCAAAGCAGTGGTGAAACATATTGGTAAAGAAGACCACAAGGCTCATTTCATAGACTTTGTTAAGCAAGAGTTTAGGAAGAATGCTCCTGCAAACTCGGAGAAGATGAACCTCGCCCGCAACTACGCTTATCTTCTCAATGGCATTCATTCTCACAAGGTGAAAGTCTTTTTTTAAATGATTTGGTCTTAATCACATTGGCATTTGTGTTTTGGAAAGCATGATCTATATATATCTAACTGATCAATGTAAAACTTGTTGTTGTAGGAATTGCTGTTCTCATACAACATTGCAGTTGATAGAACTGAAGAGATGAAACGAGTGCTTAACAAATCTGCAGCGAGTGTAGGGCTTCGTCTTCCCGAGGTTTACGAGTCTTGATCATATGCGATGCTTCACGTTCGTTTTCCCTCTTTGTTTTTCGGGAGATGAGCTGTTCGGGCTGGTTACTTCACTTCTTTGGACAAGATCTTGAGTAAATTTTTGAATAATTGTGATACTAGATGTAGCCAGAGAGCTCTTCTCCTTTAAGCCTCTGAGTCCCGACATGTGTGGGTTACAATTTTTGTTTGTTTTGTACCGCATTTGTTTTGGCATAGCAAGATGTGTACCAAGAACGTATTTTTGTTTTTTGATATGTTGGGATTATGTCACCAAAGTGTGAGAGAGCTCAGTAACAATTGCAAATTCTGATATAAAGAAGGCAGCCAAAGTTCATGAAACGATCTTCCTTAAATACTTTTAGTTTTCCTATAATCGAGCTCTTCTTGAAAACTTAAAAAAGCTATTTAGAGGCACTTGTTCTTATCATGTCTATATTTGGATGAGGAGTAGAAAAATGGTAAACGGAATTTATGTTGGAGAAAGTAGAGATACTAACCATATGGGTTTTATCCAAAAACTCTAAAAGCCACCCACCGCTTGTGTTTGTTTTATCTGGCTTTTAGAGTTTTTGGATAAAACCCATATGGTTAGTATCTCTACTTTCTCCAACATAAATTCCGTTTACCATTTTTCTACTCTTCATCCAAATATAGACATGATAAGAACAAGTGCCTCTAAATAGTTTTTTTAAGTTTTCAAGACGAGCTCAATTATAGGAAAACTAAAAGTATTTAAGGAAGATTGTTTCATGAACTTTGGCTGCCTTCTTTATATCAGAATTTGCAATTGTTACTGAGCTCTCTCACACTTTGGTGACTTCATCCCAACATATCAAAGAACATAAATACGTTCTTGGTACACATCTTGCTATGCCAAAACAAATGCGGTACAACACAAACAAAAATTGTAACCCACACATGTCGGGACTCAGAGGCTTAAAGGAGAAGAGCTCTCTGGCTACATCTAGTATCACAATTATTCAAAAATTTACCCAAGATCTTGTCCAAAGAAGTGAAGTAACCAGCCCGAACAGCTCATCTCCCGAAAAACAAAGAGAGGAAACGAACGCGTAAGCATCGCATATGATCAAGACTCGTAAACCTCGGGAAGACGAAGCCCTACACTCGCTGCAGATTTGTTAAGCACTCGTTTCATCTCTTAAGTTCTATCAACTGCAATGTTGTATGAGAACAGCAATTCCTACAACAACAAGTTTTACATTGATCAGTTAGATATATATAGATCATGCTTTCCAAAACACAAATGCCAATGTGATTAAGACCAAATCATTTAAAAAAAGACTTTCACCTTGTGAGAATGAATGCTATTGAGAAGATAAGCGTAGTTGCGGGCGAGGTTCATCTTCTCCGAGTTTGCAGGAGCATTCTTCCTAAACTCTTGCTTAACAAAGTCTATGAAATGAGCCTTGTGGTCTTCTTTACCAATATGTTTCACCACTGCTTTGAGTAGGTCACGGTATACTCTAGCAGCTTTAACAACCTCACCACTCATCTTCTTCTTCTTCACCTTAATAAACACATTTCAAACACACACACATAAATAAATTAGGGTTACAACTCCAAAATCGATTTGATTTATCAAATCAAATAATCTCATTCTAGTTAGATTAACATAGCTAGTTCACTAATTAAGATCAAAATCAACAGACGAACGAGTTCAAATCCCACAGCAAAATCGAAACAAGAGTTTGAAACGATGATTGAACGCAATCGAGATCGAATTGGGATACTAATGAATCTTAAGGATGTTTAGAATCGAGCTTGTTCAGTAGAAGAAGTGAGAAGAAGCTTACTCTGGACACTCGCCGGCGCTGATCTGATCGGATAAATTAGAAATCGGAAGTGAAGAAGAAGAAGAAGCTCAGAACTGAACTTAATTTTTCTTAACTAATTAACGTAATCGGCTTATAGAAGCAGCACAAGCTCAAAAGGTTGAGTAATAATCAGCCCAAAAATTGGCCTGCTCTTTCCTCTTGTAAGTTACAGAACCAAAGATATTTGATATCGATATATCTCTTTTAATTTATACGACAAGCCAAAGAATTGCTGAAAGGTTATGAAAACCGCCAAATACTGGTTTTTTACAAATACAACCATCGATTACTTAATTTATCTTCGAACTTGATCCATCGTCATAAAAGTAAAAGAATTTGTGATTTATTAAGAGGAATAAGGGAAGATTTCGGTCAGAGCAAGAATGATTGAGATGGTATCTAAAGGATTGGCAACTCTGGAGGTATCAACAACAACACCCTATATTTGAATATCTGTATTGACACTCTGAAGTTTTTAATTGTCTACGAACCTGTTGTAATGCACCTTTTACAGGTATCCCAGAAGCATTCAGGCTCTCTCTTTATGTACGCCGGTCACAAAGGGGGAGCATATGCAAAGAACAGCTTTGGTAATATGTAAGCTCATTTATTCTGAAGCTTCTGTTATTCCTTCCTTGATTATTGATGAGCTCTTCACAAAGAATCTTAGAAAAATCCAATCACTAAAACTCAAACTCAAGCTTTAGATTTGATTTACACTTTTCATTTATTTTCACTTACAAGATAGATTACTACTTCATTTTAGTTTCATAGTTAGTCATGTCCAACAAAATATCTTATGTTTTCTCTTTCTGGAGTTTTGTTGCCTGCTGATGGTATTCCGTATTCATGTTGCGTTTACGGATAAAGATTTCACACCACATAGAAGTTGTATTACAGATAGATTGCGAAAACATTTTGATGAAGCAAAAATGCATTTTACTACTCGTTTTCATTTCTGATGTTGTTATGTACTTCTTTATGGTGATTGAAAATTGAGCTGGCGACCAAACGGTTTCTCATATGCTAACCCAATATTTCATTTGCAGTTATACTGCAGTAGGTGTTTTTGTCCTTTCACGGGTGTTCAGGGAGGCTTGGGGAACTAAAGCTCTAGAGAAAGAGACAGAGTTCAATGATTTTCTTGAGGTATTTCCATGGACAGAGCTTTAAACAACCCAAATTCTCAATTGCTGCCAGAAAAAGTGAGCTCATAATAAGTCATTTCTCCCAGGAAAATCACATGTGCATATCTATGGAACTTGTTACAGCTGTTCTTGGAGATCATGGTCAACGCCCACTGGATGATTATGGTAAGGTTTTTTTCTTAATTGTGAAAGTCAGATAAGTCTGCTAAACGATGTTCAAATAAAAAGAAATGTTGATTTGCATCTTGCAGTGGTAGTGACGGCCGTTACCGAGTTAGGTAATGGTAAGCCTAAGTTCTATTCAACTTCCGAAATAATTGCATTTTGCCGAAAATGGCGTCTCCCAACAAATCACGTTTGGCTGTTTTCCACAAGGTACCCTAACCACTTTCTGTTCGTTTCTGCTATCATCTTTGGCGATCTTTCCCGTACTTGTCATTTTACCTTGGGTCCTTGTTGTTTTAAATAGAGTGCTGGTGAAGGAAGAGTTTGAAATACTTTTAGCTAATTTTCGTTTTAAGAATTTAGTTTTTCTCTAGCTGAGGTTTTGATATCTCGGGACAATTTTTGTTGTACAGCTTGAAAGACACATTTTCCTAAGTATACAGTAAGAATGTGTTATAGAGTCTGGTTGATGCGTTTACTGGTCTAAAATCCATCAACCTTTAGAGATTTCTCGTCCTACCAGGAGGATTTATATGCTGATATTTTTGGATGAACACTGTCCATTGCGTTTTTAGTAGACAGCTTATTGGTGAGGAAATGAAAAATTTAACAGTGGTAGTTGCATGTATTTTGTTGAAATTTTATGAAGGAGATCAGCGACCTCTTTTTTCGCCGCGTTTGATGCACTCTGTGAAGAAGGGATAGCAACCTCAGTTTGTAGGGCTCTTGATGAAGTAGCTGATATATCAGTTTCAGGTAATGTTTTTTTTTTTGGTATTCCCTTTTGCTATCTGGAGAATTCATATTAGTTTGCAAGGAATTCAACTTGATGAAATTCATTGAACGAATTATTTCTCGGATGAAAATAAGCAGGCTCAAAGGACCATGTTAAGGTGCAGGGTGAGATATTAGAGGGTCTTGTTGCGCGTATCGTGAGCAGTCAAAGCGCCAGAGATATGGAAAATGTCTTGAGAGATCACCCTCCACCACCCTGTGATGGAGGTGCACTATCTTATTATTGTTTAGTATTTACTTTTAGTTTTCGTGATAATCTACTCTATCAAGTCCGTGTAGATTAAAAAAAATTATTTTCCTCGCTTTTAATATTTCAGCTAATCTTGATCGGGGACTCAGTCTAAGAGAGATATGTGCTGCCCATAGATCTAACGAGAAACAGGTTCTAAAAGAAATTTAAATCTGACTAGCTTTATCAAGTGGAAAATTTATGCTGCCATCTCTTGATAAAGATTTCTCATTCTAGAGGGTCCTTTTTTCTTATTTGTGCTGCTGTAGCAAGTGACGGCACTTTTAAGAAGTGTTGGGCCAAGCTTTTGCCCCAGTGACTTGGATTGGATTGGAGATGTATCTCATCCAAAAAATGCTGACAAATCTGTCATAACAAAATTCCTGCAATCTCAGCCTGTAGATTATTCAACTAGTAAATTACAGGTAACTTGAGATTATGTCTTTGTTTAGAAATAGAAACGCTGAATTATTGGATATATATTTGTCACTTGCAGAGTTCTTTCATATTTAACCATTTCCATTATCTATGTGCTTTTGAGTTTTGATGAGCAACTGAATTGTTTCTTTTTAACAGGAAATGGTACGCTTGATGAAGGAAAAACGTCTTCCAGCCGCATTCAAGTGTTACCATAATTATCATAGAGCTGACGACGTTTCGCCTGACAACCTATTTTATAAATTAGTTGTCTATGTGCATAGCGATTCAGGATTTAGGCGTTACCAAAACGAGATGAGGTTATCCTTAAAGACTTCTCTACTTATGTCTTTCAGTTTGATCAAACTAAGAATATATTGATTTCTGTTTACTGAAATAATTACCGTGTTTCAGGCGCATCCCTAGTTTGTGGCCTTTATATCGAGGTAAATGTTTTTGTTTGTTTCTTATTCTTTAGCTTTGCTCTAAAATTCCATTTCTGATTCATTAGCTAGATTTTGATGATTTTGACATCTTTTGGGAAGTTGTCTTTGTGAAAAATAACTTTGTTAGGAAATTATTTTTTCTTGGACGTTTCAGATATGGTTGTTTGTGGTACCTTTTGGTCATATGAAGAATAATTGGACATATGAAGAAAATTGGAAAACTCTGGTCTATAGGCCAATGGCATCTGTTTTTTTGTTTAACTATATTAGTTAGTGATCTTCTTTTTCCTTTTCAGGTTTCTTTGTTGATATTAATTTGTTCAAGTCAAACAAAGGGAGAGATCTGATGGCTCTGAAAAGTATTGATAATGCGGTCAAAGATGCCAGTGAAAATGATGCTCAACGAGGAAAGCATGATTTGGCTGATGATGATGCGAACTTAATGATCAAATTGAAGTTTCTCCCATACAAGGTATGTTTTTCTTTTTCTCTGGAGGTCTCTTCTGGCTCGAGAGATTTGTGATTTTGTTGCAATTTCCTACCTCTTTTATTGCATGATTATCCTGAATTCCTGATGTTTGACATGTCTTCAATTTTCTTACAGTTGAGAACCTTTTTGATCCGTAATGGTCTATCAGTTCTATTTAAAGAGGGGCCAGCAGCTTACAAAACCTACTACCTCAGGTGAGCTGCTTTCTCCGTATGAATATATACATATAGAGTGATGTGTCAAATGTTGTAGTGATGTTTTTGGTAATCCGGATTCTGATTAACTTGCATTGCTTCAATTTTTTTTTGTTTTTTTGTGTAATATTATTGTTGTTTCTGCATCCAGGCAAATGAAAATTTGGGGTACGTCAGATGGAAAGCAGAAAGAACTTTGCAAGCTGCTTGATGAATGGTACAAGAATCACACTACTCTACACATGTAGCCCAAGCTTATATAGTTTTGTTAAAACTTATTCCTGAGCAAATGTGTAACCTACTGCCTAGATGCTGCCGTTTGTCTAATAATTTTTTAAGCTTTTTGAATCTGGATTAGCATCTCTTCTTCTCTTCAAAATGTACAGGGCTGCTTACATAAGAAAAAAGTGTGGGAATGATCAGCTATCTTCATCAACATACTTAAGTGAAGCTGAGCCATTCCTGGAGCAGTACGCGAAACAGAGCCCAAAGAATCAGATTTTGATAGGGGCTGCTGGGAACCTTGTGAGAACTGAGGACTTCTTAGCCATTGTTGACGGTGATCTAGATGAAGAAGGCGATCTTGTGAAGAAAGGAGTGACACCAGCTACTCCTGAGCCAGCTTTGAAGGAAGCTGTCCACAAGGATGAGGGGTTAATTGTATTCTTTCCAGGTACTCCATTTGCGTTGTCTATATATCATCTCATGTATTCTGGTTGTTGGTTTTACTTCATCTTTGTGGCAATGTTTTATATTGAACCTCTTACTAGTAGTCTTTATTAGCTTTCTATAGATTATAGATGATTGTTTTACTAATTCAGATAAAATTAGTCAAAGATCAAATATTTTTCCTTCTGACCAGAAGTGAGAGCACCATATTGTTAGAAAGAAAATGGTGGTATATCTTTCTGTATGTCACTTGCTCTTAATCTGTTTTCTTGTGATATTAACAATTTTATTATGTTCTCAGGGATTCCTGGATGTGCTAAATCTGCACTTTGCAAGGAGTTATTGAACTCCCCAGGAGGCTTTGGAGATGATCGGCCAGTGCACACCCTGATGGGTGATCTTGTCAAAGGTATTTTCAAGTGTAGGGTTTTTCTTTGGGTCAAAATTGCTCTGGTCTCTTAACTTTAGTATGCCATCTCATGCAATATTTTACATTCTGGGCAGGAAAATATTGGCCAAAGGTTGCTGATGAACGTCGTAAAAAACCACAATCAATTATGTTAGCTGACAAAAATGCCCCAAATGAAGATGTCTGGAGACAGGTAATAAATTCTACGCTGAGAATCTGTTACAACCTCACATCGATTAGTGTCAGGCTTATAAGATTCTCAGGTAGTGCTATAACCCTGATACTCATTACTAATCTCTACCCATGGATCCTTTAAGAGTGGCTTTGTAGGAGTAGATTGTTATCAGAATCTTTGCAACTATTGTTACAGTCGTAATCAGTTGCTTTGCTGCCTAAGGTTTACTTAGATTAAAATTTGATTCCATGACACCCTCGGTTGGTCTGCTGAAGACAATCTTTTTTCGACTACTTGTAATTTGCCTTTAATACATATATATCTGTGTGCATAGCTTGTATTGTTGAAGCCTAGTTAGTGGCTGACCTACTATATTTCCACATATTCTGTTTTTTAACAAGTCTCACTCCAATATTATTTTGTAACTCCCCTATAGATTGAAGACATGTGTCGGAAAACTAGGGCTTCTGCAGTTCCAATCGTTGCTGATTCTGAAGGTGTGTAATTATGATCCATTCTTTGATGTATTTTATTTACCAATCTTCTTGTGTGCTGTTTAATATGGTCATTTTAAGTTCATTCCATAATATTTGACCTTTAATTGATTGGATGATCCTGCAAACGCTTTGAGTATAGAAGGTTGAAAGATCATTTATCTTTTACTGAATTTGTTCCCGTTTTGTTCGTATCTAATCTAAGCTTGATAGTCAATTTGCTTGCAGAAGAATACAGTTTCCGCAACTATATTGTTCTGCTTTGTTTCCGCAATTACTGCCTTGTCTCATCCTCTGTATTCGTTGTGATCTTTTGCTTGATATATACTTTTGGCCCTCTTTGACTGCACAGGAACCGATACAAATCCATATTCCCTTGATGCGTTAGCTGTTTTCCTATTCCGTGTACTTCAACGAGTTAACCATCCGGTAGGCAGTTGCATCTTATACACAGTTTATCTTCAGCTGCATCATCCAACTTTCATCACGACCCTATTCAATTAACAAACGATCCTTTCATTCATATGCAATGAATATTGTTAGGGAAAGCTCGACAAGGCATCTTCAAATGCAGGCTATGTGCTATTGATGTTTTATCACCTTTATGAGGGAAAGGTATCATCACATACACCACAATTTTTCTTCAAGTATATCTATGATTGATCTCACATTTAACTGAACGATCTTTATCTTCCAGAACCGTAAAGAATTTGAGAGTGAATTGATTGAGCGCTTTGGCTCCCTCGTCAAGATGCCACTGTTGAAATCAGACAGGTATATGGTGACATCAGATGTGACAGCTACAAATTGCAACTTCGTATTTAATTAATTTGTAAGCCACTTAATTAATTGACTTCTCTTTGCGCATATACAGGAGTCCTTTACCTGATCCTGTTAAATCAGTTCTTGAGGAGGGCATAGATTTGTTCAATCTCCACAGTCGAAGACATGGGAGGTGGGTAGCCAACACTACCATTTTACATGATGACTTGAAAAGTTGAATAATGTCACACCGTTACAAATGGAAGGCATTAATAACAATTTAGCAAAACCTAACGAGGAAGGCATCATGTTAGTTTATCCTGTGATTAGATGTACTTGGATCATGTTACTGGAGAAATCGTACACATGAGTGTGCTCACAGACGTTTTTGTATCTTGTTTCTTGTTCTGAAGTTCTCTACTTCATCTCTAACTTTTGTTTGGGTCCTTTTGACCTCTTTTCCTTCTGATTTTTCTTGCTGTAGACTCGAGTCGACGAAAGGAACATATGCAGCAGAGTGGACCAAATGGGAGAAACAACTACGAGATACTTTAGTAGCAAATTCGGAATATCTCAATTCTATTCAGGTAAAAGATACTTTAGTCATTGAGGGTTCATGAAAAGCTACAAATTCATCCTAGAGTATTTTAGCTGCGTCGATATTTCTTCAGCACATGATAATTGATTACAAGAAGAAGGGATGCGCATATAATGTCTTTGCTTTCTGGTTTGCAACTTTCAGATTCCATTTGAGTCTGCAGCTCATCAAGTGCGCGAAGAACTCAAAAGAATCGCAAAGGGTGAATACAAACCACCAAGTTCAGAGAAAACAAAACATGGGTCTATTGTTTTCGCTGCCATCAACTTGCCTGCTACTCAAGTTCACAGTCTTCTTGAAAAGGTAACCAACCAAATTCTTAAACTACCATAAAAATGAAAAAAGAAAAAGGATGTTCGTATTCAAAAACTAAAAGCTCTAAGTTCACAAACCTAAATATGACTGTTATTCCTGCCCCGATTTGTATCGGAGTGAGCTAGCCCACATCATTTTTTTCCGTTTATCTTATGCATCAGAGAACTCAAGGTTATGTATGGGCTTTGTTGTTAATAGATGTTTTTAATTTTTCTTATCAGTTGGCCACAGCACACCCAACAGTGGGATCTTTTCTAGAGGGAAAGAAAAAGAGAATACAGGAAAAGCTTGAACGGTCTCACGTGACGCTTGCCCACAAGAGAAGCCACGGCGTAGCAGCTGTAGCCAGCTATGGCCAGCACTTGAACAGAGAGGTACCCGTAGAGCTCACCGAGCTCATCTACAACGACAAGATGGCTGCTCTAACTGCCCATGTCGGATCTGTGGACGGGGAGACCATAGTCTCGAAGAATGAATGGCCACATGTTACGTTGTGGACGGCGGAAGGCGTTACTGCAAGAGAGGCCAACACATTACCTCAGCTTTACGTAGAAGGAAAGGCGAGTCGCTTGTTGATAGATCCTCCGGTCTCAATCTCAGGTCCTCTGGAGTTTTTCTGAATTAAACTTATAACATGGAAGGTTGCTATCACTTGAGGTTGCTCATGGAATGGGACACCATTGTCATGAGATTGAGGTTATTAATAAACAGTTTCCATTGTCATGAGATTTTGAGGTTAATTAATATAATATATATGTTAATGGTTCATTGTGCAAGTGCCTTTATTCAGTATTAACAAAGAGGACATTGTTTATATATGAGTAGTAACCTCAATTAATAAGGTGTGCTAATGATAGTGATTAATGTTTCATACTCGAATGATCAAAATTCAAATTAACTTGACTATGAAGTTTTGTTACCTTTTTTTATGGAAACACAACCGAACCGACCCAAGGCCCAAGAGACAGTCGGCGGAACAGGGGTATAACCGTAATTTTATAAGGATATTATTATTTTATGTTAAACCTAGGTTTCGATGGATTCAACACTATAAATATAAAGAGTCGTATACCGTGCCATCATAGCTCGCTTATTCCTGGGATCATTCTTATTCACCCTAGCCGCTGCACACTCCATCCTTGCGACATCTTTGAGGTAAGCTTCTTCGAACGCATCTACGATCGTTTGCATGTTGTTACCCTCATCTCTCAGTTTGATCCTTCTTTACCTGTGTATCTCTTATGATTCGATGCTTTTTGTTTGTGAATAGATCGTTTTTGAGTATCTTGTCTTTCATATATAGTTTATGGATTTCTCGATCATCGGATTGATCTGGTTCTGAGATTTTTATATTGTTAGTTGGATCTGAGTGAACTAGTTCTGTTGTTATTAGGATGTATTAGTAATCGATTTGTCTTGTGATTGGGATTTTCAGAAGCAGCTTAACGAATGTATTGTTGCTTCTTGATATCAAGTTGTGGTAGCTCTCGGACTTGTTTCTGTAGAGCTCCTCGATTATTTTGTGTGAATTTAAGCTCGCTTAGCTCAGCGGTCAGAGCACCACATCTTTTTTTTGTGGTAGAGATCGGTTCGACTCCGATAGCAGCTTCTTACTGTGATTGTTGAATTTCATATTGATTATATATGTCTACTGTTTTGGATTGACTCAATAATAATATGATTGATCTTTTTCTGCAGATTGTTTTTGAAAAGCAGCCATGGGTAAAGAGAAGTTTCACATCAACATTGTGGTCATTGGCCATGTCGACTCTGGTAAATCCACCACTACTGGTCACTTGATCTACAAGTTGGGTGGTATTGACAAGCGTGTCATTGAGAGGTTCGAGAAGGAGGCTGCTGAGATGAACAAGCGTTCCTTCAAGTACGCATGGGTCTTGGACAAACTGAAGGCTGAGAGGGAGCGTGGTATCACCATCGACATTGCCCTCTGGAAGTTTGAGACCACAAAGTACTACTGCACTGTCATTGATGCTCCTGGTCACCGTGATTTCATCAAGAACATGATTACTGGTACCTCCCAGGCTGATTGTGCTGTCCTTATCATTGACTCCACTACTGGAGGTTTTGAGGCTGGTATCTCCAAGGATGGTCAGACCCGTGAGCACGCTCTCCTTGCTTTCACCCTTGGTGTCAAGCAGATGATCTGCTGTTGTAACAAGGTAACCAACAAAACTTTTTTAAATCTTGCTTGTTTCTGTTTGTGTTCAGTCTTTGTTTCTGTTTGTGTTCAGTCTCACTAACTGTTTGTTCTCTTCTTCACTAACTGTTTGTTCTCTTCTTGTAGATGGATGCCACAACCCCCAAGTACTCCAAGGCTAGGTATGATGAAATCATCAAGGAGGTGTCTTCCTACTTGAAGAAGGTTGGGTACAACCCTGACAAAATCCCCTTTGTGCCCATCTCTGGATTCGAGGGTGACAACATGATTGAGAGGTCCACCAACCTTGACTGGTACAAGGGACCAACTCTCCTTGAGGCTCTTGACCAGATCAACGAGCCCAAGAGGCCATCTGACAAGCCCCTTCGTCTCCCACTTCAGGATGTCTACAAGATTGGTGGTATTGGAACGGTGCCAGTTGGACGTGTTGAGACTGGTTTGATCAAACCCGGTATGGTTGTGACCTTTGCTCCCACAGGGTTGACAACTGAGGTCAAGTCTGTTGAGATGCACCACGAGTCTCTTCTTGAGGCGCTTCCCGGTGACAATGTTGGGTTCAATGTTAAGAATGTTGCTGTCAAGGATCTTAAGAGAGGGTATGTCGCCTCCAACTCCAAGGATGACCCTGCCAAGGGAGCTGCCAACTTCACCTCCCAGGTTATCATCATGAACCACCCTGGTCAGATTGGAAACGGTTACGCCCCAGTCCTCGATTGCCACACCTCTCACATTGCAGTCAAGTTCTCTGAGATCTTGACCAAGATTGACAGGCGTTCTGGTAAGGAGATTGAGAAGGAGCCCAAGTTTTTGAAGAATGGTGACGCTGGTATGGTTAAGATGACTCCAACCAAGCCCATGGTTGTTGAGACTTTCTCTGAGTACCCACCGTTGGGACGTTTCGCTGTTAGGGACATGAGGCAGACCGTTGCTGTTGGTGTTATCAAGAGCGTGGACAAGAAGGACCCAACTGGAGCCAAGGTCACCAAGGCTGCAGTCAAGAAGGGTGCGAAGTGAACTCCCATTATCAAAACTCTATCCGCAGATGAATCAAAAAATGTTGTTAGTTTGTTTACTTTAGTTTCGTATTTCGCCGCTTTTTTGTGTTACAGCTTCGTCACTTCTCCGTCAGAGCGTTGTTCCCGGAACTGGGTTCTTGATCGGAGGTGGCGGAGCTATTTAGCACCCAAACTTTTTGTTTTTTGGCCTTGAAATTGTGGTCTGATTTTGAACCTTTTTTGGATTATTCTCTCATCTTGGTTGGATTTCTCATCTCCATATATCATCTTTAAACTCATTCTCCCTGTCCTTAAATTGCAACTATGCATATGAAATTTAGCATTGGAGCATATAACTTGACATTGTTTTTACCACCCCAGAAAGAGATATTAATGTAAATTTTATAATAACCAGGTAAACATTCCAATACCCATCCTATTTAACTTATGTATTTGGTTCTTATATTACTGGAATCCGAATCATTGAAGATACTTCACACAACTTGTTGTACTTAGCTCTTTCATTGTATGGTTTGTTTATTTTCTTTGTGGGTTTGAAAATCTGATCCGACATGCAAACAGGACTATCTTTTCAAAAAATAATCATAAAGGTACTCGAACATTCTGCTACTATACATTCTACTACTATACGATGTAAAATGCCACTGACAAAATAATAATGTATTACACCAACCATTTTGCTACATCAACTGAACACGCGAATGATAAAATAAATTAATAGTCCATTACATCAACCAAATTTGCTTTATTTTGTGAACGATTTGATGGATTCTTCATTAAAATTTAAAGGATTACAAATAAGTATATAACAACTCTACCTTATAATTATACACAAATTGAGTAATATAGTAGATTTTTTCATTAAAATTTCCTTTTTTTTGGTTTTTTTAAATAATGATTTTATTAATGGACTTTCATCCTTTAATAGGTTTCAGGCCTGAAAAATGAATTGTTAACAGTTACAAAACGAAAAATATTTTCCAGCCAAAAGAAACATAAGCAAATTTGAAGCGGGACGGTTAAGCGGCGGCAGAGAGTCAAACTACTAGCTCCAGCGAAAACAAAGTCCACAACTTTGTGACTACGTTGCTAGATGCGTTTCCAAACCGTCACCTACGACAAGTCTAACCCGCCACAAGTCTTCTAGAATAAATGAATTCCCCAACACTCCACCAACCAATGAATGTCGATTCCTCTTCCTAGCAAAAAAACATACTCAGATCCAAGCTTTTGCTCTCTCAAGCCATGAACCGAAAAACTTTTTCGAGGTAAAGCAAACTTCAGATCTATTCCAGCAGAAACAAAACATGATGACTAGAAAGAGGAAAAAGGCTCAACAACTTCTCAATCGCCATAACCCATGTTAGCCATCGAAGATCCTGAAAATAATCTACTGTTAACCACCAAAACACTCACCAAAAAACCCACCAATCCACAAGCGCCATCCAACGCTGCCGCAATCTCCAAGGTTGAGCCGTGAAAGACTTCATTGTATCTCCAACAACGTCTTCAAACCATGAGGAACCAGAACCAAAGTCTTTTGTTCGCCGAAAGAGGGCCACAACAGCAACGCCTGCCGGAAAAAACCCCACCGCTTTGGTAACAAAAAAGAAAGCTTACCTCACTCCTGTAACAATTTGAAATCCAGACATACAATGAAAATCAGAACTAAAAACATAAAAAGAAGAACTAGATCTAAGAAGAAAACTCTAGTGAAAAAATAGAAAGTTTTGCTACAAGAATGATTGTCGTTTAATAAATTTGTAAAGTTTTTATCCTCAAATTATTTTGTTTCAATATATAGTACATGCTAAATATCTATAGTGTTGGATATGGGCTTTGCCCCAAACATTCCAAAAGGTCCAGACATAAGATTCTGAAGAAGTTTAGAGCTTGAAGTCATGAATCTGGTCCATCTGGCCGCATGGGCAAAATCATCATTACGGAGGAAATAGAAGAAACCCTAGGTCATTGGCCCACTATAAATACCAAATGTCATTGTTAGGGCTCTGAATCCAAAATCTAGACAATTAGAGAGAAAAGAACAATTAATTTCGTATTAACTGCAATTAGCTCTTTGATTGTAATTTTTTGTAAACCCATCTCTCGAATTCTACATTAATAAAAGGAAAAAAATGGCTAGCTACATGAAGTATAAGTGAATACATAGTCACACATACCAAATAAAGTATTGTATACTCAACTACACAAAATATATGTATTATATGGCCTCATGTATGAATTATATGACGTTATCTGTTCAATATCATAGACATGCAATCTGGTACACTGATTGATTAATTCCGGTGAAAACCGGTGTTGATTCCGGCGTTGACCAAAAAAAAATTCTAAAATTAAAATAAAAACTAAGAAATTACTATATTAAATTATTTATGGTTTTTATTAATTAAAAATATTACTTTCAATATCTAAATATTTTTTATATATTTTTAATGTATTCATTCTTGGGGGATTTTCAAAAATACATCTTTTCCTATGTCATTTTTGAAAAATACCCTTTTATGTTATCCATTTTTTTAAAAATACATGTTTTTTATATATAAAATAACTAAATTCTAAGCCTTAAACTCCAAATACTAAAAATTAACCCCTCAAAACTATATCTTAAATGTAAAATAAAGAATCCAAACTTTAAAAAAATTCTAAAACTTAATTTAACATTCTTATACTTAGTTAATTTTCAATTTTAAAGCTAAACTAATAGTTAAATAAAAATCACTAATAATTATCTTTAAGATATAATATAAAGGCATTTGCAAAAATACTCTTATTCTATACCTTTTTGCAAACATACCCTTAAATGATATATATTGTTTTGCTAAAATGATTTTTTGTATCTTTATCTTTTATATATTAAAAGTAAATATTGTGAATTTTGTTGTTGTTGTTTATATGTTATTTTAAGTATCTAAATTTTAAAGTAAAGAGTATCTAAAATTTTTGTATAACAGTTACCATGCAAAATTTAGAGTAAAGAGTCATATACTCAATCTTTTGCATATTATTTTCTAATGAAAGTAGTTGAATTTGATTTTATTGATTTTTTAGTCTTTAAATAATCTGATTATTAGATATATATATATATATATATATAGATATAGATATATATATCTTGAAAATAATTATAAATGACTTTTCTATCTTGAAAATAATTATAAATGAAATTTTCTATCTTTAAAATAATTATAAATGATTTTTATTTAACTATTTACTTTAGCTTGAAAAATAAAAGTAACTAATTATAAGAATGAATATATTAGAGATATATATAAAATATTTGAATATTGAATAAAATATGTCTTTTTAGTATAATAATGTATTATTTTTCATTTTTATGAAAAAAATATATATGTGTTGGTCAATGCCGGAATCAACGTCGGTCTTCGCTGGAGTCAGTCAACCGATGTATTGGATTATATCTTTATAGTGTTGACCGCATAACATCATATAGTTCATGTATGTGGTCATGTAATACATATACTTTGTGTAATTGATTATACAATAGTATACTTGACATGTATGACCATATATTCTCCAATACTTCATGGCATCTCTTTTCTTTAATAAAAAGACAGTTTCGATTTATCCCCGATAATATTCGTATTATTTATATTGTGATTTCATATAACAATTAGCTTAACATAATACTATATTAGATTGTTACTAGAATTTATTTATTGTTTAAAGTGTATTAATTTAGTACTACGAAATATTAAGAACAATAAATAAGTCTAGTGGCGTACTTGAATTTTTGTCAACTGGTATATGTGATCGTTTTTAAAATAATGCGAAATAAATATGGTCACGCGCGGGGTTTTTGTGGAAACGTGTTTTTAGTTGAAAACAGTGCTTTTGGTGGGTTATAGTCCACACAATTTTGATAAACGCGCTCTACGCGCAACTGATGCGTGTGGGTTTTATATCCATTCCATAGTCTATTCTGATGCGTGTGGGTTTCTAATATTAATATCGCGTGGGCTCTATGACTTAAGTTAGACCCAGAAATATCTATTTGTATAGAGCCCATTGCATAGCCCATAATCTCATAATAGATTATTGTGTTATTCAATTTAAGTCCAAGGCATACTACATTTCCATTTATTATTTTCCTTTGGTATCATATTCTGAATATTGTATTTATCTATTTCGTGGTTTATATAATATACTTTTCCGCGTCTAGTTAATTAAATTATTCTCTTTTAGTTTAGTAAAATTAAAAACGAATTCAAATAGATAAATTTCTACAGTAAAACCTTATATATACTTTCATACTAAGTGATATTTCGTGCTGTAAATATATTTTTGTTAGTTATTTTTTTTTGTAATTTGTATTTTTGAAATGTAGTTTTTTTATTTTGAGAGAGAGAGAGAGAGGTCAAAGGATGTTTTTTTTCTTACTCGTAACTAACTATATAAGCCCAATAGTTTAGGCCCAATAGTTTAGGCCCAATATACTTATTTCATGTCTGTTTTTTTTTTTTTTGGGGTAAAAGAGGAGTCTTCCGTAGCCTTCTTCTTCTTGAACATTCTGCGTTTATTTTGCAAAGACCGGCGCCGATAATGAATAAAGGCGGTGGTTCTGGTGGCGGAATGGCTGGATCCGGTGGAGGAAGTGGACCGACGGCAGCTGCTGCGGCCGCAGCATTACAGAAGCAAAAGGCGTTGTTACAGAGAGTAGAATCTGACATCACATCTGTTGTCGATAACTTCACGCAAATCGTCAATGTTGCAAGGGTGGGTATAAAAAAAGTGGTTTCTTTCGAGTAATCTCTTGTGGAGTGAATAGATCTCTCGCTCTTTAAGATTTACTGTTTTACTGAGGTGAGACCACATCTTTGTTTGGTTTTTTTGGGTTAGGTGAGTGATCCGCCGATGAAGAACTCGCAGGAATCATTCATGATGGAGATGCGAGCTTCTAGAATGGTAAAAACTTGACTACTTTAATCCATCTAATTCGAAAAAATGAAGTCTTTATAGCAATCCAAAGGTTTTGAAACTCACAGTAGCCAGTTGTTTTGAATCTCTCTGTTACGTCTTTCGAATGGTTTGTTTTTTGTAGTGCATCATTCACTCATGATTCTCCAAAGTATAAGTTTACTTTGTTCAAAAAGTTTACTTTGTTAACTTATGTGAACTCTTTTAGGCATATATATGTATCAGGGTTTCATCTCATGAGGAACATTCACTAATGAGTCTCTCAAGTTTTGTTTTATAAGTTGTTTCAACTTGGTTCTTTGTTAACTGAGTTACTGAACAATGTTGGCAGGTTCAAGCAGCAGATTCTATTTTGAAACTAGTATCGGAACTGAAGCAAACCGCTATATTTTCTGGATTTGCATCACTAAACGATCATGTAGAACAAAGAATTGAAGAGTTTGATCAAGAGGCCGAGAATACAAACCGATTGCTAGCTAGAATAGCCGATGATGCATCTGCCAGTCTTAAAGAGCTTGAGTCACACTATTACTCTTCTGCTCAGAGATTGGATATATAGACATCTGAGTATTTTAAATGGCAGCAGGAGCCAGCATCAGTCTGTCTAGACCAGTAAACAGATAGACAATTGGTTCATAAAACAGAGGACAAGGACCGTTTTGGACAATCCTTTCCCCATTGAATGATCACATTTCCTTCACTGTTGTATGTATAATCTACGGTTCTCACAGTTCTCATAGTTCTCAATCTGATGAACAAACGTTTGATGTTTTCACCAATTTGTCAGTGATTTTTGTGTTGTGTAATCAAATCATCATCCTTTTGATTTTTTTTGTTTTTTGTTTTGTGACATTCCAATTTCTTAACGACGTACAAATAAAATATTTATTTTGATTCCATAATTTTGATAACTTAAGTAGGCCGACAAGACAAGCAAGGCCCAATAATAAAAAGAATATAGTCGGCGAGACAGAGGGTATAATTGTAATTTGCAAAATAATAGTATTATGTTAAACCCTAATTTACTTTTTTCTTTTCGATTCAGCAGTATAAATAAACTCGTATCCCCATCTTTTGTTTATTCATTACTTTGTTCTTCTTTCAACCTAGCCTCTCTATACACACTTTTCTGGCGACAGCTTTTTGAGGTAAGCGTTTTCGTACGCATCATCGATCTGTTTGTTTTCTCTTCTCCGCTTGTGTTGATCTTTGCTGAAACTGTTTCGTATCCTTTATTGCTCTGTTACTGTCCCCTCTCGGTTTGATTCTTAAGGTTTATCTATATGCTTTGATGTTGTTCGATCGTTTGAATACCTGATCTAGGGTTTAGAGTTTAATAGATTGGTGAATCCTAGGTTTAATAGTGAAATCGATTGTAATCTAAGTTGTCGATCATCGGATCTATCTTGTTTTGAAAATTTGTTTTTTCGTGCTTTAATTAGTAGACTTGTATTGTGATTTGGTAATTCTGGAGAAGCATAAGAAATACGTTGTTTCCATCTTCTTGTGGAAACTCTCGGATTCTTTGTTAATGAACTCCTTGAATCGCTGATTTTAGCTCGCTTAGCTCAGTGGTCAGAGCACCACAGTTTTTTGTGGTAGAAATCGGTTCGACTCCGATAGCAGCTTTTTACAATAATTATTTTTGATAAATATGATCCTTTGCTTAATTAAATATGTCTACTGTTTCGATTGACTTAATAATAATGATTAAATATGTCTATTAATTATATATGTACTGTTTTGATTGACTCAATAATAATATGATTGTTGTTTCTGCAGATTCTCTTTGACGAGCAGCCATGGGTAAAGAGAAGTTTCACATCAACATTGTGGTCATTGGCCACGTCGACTCTGGTAAATCCACCACTACTGGTCACTTGATCTACAAGTTGGGTGGTATTGACAAGCGTGTCATTGAGAGGTTCGAGAAGGAGGCTGCTGAGATGAACAAGCGTTCCTTCAAGTACGCATGGGTCTTGGACAAACTGAAGGCTGAGAGGGAGCGTGGTATCACCATTGACATTGCCCTGTGGAAGTTTGAGACCACCAAGTACTACTGCACAGTCATTGATGCTCCTGGTCACCGTGATTTCATCAAGAACATGATTACTGGTACCTCCCAGGCTGATTGTGCTGTCCTTATCATTGACTCCACTACTGGAGGTTTTGAGGCTGGTATCTCCAAGGATGGTCAGACCCGTGAGCACGCTCTCCTTGCTTTCACTCTTGGTGTCAAGCAGATGATCTGCTGTTGTAACAAGGTAACCAACAAACTTTTTAAATCTCTTGTGTGATATAATTGCTTGTTTCTGGTTGTTTTCAGTCTCACTAACTGTTATATATCTCTTTATGTTGTTTGTTTGTAGATGGATGCTACAACCCCCAAGTATTCCAAGGCTAGGTATGATGAAATCATCAAGGAGGTCTCTTCCTACTTGAAGAAGGTTGGGTACAACCCTGACAAAATCCCCTTTGTGCCCATCTCTGGATTCGAGGGTGACAACATGATTGAGAGGTCCACCAACCTTGACTGGTACAAGGGACCAACTCTCCTTGAGGCTCTTGACCAGATCAACGAGCCCAAGAGGCCATCTGACAAGCCCCTTCGTCTCCCACTTCAGGATGTCTACAAGATTGGTGGTATTGGAACGGTGCCAGTGGGACGTGTTGAGACTGGTTTGATCAAACCCGGTATGGTTGTGACCTTTGCTCCCACAGGGTTGACAACTGAGGTCAAGTCTGTTGAGATGCACCACGAGTCTCTTCTTGAGGCGCTTCCCGGTGACAATGTTGGGTTCAATGTTAAGAATGTTGCTGTCAAGGATCTTAAGAGAGGGTATGTCGCCTCCAACTCCAAGGATGACCCTGCCAAGGGAGCTGCCAACTTCACCTCCCAGGTTATCATCATGAACCACCCTGGTCAGATTGGAAACGGTTACGCCCCAGTCCTCGATTGCCACACCTCTCACATTGCAGTCAAGTTCTCTGAGATCTTGACCAAGATTGACAGGCGTTCTGGTAAGGAGATTGAGAAGGAGCCCAAGTTTTTGAAGAATGGTGACGCTGGTATGGTTAAGATGACTCCAACCAAGCCCATGGTTGTTGAGACTTTCTCTGAGTACCCACCGTTGGGACGTTTCGCTGTTAGGGACATGAGGCAGACCGTTGCTGTTGGTGTTATCAAGAGCGTGGACAAGAAGGACCCAACTGGAGCCAAGGTCACCAAGGCTGCAGTCAAGAAGGGTGCAAAATGAACCATTATCGAAACCCTATCATCATCATACGCAGGTGGAACAAATAATGTTGTTAGTTTTTTATGTTTAGTATGGTATATGGTCGCGTGTCTGTGTTCCTGTTTTGTCTCTTCTCCGTCTGAGCGCTGTTCTCGTAATTGGGTTCTTGATCGGAGGTGGCGGAGCTACGCACACATGCTTCCTGTATTTTGCTTTTTATTTGTTATCCAGTTCTGAACCTTTTTAAAATTTCTGTTATATGAATGAATATGTTCCCTGCGGATATTAAGTTCCATATCTTCCTTTCTTCTCTTGCTTATATCGGTTCTGAATTAATCCTCTGTTTTTCTCTCATTTGATGAACTTTAGCTTTTGCATTCTAAAATCTAAATTAGCTTGGGAATTTACTAAGCCCATCCTTTTTTTCACAATGATATACGTCCACGTTTTCATGATTTCTTGTGATTCCATTACTTCACCTTCGGCCACCCATACACCACTCATACTTTTTCCTTGTTGTGCGCTTGGAACACTTCACCCAAAGGTGTCTTTACCAAACGCCATAACAGAGTCTTAAAGGAGCCACAGTTGCATCAGTCTTGAGTATCTGCGCATATGTCGTCTTGCTGAGATCAAGTTACGGACCAACCTGTCTATCTCCCTGAAGACTAGTCGATGATGGTATTACTTGATGTAGATTGTGTAGCATGTTATCACTTTGCTTCCAAATGCCATAGACAACAGCCTGAGACACAACTTTCCGGTTTCCGGAGCAATGTTGGATTCCTTTGAGAGTCCTCCTTCATCCAATCCATTAGAGCCAACCAGGAGCGAAAAATCCCTTATGGTCTCTTTGTTTGTATGAGTACGAGCCGTTATAGCACTCACCAACTTTGTTAATGTTTTCTACCAACGTTTTCATTATGATGTATATGTACCTAGAATAACATAAGTACATGCTTGCTATAATAATCCTTGTTGTAACCCTTTGTTATGTTTTCACTACTTTATAATTAAATCGTTGTATCTAAAAAGAACTTCCGTCATAATTTTTGCATTCATGCTCAGATGCTAATCGCTGTATCTAAAAAGAACTTAAATCGTTGTATCTAAAAAGAACTAGATCCATATGTCAAAACCTTGGGTCGGTGTCATTCATGCTCAGAGTCAGATGCTAACTCCGATCCGATTCCCCACTCCACTTGGTTGTCAAACATCTTTCCTAGTTTGTCCCACAACTTCTTCAAGTAGTGTTATTGCTTCCGAGTAGTTACTTAGAACATTTCACCAGCACCTTCGCAATCATATGTAATGATGATAGGAGTGTGAATGTGACATATATTATGTTCATCGTAGAAAAGGTGGACCGCAAGAGTAATCTTGCGTCGGAATTCTGGTAACTGCTGCCATGGTGGTGGTGGTGCTTGCAAGAAAATTAGTGTAGCCTCTCAAATGCTCTAGAGTCTAGAGTCAGCTTCGTCTTACTCTTAGGAATCACCGAATCAGGTACGTATCCACCGTTCCCACATCAGTCACCTTTACTACCTTCCGGGGGAATCTTCAAACATCCATCAACGGTCGGACTAGTTCCCGTCGCAACCTACTTGGAGAGATCATCTTCTGACTATAGAGAAGCATCTACCTTCATCATTCACCTCAAGAAAACAGAAAGTCCCTTTTTCGTTGCTCCCTTCCCGTTTTAACCCACCCGCTAATTTAATTAGACCTTCTGACCGCAACTCCAGCTCAGCCGTCGGGTCGACCCAAAATCTAACGAATACGGGTCCGACTCGAAAACACGATCGATCGTATCTTATCATGCCATGGTTCTAGAAAGCCCTTAAGTGGCTTCAATGTTTGTAAGAGTTGTTAAGTACGTATGATGGAGTTGGAGATCAACACACATCCTTTATATTTATATTATAAATCACAAGTTGGCCAATTAATTCTTGTCACAGATTTTAGTTTTTTCTTATTAAAACAGAAAAAACATTTATCACACAATGGGAAAAGAGAATGTCGAGCAGAAGAAATAGAGGCCAAAAAAAATAACTGTTAATTTTTCTCCCACTCTCCACGTGATTTTACAACTGATTTTATAACTAATTTCACTTCTATTTAAATCGTTTTTCTTTTATCTCTAATCTTTTATTCCATGTTTTTTTTTGTGGATCATCTAAACTATATCTCATCTGTAATCATCTTCTCTCTAATCCTTTCTTCTTCATTCATCTTTTTCCTCATCTAAACTACAGTTATAATTTTCAAGCAGGTAAATATTTAAACTTTTGTTTATGTTCATAGATTTTCTCTTGAACTTCTATTAATTATGATTTTTAATATTCAGTTGGAAGATCCTAATTGTTGATGAGGAGGGGAACTGGATAAAAAACAAAATTAGATAATGGTAGCTCATATATATTGGTACTACCTTCACCTCTACAATTTTTTTTTTAATTCATGTAAATCTCTATATATATAAAAGAAGTACAAAATTGAAATTTAGTCAAAATTTCCAGAATTGCCATTCAATTAGATATTAAGGAGATGTTTAATTAAAATCGATAAGGGTAAATTTGTCAAGAAAAATAGATTATAAAATTACCCGACCCGATTAGTATAGATCCGCGCGTTTTTCTTCCGACCCAACAACACATGGATCCTCATTCTTGGTTAGAAGTTAGAACCTAGACCAAAACGACCAAATCAATTAAATTAGTGGTTAATAATAAACCTAATCAATTAAATATATATTTCTGATAGTGTAATCGGTTTAACTGTTATGATTAAAATAAGAAAAATCTCAAAGCATATTTCATTACCGCAGGTTCAAACTCATAGCATTGTTAAATATTATTCACTTTTAAGCTTTTTAGTATAACTGAAGCTTGCGGGTGGTCTAAATAATCAAATTCGGAAAATAAATTTTAAAAGATGGGTTTTATAAAGCATAAAATTTTATAAGAAAATTCTGCTGTTATTTTTATTTGTATTAATTATTTTAAAATTATCTTTTTAAAATATTATTTATATTTTCCTTTAAAATATTATTTATATTTTTCTTTCAATTTCATAAGGTATACTGGAATAATAATATTAGAAAAAACTAATTAAGTAAAATATATGTGCCATGTGAACTCTAGCGAGGCTAATATATTCATATTATTTACTCATGCGGGTTTTATAAATAGTTTTTGCGGGTTTAAAAATTTTAAATTTTGCGGGACTATCCTAGCATCACAGGTTGAACCATTAAACCAAAACTAAAACGATTAATGTATTTTAAAATAATTGTACTGTTAACAACCATCTAATTTTTAAAATTTTAAAATTCCAGATCACACTACTAATTTATAATTACAAAACTACAACAATATATTACATAATTTATACATATTCTAATAAATACAAGTAATGTTTATATTTTACATACTTTAAGATCCTTTAAAATTTTATATATTAAACTCTACATACTTTAAGATCCTTCAAAAAATTATTGATATACCATTTTGGCTCCTTAGTCAAATTATGTATATATATATATATATATATTTTCTTCCTATACATAAAAGTAGTACCCAAATTTAAAAATATAATTATAATTAGTCCCGTGGTATATCGCGGGTTCAAGCTTAGTATATTAACAAAATTCATTACACCTACCGACTTATTAATTTGATGATTGCTATTTTTCCTCATAATTGAATTATTTTCTTACAAATTAATGAGTATTTATATATATGATTTTATCACAAATAATTATTCCGCGCATATCCACGGGCAAATACTAGTAGTATTATATACATTAACCAAATTAATTAAAAGGATATTATTAACCAAATTAATTAAGAGGAAGTCGTGACGAAACACAAAATTGTCATTGCGCATAGGATATTTTCACAAACCCTAACTTTCTATTATTTTCTCTCGCTTCACCACTATAAATATAAACTCGTATGCACCTTGGATTTATTTCCCTAGTTCTCTCTACTCTTCTTCGTTAGCCGCAAAAGTTCTACGTCTTCCTTTTTGCGATATCGCTTTAGCTGAGAGGTAAGCGTTTCATACGCATCTACTATCAGAATTCTCAACTTCTGTTGACCTTGATTGAAACGATTTTGATCCGTGCTTGTTTGCGTTTGCTTTTACTTCTTCGATTCGTTCATAGTTTGTGTTTCTTTACGTGTATCTCTTGGATTTGGTGCTCGTCGTTGATAGGATCGTTTAGATTCTGTGGCGTAGAGCTTTTATACTGATGAATTAACGTTTTATTGTGCAATTGAGTTGATTTGTAAGCTGGATTTGTTTCTTAAGATTGATCTAATCGGTTGATCTGTTTCTGTGAATGTTTTTGTTGCGCGATTGACTCTTTTGTTAGATCGATCGTAGTTGACTTGATTGATTTCTTGGTCGATCGCTTACTTGTCTAATATTGAAGGATCGAAATACGATACAAATCGACTATTAGACAAGTAAGCGATCGACCAAGAAATCAATCAAGTCAACTACGATCGATCTAACAAAAGAGTCAATCGCGCAACAAAAACATTCACAGAAACAGATCAACCGATTAGATCAATCTTAAGAAACAAATCCAGCTTACAAATCAACTCAATTGCACAATAAAACGTTAATTCATCAGTATAAAAGCTCTACGCCACAGAATCTAAACGATCCTATCAACGACGAGCACCAAATCCAAGAGATACACGTAAAGAAACACAAACTATGAACGAATCGAAGAAGTAAAAGCAAACGCAAACAAGCACGGATCAAAATCGTTTCAATCAAGGTCAACAGAAGTTGAGAATTCTGATAGTAGATGCGTATGAAACGCTTACCTCTCAGCTAAAGCGATATCGCAAAAAGGAAGACGTAGAACTTTTGCGGCTAACGAAGAAGAGTAGAGAGAACTAGGGAAATAAATCCAAGGTGCATACGAGTTTATATTTATAGTGGTGAAGCGAGAGAAAATAATAGAAAGTTAGGGTTTGTGAAAATATCCTATGCGCAATGACAATTTTGCCCCTGTGTTTCGTCACGACTTCCTCTTAATTAATTTGGTTAATAATATCCTTTTAATTAATTTGGTTAATGTATATAATACTACTAGTATTTGCCCGTGGATATGCGCGGAATAATTATTTGTGATAAAATCATATATATAAATACTCATTAATTTGTAAGAAAATAATTCAATTATGAGGAAAAATAGCAATCATCAAATTAATAAGTCGGTAGGTGTAATGAATTTTGTTAATATACTAAGCTTGAACCCGCGATATACCACGGGACTAATTATAATTATATTTTTAAATTTGGGTACTACTTTTATGTATAGGAAGAAAATATATATATATATATATACATAATTTGACTAAGGAGCCAAAATGGTATATCAATAATTTTTTGAAGGATCTTAAAGTATGTAGAGTTTAATATATAAAATTTTAAAGGATCTTAAAGTATGTAAAATATAAACATTACTTGTATTTATTAGAATATGTATAAATTATGTAATATATTGTTGTAGTTTTGTAATTATAAATTAGTAGTGTGATCTGGAATTTTAAAATTTTAAAAATTAGATGGTTGTTAACAGTACAATTATTTTAAAATACATTAATCGTTTTAGTTTTGGTTTAATGGTTCAACCTGTGATGCTAGGATAGTCCCGCAAAATTTAAAATTTTTAAACCCGCAAAAACTATTTATAAAACCCGCATGAGTAAATAATATGAATATATTAGCCTCGCTAGAGTTCACATGGCACATATATTTTACTTAATTAGTTTTTCTAATATTATTATTCCAGTATACCTTATGAAATTGAAAGAAAAATATAAATAATATTTTAAAGGAAAATATAAATAATATTTTAAAAAGATAATTTTAAAATAATTAATACAAATAAAAAATAACAGCAGAATTTTCTTATAAAATTTTATGCTTTATAAAACCCATCTTTTAAAATTTATTTTCCGAATTTGATTATTTAGACCACCCGCAAGCTTCAGTTATACTAAAAAGCTTAAAAGTGAATAATATTTAACAATGCTATGAGTTTGAACCTGCGGTAATGAAATATGCTTTGAGATTTTTCTTATTTTAATCATAACAGTTAAACCGATTACACTATCAGAAATATATATTTAATTGATTAGGTTTATTATTAACCACTAATTTAATTGATTTGGTCGTTTTGGTCTAGGTTCTAACTTCTAACCAAGAATGAGGATCCATGTGTTGTTGGGTCGGAAGAAAAAAACGCGCGGATCTATACTAATCGGGTCGGGTAATTTTATAATCTATTTTTTCTTGACAAATTTACCCTTATCGATTTTAATTAAACATCTCCTTAATATCTAATTGAATGGCAATTCTGGAAATTTTGACTAAATTTCAATTTTGTACTTCTCTTTTATATATATAGAGATTTACATGAATTAAAAAAAAAATTGTAGAGGTGAAGGTAGTACCAATATATATGAGCTACCATTATCTAATTTTGTTTTTTATCCAGTTCCCCTCCTCATCAACAATTAGGATCTTCCAACTGAATATTAAAAAATCATAATTAATAGAAGTTCAAGAGAAAATCTATGAACATAAACAAAAGTTTAAATATTTACCTGCTTGAAAATTATAACTGTAGTTTAGATGAGTGACCAGGAAAAAGATGAATGAAGAAGAAAGGATTAGAGAGAAGATGATTACAGATGAGATATAGTTTAGATGATCCACAAAAAAAAACGTGGAATAAAAGATTAGAGATAAAAGAAAAACGATTTAAATAGAAGTGAAATTAGTTATAAAATCAGTTGTAAAATCACGTGGAGAGTGGGAGAAAAATTAACAGTTATTTTTTTTGGCCTCTATTTCTTCTGCTCGACATTCTCTTTTCCCATTGTGTGATAAATGTTTTTTCTGTTTTAATAAGAAAAAACTAAAATCTGTGACAAGAATTAATTGGCCAACTTGTGATTTATAATATAAATATAAAGGATGTGTGTTGATCTCCAACTCCATCATACGTACTTAACAACTCTTACAAACATTGAAGCCACTTAAGGGCTTTCTAGAACCATGGCATGATAAGATACGATCGATCGTGTTTTCGAGTCGGACCCGTATTCGTTAGATTTTGGGTCGACCCGACGGCTGAGCTGGAGTTGCGGTCAGAAGGTCTAATTAAATTAGCGGGTGGGTTAAAACGGGAAGGGAGCAACGAAAAAGGGACTTTCTGTTTTCTTGAGGTGAATGATGAAGGTAGATGCTTCTCTATAGTCAGAAGATGATCTCTCCAAGTAGGTTGCGACGGGAACTAGTCCGACCGTTGATGGATGTTTGAAGATTCCCCCGGAAGGTAGTAAAGGTGACTGATGTGGGAACGGTGGATACGTACCTGATTCGGTGATTCCTAAGAGTAAGACGAAGCTGACTCTAGACTCTAGAGCATTTGAGAGGCTACACTAATTTTCTTGCAAGCACCACCACCACCATGGCAGCAGTTACCAGAATTCCGACGCAAGATTACTCTTGCGGTCCACCTTTTCTACGATGAACATAATATATGTCACATTCACACTCCTATCATCATTACATATGATTGCGAAGGTGCTGGTGAAATGTTCTAAGTAACTACTCGGAAGCAATAACACTACTTGAAGAAGTTGTGGGACAAACTAGGAAAGATGTTTGACAACCAAGTGGAGTGGGGAATCGGATCGGAGTTAGCATCTGACTCTGAGCATGAATGACACCGACCCAAGGTTTTGACATATGGATCTAGTTCTTTTTAGATACAACGATTTAAGTTCTTTTTAGATACAGCGATTAGCATCTGAGCATGAATGCAAAAATTATGACGGAAGTTCTTTTTAGATACAACGATTTAATTATAAAGTAGTGAAAACATAACAAAGGGTTACAACAAGGATTATTATAGCAAGCATGTACTTATGTTATTCTAGGTACATATACATCATAATGAAAACGTTGGTAGAAAACATTAACAAAGTTGGTGAGTGCTATAACGGCTCGTACTCATACAAACAAAGAGACCATAAGGGATTTTTCGCTCCTGGTTGGCTCTAATGGATTGGATGAAGGAGGACTCTCAAAGGAATCCAACATTGCTCCGGAAACCGGAAAGTTGTGTCTCAGGCTGTTGTCTATGGCATTTGGAAGCAAAGTGATAACATGCTACACAATCTACATCAAGTAATACCATCATCGACTAGTCTTCAGGGAGATAGACAGGTTGGTCCGTAACTTGATCTCAGCAAGACGACATATGCGCAGATACTCAAGACTGATGCAACTGTGGCTCCTTTAAGACTCTGTTATGGCGTTTGGTAAAGACACCTTTGGGTGAAGTGTTCCAAGCGCACAACAAGGAAAAAGTATGAGTGGTGTATGGGTGGCCGAAGGTGAAGTAATGGAATCACAAGAAATCATGAAAACGTGGACATATCATTGTGAAAAAAAGGATGGGCTTAGTAAATTCCCAAGCTAATTTAGATTTTAGAATGCAAAAGCTAAAGTTCATCAAATGAGAGAAAAACAGAGGATTAATTCAGAACCGATATAAGCAAGAGAAGAAAGGAAGATATGGAACTTAATATCCGCAGGGAACATATTCATTCATATAACAGAAATTTTAAAAAGGTTCAGAACTGGATAACAAATAAAAAGCAAAATACAGGAAGCATGTGTGCGTAGCTCCGCCACCTCCGATCAAGAACCCAATTACGAGAACAGCGCTCAGACGGAGAAGAGACAAAACAGGAACACAGACCCGCGACCATATACCATACTAAACATAAAAAAACTAACAACATTATTTGTTCCACCTGCGTATGATGATGATAGGGTTTCGATAATGGTTCATTTTGCACCCTTCTTGACTGCAGCCTTGGTGACCTTGGCTCCAGTTGGGTCCTTCTTGTCCACGCTCTTGATAACACCAACAGCAACGGTCTGCCTCATGTCCCTAACAGCGAAACGTCCCAACGGTGGGTACTCAGAGAAAGTCTCAACAACCATGGGCTTGGTTGGAGTCATCTTAACCATACCAGCGTCACCATTCTTCAAAAACTTGGGCTCCTTCTCAATCTCCTTACCAGAACGCCTGTCAATCTTGGTCAAGATCTCAGAGAACTTGACTGCAATGTGAGAGGTGTGGCAATCGAGGACTGGGGCGTAACCGTTTCCAATCTGACCAGGGTGGTTCATGATGATAACCTGGGAGGTGAAGTTGGCAGCTCCCTTGGCAGGGTCATCCTTGGAGTTGGAGGCGACATACCCTCTCTTAAGATCCTTGACAGCAACATTCTTAACATTGAACCCAACATTGTCACCGGGAAGCGCCTCAAGAAGAGACTCGTGGTGCATCTCAACAGACTTGACCTCAGTTGTCAACCCTGTGGGAGCAAAGGTCACAACCATACCGGGTTTGATCAAACCAGTCTCAACACGTCCCACTGGCACCGTTCCAATACCACCAATCTTGTAGACATCCTGAAGTGGGAGACGAAGGGGCTTGTCAGATGGCCTCTTGGGCTCGTTGATCTGGTCAAGAGCCTCAAGGAGAGTTGGTCCCTTGTACCAGTCAAGGTTGGTGGACCTCTCAATCATGTTGTCACCCTCGAATCCAGAGATGGGCACAAAGGGGATTTTGTCAGGGTTGTACCCAACCTTCTTCAAGTAGGAAGAGACCTCCTTGATGATTTCATCATACCTAGCCTTGGAATACTTGGGGGTTGTAGCATCCATCTACAAACAAACAACATAAAGAGATATATAACAGTTAGTGAGACTGAAAACAACCAGAAACAAGCAATTATATCACACAAGAGATTTAAAAAAGTTTGTTGGTTACCTTGTTACAACAGCAGATCATCTGCTTGACACCAAGGGTGAAAGCAAGGAGAGCGTGCTCACGGGTCTGACCATCCTTGGAGATACCAGCCTCAAAACCTCCAGTAGTGGAGTCAATGATAAGGACAGCACAATCAGCCTGGGAGGTACCAGTAATCATGTTCTTGATGAAATCACGGTGACCAGGAGCATCAATGACTGTGCAGTAGTACTTGGTGGTCTCAAACTTCCACAGGGCAATGTCAATGGTGATACCACGCTCCCTCTCAGCCTTCAGTTTGTCCAAGACCCATGCGTACTTGAAGGAACGCTTGTTCATCTCAGCAGCCTCCTTCTCGAACCTCTCAATGACACGCTTGTCAATACCACCCAACTTGTAGATCAAGTGACCAGTAGTGGTGGATTTACCAGAGTCGACGTGGCCAATGACCACAATGTTGATGTGAAACTTCTCTTTACCCATGGCTACTCGTCAAAGAGAATCTGCAGAAACAACAATCATATTATTATTGAGTCAATCAAAACAGTAGACAAATATAATCAATAGACATATTTAATCATAAGTCAATCAAAACAGCAGACATATAATTAATAGACATATTTAATTAAGCAAAAAAAACATATTTATCAAAAAAGTTGTTGTAAAAAGCTGCTATCGGAGTCGAACCGATTTCTACCACAAAAAAATTGCGGTGCTCTGACCACTGAGCTAAGCGAGCTAAATCAGCAATTCAAGGAGTTCATTAACAAAGAATCCGAGAGTTTCCACGACTTGATGATAACAAGAAGATGGAAACAATGTATTACTTATGCTTCTCCAGAATTACCAAATCACAAGTCTACTAATTAAAGCACGAAAAACAAATTTTCAAAACAAAACAAGATAGATCCGATGATCGACAACTTAGATTACAATCGATTTCACTATTAAACCTAGAATTCACCAATCTATTAAACTCTAAACCCTAGATCAGGTATTCAAACGATCGAACAACATCAAAGCATATAGATAAACCTTAAGAATCAAACCGAGAGGGGACAGTAACAGAGCGATAAAGGATACGAAACAGTTTCAGCAAAGATCAACACAAGCGGAGAAGAGAAAACAAACAGATCGATGATGCGTACGAAAACGCTTACCTCAAAAAGCTGTCGCCAGAAAAGTGTGTATAGAGAGGCTAGGTTGAAAGAAGAACAAAGTAATGAATAAACAAAAGATGGGGATACGAGTTTATTTATACTGCTGAATCGAAAAGAAAAAAGTAAATTAGGGTTTAACATAATACTATTATTTTGCAAATTACAATTATACCCTCTGTCTCGCCGACTATATTCTTTTTATTATTGGGCCTTGCTTGTCTTGTCGGCCTACTTAAGTTATCAAAATTATGGAATCAAAATAAATATTTTATTTGTACGTCGTTAAGAAATTGGAATGTCACAAAACAAAAAACAAAAAAAATCAAAAGGATGATGATTTGATTACACAACACAAAAATCACTGACAAATTGGTGAAAACATCAAACGTTTGTTCATCAGATTGAGAACTATGAGAACTGTGAGAACCGTAGATTATACATACAACAGTGAAGGAAATGTGATCATTCAATGGGGAAAGGATTGTCCAAAACGGTCCTTGTCCTCTGTTTCCTCTGTTTTATGAACCAATTGTCTTACCTGTTAACTGGTCTAGACAGACTGATGCTGGCTCCTGCTGCCATTTTAAATACTCAGATGTCTATATATCCAATCTCTGAGCAGAAGAGTAATAGTGCGACTCAAGCTCTTTAAGACTGGCAGATGCATCATCGGCTATTCTAGCCAACAATCGGTTTGTATTCTCGGCCTCTTGATCAAACTCTGCAATTCTTTGTTCTACATGATCGTTTAGTGATGCAAATCCAGAAAATATAGCCGTTTGCTTCAGTTCCGATACAAGTTTCAATATAGAATCAGCTGCTTGAACCTGCCACCATTATGTTGAGAGTAACTCAGTTAACAACACAGAAATATAAGCTAGCAAAATACACCACCAAGTTGAAACAACTTATTAAGCAAAACTTGATAGACTCATTAGTGAATATGAAACCCTGTATTATTCTATGTAAATTCCCTGATACGTATATGTATGCCTAAAAGAGATCACATAAGTTAACAAAGTAAACTTATACTTTAAGGAATCATGAGTGAATGTTTCAGTGAAACAAAAAGGGTACAAATATGTGAACTCTTGAACCCACAAAAAAAACAAACCATTCGAAACAGTTGGCTACTGTGAGTTTCAAAACCTTTGGATTGCTATAAAGACTTCATTTTTTCGAATTAGATGGATTAAAGTAGTCAAGTTTTTACCATTCTAGAAGCTCGCATCTCCATCATGAATGATTCCTGCGAGTTCTTCATCGGCGGATCACTCACCTACCCCAAAAAAACCAAACAAAGATGTGGTCTCACCTCAGTAAAACAGTAAATCTTAAAGAGCGAGAGATCTATTCACTCCACAAGAGATTACCCGAAAGAAACCACTTTTTTATACCCACCCTTGCAACATTGACGATTTGCGTGAAGTTATCGACAACAGATGTGATGTCAGATTCTACTCTCTGTAACAAGGCTTTTTGCTTCTGTAATGCCGCGGCCGCAGCAGCTGCCGTCGGTCCACTTCCTCCACCGGATCCGGCCATTCCGCCACCAGAACCACCGCCTTTATTCATTATCGGCGCCGGTCTTTGCAAAATAAACGCAGAATGTTCAAGAAGAAGAAGGCTACGGAAGACTCCTCTTTTACCCCAAAAAAAAAAAAAACAGACATGAAATAAGTATATTGGGCCTAAACTATTGGGCTTATATAGTTAGTTACGAGTAAGAAAAAAAACATCCTTTGACCTCTCTCTCTCTCTCTCTCTCTCTGTCTCTTCTGCTCTGTTCGGTATTGGTTTTGCACAAGGTAAGCGATTCGATTCATACACATCTAAGATTGATCTTCCAACTTAATTTTTTTTATGTGATCCCCTTCAATGAATCTCGCTTCAGTTCTTTCGTTTTAGTTTTAGATCTTTACTTCTGAGCTTCTTTGGAATTTAATCGGATCCAATTACTCAATTCGTTTTTTTTTTGTTCTGGGAGAAATTACTTTTGCTAGTAATTAATTAATAAAGCGAAAGGTTCAGTCTTTGGGTTTGCAACAAGAAGAATCTGGTTAAAGATAGGTTGTTTCTTATTCTTTTTGTGTGTGTGTGTGTGTGTGTGTGTGTGGCTGTATAGGTGTTTCTTTATGCTCCCTTTTAGTGCAATTTTGCATTGATCCTTTTTGTAATTTTTTTTTGTTTCAATGCTTCCAAGTCCACTTTATTTACAATTGATATCTGTTCAGGACTAAATTATTATCTCATTGAGAATCGGTTTTGAATTTCTGCTTATGTTTAGTCGACCTTATGTTTTGAAATAGTGTGGTTAAAAATGCAATTATTTTGCAGTTTCGAGATTAGAGAAGTTCCATAACTGGTGAACTAGAGAAATTGGTTTGCTACGATGACGCTTGGTGCTCGGCTTGTTGCTCCCTTGATTATACTTCTGCTTTTTATTCCGATTGACTTAATTAAAGCAGAAGTCATTACACTGACCCCTGAAACTTTTTCTGACAAGGTTTAGGATCTGAATCCCTTCTTTTTGCTATATCCCAAGTTTATTTTCATTTGTGTGAACTCACTAGACTCAGGTTAGGTTTAGAATATGTGTTCTGTGCTCCTTTGATGATAAGATAGTGAGAGCAGGTTAGCGGCATCTGTATAAAGATTATTTCTGTTTAGTTTTGTTTGAATGACTAGCCTTGCTTTGACTGGTCTAGTAGCTATCAGGGATTCAAATGTTTTAAGAGATGTTTCTATTTTTACGTAGCATTCTCAAATATGCAAATTCCCTATCTATGTTAACATTTATGGTTTGGTATTGTTTTGGGATTTTTAAAATTAGATCAATTTGTAAAGCTATCCCTGTCAAATAACATAAATCAACTTCAGATGGTTTCATCTCTTGGTGTAGCATGTACAGTCATAGTTAAGATACAGAACGGGATGTTTACTCTCTCCATGTTTATTGGTTCAGGTGAAGGAGAAAGATACTGCATGGTTTGTAAAATTCTGTGTTCCTTGGTGTAAGCATTGGTTAGTGTTCTTGTTTCGTGAGAATTATACGTAATTAATCTGGCTTGTTTATATCACTTGCTGATGAAAATGGATCTGAATGACAGCAAGAAATTGGGGAATTTGTGGGAAGAATTGGGAAAAGCAATGGAAGGAGACGCTGAAATTGAGATTGGTGAAGTAGATTGTGGTACTAGCAGATCTGTTTGCACCAAAGTTGAGATTCACTCATATCCAACATTTAAGCTATTTTACAATGGAGAGGAAGTTACAAAATACCAAGGTAAAAAACTTGCTTTTACATGCGTTCCGTGGTTGTGCACACACAAGCACATGAATATTTTGACCTCTCATATACTGATCTTTCTTTTTATACATGCATTTATAAACTCAGGTAAAAGAGATGTTGAATCGCTCAGGGCGTTTGTTGTAGAGGAAACGGAAAAGGCAGCAGAAAAAGCTCAGCTTGAAGACAAGGAACTTTGAATCTGTGATACAACTAGTCGGTGATTATTAGAACCTGATACATTCCCTTCAGTTTTCAGTTTGCTTATGCTGTTGTGACTTCTACTGTTAGTTAGATAGGCATGGCTTCAAAATTCGGTATTTATTGATCCAGTCCAGCACAATGGAGGAACATATCGTTGGCTTTTCAAACCATACTGTTTTGCTAAAATTTTCAGTTTCCAACTTCCCATTTTAATTTCAGTCAGACAAGCCTAGACACGTGTACGTAGTGGAGATTCCTTACAAGTTTGTGTTGTTTGTTCGTTTTAACAGCAGCTGAAACAAAGGTTCTTTGCTTTGAAATTTCATATTCAGTGGAATGTAAGAACTATTCTAACATTAGTAACCCTGGCTGAGATGATGTATGGATCTGCTCACAAAAAAATTCATTTCATGTTTTTCTGATGAACAGTGTATGTTGTACACCAACTGATTTTTAGAGTGGTTAAATGAAAGCATCCTCAAAATTTACTTATCACAAGAATAAGCATGCTAATCTCACTACTTCCGTCTAACAATGGCAAAATGAGATGGCGTTTCCTAACATTGCACCTCCATATCCAGTTTCTTTAGTCGTCAATTTCTGAATCAACAACTTGGAGGATGTTAAGGGCTGAAGAACCGAGACTCATCCCGCGAACAACACCTCCGTATCCCTCCTTGATTCTGTGGCACATCAGTAACATAGAGTCCCATAGCGCTGTTCTTCCCTGTTCCATTTTCCAAACAAGTTCATCACAAACCAAAAGACCCATTTCACACTTTTGAATATGTGGCTGTTCCTTACAAGTTATAAAAATACACTTATATTCATCATTACCTGAAGAGTAAACTGCACTTTCTTATCCCAGTACAAGGCAAACGTTGGGGGGCTTTGCTTGTCAACAGCAAGAACACATGCACCAGGATGGAGCGTCGAAGGTACACCCGACACCACTGCGATGTATTTCTCTGGGAATCTCTCTTTTGGGGGAAGAACCCCTAAAAATAACGGGTTCTTGCTCGCTTGAGTCCCGGTATAAGAGCTGGGGTCCAGATGTAACATCCATTTTGGATGTTCCAAGAAGGCACAGAACAAGTACAGAAGCAGATGAGAATCGGTTGGTGTCTCCAAGCTCCATTTCTTGTTTCTCTCACGTGTATCTGCCCTTCCATTGTATTCATAGTTCTTTACACAAGTTCCTTCCGCGAGCTCTGCCAAAAGCCAAGAGTTATATAAGAGTCACGATAAATTGACTAATATTTGAAATGGATTTTCTTTTGAAAGTTTGATACCCCGGATTCTTTGCACTGTGTAATCTGCTGGAATGCTGCTGCGCGGAAGTAGGCCCTTGACCCACTCTCCTTTCATTAAGCCCTGAAGCCTCTGATGTTCAGTTATAGCATCAACGCATTCCTGCATGACGGGGATTAGTGCTGCTTGCTGTTGCTGTTGTTGTTGCTGGAACTGCTGGTTCTCTGTACGCAGCTTTTCTGCAGATGCCAGAAGAAATAATTAGCAACCATATGTAGACCCAAACATTTTGCAACAACACATAAAATGACATGATATCATTATTTCTTTCAGATCTCCAATCAATTCCAGCATTTCTGAATTCAGTAATTTTATTGAGAAACATCAAATATTAAGTTGAATATCATTTTCAAAAGAACAGAACAGTACTTCAACTTAACAAGGACAAACTTGCGGACCACATCACTTTAGAAGCTGTAGGAAAGTTACTTACGCATGGAAGCATCGATAGCCTGTACAAGGTTAGCGCGTAATTGATGAAGAATAGCATCTTCATCGAGAGAGTACGATGGCTGCCACCCCTTTGTTCGATCAACCGGTAAAGCTGTCGTAGCTGTTCCATTTGTTGGCAAATCACTTCCAACTTGACTTACTGTGACATTAAGACCTAGCTTTGATGCTGTTTGCATTACCTGCACAAATGACAAAAGTTACAGCAACATAGAGAAACATGAAATTCTCCTTCTGCATCTGATTCGAATGTGGTCATCAACTCTCTCATCAGCAGACCAATGTTTATTTAGAGAGGACTTGAATATACAAACCTGTATATGACTGGTTTCAACCTTGTTGAGCAGAGGTTTGAGCAAAACTGAGGAACACCATTGCCTTAGTCGGTCACGCCAGTCTTCTATCTGAGGATAGACACCTAGGTGCCTAAAACCTTCGATAGCCGCTTCTAAGGACATTGGGTTGGGGAAATCACCCTCTCCTTTCTTTGGGGGAGTCGTAAATTTCTGAGCCCCAGGAGACATCCTGACAGGTCTTAGTGGTGTACTCCTAGTAGTCCCAGAGGCACCAGTTGAACCACCAACTGTACTCGGACTAGCCATGGCAAAACTCCCAACTGTTGGTGGGGGCGTCAGCATCTTCCCAGCGGACTCATTGATTTTCATATCTATTTCTGCCAAAAGCTGCTCAAGCTGATCCTCAGTAGCTATTTCTTTTGCAGAATTCCGTCTACCAGACCAAGGACTAGGAACAGCTTTATCCTGACCAGACGAAGCACGGTTAGAAGAAACTGGTGAGCTAGAAGGGACGAGATACAAAGACGGTGAACCCATTTGCTTGGAAGGAGTGCTAAATGGACTCATCTGATTCCCACCACCAGAAGACTTATGCGCTGACCCAGTCAGATTTTGATGATGTATTGGTACAAGCGGCTCCAATGACTCTGAAGGTTTCACTGCGGGACGACTCTTTGGAAATTCTGATACACTCTGGTCAGCTTTTTTCTTCACCCCAAGAAGCTCAAGCTGACGATTAGATAGAGAAAAATGATCTTTGGTTTCTTTAGAGGAAGATTTAGTTTCTGCTCGAGCAGCAAATTTTGCTCTGTGCAGAGATATGCCTTTGGACAAAGCCAACACCGCTACAATACAAAACAAAGTCACTAGCCCTTGCCAGGCCTTCACAGTGACATCTGAAACATAAGGTAGATAACATTAAGAAACTAAACACATAAGAAAAAAAAAGGAAATCTGTCAAGAGAAAATGCAACTCACAAGCTGCCTCTTGGGATAATATTCCAAATGTTAAAGCATTGGTCAACCATTTCTCCCTGCAGCAACATGATATATAAACAAACAAACTCTTAGTCAACAACAATGATGCCTAATAAGAACTTTCCACTCGCGAGTTTTATCATCATGTTCCCAGATATAAGAGCAACACAACAATAAGGAACTACACTAAGAACTCAAGTCGGGAAATGGTCTCTAACCAGCAGATAATAATATTCCAAAACCCTAGACAAAAAAAAACTCAATGCAACTAAGAGGCAATGCTTTACTCAATTCAGTACGAAGCTGAAGCTATAGCTGGCACGTACCCGGCCACGAAGGAGGAGATGAGAGAGAAAACGGAAGCGGTGGAGAGCAAGAAAATGAAGAAAAGGACGGATTTGGAGGGACGGAGGCTATTGGCGGTAGAGGCGGCGGCGAGAGCAGGGTTCCGGTACACAGAGAACTTGGATGGCTTCAGAGAAGGGGACGAACCCTGAGTGGTTGGAATCTTCCTCCTCGCATCAGAATCCATGATGGCAACAAACGATTTCTCTCGAACAATCCAAAGAGAGGAGGGAAAGGGGTTTTACGGATCTTCCGGCTGAGAGCTGCTTCTCTCAGTCGCTGGAAATACCCCCAAATTCTTATTTGAATTATTCTCAGAACAAAATTTGTTTTTTTAAATAACCTTTTATATTAAACTATTATTATCGAAATTAAAAACAGGATTAAATCTTCAAGAAATAATATGTGAAAAAAAAAGTAGAAAATATTTTCAATTGGTTAAAAAAAAAAAAAAAGGACCTAGGTGGATTAATATTCTTGTTTTGCTAGTATTACAATTTTGATTTGTAAGAATAATTGTGACAAACTATAATACGAAACGAAAAATATTATAATTCTGACAACTCTTACAAAACTTTTACCAATAAAAGAAAAAAAAAATTGTATACATTCTAAGATCAAATATGTGCAATCTCATTAGGGGGCTATTAAGAAAGGTGAATATTGGGGGCAGATGGGAACCAAAATAAACCAGGCCATGACACAAATTTTGTAAGCCAAACAATTCAGTTCGATGGTTGGATTTCATTTCAGCCTGCATCTGTCATGCCTTTTTCCCATTCCTCCAAGGCGACATCTGCTTTTAGTTTCTCAGGAACATAATCTGCGTTCAACATTTTTTACACGTTACATTAAGTTACAGTGACTCCAAGGAAGGAGTTCAATAAACGAGAGTACTTGGGGAGGATTTTAAAATACCCGCAAGGAACTCGTATCTCTCGTCGTTACTCACTACGGATGCTGTCAAAGAGTAGATACAAATCGGTGAAAAAGATACTCATCATCTACTATGTTAGTAACTCTTTCTAAGACTGAACTGGCCCCCTTGTGCAGAAGCCATTAGTTCAGATTTCTAGATATAATAAACAAACAGAGATGAGAGATTAGAGCTTACAGAGGTGTTTGTAGTGTATGAATTTCTTCTTGTCCTGCACAGAACTTTCATATGCTTCTTCAGAAAACCGCTCAATGAACATTTCCTTCAATCACAAAAACCAAGACAATGTAATGTAAGCTCAACAACAGTATAACAACAGCATGAAATCAAAAAGGAAGAAAGACAATGCTGAGAGTGAAAATCAAACATTCATCTCTCAAGTTTTGATCACAAGATATCCAAAGCGCAATCTTCAGTTAAGCTATCATAATATGAAGAACCTATATCATACAATCCAGATTCCATAATATCTATCACAAGGAAACATTCTCTAGCTAATCCTATGACAATCAAGTAGTAACTTCGTTTCCATCTAAACTCACTTAATAAAAAAACACATGAAGATGAAGCAATTAACACTAATTAGGGATTGATACTTGCCAAATTCACAAAAAAAACATGTATGGAATCAAGTTCCTCAGGCTGTAACATATGACTAAAATACTATTGATTGTAACAATACCGTGGCTTTGTTGACAAGAAACACAGCATCCTGCATAATCTGAGGAGCAGAATTATCGCTTCTCATGATCCGCCGAATCCGATTCATCGGAAACCTAAACATCTTCGCATCTTCAACACCTCCGTCGTCCTCTTCTCGATTTTTACTCGTCTTCTTCTGAATCTCTCCTCCTCCTCTCTTTCCGTTACGTCCTTTGCTAACGGCGCCATTACTTTTCTTCGGCGCATCACTTCTGATTGCTTCTTCTTCCACAGAGTCACTGCTTGAAGAGTCCGAGATCTCGTGAATCTCCGCCTCCTTTTTCACAATGTTAACCTTATTCGATGCCTTCTTCGTTTTGGAACCGGAGCTGCGTTTACTCCGACCACCGGTTTTATTGACGGCATCGCTCTTCGCCTTCTTCTCCTTGGGTTTCTTCGACGACACCATTAATTAAATTTTTTACAGAACTATACCAGTCTCTGTAACTCTATGTATGGTTTCCACACTTTTTGCCTGAATAAATCAATGGATTCTCATAATGGGCTTATATAATTGAGCCTTATAGGCCCATTTATTAGATCTACTGGCCTAGATGACGACAACGTGATTTGAACATTTTTTTTTATGTCAAGGATCACATTTACATTCTCACCCTAGTAGATGATCATGTTGTCACATGCATCTCGTAATATAAAAGCATTGAATCTATTATAGTCGTGGAGAAAAATATATATTTTCGGGGATTAGATAAGGGTTTTAATGCAAAACTCCCCAACAACATTATCCCGTTTCCGACATATATAATCTAAAGAGATTTTTGGGATTAGATAAGGAAGAATGGGTAATATTGGACGTATGAGGCAGAGAAGAGGTGTCGACAAGCTGGAACCACCACGTGTTATCTACAACACGTGTGAGACTCAATGAACTCCTCTCTGCAATATTAAATGTGGCGTACATCTTGTTTCTCCAGTTGCTCTCTATTAAACAGAGAAAACGAGTTTCGCTTTCGACACATTACTGTCTTTTTAACTATTCCGACACACAACACAACAGAACCAAAGCTGTGAAAGGAAAACGTTTGTCGTTTGTTTGTTAGTAAGAATATGGCTATTGTGGAAGAACCAATCCTTTCAAGATTGGATCGTATTGACTTCATGGTGAGGAAGCTAGAGGAGATGAAAGGAAGCTCGCCGAGAAGCTCAAGCCCATCAACTCCATCTAGTGGGACTCAGCCATCGTCAGTGGACTTTTCGTCACCAAGGAGCATAGGGAAGGTACAGTGCCGTTCGATAGAGCAAGTCATGGAGGAGACTGAGCGAAAAGGAACATTGCTTGAGAGACTTAACAATGTAGAGGAGCAAGTTCTTAAGCTGTGTTCACAGTTTGAGGAAGAGATTGAAGAAGAGAGGAAGAGAGACGAGACGAGTGAGAAGAAAACACCGAAGAAGAAGAAGGGATTAAGAAAGCTGGTTGATAAAGTTGTTGGATCTTCTTCTCCGACTAATACGCGTTCCAAGAGTTGGCGTTGTTGATCCATTAGTGTACAGTGTACTATATATCTCACCATCAGTGTGTACGTTAAACCACGTTTGAATTAAAAGGCTTCTTTGTGTTTTTTCTCTTTGATAGAAGCGGTTGTGGAAAAAAATAAAAATATCATTATAGGTTTCCCATTTGGATCTTTTCTTTTGTCAAGTAATTTGTTTGTTTAATGTGCATTTTTAAAAATGTATCAATGAATTTTAGTATCAACTATTAAAAAAAAAATTAGGGGATGCAGTTATCAATTTTAATCATCCCAAAATTTGAAAACTTCCAATTTCTAAACATATTTAAGGCTTTTATGTTCAATTGCTTAAAAAACTAAGAATAAACAATCTATGGAGAAAACTCAAATATGTGTTGTTTAGTTTGACACTTCAACCAATTTTGTCTTTTATATGTTTTTGAGTCTTAAACATCATTCATCTACTAAAGACAATCATTTGCATTCTTTATCAACAAAATCGACTGCTTATTTATTATTAATCATCCCGTTGTATATCGTAACACAAATTTCGCTAACTCTTTTATTCCACAAAATTGCCGACTTTTTTTTAGAAAAAACAATGTGATCTTTATCACAAACTTCACAAGTAACCTGCTGCTGATGACGCAAGTATCCCCATATCTCACGATCACTCAATTGAAGTATCAAATACAGACAGATGACATAATGATACTATCATCACCATCGTCATGATCATCAATCAGATACACAAACTAAGAAAAATAATCACTAGTCTAAAATTAGAGACACAAATCTGTAAAGCAAATGGCGATTTAAAATATAAATAAGCACAACTTTTTTATTTTATCAATTAAAGAAAATAATAATAAAAGGGAAATCATTTTTAACCTTTTCCCCTTCTTTATACAAATTTCAGGCCTCGAATTTTCAAAAATTTCGACCTTCCGATCTCCAAATCTCTCTCTCTCTCTCTCCGCTTCCATCATCTTAGGATCTCTCTCTCAATCTCTCAATCTTGACTGATCGATTAGGGTTTTTCGAGCTGAATTCGCTACTCGTCCACCGCGAAGATTCTAGGTTAGGTTTTTTTTGGCGGATCTAGCCAAGTCCTCCTTTGTGTTTTATCTTTCCAGCTACGGCGAAGCTTCACATCTCCACTCCTCCCTCGCCACCATGTTCTGGAAGCTCACATCTCTTTCTGCGTCATCTCCTGTGAGTTTGAACCCTTCTTCTTTCTCTGACTCGTCCACAGCAAAAAACTTAAGTAGGTTAGATGTAATTGGATGGTTTAACGGAATATCAATTGAGTTTCTATCCGTTAATTTATATAGAAAAGTTCACTTAGATTTCAATTTCTTTGAGTAATTCGTGCCTCTAGCTGCTGTGATGCGTTCTCAATATCTCCACTTGGAGGCGTTATAGTCAGTTCTCGAGAATATTACTTGCCACCAGTTCAATGAAAGTTTGGAACTGTGTTCATGTACTGATTTTTCTTTTGTGTTCTTTCATTATTGTCACGAAACATAGGTGGAGACAATTTTAGACAAAGAGAATTTCACGTTGGAAGAGCTTCTTGATGAGGAAGAGATTATTCAAGAATGCAAGGCTTTGAATAGCC
This sequence comes from Camelina hispida, assembly GCA_023657505.1. Classification (NCBI taxonomy): domain Eukaryota; kingdom Viridiplantae; phylum Streptophyta; class Magnoliopsida; order Brassicales; family Brassicaceae; genus Camelina; species Camelina hispida. The sequence goes on from CP094631.1 coordinate 3,223,516, forward strand.
GGCTCATTAACTTGTAAGCTTCTTTTATTTTCTAATCATTGGGTTCATAGAACCAGATAAACCCTTTGTTGGATGTTGAAACTTGAAACCATATGGTGTCTCATATTCTCTCATTCGCATTTTTCTTGGAATACTTTATTGATTGTGTATTTAATGTTTGCAGTCTAAGGGATAAAGCTCAAGTGGAGCAATTATTGCGGTACATTGTTGTAGAACCTCCACAGGATGCTGATAGTAAACGTGCTTTCAAGTAATTTGCTTCCTTGATTCTAACTGGAGTTACCTTCTCTAACCATTTCTTTATCCTTTTCTCTCCTATCCGCGTTTGATTTTCGTGGTTCTGCAAATGCTTTTTCTGTCTACCTAAAGATAGATTCTTCTTCTTCTTCTTCTTCTTCTTCTTCTTCTTATAGGTTTCCATTCATCTCTTGTGAAATATTTACATGTGAAATTGATGTTATTCTAAAAACTTTGGTGGAGGACGACGAGGTATTTTTATCATTTGTCATATTACCTTTTCTTCATATACCAGTTTATACTTTTCATTTTTTGTGCGTTTGGAATATGTTTCATTGTTACCCTAGATCTCATTTGTTCGCTTATTTTTATCTTGCAGCTGATGGACTTGCTTTTTTCCTTTCTGGAACCAAATCGTCCTCATAGTGCATTGCTGGCAGGCTATTTCAGCAAGGTACTTCCGGAAGTTTTTTGTTTTTTTTTGTACCCAGACTCATTGCTTCATTTCAAGGCTCCAATAAGTGATCCTTACTTCTCTTTCTTTGGTTCAGGTTGTCATTTGCCTTATGATCAGAAAGACTGCAGCGCTTATGAATTATGTAAAAGTAAGTAATAACATATAGTAATCTTAAATGAGTTTGATATGACTTTGTTCTTCAATCAAATTGCTGGCATTTAGATACTACAGACAAATTAGTTGAAGTTTTATGTATTTATTGTGTGAGATACCTACACTGGCTACATTTCTCAAATTAACTTTTGATAATTACAGGGGCATCAAAATGTTTTCTGCCAGTTGGTTGATTTGATTGGGATAACATCCATTATGGAGGTAATTGGTTTGTCTTAGACTCGGTGCAACTTGGTGTGGCTTCAGAGATCATTTATGCTATGATATTTATGACATTGTCTAGGTTTTGGTTCGCCTGGTCGGGGCTGATGATCATGTCTATCCCAACTTTCTGGATGTGATGCAATGGTTGGCCGATAGCAATTTACTTGAAATGATTGTGGATAAACTTAAACCATCTGTAAGTAGTAAAGCTTTTCTATAATCATCCCAATGAAAGAGACACTTGTCTTTCTGTTTGATGTCTGTAGATGGTGTAAATCTAGGATATCTTATGTGATAATACTAGTTTCTTCTATCATTTTCATACTGATCTGTTATAACTTGAATCAGAATCCTCCGGAGGTTCAGGCTAATGCAGCAGAGACATTATGTGCTATATCTCGGAATGCACCGTCAGCTTTAGCTACACAACTCTCTAGCCCTGGGTATGTACACTTTTCTTCCATGATAGATTCCTATTGCTTTGGTAAATTGATACAGAAGTGTGTCAAATGTCAGCAAAACTTTTTCCCTGTTTTCGCAGCTACGTTGCTAGGATATTTGGTCATGCTCTTGAAGACTCACATTCAAAATCGAGTCTAGTTCATTCACTTTCAGTATGCACCTCTCTGTTGGATCCGAGGAGATCGGCTGCGTCGTCTTCTATGTTCAATTCTTATAGAGGCCAACATATGTTCGAGTCTCCTGTCCCAGTTTCCCCGGAAACTATTAGTGCTATGCTGCCCAAACTCAGTAAGTTGGATCCTACTCCATGATGAAATATCGTCACATGACCAACAAAGTTATTATTTTGCTGCCGGTTTTTTGTTGGATGAACATATTCTAATTTCTCAAACGGACAATAGTCCACCATGATATTACTTTCTATTTGTGAGGACACATAGTGTATTTACTATTTACCCGCACGTCTTGTTTGATCTTCCTGCTCTTTATTGTGTCTGTTCTATTTTGGTTTTGCATTAATTCCATAAATTTTGGATGCTTATGTAACATATCTTGAATATGTAGGCCTATGTCATACAGATATTTCAAATCAGGGTTTATGTATTCAGTCGCCTTAAATGATTAATATCTTTTCTGCAGGCGACTTGCTTATGCTTCTTGCTGTAGCATCTGACAGCACAGTATTGCCTACAACATATGGTGAACTTAGGCCTCCTCTTGGAAAGCATCGTCTAAAGGTAAGGTCCAAAAATTGAGCATTTTTAGGGAAGAGATTATAGGTTTAGGATACCAACAGTGCTTTTAATATACAGTTTGTATGCTTAAATGGTGTCAATTATTCTATTGTCTTTTGTTTCAGATAGTGGAGTTCATTGCAGTTTTGTTGAAAACTGGAAGTGAAGCTGCACAAAGCGAGTTGGTTAGTTCAGGAACAATCAAAAGAACCCTTGATCTGTTTTTCGAGTAGGTTCTGCTAAACTTCAAATTCTTATTCTCTGTGTTGCTATATCTTCTCGATCTTAAATAATCGAATACTCTCAACATGTGAAGGTACCCATACAATAACGCCCTGCATCATCAAGTAGAGAGTATAATACTTTCGTGTTTGGACAACAAGAATGATGTGATGGTTAACCATATTCTTCGAGAATGCAATCTGATTGGCAAATTCCTCTCTTCAGACAGGGACTCAAACCTCTCAGGTGATAGCAAGGTATTACCATTTGCTATGTTTGCAAAGGTTTAAATTGATCACCGGTATATGACATAGTGTATCTTAAGGCAGCTCCAAGTTAGATCCATTGACTCATTGCTCCATTGTTAATTAGCTTAACAAATATTCTCTGGCATTCCCTTTTTTCTTTTATGTGAGGTAGCCCACTGCCGCCATCGGGAAAAAGCCCCCTCGCGTCGGATATGTTGGGCATATCACAAGAATATCAAATAAAATTAGTCAGTTGAGTAACAGCAATGGCCAGATAAAGGCATACCTTCAGGTTGGTATAAAAATTCTACAGTTTCCTGCTGTTAGAGTGGTCTCAGCACTCTCACAGATATTACGATGTTTGCTGACTGGGCTTTGTTCATTCTCAAATCTTTAGGAAAACAGTGAATGGAATGAGTGGCAAGGTAGTGTTCTGCAGGAGCGCAACACCGTTGAAAATGTCAACAGATGGGGATGCGGGTACGTTAAAATCTTCTCACTAATCATCTAGTAATCATTTAAATGGTCAGTCTGCTACATCATGCTGATGGGGATGTAAATATTCATGTGATCTTTGTTCCTCTTGGAAAACCCCATAAATATGATTCTGCATTGATTACTGATGGTGTCGGTAGTCAAAATTATTTCTTCTCCTGACGAGACCACTCAGTGAGGGCCTCAGGAGCTGGTTCTGGGTTTTGGAATTTATCTTCACTAGTCTTGGTTAAAAATTTCATAAACTCCCTGTTACATGTAGGCGCCCAACTACCGTACAAGATAGGACAAGAGATAGTGATGAGGAAGACCGGGACTATGATGTTGCAGCCCTGGCCAATAACTTAAGCCAAGCATTTAGATACAAAATCTATGGAACCGATGACAATGAAGAGGTATATTCTCATCCTATTGTTTTTTTCTTCTTTTATGATTGATTCAACTGGCACTGAATTAATCATCTTTTTATTTCTCTTGGTCAGGACCACAATGCTCTTGATAGAGACGATGATGTAAGTCTTGTAAACATTCTATTCCCCTTTTTATTGAAAATATCGAGATCTTTTATCACACTACGATACATTTGGGGAATGTATGCTAATAACAGTTTTGCTATTGAAAATTGGAATGTGTTTGTACATACAGGATGTTTACTTCGACGATGAATCCGCTGAAGTAGTAATTTCATCATTAAGACTCGGGGATGACCAAGGAAGGTGAGTTTCTCTTCTTTTTCTCCCTACTGGTACTCGTGTCCACATGTCCTTAATTTAACCCAGTTACTGTATTTTGGTGAAATTTAACCCAGTTACTCTATTTTGGTGATATAATTATGTCATCTCACTTGACCGAAAAAGAATTATGACATCTCTGTAAATAATGACTTCAATCTTCTTTGGTACTTTGCCGCAGCTTGTTTACAAACTCGAATTGGTTCACATTCCAAGACGACAGATTCGGCAGCACACCCTCTGACACAGCGGGGTCGAAGGCGATAGAGGACATGGAACTGAACAGAACCTTAAATACCAACACTAGCAGTAGTGACGATGACGAAGTTGTGGTTGGAGAAGAAGAAGATGATCTAAATGGAAACACAAAAGACAACGCATTGAACACAACTGAAACTAATTTCCATATGGAGAATCCACTGGGTTTCTTCGACTTCAACACCTCAGAGAAAGCTGAAGAAGCTTTTGCTGAACAACCACCCGAATGGGTAGGGTGGGGAGAATCATCTGATATGCAAGTGAGTGGCACTGGTCTGAACCCATTTATCGATGATGATGATGATGACAGCAAGAACATAATGAACCTTGACATACCAATGCCTGAGGCCAAAACCGAATCCATGATTCCAAACGGGACAGACAGATCGTTGTTTGAGAAGGACGTGGAGTTTGTGGGAGTTGAAGCAGAAGGGGCAGAGCATGCGATGGAGCAAGCGATAAAAGAAGGGATCGTAGGGGAAGCTGGAGCGATGAAGAGGAACAAGGAGATGGCTGAGGACACAAAGCCGGAGGAAAGTTCTGGAGGAGAGAAAGAGTTCAACGATAACAACTACTGGAAAGTGGATCAAGAAGTTGGAGTTTTGGAGTGAAAAAGTTAGCACCTTGTACAGTGTGATTTTGTGTGAGTAATGAAACAAAACTTGTTTTTAGTTGATATTTGGTGTAAGAGTCTTTGTCTTTGTGAAATATTTTCTCTATTACAGTATTATCATTTAGGCTTCTGTTTGTTGTCAGCTAGAGGAAGTTGTCTGTGCTTTATTATTTATTTTGCCTACCACGAAGTTGTCCGTCTTTAAGCTATATTTATACTCTTGCAGTTTATTTTCGCTTGATGAACAACGATCGTATATTTCCTTCAGACTTCTCATTTGTCAACATCTCGTGCATATGGGCATTTTATTCATCGTAACTTTTTAAATTGATGCAAAATACAGTATGTATATGACAATAAGAAAGAGTGGAAATAAAAAGATTATGGCATTGAAGAATAAAAGAATAGGGTTCTTTTAAAGAGCTAAAAGAAAGGAAAAGAAAAAAAAGCAAACATTGGCTTTCACCTGTCTTCCTCTGATACACAAATGATAGCCAAACACCTCCATCTGCAAACATAGAGCTCGCAAAATGGGAGAGAGCAGATAAAACACATAATGAAACAACACTATTTAATATCCCTAACTTGAACTAAACCCCTAAACTCTCTTCATCAGATTTGAAAACAGTCACTAATCCCTACTTTTTATACCATCTTCTTCCTCCACTGAGTTGCCAATTCTGCGGATCAGAGACCAAACTTAAAACTGCCTTGCATTGTTGTCTTTTAAGCTCCGGATATCACCGCGTGCATCATGCTGGTGTCAAACTGGTTGTCGTCCTTCCTTCTCATCTCTATGATCTTCCTGTGTGAGTTTGAATGCACAGATGGGATGAAGGTAGGGCTTGAGGCAGGTCGGTATTCTGGAACAAGACGACCAGACCTGAACCTGACCCCGCAAGCGTTGCAGAGGGTCTTTGGTCCATTAGGTCCTTCCCTCCACTGCGGAGTCTTGGTTGTCTCACAATGAGTGCACTTCCTGACAATCCCGTCCGAGTTGCTTGCCTCAAAACTGGAAGACACCACTGTGTGGGTTGCTGCCAGCTGAATCTTGCGTTTCTTCTTGGCATGTTGCTCGGAGGGATAGTAACTCTCGTATCCTGATTCGACCAGAGTCAACTTCTCGAGCTTTTTGGGTTCATCAAAGGGGAAAAGGTAGTTTAATCTCATTGTAGTGGGGCGTTTGCGCTTGCTTCTGATGCCTTTCACAGGGAAAGCCAATCCCTGAGGTCTGGTGTTCTGAGGGGAGAGAGAATCGCAACTGTTGACAAGAACTGACACCGGACTCGAAGACTGAAATAGCTTAGAGACTTTGATATCAGGAGGCGATGAAGATTGATGGAGAGTGCTATTCACGCCAGACAAGGCTTCAGAAGAACTGGACTGCTTCTGCACCTAGAAAACAAACACAGATGGATTAAAAATTTGAGAAACACATTCAATGAATGACTCAAGCTAACTCATAAAATTAACAGCTTTACTCTCACTACATGAAGGATATATAATTCTGCTCATTATCAAGATTATTATAAACACAGCTGAAAGTGAAGTTTTAAACCCTAAGAAAAAAATCTAACAAATAATATTATAGTAAGCTGTAAGCATAAGCGAAGGAAGCAAGGAACTCACCAGAAAAGGAGGAACCGCAAGACGAGAAGGCTTGGCAATGGAGGAGGAGAGGTGAGAAGGCAAAGTAGGGAACATATCCATGGGAGGAGGCTCAAGGTCACGAAACTTGGCAACCCAATCAAGAGAATCTTCGTCAGGAGCATTGGTGGTATCGATGACATCATCATCAAGAGGGCAGTCAAGGTTATTGATGAGATCATCAAAGAAATCATCAGAGAGAATACCTTTGAAATCCTCCTCATCTTGCTCAGGCAACCAATTCATGCTTCCCATACTACTACTGTCTGTAACCCAACACATACACACACAAAGGTATTAAAAAACACACAGATTGAAAAATTCACCAAGTAAAAGGTGATTCAAACTGGAGCTATATCATTCAAATTGGAGCTTTATAAAGACCTTAAATACATAGCAGCGAGTCTTAAGAAAAAAGGCAAAAACAAAAAAGAAGCAATAACCCAAAAAAAAAAAGGCAAGTTTCCAAAACGAAAACAATGGCGAAAATTTAAGGAAATATGTTCGTCATCACTGAGAAAATTAAATTAAACCTCACACACAGAGAGAGAGAAGAAGAAGAAGTGTCGGTCACAAAGTTTTCCCATATTAATTAACATAAAAATAAAACAACCAGAAAAAAAAAACAAGAAAATTGCTTCCTACATTTTCCGGAAACAGCAAAACAAAAAAAAAAAAAAAGGCGAAACGCGTTACACTGGAAATTTCAAAAAAAACAAAAAAAGAAGGACGAACCTTTGTAAGATATACTGACTACAACACCACAGAGATAAGGCAGAGAGAAAGAGAGAGAAGAGTCGTACGATGACGAAATTGGAGTTTGGTTTCAAATTGGGGATTTAGGGATTTGCTTGCAGGTTCGAATTTGGGAAAGAGAGAGAGAGAGAGAAAAGATTAAAAAAAAATAAAAGTGAACGGAGAATAGAAGAAGAAAAAGAGAAAGAGAGAGAAAAGGTAGATGGGAGTTTTCAATGTCGTCGTCTCTTCGTCAGTTTCTTCTTTTCATTTTTTTTCATTCTTTATGAGTTTTTGTACTGAGTAAGTTAGTAGAATATACTAGAGGGATAAATCAAAAAACTTATGGAAACTGCTTTTTTTTATTTTAAATCTCTCACAACACACACATTTCTTAACTTGAAAGAAAATTTTTTTATTGGAGGGATGATGTGATACAATTTTACAAACAAAGAAATAAAAATCTCTCTATCGACGCGTTTTTACTTAATGAATAGTAAATTTTAACATATCCAATAAATTAAATTATACATTTAACCGAAGGCAAAAATATGTTAAAACTTAATCCAAATTCAATTCAATTCAATACGTTGCAGTAAATAAGGTAATTTGTACAACTGTCTGTAATCACACACAAAAAGAGAAAACTTTATCTCTAATTGAACAGTAAGTAAATTAATATATTATTATTATTATTATTGTCATTTAAGATATTTTTGGTAAATGTATATATATCAAGTCAAATATTTTTTATTTTTTATCCGAATGGGGTTTAAAGGGGAATATTTGTCGGTCTAAGAAAAGGTATAAACAAGATTTTTTACCAATTTTAAAACATGATGGATGGATGGTTATACACTATGTTGACATTCATAATTTTTTTAAAGATGGTAAGAAATTAAATAGGGGGTGGTCAAAAAAAAAAAAAAAATGATTTGTGTGGAATCATCCATAGTTAAAAAAAAACAAAATAGCAAGAGCACATGCAAAGTTCAGGTGACAAAAGAAAGAAACCTTGAATAAGGAAGGATGGTTCGTAGATCTCGATCTATCTAATCTAACACAATTATTGTTATTATTGTGAATGAATTATGATGATGATGTTAATGTTAGTAGTATAATGTTTTAATTAAGTGTTAGCATCGTATAATCAAGTCAAAGAGTGAAATGTGAGAGATCACCGACGATACGATTAAGAGACGAGAACCGAAATAAATTATTTATATTTTATGATTATGGGAGCTCATGGGATAGTGGGTCCCTTGCCTAACTCTTTGCTTCCATCTTCCACATGATGTGTTCTCTCTTCTTCATTACTTACTTGTATACTACTTCTTTCAATTATTATTATTCATACCAGATTTTTATAAATAAAAAAAATATCATATGATCTATATTGTCATGATTTTTTTGCTAACATATTCATTTCTAAACACTTCTGTGTCGTTTGATAATAAGAATACAAATATCATGTGGGTGTGTGTGTGTATATTTACTGCATTTTGTGTACCATTTCTATTCTTTTATTTATAGATTTGTTGTACATAAGACCAAATAGCATATATCTATATTCGAAACAAGAACATGTACTGTACTTTTTTATATATTGCACACACACACACACAGTCGATTACGTGAAAAGAAAATATACAAGTACAGAGCCATAGTCAGTATTTGCCAAACAAAAGCGAAATCTATATTTTTATCTTTTACTTTTATTTGGTTGCTTCTTGACAATATAAAGCTTCTTACAAAATCCTTAGGGCATGTGCATTGGCAAGGACTGATTTATGGTCCTTCAATTATTTTAATCTTTTTTTGAGAGTTTCTTAAGTTTGAGTTTAGCAACCTCTATTTTTTTATTTTAAAAATAAATTATTTAAATAAAGAAAAATATATTAAAGTTTTAATTTAACATTAAACATAAAACATTGACATTAAATACATTAGAAAATTACAAAGTTACAAAAACTTGAAAAAACAAAAATAAAATCAGAGAGATCTGAATCGAATTGATATGATATTGAGATTTGATTAGAAGCAAATAACGAATGGTTAGTAAACTTAGTATTAACTTAACCGAAGCAATGATAAACTAAGAACTTTCATATTATGATCTCAGATTATGGCTTTATTGTATGTATGATACACTCTAGTAGTAAACTATACACCAAAAGGAAGAAGAGAATTAGGCCGTTTATGATGAGAACTCACAAGACAAAGACTAGTTTGCGTGTTAATGGTTTGTTTATTCATGATCTGCTACAAAATTAGGCTGCTCGTTTGCACAGATACTCATCGCATTCGACGCAGTAATCTTTTCGAGTGAGGATATCCTCTGTAAGGTGGAACTGATGCACCAATGAATACGTTTGACATTGCGCATATCGTCTTATCCAACATTGCTTCTACCTTTAAAAATAAGAAAATACCAAAGTAAGATTTTGTTGACTTGTGTATCATCATCATTCATCCAATATGGACACACTGTGAGTCACCTTCGAGACCATGTTATAACAATGCATCCCATTTCTCAGCTGAATCAGAGCTGGTCGTTTTCTTTCCATTTAGGATCAACAGCGATTGTAGAGACCAGTCTCGCTTTCGGCTGCATCTTATATAACCGGTGCCTCGACCTTCTCAATACGAGTGATGCAGTTAGCAGCTTGAGGAATGGGGTAAAAGCAACTTGGATTCTTGGCATTATACAAGACAGAAAATATCTTAGTTATGGTTCTTGATTTAGACTTCATAATGAAATGAACAGCTTCACCAAAAGCTACTATGAAAATTAAAAACAGTCCATCTTTAACACCATAAAGAAAATAAGCTATTAAGAAAATTTGGTACAAGTGATATAAACTTATAATGCCAATGCTTGTTCATAAATATAGTAACCTGTCAACGAATTCGCCTAAACTAAGTAGATGTGCAACTCCAATTATTCATTCACATTAGTACAGCCACACTTCTAAATGTTACCATACCATTAATGCTATAATTTGGTCAAGACTAAGATACCTAGTTACACATTGTCATCAAATTCTTTAGCTATGCACATAGTTCTTTACCATTCTACAATAGAATTAGAAGAGAGAAATTCAAGCATAGAATTTTCACATTCAGTTACCAGGAGAACTTAGAAAAGTAGAACATACAAAACTTCAAGAATCCATGCAAATGAAGAGATATAGTTCTTGCCAAGGAAAGTCTGAATAAATAGTGAGCAAAATAAGCCGGTTTGGTTCAATCAAAGTCATGCACTTGTGAGCAGACCACCAGGCTGCATCACCCACTCCTTTTCAACATTAGCATAAAAAACATCAATCGCAATCACATCATCATGATCTGAAACTAGTCTGCAGTCTTGTTACTTGGCCTTATCTTCTTCCCATGGCGTATCTAGCTTCCCTCAATGGTAATCCCAAAGCTTTCAACTTTGTAACAAGGCTCCGGTTTAAGAAATCCAAAACATATTAAGAAACCCTAAATCAAAATTAAAATCGAGAGAACATATACAGCTTCAGATTTTCAACACACGAATCAAAACTCAGTCCCAAATCTAAGGTTGGAAACATAGATCGTACACAAACCTCTTTATATTGGTGAACCTTTGATTCACTTTTCAAGCAGATCGGCGGAGGAATCAAATCGCCGTCGATCAAAGAGAAACAAAAAACTCGAGAAGATTTTTCGTCTCACCCAACCCAAACGACGAAACAAATGAGAGGCCGCCACGTGTTAGGACTCCATAGATACGTTTCTCTTATATTCGGTTATTTTCGATTTAAATTAAAAACAAAAAATGTGACGGACACTCCTAAGATACGGCGATGCATATGCCCTTATGTAATGAATGAAATTTTTTGAAAGCTCTATTTTATCAGTCATCTAGTAATATCTTTTTAAAGCATAGTTCATGAGTTAAAAAAGGTTTTAAATTCTTTATAATAATGAGCACTAGATCTAGATCAGATGTGTGACTCTGACTGTATTTTTTTTTCTTTTCTCTTAGCCTTTTTTAAAAGAAAGAACAAAAGTTTGAAGATAGAGAGAGAGAGAGGTTTACTTGTGATATATTTTCCTTTTTCACCTGTAAGGCAACAACCCTAAACTTTTTTTCTTTTCCACGAAAAGTCGAAAAGAATATTACAATTTGGACCCTAAAGCTTCTCCAAATTGCTCATTTGGCCCCAAAAATAAAGTTGACAGACAAAGAGGATCGATCATCAATCAAATCTTGACCTTTGAGGTTCTTCTTCTTCTAGCGTTTACAAATAGAAACAAGAGAAAGAGCAATAAAAGAATCAAGGCCACTGGTAACAACTTCCACAGCTTATCATCACCCATTTCTCCAAAAACGTTCCTTATCTCACTCGGCAGATACCCTATGCTTCTCTTAGACTGCACACACAACACATTGTGTATCAGAAACACAGAGGTTAAAGTCTTTAACAACAGCAAAAGGCCAACTGTGAAGAAGGGAGACTTACAGTTGAAATCAATTTCTTCGACACTAACTCATGCTCTTTGGCAAAGATTTCTTTTGCATACTTGAAAAGCTCCACGTCGAGGTTGTTAAGCAATTTGATCTGCTGAATGACCTCTCTAGGAACTCTTGTACGCGTCTGTTAATTGGCATTATCAAAATATTTGATTATTCAGGCCTTCTCTCATTGACATTGCTATTTTGAGTCATGTACAAAAGAAAAAAAATACTTATATACCCCTTTGGTAAAATTTGCTGGCGATATTCTCTTCAAAGAGTTGGCCCGTCTGGTTCCTTGGGACTTCCGTAAATGAGTAATGCAGCCTTCATAGACTTCCATTAGGGTTTTTACCGTCATCTGAAGTGTACGCATTATAAAATCACACCAGGTCACGCTTAGATATTAAATTTAAAAAGGAAATCTACTTACATTTCCACTCTTAGCTTCTGTTGTTATATTCGATGCAACTTCAGATGTACCATTCTGCAATGTCACAGGCATTTTCAGCAGGGCAATTACAATTGACAGTTGAACAAACTAATTATTACCTTCTGCAGCAGGACTTTACCTGAATATTACTCTTATCTGACCCCGGTTCTGAAATTGTGACACTTGCTTCTGAAGCATCAAGTAAATATAGTTGAGAATTTGGTGAGTTCAAGTACAATCATTTCAATCTGACTTTAGATATAGCGAAAGCAAATAGAAAGCCTAGGCTGTTACAAGGAACTACCATATCATCATTCTTCTTACTCTTAAGAGACTATGATTAACCCACAAAGAATCATAAATCAACCCAGGGACCCAGAGAAACAAGATACATTGTCTAAAATAAAAGAAGGCAACAGATCCTTTAAAGATGATGTGACAACAAGAAACAACGACTTTACGATAGAAGACAATCATACCATATATGATAATCCCCTGTCCCCAAATAACAGAAAACAGTCATCTTCAGATAAAAAGATGAGCAGTAAGGAGCTTTTAACCCCAAAAAATTTAAGTAAAAACCATCCCCACTCAACATCTTAATCATACATCCAGAGCGATATTTACTGTGACTCTAAGTTGCTAGGTTCTCCTCTCAGACATAACAGCAATGGCATTAAGAAAAATAATAGGCGAAAAACTTACACCAACCTGATCTAAAAGTTTTGGTTTTAGCAGTTGCGTCGGATGGCACCACTTGAGACAGAATTTGAGAACCCACTACATTTGCAAAGAGTGATGCAGATTCCCTGTGCTCCTCTGTCAGTCCAATATACAACATGCTGTCCAGCCTCCTCTGCAACATAAAAACAAGCTTATAGAATCTGCTGAATATAAAAGAACAATACCACGACGTGGTGAATTATGATGAAGAAAAAGTGTTACTACCTTGGCAACTTGGAGAACATGCTCACCAAGGCTTTTGAACTTCTGCACACAATGCCGAACCTCGTGGGCTTCTGATAAATAGGAGTTATTTGTCAATCCTGTAATCTGTGAAGTGAAATGAAAATGCTCTGGAGATTTCTAATCAATAACATACATAAGCAAAACAAACCACTTGAAAAAAGTACCTGAAATGTGGCTCCATTGTGGATGATGTCATGAGCAGTAGGCGCATCGAGATATTTGCGCAAAGGCATAAGCATCTCCTCCATGTCATATGGGTTATCGTCCTCAATTATGACTACGCCCTTAACTTTTCGTGCATCTCGCTAAGAAAGGCCAAGCATGAGTAAACAAGCTTCAGTCAATAGTCTTATGTGTTCTTATCATGTTCTAGCTTGAAAGCTGTATATTTAGAGAAAAGATAAAAAGAAGACGAATGGGATTGGTCGACATACCCGAGCAAACAAGTCTTCTCTCATCCATGGAACAAGGTATTTCCATGGCCAAATGTCTAGTGTGCTTATTACATTGCTCTTGCGGATGCGGCTAGACATCCTTGACGCAGAAGTTAAATTGGGATGGACCAAAAATCTAGCTGCTACCTCTACTGAAAATTCATAAGTGCTTAACACACGCGCAATAGGATCCCGAACTATTGTCATCACCGAAGTTCTCTCCCTCGGAAGCTTTGCCATCACACTATAATCATCATGTGTTGCCAACAACTTGCACTTTTCCTTCCTATATATTTATGAGTCAAAATGTATCTTAACTGTCAGAGGGTAAATACCACATACATAATACTTTTTTCATATTCTTCTTCCTTAGCTTAAGGAGGCTAGGGGTCTAATACAACTTAAGCAAAGTAATAACTCGGGTAATTAATCATCTACTGATCTCATGTCTGTCTAAGCTATCTAAAATGTACAAACAAGGCAGGCTCTTCGGCATCGAATGAAGACATAAGAAGCAAAGAGAGGAAGATAACCTTGGATTGAAGTGGAGTTTGTCGTAAGATCGAGGACATTCCTCAGAGGTATCATACAATTTCCTCAAGAAACTACAAAAAAGGACAGCACACAACATTAACCACGCCAATCAGAAAAATCTTTTAAATCACTAAAAAGTTTTTGGTAAAGGGAAATGCAAATCACCAATGAAAATAAGTCCTGCCTCCAGTTCGAGGAACATGGAGAAAGAAGAGCAAATCTTTTAGCGAGCGTTTATCATTGTTGACATGTTCTTCACGAGAGGAAGAAGAATCAGCCCAATTTTTCACAACTCTTTCGCAATGACCAAAATCAAGTTCCGCAAAAGAGCCAATAACTAGTTCAAAGAAGAAAACAAAACAATCAGAAACAAAAAGTCAAGTCTTTTATAAAACAAAAACCTCCAGAAAAACCATTCTCTATAAATATACCTGAGGCAAGAAGTAATAACCCAAGAGACACCAGCTTCCAAATAGGATTCAATTTCATTGTGCCTCGATTCCAAACCCTACTGATGATGATTACCAAAACAATATATAAAAAGGATCAATCTTTATTCAAAACAAACAAAACCCAGAAGGTGATCAAATCAAATCAAATCAAACAAACAAATCCCTGAGAAAGAACGTTACGGTTGTGTAAGTTGTATAAAAAACAAAAGTGGAGAAGGAAGGAGACAGAGGAGGAAACAAGGGCAAAAAGGGGACCCAAAAAATCAAAGGAATTGAATAAATGAAAGGAACAAAGGAACCCAAGAGAGAGAGGAGGAGGAAAGCAGAGGCCTACATGTTATGTGGGAATCGAGATCTCGTGCTCATAAATTCCCCCTCGATCTCTCTGTTTTGGGGGGCAAAACTCGCTATCTACTATGGCCCCCTACGGACAAAAACAACAAGCAAAGTTCGTGTTTTTATTTCTTTCTAACATCGATGGAGGAGGAACACGAGAGTGTGCGCTCCCCCGAGAGAACAGGGTCACGAGATTTTCTCCTTGGTTTCTCGCCACCCAGAGAAAAAAAAAATCATATACTATAAAATAAAACGCACTGAGGATGACACTATACACTAGTGCGAGCACTGATTGAGCCAAACCAATTTAGATTTTTACTATATCTTCAAACGAGTCCATCGAGACCAATGCTCTTTTTGCCAAGTTTGAAGAATGCACTTTCCTTTTTGATACGATTAGGGTTTGACCAGTGCTGGTCTTAGTATCTTAATAGGGATTTAAAAATTTTACAAGTATGGTCAAATATGTTTTATTATTAGAGAACATGGTAACTTTTCCTAGGACTAACCTTTTGTTCTTCGCTTCTATTGGCCTTTTCGTAGCGTCTTTAGCCTTCTATAGTTGCTTGTGGTGACATGTACGTCATTCTCTTTGTGTGTAAAAGACCTCAAGGACAAAACTTATAGGGCTCCTTTTCTTCTTGGATTAACACATTAGCCAAGTTTTGCATAAGATTGTGTGTTTTTATCAAATTACAAATGCAGAATATATATATGAATTTTTTATGTCATTGCTTCAATTCCGTTGAGAGTTTTTGCACATTAAAATTTTCCGTTGAGATTGTTGACAGATTTTTGTGAACATATTAAAGTTTTCCGTTGAGATTGAGAGTGTTCAACCCTTACATTGGACTATGATGCTTAATGTGATATGGCCTATAAGTCTATAAAAAATGTTGTAGGTTCATGTCTAATGATGTCTCCTTTCAAATCTTGTTCGTTCGCTTCATTCGGTTTGCGATGACATGTTTGTTTTAATCTGTCAAGATATAATATCTGTTATATCAAATTTGTTGCCTTGTTATTTGCATCACTAGAAATGTCAGTAAATCTGTATTTAAATCAATAAAAATATACATTTCCTTTAGAGATAGATATTACCTCCACAAGTTTCCTATATATAGCGAGCTAATTAGTACATTAGTATTATGTTAGATTTATTTCATATATTAGTAATTGTTACCATTGGAAGTGATATCTCCTAAAATATTATGTAACTTTATAAGAATATATATATCGTAATTATCATTATATAAAATAAAACTATATACTATATAGAAAAGTCACATAAAGTTTTCTTTATTTTTAAAACATATTCATATGCCTATAATTTTTTGTAAAAGGTGGTGACGTCGCACAAGCAAAAAAAATCATCAGAGATGGTGATTTGTTCAAAGCTAGCTTTTACCTAATACAGTATTTTGAATGGCCCAAAACTTATTTACCTAATACAGTATTTCTCAAGATTGTATATTATTAAAATCCCTAAAAAAGGCCCAAAGATAAACAAAAAAATTTGCTGCCAAAGAAAAAAAAAAAGATAAACAAGAAATTACAGACCTCACGAGTCAAAAGGTATGGTGGATTTTTTCTTCTTCTTTGAATCTTTTTTTGAAGTATCCTCACTTTAACAGACCATAACTTTTTAATAACTTCCAAATGATTTCGTATCATCTAATTTGTCCTACAATCTCTTCTTAATCATTCTGATTAGATTTTCTTTCGTTTATGGCAATCACGATATACGTCAATTCAATACTGTTATTCAATTCTTTTTGTGTTTACACAAATGTAATGGGCTTTGTCTAATTTGTTATGTATGTTTTTACTGTTTTGCCCAGTTATTGTAACACTATGATGGACTCTGGAGACAAAAACTCCATCGAAGGAACACCAGCTTACGCGGAACCCCTAACTCCCCCCATTTCTTATGGAGGAGACAGTGGAATCATTGCAGTATCTCCACTATGTGACCACTACAATGATCAAATGAGGATTGATGATGATTCTCTTACTACTTGTTCCGATGAAGAAATCTTCGACTCTTTGTATCAAAACATCTTTAGTATTGCTCTCTCTCTTCAAATAGAGGAATCTGGTTGTGGTTCTCACACACCTCTCTCTGTGCCTTGCCCTGGAGCTCCCATGAAGCTTACCAAGTTATCAAGAAACATCGATCCAGGATTCCAAAGAAAACTCTTTTGACATGATATTGCTTCTTCTTTTTTTTTTCTTTACCTTTTTGGTCTTCTGTTGTGGTACTCTTGTGTTGGAAAAAAAATAGTTGGTGTTGTATTTGTGTTCATGTGTATTGTGATCCTATCTGGAAATGTCCTCAAGAGATCTATTTGCAATCTAAGCAAGAAAATATCATTACTAGTTTCATGATCAGTGAACAAGACAATATTATATAAGCTATATATATATCTGAGAAGTTTTAAACTAAGAGAGCTCTCTCCTCACACTCACTTGTCATGGAAACGAAAAGCTTCATTTACAGAGACAGAGTAAGTAGAGTCCCCAGTTATTCTTTTACTCTGTGTTGTTCCATATACGCTTTATCAGCTTCTGCTACGCGGTCCTGGAACATCGTCCATTCGTTTCTGCATCTCTCTCTCACCTGAAACCGGGGAAACACACACACACACTGAGGTTGTCTAGAGGGCAGAGAAACAGATTTCTATTAGTAAGTGTAATAATGTGGGCTAACTATTTATTTACCCCTTGCCATGGAGATTTCCCCTTTTCCGACTCACCCTGTCAAGTTTCATTATTGAGTCAAGAGATCATTCAGAGATATAAGAGCAAAATTTATTCACTGCTCAGTGATAAAAAGTAAATTCACCTGACTACCAAGGGAAGGAATCACTTGATGGATAATCCATTGTGAATCTACCACACCTATCTTCTCATGAGCAGGCTGAAAATGGAAGAGGACAATACAGATGGAGACTTAACAAGGAGAGCTCGTGAGATAAACAAAGCACCCAACCAAAGGAAGCAGAGAGGGTAGTAAATAACCTCAACGCATCGTCTCAGAGCAAAATCAAGACCCCATCCATGAACAAGATCATTCTGCACCAGAAACAAACAAGGTGTTTTAAAGCCACCAACTGATGGTCCTGAAGACGAGACAGACTCGTTGTGATAACTTAATCAGAAACAAAAGTAGTATCATAATGCCACATTTTCTAGTCATATGCATACGATGTCTGATTGTCACAACAGTGACCAAAGATCTTATAAACAAAAACCTGAATCATATGCCATACACATCGCCATGCTTCTCTAGAAAATACCGGTGCCATAATCTCAACAAACCTGCAAGTGGGATAACACACCTGTGAAAATGATATAAGCACTCTATAGTAGGCTAGGCAAAAAGAGAGAGAGAGAGAGAAAAAAAAAAGAGAGTGTACAGAGACTTACGCAGCACATGGAGGTAAATGTGGATCACTGCACCATCCTGGTTTTTCTTTTGTTTCTCTGTTCACCACTCAAAAATATTAGAGACAAATTTGAATGCAAAGGAAAGGTAAAAGAGAGAGAGAGAAAAGACAGCTCATACTTGTGGACATCTCGGTCACCTCTCCTCTTTGTCATTTCCCATGTAAGTCCGTTGTTTGGCTCTAAGCCTGGTTGAGAAATCTCCAAACCATGCTTCTTAACTAACGCAATGTACCTGATAGTTAACAATACAAAATGTAAATATCGTCATTGATGTATAACCACAATTCAAGACAAGTAATTCACCTATCTGCATTGAAGTGCTCGACTCCAAGATCTTCATCCCATATAAATATATACTCATAAGCTGAGACAACATCAGGATGCAAAAATCTCTTTGCATACCACCTGCCAAAAGATAAAACAGAAACTAGCTGAGGGTTTTATAAACAAATTTTCATGACTGCTTGAAGAATGGAGTATATCGTGCTGACCTGCATCAAATTTCTTACCATTTTGTTTGTTTTTTCGCACTGATATGTATCGCTCTTTTTGACCACTCAAACTGGTCCCACTCAGTTGTCCGGCCGTCATAATGGAACAGCAGGATTTGGAAATCTTCAGAAAACTGAAGGAATGATGATGAAAACACAAATCTTAGTGTCCATCCAAACAATGAACCATATAATACTGACAAAATGAGGGGGAAATTGGGCAATTGCAAAACCTTCTTAACAGCTGCATTAATATTGTTCCTCTGCTCAAACCCAACTGTGAAAGTTACGAGATACTTTGGTTTCTTCTTCAAATCCTGTAGAGGTGTTAACACTTTTTCATATACATCTCAATCACACTATATTGTCAGACTATGCAAATTGTACATCAATAAGACCGTAGAACTTACTTCACTAGGTTCACCCCATAATCTGCGCAAGTAAAAGTCAGTTTCTGCCACTATAATTCCTGGAGGAAGTAGTTCTGCACCATGCGGATTAGTTGGAACATATATCTGGAAACATAGAAAAAGAAATGACACCCCTGATTATATGTATTATATATCTTCAATCTAGCATGTTAAGTAAGCAGAGAGATGGTTACCTTAGGAAACTGTCTAGAACCAAAATCTTCAGGTGATCTGCCACCAGAAAACAGTTTCCCATCTGACATGGCTACATCGAAAGATGACATAAGGCCTGAGGGTAAGCTAATCTGCAGAATACAAAAAAAAAAACAGATCGATCAACTAACTGGTGAAAATAGGAAGATATAACTCTTGATCCCACAGCTAAGCTCATTATACCTTTCTAAAGGAACCTAAAGGTAATGTGATACCAATAAAAAAACCAAACACCATTCCTAAAATTGTCGTTATGATAAGCTTTGCATTTTCATTTCTTCTAGGAGCACCGCTGCAAAACAAAAAAAAAAGATAAAACCTTTATAAAGTAATGTTTCAAAACCAAAAAGATAACTCGTTGATTACATCAAAAACAGCTAGGAAATAAAAAAGATATACCTCCGGTGCATTGTCCCCATTGGAGTTTGCAAAATCTCTCCAAATATATATATATATATATATCAATCCCTTAAAGAAGGAAGGAGGACACAAGAAACTCTTCAAGAACCGACGATGATGATAACTACTAAACCATGTTAAAGAAGAAGGTTAGAGAGACAAGACAGAAATAAAGAGGAAATAAATCAAGAAATTTTTAAGAAATCATTGACCTAATTTGATTAAGGAAAGCATAACCGTCATATCAAACATTAAAGTATATATCATATCAAACATTAAATAGCTATTCACCACTGTGTTCAACACAAAGCTCAACCAAAAAATTTTGAATAGTTGAAACCGACAACAGGGCTATAATTATTGCAGAAGAAGATTAAAAAAAAAAAAAAAAAAAATGTCGGTGTAGTAATAATGGACATGTCTATAGGATTTATTGTTACTAGAGATTCAAGATTTACTTAAGACAAGACCGGATCAAAATCTAAAACACCCCATTACACATACGATATCGAGAATCAAAGCACCAAAGAGATAAAATAATAGTCGCGAAAATTACCCAAAAAAAAAAAAAAAAAAAAAAAACAATAAAAGGAGGAGAATGAGATGATACTTACGGAGATTTGAAAGGTATTCAAAAACTCTGAGAGATTAGGGGTTTTTGAGTCCCTTCTCTCTGATTACGTTGTGAGAGATTCAGTTTAGTGAATTAAAACACTGAGGAAAGAAGAAGAAGATTTTGATTGTTTTTTTGTTTCTCAGGTGAATTAAGAAAGAATGAAAAATAAAATAAAAAAACACATTTAATATTTTTATTGATATATGGAAGAAGAGCAGAGCAGACAGCAGAGCCCCCACGCCTTTTTTTTTTTTTTTTTATCAAAAAGCTTCACCTAAATCTTTGCATTATCTCCATCTAATTAAATGTGCTTGTTTAGTTTAGGCTAAATCGGATGTTAATCAGATATAGAAACCATTCTTGGAAGAAATTATAATAAAACAACTAAACCAAAGATAATGTGAATAAGTTCAATAGCAAATCTTAAACAGTTAACCAAATTACCATAATTGCTGGCTGCTTTAAAGAAAAACCATGTCCACACTAAACCAACTCAATTTTATCGTACCACAAATTAAAAAAACCAACTCAATTTCTCTCTAAACCACTCTCAACGCAAACCAAAACAATCACAAAACCCCTATTTTTATTTCAGCTTTTTCCTGTCTCCACGAGCAAGCAGATGGTGGGTTCAGGGATTTTGATTTGTCTGATTCTGAGACTTACTCACCATACGAGCCATTGAAGTCGTCTGATAACCCATCCCCCCGCCAATCCCGCCACGCCCGCCAATCCGACACGCCTGCGAGTCGCACAACAACCTACAGCTGGCCCACGAGCCGTTTCTCTTTGAGCCGAAAGAGAACTCATGGTCGAGTACATGTACGCTCTCCCTGATCCTTCGTACATATTCCGGCTCGCCATCCTTTCTTGCAAAGTGTTTAGCTCCGCCGACAGTGTTTCACAAAGACCATCACCAGCTCGAGCTGACGCTGTCTTGGATAATTCTTCCGCTCGTTGTTTTAGTATCTCTATTGCCGCGCTCAGATTACCCCCATCGGCTAAAACCCTAGCCTCTGACATGGCTTCTGCAACAAGGAACCTGTTTAGTTCCCTGTCAACCTCAATGGACACCACTGCTTCCTCTCCTGTTAGCTCCATTGGCCTTTGGATGCTTAGTTCTCCAGCTTCCACGCGGACTATCCTTTCCGTAACAGGATCTTTATAGACGCATCTGACCTTCAGCAACGACATAGATTCGGATTCAGCAGATGCATTGTCGTCGCAGGACGGGATTCCAAGAATCACCACGAAGTCCCTTTGTTCTTCTGCGTACATGTCTCCAACATCGATCGTGGCGGTTCTCCCATCTGATGCTATACGGCTCCTGTAGCTTCCTGCTTTTATAGATGATATTTTCAGGCCATGCTCGTGAACGCATTCGATTTCAACAGCTTGTTCAAGAATCACTACGCTGAGAAGCCCTCCGATGCACTGCGCAAAAGCATCCTGAATCACATTCTCTGCTTCGATGAACGAAAACGTGCCTCTAGAGACTGCTGAGATAGTGTGCATTAGCTGAGCATCGTGATCTGAGCCAAATCCAAAGGTATGAATTGGGATCCGGCAAGAACTCGGAAGCAAAGACTCGTAATCAGCTCTCAGATGGACCCCGGAATGAGAAAGAGTATGATTGTCCTGTCCGTCGGACAAAAGAATCATTCCAGAAACAGGGTTCTTCCACCGCCTACCCTCAATGACTCTTGCACCAATCTTGAGCCCTTCTGCAATGTTTGTCCCGCCTCTAGCAACCAAGGAGTTAACAGCTTGCATCGCCGCTTGCTTCCCTGTCTCAGACATCAGTCTAAGAGGGAATAGTCGAAGAGCCGTGGAGGAGAAGGAAATTACAGAGAGCCTATCAGTCTCACCAAGATTCTGAATCACAAAACCCATTGCCTTTTTCATAAGCTCTAATTTTACTCCGTCCATGCTACCACTCACATCAAGAACCGCAATGAGGTCCAAGGGAGCACGAGTGCGCCTTTCATCTTCACTCACACCCTCAGCCTTAAGATGAACCAGAGCAGCAAAATCGCCACGGCTGACCGGTTTGGCCACTGCAGAGACTTCAGGGAAGAGTTTAATCTCGACGGCTGGATGATCTGAACGATGAGCAGCACTCTGGTTTTGTGTCTCTCCGTTAGGTAAAGGCTCATCATCTTCAAAACCCACTTGAGCCGCCGGAAAGAGAGGGACACCATGAAACAAAGGGACTTGTGTCCATTGGACTCTGCATAAAGGGCAAATCCTGTTTCCGTGTTTCACGTTTGTGGTTATACAATCAAAATGAAACGTGTGAGAGCACTCTGCAGTAAACAGAGCCTTCCCGTCGTCCTTTTTAATCTCATCCAAGCAAATCGCACATGTGCTCTGCAATATTAAAAGATGTAAAATAAATCTCTTAATTAGAAATCTGAAAACCTAACACTAACACACAATCTTTTGAAAATCTTTAAAACCTAACCCTAATTTGTGACAAAAGATAACCTTTAGTCTAATAAGGTAAGAGATGATAAACCCAATTCGACTATAATAAAACTGTAAAAAATTCGTATCACCTCATAAAAGTAATTGTATAATAGAGATCAGAGTGGTCAGAGAGAGAACCTTAGAGGATGAGGAAGGAGAAGACGGTGGGGGAGGAGAAGAAGCATCGGGTTGGTTCGAGTTTTGATTTCCGCGTTGAGTTTCCTTCTCCATGTTTTCGCTTCCCGATGAGTTCATATTTGTAAAAGAAACCCTAGTTACGACGTATCAAAAACAATTATGTTGAATGTATTGCTTTTGGTCTATGGACCACACTATATATATACAATATAGACCGACTTAGCTTCCTATAAATTTTGGAAATTTTACCAATTAACCTTAACATTTTATCCCAAAAGAAAAGGAGAATATATTATCTAATTAATTTATACAGTTGTTGATAAAAGCAAACTTTTACCAACCAATTTATACGTGTATAAATTAGATTAAACCCAAAAAAAATTGTAACAAATTGATCGAATCATTAAGAGTCCTTGTTAGCAGTCGTTCTTGTGAAATCAACCATGGACGTATCCGCCATCAAAAGTCAGAAATCGCTGGAATTGAAGGGTGAAAAACGGACTAGCACGTACGATTTCCGTAGAGGGATATGACACTAGGGTGGTTCATCAGTATCCTCTCATGCTCGCGTTGAGAAAGCAATTCGCTTCATGCGGAAAGATCGCGCGTATCGCTGTTCCCAGAGACTATAAAAAAGGTATCCTCAAGAGCCCTCTCTTCATTAGTTTTTGGGGAGAAGGTGCGAGAGACAGGGCATTGAAACTTAGTGGAAGTGACCTGGGAGGATGGACTCTAGTAGTTAAGCCTGTACCCCAGCAGAAAGAACCTGCGGGATCTAACAACCACCTCTTCGATCGAGACGATGTACGTTCGCTAATTGTTAAGGTAGATGATTTACCTTCTTCGGTGCGTAATATTGATTTCAAGATCGGGTTGTGTGAACATTTCTCTTCATGTGGAGAGGTCGCCAGTGTTACTGTTTTTCACACAGCTGATTTGGTCGACCGAAGCCTTGCTCGCGAAAGAGGTGCTCTTGTTTCTATTATGGGAAAAGGATGTGTAGAGAAGGCGCTGGAACTAAGTGAACGTAACGCTAAAGGATGGAATATAATAGTTGAGCATGTTGTCCCGCCAAATGACCGTAAAAGAAAGCGTACCGGCTGTGAAAATCCATTTATTCTAATGGAGAAGATTGAGAAGGCTGCGAAGATGGAGAAGGGGAAGAAAAAGAAGAAAACTACGGAGTAGAAAGCTCTCACCTTGTGATGTCTTTGTTTTGATGTTAAAAAAAAAAAAAAAACTAATGATTTTTGGATAGATATTTTCATTAATGAAGATGGAGGAAAAAATAATGACGATCGATTCCTATAGGGGTTTTTTTTTTTTTTGAGTAAACATTACATATCTATGCATTGGATCCTAAAAATATGCTTGAGAAAACTTAAATTTGTAACAAAGATAACATGTTCTTTTATATGAATCCACAATAAACCAAATAAGAAAGATAACAAGTATATCATATTGTTGCTTAAGAAAAACCATTAGAAACCATGTCCCCGGTTCAGACAGAACTAACCCAACTTCTCTCTTCACACCACCAAACCAAACTAAAAACCAAAAGCAACAATCACAAACCCCAATTTATTATTCTTTCTGTCAAATTCAGCTTTGGCCTCCACGAGCAGGGGATGCGTTAGGGCTTTTGAACACCAGTTGCTGAGAACGAGTCACCATACGAGCCATTGAAGACGTCTGATAAGCCTGTACCGGGCTTAAACCCTGGGTCGAGTCTCCACGAGCCGTTGCCCTTTGAGCCGAATGCGAGCTCATGCTCGAGAAGGCGTAAGCTCGACCTGATGTTCTGTACATCCTCCTGCTCGTCATCCTTTCTTGCAACGCATTCAACTCGGAGGACAGTGATTGACAAAGCCTATCACTCGATCGAGCAGACGGTGACTCTGATAATTCTCTCTCACGGTTTCTAAGGATTCCAATTGCTGCGGTCAGGTCACCTCCATCCGCTAAAACCCTAGCTTCTGACATAGCTTGTGAAACAAGAAACCTGTTTAACTGCCTGTCAACCTCTATGGACACCACTTCTTCTCCTGTTAGCTTCATTGGCCTTTGGATGCTTAATTCTTCAGATTCTACACGGACAGTCTCTTTCGTAACAGGGTCTTTAAAGACGCATCTAACCTTTAGCAACGACACAGATTCAGATTCAGCAGACCCATTGTCGTCGCAGCATGGAATTTCAAGAATCACCAGGAAGTCCCTTTCTTCTTCTGCGTACATGTCTCCAACATCGATTTTGGCGGTTCTTGCATCAGATGCTATGTGGCTTCTATAGCTTCCTGCCTTTATGGAAGATATTTTCAGGCCCTGCTCATGAACACATTCGATTTCAACCACTTGTTCAAGAATCACAACGCTGAGAAGCCCTCCAATACACTGCGCAAAAGCATCCTGAATCACAGTCTCTGTTTCGATGAACGAAAACGTGCCACTAGAGACTGCTGAGATCGTGTGCATTAGCTCAGCATCATGATCTGAGCCAAACCCAAACGTATGAATAGGGATCCGGCAAGAACTCGGAAGCAAAGACTCGTAATCTGCTCTGAGATGGACCCTGGAATGAGAAAGAGTAAAGTTGTCCTGTCCATCGGACAAAAGCATCATTCCGGAAACAGGGTTCTTCCACCGCCTATCCTCAATGACTCTCGCACCAATCTTGAGCCCCTCTGCAATGTTTGTCCCGCCGCCAGCAACCAAGGAGTTAACAGCCTCCATCGCCGCTTGCTTCCCTGTCTCAGTCATCAGTCTAAGAGGGAATAGTCGACGAGCCGTGGAGGAGAAGGAAATGACAGAGAGCCTATCAGTCTCACCAAGATTCTGAATGACAAAACCAATAGCGTGTTTCATGAGCTCCATTTTGACTCCTTCCATGCTCCCACTAACATCAAGTACAGTAATGAGATCCAAAGGAGCACGAGTGCGCCTAGCATCATCACTCACACCCTCAGCCTTAAGATGAACTAGAACAGCAAAATCACTACGAGTAACCGGTTTCGCCAGCGCAGACACTTCAGGGAAGAGTTTAATCTGGAGGGCTTGATGATGATCAGAACGATGAGCATGATCACTCTGGAATTGAGTCTCTCCGTGAGGTAAAGGCTCATCATCTTCAAAACCTCTTTGAGGCAGAGAGGTAGTACTGAGAGAGTCAACATCACACAAAGGGACTTGCTTCCACTGAACTCTGCACAAAGGGCAAATCCTGTTTCCGTGTTTAACGTTTGAGGTTATACAATCGAAATGGAAGGAGTGAGAACACTCTGCAGTAAATATAGCCTTCCCGTCTTCCTTTCTAATCTCATACAAGCAGATCGCGCACCTCCCCTGCAAATTCTCAAAGAAAACAATCTCTAATCACACAATTCACACACAATCTTTAACCTAAAACGAAGATTATATGATAAACCTAACCCTAATCGGTAAATCAAGAAGGAGAGGATTGATGGTTCAACACAAAACTAATTAAACCCATAAGAAAAGGATGGATCTTTGGATCATATCAGAGAGAGAAAGAGAGAGAACCTTAGAGAAACGGGAGAAAGGAGAAGAGTGAGGGCGTGAAGAATCGGGTCGAGTGGAGTCAACGGATGATCTTGAGGCATCGCTGGAAGAAGGAGATGAAGGATCGAGGGTTTCGACAAGATTACTGAGAGAGTCGTTGGAGACCAGATCCGGTTTCGTTTCTCGCAAGTCGTTGGGGCTCTCCATTGTTTTGGCTTTCCGAGTACTAATTTTTGTGAAGTAAAGATGATCTGATCAGAGAGAGAGACTATAAAGAAGAAGAAGAATAGAAGATGAAGGGAGCGGTTACCATATAGAGGAAGAAAGCGAATTGTTCAATTCAAATCCTTTCTTAGTAAACGACACGTCAACTCTCTTTTTTTCCTTCTTTCTCAATTTTAGTTTTTTTTGTTTCTTTATACGACTTTTTATTTATATATTTTTCTATTAGACACAACGGTGGAAAGAAAATACATCTTTTACATACATCATGGTCTTTCTTTTATCATAACCATATTACTTATGATATTTTTAATTACATTTTTTCTTTTCACACTTATAAATTCTAGATACCAAAATATTATTTTTACATATTAAAAAAATATATAAAATGAAAAATACAAAATAAATAGAATATTTTTAACAAAAAATGTGTTTGCCATAGTTTTTCTTCACCTTTAATATCGGAATCGGAGAGATTTGAATTCAGATTTGTTTAGTATTTTGTTAAGTTTAAGATGTAATAATACTAAACTTAAATCTGAAATTTTATTTTGGGTAATCGGGTACCCGAACCCGGTCAAAACCCAATGAGTGTTTATCCGAACCCGACCTGAATACTACGGGGGTGTATTCAACTTGACATTTTAAGTGATTTGTGTAAAAGTTACAAATCTTATGTTATTCAATCGTGGATTTTAAAAAGTCTTCTGAAATCCACTGTTATTGAACTGATGATTTAAAAGTCTACTTTAAAATCCAATGTTATTCAAAACAATTTGTGGATTTGGATTTTAATAAGTTTTAGGTATTCTTGAAGATTTGAGAGGATTTGTTTAGTTAAAAATACAGAAATCCAAATCTCATGGTTTTAGGTGAGATCTGAAAATTTTTTCCTATAAATCATATCAACTTTTCTAAAATCTACAAAAATTTCAAATTTACTAAATCCCATCAAATCCTCCAAAATCATCATTTCAATACAACCCTTAAAAATACCCGAATGGGTCTAGGACCTCTTTAACGAAATACCCAAAATCCGAAATACCTGATTCAAACCCGAACGCCCAGACCTAAACCATCAAATGTGTTGTGTGAATTGTGATCAATGAAAGTAGAACGTTACATTTCACCAAAACTGTACCGAACCCGAGTCGGTTAGTGACTCGCTCAATTTGATTAGATTAATTGCATCTACAAAAGTCGCATCCAAAACAATACACTTCGATATTTATCATAAGGTAACCTAATTATTTTATATACAGACATTTTTTTTTTAACTTCTCTCTAAATCAAACAACTAGACTCTAAACATCTCTCCATTTACATCACTCATCATCCGAAAGACAAACCACATTCTCGTTGCCCTGCAATCCACGGCTCAATCCCTGTTGTGGTTGTTGTTCTTGCTGCTGCTGCTGTTGAATTAGCAAACCTGAATATGTTAAAGCTTGAGGAGGCGGCGCTGAGCTTGGAGTAGCTGTGGAGCCAGGACTTGAAGAGGATGGCCTATATGATTTGAGGTGTGGTGCTGAAGTGGGGCGTAGACTTGCATTGGCAACTTGATTAGTTGCAGGAGAAGCTGACAGAGTTGGAGTTGTGTTGGATATCAGAGGCTGTCTTGGCTGAGGCATTGTGCAGACCGCGGAATTCAGAGGACGCCCTGATGGACGAGAGACTGAAGAAGGACACAAAGATGCCTGAGTCTGCAAAGGAGTCTGAGCCGGAGCTGGAGAAGGATACGACGATGCCTGAAGCTGCAGAGGTCCAGCAGCAGGAGCCGGAGGCAGAGCAGGAGCAGTGTAATTTCTCTGCGTGCTCACTCTCTGTGCTAGCTGCTGAATTCTACCTGCAGAAAATGTGCTACTATGACTTCATCCCCTTGTATTTAAAACCCATTTGCTCTACTTTTCGAAGAACACTTACCCCTTGGAGCTGCTGAGGGAGATGTCTTCTTCTCGGTACATTTGGACAAGAACGCATTCGCCAACAGTTTGTTCATTATAACAAGATTTTTATTTGTCTCTATCTCCGCCGTTTTGGTGTTATGCTCAGCTTCTACCTCCTGGAATCTTCGTTGAAACTCTGCTCGTAATTCAGCCATCTTCCTCTCGAGTTCAGATTTTAAGACTGATTTCTGCTCACAGGCAACTGAGGGTCAATGCACAGTGAGAAAAAAAGAAACCAAAACTAGAGGTAAAATTGCGGACATCTAACCTTTTCTTCGTAAATCTTCTTTGAGTTCTCTGATTCTCTCCGCAGCTTCTCCAACTCATGCAGAAATGGGTCGTTGTATACAGGGAATGGTACTTGAGGAACAGGTTGAGCGGCACTCTGTCCCATAACATTGCTAAGAAGTGATGGAACAGGAGCTGTTACACCTGCTGAAGGCTCCACACCACCT
Source organism: Camelina hispida (assembly GCA_023657505.1). NCBI lineage: Eukaryota > Viridiplantae > Streptophyta > Magnoliopsida > Brassicales > Brassicaceae > Camelina > Camelina hispida. The sequence continues at coordinate 3,252,702 of CP094631.1, forward strand.
TCATGGACACGATCTGCACACAAGCATCACGCTATTAGCAGTCTGGCAAACACCTAAGTTAATCTAGGCGATACTTAAATGAAAAAGGCAGTTACTGACTTGTAAGGGTTGACCGTTCTACTTGGGGACCAGCTTCTGCTATTTCCATTTCACATGCATTTGACCCAGATGTGTGAGATTCAGCCACTGTTGTGTTATTGAGGCCTTCAATGTTAACTTCTGCGTCAGGGTGAATTCCAGGCAAAGGTAATTGCCGAGGAGATGCATCCCGAGCACCCTATCCAGGAAAATCAAGTTCACAAGCAAAATTAACACCTGATTATTACCCACTGCCTGCTTTGTTTCTTACAGTAAAATGACAACGAACATTACAAAGGCATAGTGCTTTAAACCAATAAAAAAAGAGAGAGTCTTCAAGCAGAGGCAGATACCTGATCTGATACAGGAATTCCACCAGTTTCTACTGCATCTAATTCATCTGTGGAAAGTTGAGTCACTGTTGTGATATTTTGGCCCTGAATGTTTGCTCCAACCAATGTAGATGGCAGAGAACACGCATCCTGAGCAACCATTGTTTCCTGCATTACAAAGATGTAAGCCTTTTGAACAGCAAAAGCGATTATCTTTTGTTAAGGCAATACGTACCTGATCTGATATTGCATAATCACCACTCTCTACTGCATCTGGACCAGCTATGTGGGGCTCAGCTGATGATGTGTTGATATTTTGACCCTCAATGTTTGCTTCTGGCACAGGCTGGTTCCCAGCTGGTGAAGATGGCAAAGGACATGTAACTCGATCAGCCTGTCCACAGAGTCAATTTTATATTAAAAAATGTGACCTGATCAGTAACCACATTTCCCAGCTCTTTTTCAACACGGGAAATTCTGAATTAACATTACACAGATTGATAACTTTAAACCAGCAAAAGAAAAAGTAGTCTCAACAAGGACCTGATTGGATGCAGCATAATCAGTAGCCTCTGCAGTTTCTGGCTCAACAGACTGGGGCTCAATTGCTTCTTCAATATTTTGGCCCTGAGTGTTTGCTGTTGGTTCAGGTTGCTTTCCATCTGGTGAAGATATATCTTGACCATCCTGTCCAGAAAAGTGAATTCAATAAGACAAACAGCATCTGATCGCTAACAAAAATGAGCATTAAAGAGATTAAATGAACAAAGAATCGAGTATCCTACAGAGCCAGTAAGTACCTGATCAGATTCAGTAGCACCCCTAGTCTCTACCACAGGCGCAGGGTGTGGCTTAGGCAACGCAACCTCGTCATGAATCTCCTTGTCAAGAGAGTAAGTTTCCGTATTCTGCTGGTCCAAAATGTTATCAGCATCAGTATCCACATTAGCTGTTCTAGTATTTTCAGTAGTAATCAAAGCCTCATCTCTATTCAAGGAAGCCTCGGGGGAGGCAGATTTTGAAAGATTTGCTAGTGACTGGGATACCTCTGGCACCCTTGTCGAAACATCTTCATCTGGTGCCGCTGATGTTATTCTGTCACATTTCTGGTATTCTGACAGATGCACGTTCAAAGCCGCAAATTCTTCTTGACAGCCAGCAGGAATCAATATCTCAGGCACAGTGAAAGAAGCCTGCTCACTGGACTGGCTCTTTGTAGCCACATTTTCTGTAGGCTGCTCACGAGACAATGTTACGACATCCATCGCCTCATCATTTCTTAAAACCACCATTTCAGGAACTTGTTGATTTGTGCCACCCGACATGGTTCCTAATGTGTTTTTTGCTTCCTGTACTTGATTTCCCTTGGAAGCCATGCAATTCGTATCAGCGTAAGTAGCTTCGACGTTGGCATCATTGCAAGTTTGTACATCACAAGCATTTTGTGAAGTGCTTGATGAGCATATTTCACTAAAATGCTTGTTGCCACTTTTAATGGGAGCACAAATTTTTAATTCAGCTTGTGCCCAGTTCTTTATCCGACTAATCCAACATGCTTCATCCTCAGCCAACTTCTTCTTTGCAGCCTCGTGCATTTGCTCCAGACTTTGAAGGCATTCAGTTTTCTCAGTATTGATTTCATCAAACTTTCTTTCAAAATCATGTTCCAGCCGCTTGAGATCATCCGCTTGGGTGCTTGTCCGTGAACGGGTAATACGAATTACTGCTGCTTCCAACTCTTTTCTAGTTTCAAGTTTTTTCTTCTTGTCTGCATGCATATTTAACAGCTCCACCGTTTTTTCCTCGTGCTCTTGTCCAAGCTTTTGCAGTTGCCTCTTGCATCTCTTTTTTATGTCTTTAATAGTCTCGTTAACATCTTTTGTTAAAGTGCTATAATGACTACATCTCTTCTCAGTCGTGCATTCTTCACCCTCTGAGCTACGCATCGACTTTATATTGTTCTTTCCCTGACGCACTGTAGCCCCTGAGAGACTTTCATTCACTTGTTTTGTATGAACCATTGACTGGCTAGAAGTAGTACCAAAGCAATCACACTGCAAACCTTGTGTGCGCTCCAAGAACAGACTCTTCATGCAGGACAATATCGTAAATATATAATTTACCTCTACTCTTGAGCAATAGAAAGCTAATTCAGATTTTGCACGGACCAAAGATTCTTTGTGACTAAGCTTTTCCTTTACCAACAAAGCTGCAATCCAACTCTGAAAATGCAATTTTAACAATGTATTCAGTATGTGACCTATTCATAAATTATGTCAGCCATTGAAGGCCGTACTTTGAGGTCTATAAGAGCAGATGTTTAATTAGACAATAGTAGCTTGCATAATTCGAGCAATAGTGGATAATTTATCCTATAATTAGAAAGATAAAACTAATGCAATCCTACAAAGAAAGTGACGCCTCAGAATGAGCAAATTTAAAACAGAGGCAGATGATGAAGGAAACAATGCATAAACTATCAAAGTAAATGCTAGCATACCAGGGCTATCTGGAATGCCTGCAATGTGGTGGCTGGCTCTTCATAGATTCGGTGGTTATCAATAACATATTCAAGAAATCTTTCAACCATGCTTGTGCATGCTTCCTGAAAACAGAATAATATGTACAGTAAACAAAACGAATCGCATTGGTCAATGTATCATTTCTATACCAACAGCAAACAGAAAAATAATTGAAATGCCTTTGATCAGCCAGGTACAGAGGCCTAAGGTTATTATATATATCAATATCTGCTATGAATAGATTATGCAAGGTAGAAAAAAGTTTTTCTTTGCTTCAACAAACAATGACCGACAAGAGGCACATTAACTACCTACTGTTTTGTGCAGCAGTACTCAATTAATAACAAACGAACCCAGATATGATAAATAAATAGAATATAGTTGAACATTAAGAATTTCACGTCTGGCTGTAACATGAAGTCAGTTAACAATTCCAGTTACAACACCCAGTATATGCATATGCAAAAGCTAAAATAAGTTATGGAGGTGAAGAAAGGCACTTACTGAAAGATGCAAAACTTGGCAAAGTTTTGCCATTCCTGACTTTAAATCAGCATGGAGCTTCCTCTGTGATTCACGCGGTATTTTTTTCCAATCATGACCCAATAACATATCCTCTGGGATTCCAGAGATATGAAAGCCCACAGAATACAAGCCAAAAGCATCATTTTCATCCTCCAATGTACCATCAGTACCAGATGTAGATTTACACGATGACGGGAGTGCTATGACTTTTGGCGACCCCAAAGCCCCTGTAGGAAAGAGAATCAGCAAAGTAGTTGCAAAATTCTAGATATATGAGCAGGAATTGAACTATTTTACCCGTGAGATCCTTCCCAGAGGCCTTTTTTTCATCATTATCCACTGGGACATCAGTGACATCGCCCTCCATCGTCAAGTTTCCAAAGACTTCCAAAGACTTCTTTCGCTTCTTTGTATTTCCGCCATTGTCAAGTTTCTCTGCAGAGCCCTCAAAATATTGAACCCTCTTCCGATTTCTTTGGGGAGTATCTGACGGGTACTTCCACATAGGATTCTTTCCCTCGAACAGCTTTGTCCAAAATATATTAGGACTATCTTCATCTGACAAACTGATATGTTTTTCACCAAGTAGAGTAGAATCACTGCTGTAAGCTCCCTGATCATGCTTGGCTTCCCAAAGTAGACACAGCTTGCCTCCATTTTCTTCTCCATCTTTGGAAGAAAGTACGGACGAAAATTCACGAACCACACCGTTCATAATAGATTGTTCAAATGAAACTCTTGAATCTGGGGTTTCACCGCCGTGAAAATGATCCAGCTTATCAAATAAATATGAAGCCCCCCACATGAGCAGTGCATGCGTGAGAGGACGGTTTAGGTTCTCTACAGCCTTATGTTGCCGCTTATTTTGCCCCTTATTTTGCCTAGCCAGAATCAGGGCCTTTTCTTCAACTGTACATACTGAGTACAACCGGAATATCTTAGTTCTTTCAGAACATGACTCGATTTTTATCTTCTCTAAGTGCTTAACATCATGCAATGGATTCAAGCTGCTTCCGAAAAGAATAAATGCATCAGCCCGCAAGAGTTTAATGGCTTGACTGCACGCACGTGTTTCCAACAGCAGAATACAGCATTGACTCTCCTTGTTGAAATTGTTTATGGCGTTCTTCTTTGAGGAATAAATCCCATGCTCATAACATTTTTGACCAAATCTATGAGCCACAAAATCTTCGAGAATATTACCAAGCAGAAGCCCCTCAGGGATTTGTGTTGCCTGTTGAACCAAATAAAAAACTGTATTTCAATCATATATGAGGAACAGATAACAACAAAGAGAGGAAGAGGAGAAGAAAATTTTCAGTCAAGCATATATCAAAATGCAGGCTGGTTACTGAAGCTACTTTACAATTTATCATCACATAACAGAAAGCATACTTCACCGGTTCACCTCACACAAATTTCAATACAAGACATAATTTCATTGTTAAAAGTAAATGCATATATATTGAGAATGCACCAAGTGACGTTATCATGACAAACAGAGACTATCCACACTCGTTAGTAATAGAAATTCACCTGGTAGAAGACAACTGCTTTTAAACCGTTCGTTTTTATATGAGTAAGCATTGCATCAAGGAGGTGAAGTTTCCCGCTTGCTTGAATCTCTACATCCAGGATTTCATGAGCCCCCAGATTCTTGGTGAGCAGTTGTTTCAAAGATGCATCCATAACATACGGGTGGTCACAGGTCTGTCAACAAGTTTGCGAACAAACGAAGAAGGTTTTAATATATCACACATTAATATGCAGAAAGAGACTCTGAGAAAATGTGATGCAGACCGACAGTAGTTGCATATCTAGGCAACCTCAAACTGTCTAGTGCTAGTCGGCATTTCGAGTTCTATATGTTTTGAAAAACCAGACAACAAGGACCAAAACCTTTTTCCTACCAAACATCGAACAGAAATGCATAACACCTATGCAACAACTTCTTATGAGCATGAAACACAGAATATATTTGTTGGTAGCAATGCAGTAAACACCTAATTTATATGTATATTGCTCTCTTTTTATCTTATAATCAGTGTTAACTGGGTATTTAATGCACAAGCACATTGAAGCATAAGTTTTGTTTTTAACTCAAATTAACTTACTTTCCTTACAGAACTGAGAGTTTCTTCGAGAGTTCCAAGATCAATCTTCGACAGCGAAGAAAGAGATAAAGATTTGGAGAAGAGAGTCCGACAGTATTGCTCCAGCTGTACATCTGATAGCTGCACCGGAACCCAATACTCTGGGTACATCGATGAATACAATTTGGGATCACTTGATTTACCATGTTGCATTTGCCTGTTCTCCTCATAGTCTCTGCTCACAGCTGGTTCGTTTTCCTCCATATCCTAATCCAATGCAAATACAAGTAAAAAGATCAGTAAATTTAACTATTAAACAGACCACTGTTTAACGGGTATCTAAAAGAAAACAATCAGAAACAAACCTGTGTGGCGTGATCAGATTCGTCAACTGGCTGGGTGATGCAGGAGCAACCCCTCAGATTTTCAAAATCACTGTTGACCCTACAAAAAATTTGTACAATTTAAATTAGAATCTAAAACATATATTATTAACAACATAAACAGAAACAACAAACACATCTGTTTCATCTATGGTAGAAGCAATTGCCAGATCAGTTTGATAGACAGACAACACTCAAAAATTCTTACTTTTGCCGTTTTCCACATGTGTTGCACATTTCTGGTCGATCATCATTTTTGCACCCAGATGGAGATGGAATTACCACCTCGGGACTCATAACGCGATCATCTCCATTTGCAACAATGGCACATGCATCCAGCTCAATTTCTGCAGTGCTTCTCTTCCTTTTCAAAGAGAGGCCTATGTCCATTTCTAAGCTGGATGCGTCTTTAAAAAGAAGCTTTTGTGTTTCTGAATTCTTTGATGATGAACCTATGGCGTTCCCATCCTCAGTTTCGACCATGGTGGATGCATCAAGCGTCACCTTTTCTGCGTCCCTACTTGATATCAAAGGAGAATCAGTGCCGTCTTGAGCAGATTGTGGTAGACAATCTGTGTTACCGTCTTGAGCAGCAGCATCATCGCACCCAGATTGAGATGGAATTACCCCATCAGAACTCAAAATGCGGTCATCTCCATTTGAAGCAATGGCACATGCATCCAGCTCAATTTCTGTACTGTCTTTCTTGCTTTCTAAAGGCAATACTAAGCTAGTTTTACGGAGAAGAAGCTTCTGATTTTCTGAATTCTTTGACGGTGAACCTATAGCGTTCCCATCCCTAGTTTCAACCGTGGGGGATGCATCAAGCACCATATTCTCAGCATCATCATTGCTTGCAGGTACGCGGCGCGAACAACCAACAACTACTAGTTCCTCGTCATTAGAAGCATCAACTAGTGCCTCGGATTTATTATTATTAGGCCTTCTAAACAAAGCCCTGAAACTTCGGGCTGACATTGTAGGTCCCCGTTTCTTGATCTCACTTGTCGACTCCTTTACATTCTTTTCCTTTATTTCCTTGCTCTGCTGAATACTCGGTGAAGTTTCTACCTTCCGGCTAGGATTATCTGATCCTTTGGAACTCTGTGAGGCGGTTACTACATTCTTTCCCCTATCAGACCTTCGCAGAGGACTCGGTGTAGTGTGTTTCTTCTCCATTCCAGCAGATTTTTTCGATACTGAGGGAGCCAGTCTCTCTGACTTTCTAGTAGCAGAAGGTGGAGTTATTGGCTGTTTAGTTGGCATTCCCCGGGCTGACCTCCTCAAACCAGGGGTTTCTTGTTCAACTGAGGCGGGAGTTGAAGCTGCTACGGATCTCGTGTAAATGGTTCTCTTCGCCGTACTATTCTTTTCATCTTTCTTCATCATTGTCTACAAAATCCGGCGAAAAAAAAACTTTTCAAATTCGACTTCCTATATATGCCAATTCAATGTGTTACGACGCCTAAGACCCCTCCCCAAAGTTAGATGAGACTCTCTTGAACAAACCCTAAACCGTAATCTCGAGAGACCCGAAACCCTCAATTCACCGATTCGATAATCCCACCCCAAAACACAAAAACAAAAAAAAATACCTAAAAGAGAGAAAGAAGCGTACCTCCGGGAAAGAGAGGGATGATTCAGAATCTATCGCTTCGACGAGCTTTGTGGTATCCTCTACAAATCTCCGATTGCGAGAGTGTATTGAAAAAAACAAAAAAAACGCGACGGAAAAAAAAAGTGGGAAATTAAGAATTCCAGCAGCAACTTAATGTCACGATGAAGCGCTTCTTCGGGCCATGCAATGTTCAACGGTGTTAAGGGTTTCTGGAAATTGAGTTTGAAAGAAGAAGGTGATGAGAATTGGGATTTTTGCAGAACTCTCTGAACGGCACGAAGCTTTTGCTCGCACCGGCGTGGGTTTCTCGACTGAGCGAATGGCTCCTCGGGCTCATATTATTTCCGTGTCTTTTTAAGTCATTGTGATTTCTCAGATTAATTAAATTAAAATTAGTATTTGTTCGACCCCAAAAAAAAAAAACAAATTAAAATTAGTGTTATTACAAAACGAATAATTTAATACAGCAATAGAATAAAATGTAAAATATTATATATATATATAATGTGAAATTTAAATAAAGAGTGATTCTCACAAATAGCACTAAAATAAAGTTTTGTTTCCAAACATATAAAAAAATTCAATACAACTATTAGCGTAAATTTTTAAAAAAATTGTAGATACATATATAATTTCTATGGAAAAGTGAGAGTGGTCAAATCTAACATGCTAAAGATAAAAATCTATACATAGTACGTTTTTCCATTCGTACACATAATTTGGTTATAATAACCTTGATGTTGGAACTCGAAATACATATTGGATACTACTCTAGTTAATGGAAGAGATTTGAATGTTTGTATAACGGATTAATCTAACACATTATCGAACTATGCTTCTTTATATGGAATTCTAAAACTTGTAAGATTTGTGCTATGCTAAAATAGGAAACGGATTAGCATAAGAATACTATTTAGAAAGAAATCTCCGGTTTACCGACCTCGGTTTTATTAAAGAAAGATTCTCACCTATGATTACTCAAATCTCATATCTTACTCTGATCAATATTAATTATAATATTTATATAATTCCTTTAATTATGTCCTTTAATAATGGTTTGTGCTTATATATAAGTTGTATCCTTTCATCTGATAATACAACAACAATAATAATATAAATTTCATTCTCTCTGTTTATTAGATAAGTAGGCCGTAACCACTGTGGAACTGAACTACATTACCATGGTACGTAATAGATATATGTGTGTCGAGCAACGATAAGAGCTGCTTTATCACACTCTTGGTTATTCAAAATACACTATCATTATTCATTGGTCATTTGGATTAATCAATAAATCTGCTCAGTTTATTCATTACCATCAATATTACTAATTCCAATGGATCCAATATATAGAGCAAGTTATCTATTACAAAGAGTATATATATTGCCAAACTTAAATATTTAGCTAGAAGACTTCAGATGGTTAAATATGCCATGTTGGTTTGTAAAGTGTCACCGGACGTTGATTCTTACGCTGTAGCGGTCTAGCATTTGTATTCGATTGCTGCAACAACAACAACAACAACAACAAAAAAGATGTATCAGACTTACAACTTCTTATAAATTAAAATACATATTGCTCACACAAGAATTAATCCAAGATTCATATATTACATTGTCACATTTTCTATATATGTCCAAGGTTAGAACACTTGCTTAACGGTAGAAGTTTAAAAGATTAGAGACACTCACATCGTGTACAGTCACTCGAAGCATGATCAATTGTTTTAATGACACAGACCTCATCTGGAAAATTGACATATATTAAAAAAAACAAACGAAAATGAGCTAATTAAGCATTAGAATATCCATTATTAACCTCTATGGATAATGTAATTACCTCTTTGGCAATCGTCCACGTAACATTTTCAGAACACGGTGGAGTTGTAAGTGATCCGAGATATCTATAATAATGTCTTGATTCAAAATCGAATGTTCTAGGATGAATCATCCCGACAGATTCCTCGGCTCCATGCGTATCAGTTATCCTCATCAAGTATCTTTCCAACTAAAGAATAATTATACATACTGGATTAATTTATTTTTCCAAAAAGTATAAATAATTAGTAGTAATTTTGTTGAATATATAGAGACTACGTAGGAAGGTTGAGATTGCAATATACCGAAAGGATTAAAAAGTCAGGTCTTCCCAATTTGTAAAAGAAAGCGACAACAGCGATGCGTCCATCTTTGCTCTGATGAACCATGTGCTCCTCAAGAATAAACCTATTATGTGCATTATTCAATTTTTGCATGCATGCTATACTCATGATCTCACTAAAAATTCAAATGAACTTAATCTTGAAAAACTTAGCCAAAATTTTATTATGCTTTTACCCCTAATCATCCGTTTTATCATTAAAATACCAAAGATATGCTAGAATATAATTAAAAAATCACGAGTAGAGGTACCTTTTGCCATTGATAGTGTGTTCGGAAGGAGAGTGCCAATGAATCTGTTGAAGTTTATATTCAGTACCATTAATAGTGATACCCGAACCTGCATTTCCTCCTTCAAATTTCAACTGCCACATTTAACCAACACAAAAACTTATATATACTATGGTCCAAGAATGTATATATGTTGAAAAAGCTAATGTAGTTGATTTACCATAATATCATGGCCTCTGTTCTTAATGGTAGCATTTGAAGGTAAATACTGACTACGAAGGTATCCAAGATTATGATCAACCAAGAGTCTTTTGTCCGTAAGATCAATCGGAGACTGCATGTTGCCTTTTCCACACATTTCCCACTCTGGCTTTAGTCTTCCCCAATTCTCTGGCCCCTTCTCTCCATTCTTCTCGTAATTAAACTGTTCTTCGTCCTCTGTATATATGTTTTCCAGTAAGTCAGAACCAACCAACATTCACGGAGCGGACTATAATCGTTATAAACCAAAGTGTGTTTCGACTTCTATGAGATCTTTAATAGTACTATATATATACTGATAAACATTTAAGGAATGATAAGAACAATAACATAGCTAGCTTATTACCAACTTCTGCTTGATAACTGGAGACAATTGTGGTAGAGATAAAGATAAGAAGAAAGACGCATCCAATTGATGATATCTTCATTTTCTTGTGCTAATCTAGCTATGTCTTGAGGAGAAAGATGAATGAAAGATTCAAATTTTGATTGAGCTGAATTCTTATGTTGCTGATAAAACGTTTGGTTTATCCTCTTTTATATCTCTCTTATTCTATATATAACAAATTTTACGTGCATTTGCTCCTGCTTTCTCTCTAACTAATTTCTTCAGTTTTCTTTATGTTTTCCTTTTCAGTAATGATATAAAAGAGAAGGAGATCTTTGCGTGACTCACCAGTTAATTGTATCCAATTAGTTGAAACTTGAAACCTTATGGAGATATGATTACAAATCATTCCATTTCTAAACAGTCAAAAATCAAAATTTTCCAAAATTTTTTTTTGTCAAGTTTATCTTATGGGTTGTTTAAAGTGAAACGCTTCACAGTAAAATTAGAAATAACTCGACTGTGTCATACATGTCAAAAAGTTACTATTAGATCTTTGAAACGCGTCAATTGATATACGTTTTGAAGTCTACGCCAGCTTTTGTTATTTAAAAACTGTTTCTTTACATGTATACATATAAGAAAGTTAAATTTACAGTTCTTGACCAACATCACAGGTAGCATGATCTTCTAAAATGATGGCTACCAGTAGTCATTGCAAGAACACACACCATCTCTGAAATGATGGAACCGAGTTCTGTCTCTGGCAATAATCTCCCTCTTGTAAATCTTTGATATAAGTTTTGTGGCCTCATGACAATTTCTGCACACCCTTAGATTCTTCACGATTGTAAGTTTAGTCCCAGGCTTTGTACTGATCAACCCAAATGCAATAGCTAGCTTCTTGCTGTGGTGCCTCAACGCTCCTTCTTTCCATTCTTCTTCCATCTCCTGCAAGACTACAGAAGTATCCGGAACAAACCCAGCTTCCTCCAGTAACACTTCCATTTCTTCTAACATTCCGTAGATTTCTCTGTTCCGTGGATGGAATTTATCCCCAATGATGAATTCATGGACCACAGAATCTATTTCGATAGAACTGCAACCAGGAACTTTCTTCATACCTTTATCATTGAGGAGGCCACGTATCTTTGCTACTTCATTCCATCTGCCTGCTGTGGCGTAAATGTTAGATAGAAGTACATAAGAACCTGGATTGTTTGGTTCAATCTTAATGAGGTTTTGTGCGAATGATTCGGCCAGTTCCACATTCCCATGCATCTTGCAAGCTTTGAGTAGGGAACACCAAATCACTCCATCAGGCTCCATTTCCATCGTGTTTATCATTTCTTCCGCTTCTTTGAATAGACCGGAATGACCCAAAAGATCAATCATGCAACCGTAGTGCTCTAACTTTGGGGTTATTTTGTAGTCCTGCGTCATTGATCTGAAGATAAGGCGTCCAAGATCCAACATACCTGAATGGCTGCAAGCAGACAACAAACCAACAAACGTGATATCATCAGGTTCAATCCCATACTTTCTCATTCTTGAGAAAAGATCAAACGCTGCATTGGCTCTCCCATGCATCGCAAACCCAAATATCATTGCGTTCCAAGACGACAAGCTTCTATTAAGCATACTGTCAAAAACTTGCTGTGCTGCCTCTATGTCTCCACATTTAGCATACATGTCAATCAAGCTTGTCCGGAGAGAAGAAGCATTTATCACACCCTTTAACCTCTTGTCAATAAACACATGAATCCATCTTCCAATATCAATGGCTCCAAGGTGTGCACAAGCAGGAAGTATACTTAGCATTGTCACATCGTTTGGACTTTCACCTGATCTAAGCATTTCTTGAAACAACAACAATGCTTCTTTGTAAAGATTCAAATGTGTGTAACCACCGATCAATGTATTCCACGAAATCACATCCTTGTAAAACAAACCTTCGAACAAACCACATGCTTTCTCCACTTCACCAGATTTAATATACAAATCAATGAGAGCATTAACAATCTTGAGATTTGAACCAAACCCATGACCATCATCAATCCATGAATGTACCTGACGACCTAACTCAATACTACCAGACTGAGCACAAGCAGAGAGTACAGTGACCATTGTACTCTCGTCTGGTCTAACATTAGTCTTCATCATCTCTTTAAACAACCCTAATGCTTCCTTATAGTTACCAGTCTCCGCATATCCTGAAATCAATGCATTCCATGACACAACGTCTTTCACAGGAATTTCGTCGAACATCTTCCGCGCACTTTCGATATAGCCTCCAGACGCGTATCCCTTAATCAAAGCCGTGTAAGAAACAACATCTCGGTGAGAACTTTTATCGAACACCTTACGTGCATCTTCCAATCTCCCGTTTTGAACATACATAGAGATCAAAGAAGTATGTACGTAAAGATCTAAATCACACCCAAGTTTCAGAACGTGCCCATGGATCTGTTCCCCTTCTTCAAAAGCCTTTGACTTTGCACAAGATTTCAATAGAAACGGAAACGTATATGAATTAGGAAGAAGCCCAAGTGAAATCATACTAATATACAAGTTCAGAGCAGAGACAGGGTCCGAACTCAACGCGTGCCCACGGAACATTGTGTTCCAAATCAACAGGTTCGGTTCCTGGATCGTTTCGAAAACAGAGATAGCATAAGGAAGACCTTCGAAGCGTTGAGAGGTAACGCAGAACTCGATAAGCTTGCTGAGAGCGTAGTTTGTGTTGTGGAGTCCGGTTTTGATCATTTGAGCGTGGATGATGCGTAGGGATTGAAGAGTTTTGCAATTGTGGAGAAGAGAAAGAGAAGGATGGGTTCGTAGAGTATCGTAAGGAGGATCAGAAGAAGAAGGAAGGTAATGGAATTGGTAAGAAGAAGAAGAAGAAGAAGTAACGGTCAGAGCAGAACACGAGAGCATCTTCTTCTTCTTCTTTCCTTATCGCTTGCTTCTACCTTAAACATTTTATTTAATTCCTTTTTTTTTTTTTTTGCAAAATTTAAACTAAACGACAAAAATACAAAGCAAACAAGCTAACAGTTTAATTATAATATAAAGTAATTAATAACATTATTTTTGTTTATTATAATATAAGTAAACATAAATTAAATAATATCATTATTTGTGTTTACATAAATAAAATCATCAAAACAGTTTAACGAAGAGTAACTAGAGAAATCATTATTTTAAGGTATAACTAATGATGTTTGTATGAAGAATTTAAAGAGTAGTAAAAAACTTTGAATATCTTCATAGGTTTTAAACTCTTGGTCTGTACATGTGCACAGTGCGCTTGTTGGTAGGTTGAACCGGCCTCGCATTCGAATTTGAATCCTAATACAAATCATTTTATTAAGCACTAATTAATACAATGAAAAAAGGAATAATTAGATTAGATGATCGAACATTTAGAATGATTGAATATTCCTTATATTGACCGTACGTATCGTAAGTAATCACTTACATCATGCACAGCCACGCGGAGCAGCTTCACTTGTTTTCTTGTCGCGGTTCTAACCTGAAATTTTATTAGAGGATTAAACACTACTTGCTATTAATTAGGTCAATTAAGATCAAAATTGAAGTACCTTTCTAATGACGGTCCAAGTAACGTTCTGAGTGCAAGGAGGAGTGGTAAGTGAACCAGTGTATCTGTAATATTTTCTGCTTCCGATCTTGATTTTGGTGGGATCAATCATCCCTACATTTTTCTCTGCCTCCTCCATTTCAGCAATGCCCTCTAATTCGTTCTCCAACTAAAACCATATTCAAACTTTTTAGCTAGTAATCAACAATTTATACTATTGGTGACAATATATAAGTCATAAGAATGTTACACAGATGCATGCAGTTAAAAACAGCTTTGAAGTTTTTATTTGTGTACCGATCTGATAAAAGTATCTGCTCTTCCAATCTTGTACAACACTGTCACCACAGCCGTTCTCCCCTTTTTGCTTTCGTGAACCATATGCAGCTCAAGTGCAAACCTGGTTTGCAAAGTATAATACTCTTAATTAGTTTGTGAACCTTAGCAAACCATGAGGCGGATTAGTTATATTTTGGTTTAACTTCTACTCGTAAGTCTTAATATATGTTTTGTTCATATAAAAGCATACCGAGTCAAAGCGAAACTGACCATATTTAAGCAAAATAATACATCTAACGAAAGAAGATATATGGCAAATAATTTATTATAGCATGCACGGTTGAACCAAAAAAAAAAAAAAAAAAACTGCACGTTCAACGTGTATGTATGACAACCAGGTGTAGATACGCATGGGATTATGGTTTGAATTTTGAAACTGTGCTGGAATGCTTAGTATGACAATCGTTGTAACACTAACCTTCTCTTGTTTAATACAATGTTTTTCTTTATATATATTTTTAATGAAATTGTTACCTTCTTCCATTAATTGTATGCTCTGACGGAGAGTGCCAATGAAGCTGTTGGAGTTCATATTGAATACCATTGATCTTAATACTTCCTGCTCCATCTTCAAATTTTAACTGCAACAACAAATAATTGGTTTACTTAAGGGTTACGATTATTGATTAGTGGAAATATATATATGTATACCATAATGTCATGGCCTCTGTTCTTAAGAGTGGCATTGGAAGGTTGATAGTCTCTATTAAGCCTTCCAAGATGAGAACCAATGTTAACTCTCTCGTCCATAAGATCAATGGGAGATTGCATCTCTCCTTTGCCACACATTTCCCATTCCGGTTTAAGTTCTCCCCATCTCTCAGGCCCCTTCTCATCGTTCTTCTTGTAGTTAAACTCGTGTTCGTCCTCTACATCACCAATTAAAAAAAAATATATTAAAGACTTTCATAATTAAACCATATATAATTTGGGATATCAATATTGTGAGCTGAGAAATTTCAAAATTACGTACCAACTTCTCCATGACTTGAAGCACTTGAAATCGAAACATTAATGGTGAAAATACTGAAGAGAGCCACAAAGAAGATGCATCGGATCGATGGGTAGTTCACCATCTTTATTTTGTGCTGTTTTGTTGAAGAGGGGAATAAACGAGAGTTGCTATTCTTAATTAGTCTTTAAATCGTTAGATATAAGTTATTGAGCTTGGTTGGGAAACGCATGCGACATGCAGCTATAAATACTTAGAGAACAGATGATTTTCTACGGTTATGTTAAAGGGTCGGATTACTAGTCCACAAGACTTCCCATGCTCTCTTAATTCCTTCCAGTCGACATCTTTGACTCTTTTGGTAACATGTTTTTATATATATATATATAAACTTGGAACAGAAGGCAGGTGTAAACCGAAGCCTAATTCATCACCAAATCTGTTATCATTTTCAGTTTGAAAAAATAAATCAGAGTGAGATTTATCTTGTTGTTCATTCCCATTTTCAAGATATGGCACACAAATTTTTACTTTTGAAATGATAAAGAAATATTTTCTCATTTGAATCATTGGCTCTTCTTTATCATATTTCAAAGATGATTATTATAGAAAATACTCTCATGTGAATCATTGTCTCTTTATTTCTTAGAGTATATGTTTTGGTTAGAAGCACATATATTAAGAAAACTCATCTAATAAAAACAAAACATCATGTAATTAAAAGCTCAGTTAAAAAAAAAAAGTATTGTTGTCACATTGAGATTTCTAAAGTTAGCAATATGAATTGCAATTGATCTTTGCTTTTAAACTTCTTTGACTAATTTTTTGTAATATTATGAAAATAAATCAAATGAATATATACATAAAAAAGAAGTGAAAATATCTTATAACTTATTAATATGCATTACTAATTTGGTTAATTTAATAATTTATTTTCATCTATTTCTACTTTACAAAAGTAAGTCTGCTCCTCAAGAGAGAACACGGTAATGCATCAAAATTTATGGAAGGTGGTGCAACCACGCACCAGGAAAAGGTGATGAATAAAATATGTTTCCTAGTAGAAAAAGGTGTAAAACAATCAATATGAAAACAACATTTTTCACTTTGATTTCCTGCGTACGACCAATTCGCATCAGGACTCAGGAGAAAAAACACTTTTGAAAATTTCAGACCATTATTAGTCCGATTGACAAAATAATTTTATTTAGAGTGGTTGGTTAAAATCTCAGTGTTTTAAATATTTTATACTAAAGAACATAGTAATTCCACCATACGGATTCATCAAGGTCAAAGAGCCGTTTCACCTTACCATATATTCTCAGTAAATGTTGAAATGATCCGTTGATTTTATTCTAATGGTCGTATCATCTAGAAACTATTAAGTACTCGTATACAGTATACCATTTTGTTAAGATATGTGCATATACATAAGCGAGTTTGTGCCTTCCTTTTTTGAAATGGTCCTACTAATATATATGGAAGAAAATGTAGTTTTGGTTTTTAGAAAACAAAAAAACAAATGTAGTTTCATTCAGTACCATATCTGTATGTCTGCTGTGACCATTCCCTTATGTGAGCTCCACGTCTTTCTCCCACTACTGGTTGATAGGTGGAAGGTGGTGTGACATATGCGTCTGAAAGCCATTTTTTTTTTTTTTACTTCGAGAAGATCAGAGAATTGTCAACTCACTATATATATGCAAGTAACAACCCGTTTTTTTTTTATGTGTTTTATCTTCATTCAAACGATCGATACTGCAAAAATCAATGTTTTTATATATAGATTATTCATCTTTAAAAATTTTATTCTGTTAAAGCATTGTTATTTCGTTACAAAACTTCTATCTGTAGTTCTTCGTAGTTGCAAATATCTATTTGGTGAAGCATTCCAAGCAATATGGGAGTGAGAAACCAAACTTTAATTTTATGACTTTGGCATGTCTTCTTCATGTAGTCTTCGAGAAGAGTCTCCTAATTGCATCATGACGACTGACGACTGGAAAGAATGTACTGCATATTCTAGCATCATAATTCATAAATGTGTGTTTCATAAGTTTTGGTTGTTGACAAACACGACTGAAAACATATACCAAATATAATTTTCTTCGAAGAAAACAAATTTCTAGGAATAATGATAGTTTTGTGTTTATATATTGATTTGGGTTTTATAAGATAACTTTTATATCTGCGTTAAATTATAGAATAATGTTTTCATTTGATCCTTTTTTATCACAAAGATAGATATATTTGTCAAAAAGTTTGGGCTTTTCATTCTGTGTCCTTAGAAAACAGGCAACTACAAGCCGTCATGTGGAATATGTGTTGTCAACATTTTGGTTACGCAAGCCACATACATGAAAAGCCTTTCATATTTAAGGGGTTCTTCGTGGGCCTTATTTAATTAATTAGTAGCCCACTCTGTGAAGCCCTTTCTTTACATTTTTAATTGACGCGGGTCAAATTAAACAAAGGAGCTTCAGTCATCAGGTTAAACCAATAATTATGTACCAACTAAACAATCCCATCGTCACTAAAATTTTAACTTATTTCTTTCTTCTTCGATATTTTCTTATTTTTCTACTACTATAAGTCTATAAGTAGAAAGTAATTTTAATAATTACCATATATAGAAATTATTAGTTCTGCATGTATCAACAATATAATATCTCTATAATATATTATCCACCATCTGTTAAATGTTTGCAAATACATATTTTAGAAGAATATACAGTATTGGTTATATATGCAACGTCAAAAAAAAAAAGATAACACTTGGACGATTGGAGCTAAATATATATATATACTCTTACAGTACTAGTTTGAATCTAAGAGTCAACGAGGACGTCTATATCTGAAATGTGAAAATTATATATGCAGAAAGTCTAATGGTCCGTCATCATCAATTACCTAAATTATTGAGTTGCCAGCATTTAATTTTGGTAATTCGGCAGACCACGATGCATAGCCATTATCACCAAAATAAAATGAAAAGTCTCTCCAACAGCTCAAGCGCTAATTAGGAAATGTATGGATTAGTTTATTTGAGTTTTGACTTCCTCTAATTTAATTTATATTTGTACATATGCAAGTTGTGTATATACCCTAATAAACAATTAAACGTCGAATATGTTGCTATTATTTAGACGGATAAGCCCCAAGAATAGCCTGAATAAGGGATCTACACTTGGCCGACTTGGAATCCTAATCAATAAGTAGTACCCTATCAATTTCATTCTATCCTAATCAATAATGTGTACCCTAAAATTTTCATTAATTATTGAATTTGAAAAGCACTGTGAAATATTAAGAGGCTCTAAGATACTTTTCAAGCGTTTCCACATCGTGGTACAGCGCGGTATATTGTACGCATGCATTATTTATATATGAAACTAATTAGAACCGAAAAACAGCATAATCAATCGAACCATAATATAAAGGTTTCATATTATCATCGCTTACTGTGAGTCTGTGAGAAAAAGAACACGAAATTTTGGTTTTGTAAAATCAAAAGTCTAAAATCACTTCCTCTGGTGTTGGTGCCGTGGAACATACAGTAATTAATTACGCGTCTTGCTGAATTTTTTCCTTATGTGGTAATTTCATGTTTCTGAAGATCCTTATTTTTCAGATTTTAATATTTAAAATAACAAAACCACGTACTTAACTTGATGTCACTAGTTTCAATAAATATAAACAAAAAAAAAAACTTGATTGTCATTTAAAAACAAAAATTTTTGTCACTGAAAAAATATTATACTCAAACACTAATATTTTATAGGGTATTAGGATTTACACATTATGAGTTTCTGTATTTCCAATTTATTTCCTTTTAAGGTATATAAAAATTTGTTACAGGAAAATAAAATCATTTAATTGTAGTTCAAAGAAATAAAGCACATAACAGCAAATTCCATAATTTAATTTAGAAATGGAAATTATGAAAGCAATACTATGGAATGGATAATCAATATTAATTTGTCGACGTTGATAACATTATTATAAGATTCTCATTTGTCCATTATATATGTGTCACATTATTAGCGCGAAAGTACATATATAATGGAGAAAATATTGCTGAGCTCATCAAAATAGTTGACTTTGTCACATTTAAACATGGAACTTTTGTCTTTTATCATATCCCAACTTGTTGGAACTTTGACACGTCAGCTAGATTGATCGATGGAGCACTTATTAATTAGTCATTAGACTTTTTCACATACACTTCGCGACAACCCACCGTTTTCTCAACTGGCCAGGCCTGACCCTGACGTCAGGCACGAAGAGTACGGAAATTGCGTGCACACACATTTTGCATATACGAAGGTTATACATACGCATATATCAATGCACCGTCTAGTCTTATCTACTGTATGATACATTTTTAAAATTCAGATTCACTAGCTATTTACGAAAACCTAATCGTTACAAGAAATGATTCTAAAATAGTATCTATAGACATACAATATTGTTTTCTGTACTATAAGATTACTTTGCTGTACTTTTTGTTCGAAGAACTTTTCTATTTATAGATTTAATTTTTCTTATGAAACATTATGTTAAAAATAGATATAGATATACGTGGGGTTTAGATGAACCGGTAAACACACACATATATGTTTAGTTATATTTTAACATTATTGCGTCACGAAGTTAAGATTAATAATGTGTTTTCCCTTGTCAAACGATTGCAATTTCCAAATAGGAAACCATATATGAAATCAACAAAAAATAGTATTGCTAAAGTCCTATGCAATCGTAAGCAATTTGAAGAGACAAGTAATGTATATCTAAGGCCACTCTATATCCGACCGTCCAGGAGATCAATTAGTTTATTCACTAAGCGATTATCTTTCTCTTTTGTTGATACTATTCAGTGTATAAATGACGATGACAGCCCTCCAGAATTAATCAAGAATAGATTAATCGCAAATATCTCTAGACAATATCGTCTTTACGTGGCCTATACTGTAACTAATGATGTTACTGAAGATCAAAATAATTTGGGTTTATACGGCTCATCCCGTGTTGAACCCTTTTTTTTTTTTTTTGGTGGTTTAACAAATATGGAAAAATCAATGCATGGTTGTTGTTTGTATTTGACTGTTAACCACAGAGTGGGTCAAATTTAAAACCAGAGTATGTTTATGTACTTCCATGTATATAATTGATGGATACAAGTTTTGATGATAATAGTAATAGTTAAATCATTAACACAACTATTTATTGACTATCCATCCATAAATTGCAAGATGAGGGAAGGGTAGAGCAGTCATTTGGATGGATATAGGCAACCTTTGGAGATAAGCGAGAGACTTGGAAAGATGCTTGCGGCGAAGATGGATTCCTCAGAAAAATAATATTAAATCGTTAGTTAACCGTTGAGAATCTCCAAAGAATGCCTTTTTAAAATTGTCAACGCTAAGAATCCTATATAAGCCCTCGTGTAGTTAATATCCAGACCATCAACCAAATAAACTTGAACCAAAATCTCAAACTTGTAAAGGAAACTTGATATATATATTATTTTTATAACAATGGGTGATCCTACTGGCGAGCCGGGAAGCTCCATGCATGGAGTCACCGGTAGAGAACAGAGTTTTGCATTCTCGGTGGCTTCGCCAATTGTACATACCGACAAGACGGCCAAGTTCGACCTGCCGGTGGACACAGAGCATAAGGCTACGGTTTTCAAACTCTTCTCCTTTTCCAAACCACACATGAGAACGTTCCATCTCTCGTGGATCTCTTTCTCCACATGTTTTGTCTCCACATTCGCGGCTGCACCACTAGTCCCCATCATCCGAGAGAATCTCAACCTCACAAAACAAGACATTGGAAACGCCGGAGTTGCCTCCGTTTCCGGGAGTATCTTCTCTAGGCTGGTGATGGGAGCCGTGTGTGATCTTTTGGGTCCCCGTTACGGTTGTGCCTTTCTTGTCATGTTGTCCGCGCCTACGGTGTTCTCCATGAGCTTCGTGAGTGGAGCCGCAGGCTTCATAACTGTGAGGTTCATGATTGGATTTTGCCTGGCGACGTTTGTGTCTTGTCAATACTGGATGAGCACTATGTTTAATAGTCAGATCATCGGTCTGGTGAACGGGACAGCCGCCGGTTGGGGAAACATGGGTGGCGGCATAACGCAGTTGCTCATGCCGGTTGTGTATGAGATTATTAGGCGTGCCGGTGCATCAGCTTTCACAGCCTGGAGGATCGCCTTCTTTGTCCCCGGTTGGTTGCACATCATCATGGGAATCTTGGTGCTCACGCTAGGTCAAGATTTGCCAGATGGTAACCGAGCTACCTTGGAGAAAGCGGGAGAAGTTGCAAAAGACAAATTTGGAAAGGTATTATCTCTATCTATATGAATATCTATATGACAAAACAATTTAGCTAGGCTGCCTATTTCATTGATGGATCAAAGGTTTAACTCGTGATTTCGTATAAATGGTGTAGATTATGTGGTATGCCGTTACAAACTACAGGACTTGGATCTTCGTTCTTCTCTACGGATACTCCATGGGAGTTGAGTTGAGCACTGATAATGTTATCGCCGAGTACTTCTTTGACAGGTTTGTTTCCGGTACTTTACATATAGTCAGGAATAACATAAGAACCTTTTATCAAAAAAGTAAAAAGAAAACATGAAGAGTTAACATATATCTACATTTTTTTGTTTCTTCAGGTTTCACTTGAACCTTCACACAGCCGGGCTCATAGCAGCATGTTTCGGAATGGCCAATTTCTTTGCTCGCCCAGCAGGAGGATGGGCATCTGACTTTGCAGCCAAGTACTTCGGGATGAGAGGAAGGTTGTGGACGTTGTGGATCATTCAGACGGCTGGTGGTCTTTTCTGTGTGTGGCTTGGCCTCGCGGACACCCTTGTAACTGCAGTTGTAGCTATGGTCCTCTTCTCTTTAGGAGCACAAGCCGCTTGCGGAGCCACCTTTGCAATCGTTCCCTTTGTCTCCCGGAGAGCTCTAGGCATCATCTCGGGCTTAACCGGGGCTGGAGGAAACTTTGGATCAGGGCTCACACAGCTCCTCTTCTTCTCGACCAACCAGTTCACAACTGAACAAGGGCTAACGTGGATGGGAGTGATGATAGTCGGCTGCACGTTGCCTGTGGCCTTCATCCACTTTCCTCAATGGGGAAGCATGTTCTTGCCTCCGTCCAAAGATCCAGTCAAAGGTACGGAGGAGCACTATTATGCTTCGGAGTGGACTGAGCAAGAAAAACAAAAGAACATGCATCAAGGAAGCCTCCGGTTTGCTGAGAACGCCAAATCCGAGGGCGGCCGTCGCGTTCGCTCTGCTCCTACGCCTCCTGATAGCACACCAAACAATGTCGTTTAATCACACCAGCCGTGGGGATGTTTCGAAGGGTAGTCGCAGATATGTCCCACCGTGCAAACAAAAAGCAAATGTTATCAATGTTTCAGAACGTTATTTAATATGTATCAATTGTTCATTTCTAAAAGAAACTTTGGTTTTTTTGGCTTCAAGAAATATATATTTTGATATGAGTGGACTGAGCAAATATTTCTTGAGACTTGAGATATTTGATAATTTTGCATATATCATTAACGTACGAGTAAAAAAATTGGAACTGGCAACCTCCTTTTGTTCAATTCATTCAAGAATTACACCACATAGAAAAGATTTTATCAACGAAGATAGACTTTCTCGGCCAGCGCCAAAACAAAATCCTTGACCAATACTCCAGATTTTCGTCTATAATCCTCTCCCATCCTCTCATTATTATTTACATATATATCATTAAAATATATAAGACAATGAAAAATTTAATCAACAATTAAAATGCATAAATGTATTTAATTATCAGTTTTGTAACATATTTAATTATTAGAAATAAATTATATTTCACAAAAACTAAAAAAATTATTCATTTATTTACCAATTTTATACAATTTTCTCATTGCACTTTTTAAACTTATGATTAGTTTAAATTAAATCGATTAGTCTAGAAAGTATTTTTTATCTATTTAATGGTATACTGATGTAGATGATAATGTGAAACATAAAATATGTGAATTTGATTTTTAGAAACACAAAAACACATCAAAATTTTCTACACCACCTTAAAATTCTTTTCCAAGTTCAAATATTTCACGGTTAAAACGTATTTTACCGAAAGTAAACACAAATTTGAATAATAATAAAAAAAACTTTATTTACATATTTTGTTTTACAAAAAATAAATCTTAAATTTCAAATAATAATTTTGCTCATAATATTTTATTTAAATCGATTTATCCCGCACATAGTGCGGATTGGTACCTAGTTCACCATTAAACACAAAAAAATATATTATTCAAAACATGCATAATCTAGGTTTGAACTTGTCAAGCCTTGCAAGTGTGTGAAGGACGATGACCACTGTACCACAACAACTTTTCAAATATGATGCCCATAAGTTTAACTTTTGTACAAATAGGATTTAGTAACCACTGTACCGACTAATAAATTGTCTGATTTATATTTCATAACTTTTGTACAAATAGGATTTAGTGACGAAAAATATAACTACTTGTTTTTTTCCCGTCAGTAGATGCATGAGCATGACCAATGTTACAGGGTCGTCCCAAGCTTATCGGGGGCTTGTGGCCAATTAAAAACAATAACGAGTTTTTTTGGAGAAGATTGCTTTGTTCGTTTACCACATTCTAAATAAAGTTATAATTAGCTAACTAATTAAAAAACGTAAGGAATAGTAATTTGAATTTTATTTTACTCTGATCATATTTCTGCCAGCAATAGAAAGATTGGATCCAGTCTGGAAGTTAGTGTTTTTCTTAAAGGTACTTAACTATTGTTCTGATCAAAGCGTCTCTGAGAGAGTCTGAGAGAGAACAACGTTACATTCATCCGTAAACTCGAACGGTGGCTATATGGTGTGATGCATGGTAATTGATGTGTGAAAGAGTTTTAAGGATTTAATGCCATGAGCGTGTAAAATCGGGATATAACAACTATAGTAATTTTTCTTTTTTTTTTTTTTTTTTTTTTTTTTAAACTATAGTAATAATTAGTCGTCTAGATAATATAATTAATGCCTAATTGACTTCTAGAATCAAGTATTGCAATTACAGTTTTTTTGTTTGTTTGCATGCTAATAGATAGATTTTAAAATATTTTTTTAAAAGAAAAAAAAAACAGAAGAAAAAGCTTGAAAAAAGATTTTTCTTCTATAGTTTTTCCACCTCTGTAAAATTCTCAACAGGTACGCACACTTCAATCAAAAAGAGCTTTTAATTAAAAAATGCTCGGTACAAACATACAAAAGAAAAATCAAGAGAGGCAAAAGCAAAACGCAATAATATCATACTGGAGAAAGAAATGGGTGTTTATTTCCCCAAGGGTTGTTTCCATTTCACATAAATGAAACCTTCGATGCTTTTTAGACATGCATTCTGACACAATCAAGCATTGTTGGGTGTGTTCCCAGGCGGCGTAGCACCAGAGCGGACGCGGCGGCCACCCTCGGACTTGGCGTTCTCAGCAAACCGGAGACTTCCTTGATGCATGTTCTTCTGTTTTTCTTGCTCAGTCCACTCTGAAGCATAGTAGTGCTCCTCCGTACCTTTGACTGGATCTTTGGACGGAGGCAAGAACATGCTTCCCCATTGAGGAAAGTGGATGAAGGCCACAGGCAACGTGCAGCCGACTATCATCACTCCCATCCACGTTAGCCCTTGTTCAGTTGTGAACTGGTTGGTCGAGAAGAAGAGGAGCTGTGTGAGCCCTGATCCAAAGTTTCCTCCAGCCCCGGTTAAGCCCGAGATGATGCCTAGAGCTCTCCGGGAGACAAAGGGAACGATTGCAAAGGTGGCTCCGCAAGCGGCTTGTGCTCCTAAAGAGAAGAGGACCATAGCTACAACTGCAGTTACAAGGGTGTCCGCGAGGCCAAGCCACACACAGAAGAGACCACCAGCCGTCTGAATGATCCACAACGTCCACAACCTTCCTCTCATCCCGAAGTACTTGGCTGCAAAGTCAGATGCCCATCCTCCTGCTGGGCGAGCAAAGAAATTGGCCATTCCGAAACATGCTGCTATGAGCCCGGCTGTGTGAAGGTTCAAGTGAAACCTGAAGAAACAAAAAAAATGTAGATATATGTTAACTCTTCATGTTTTCTTTTTAATTTTTTTGATTAAAAGGTTTTCTCTAATGTTATTCCTGACTATATGTAAAGTACCGGAAACAAACCTGTCAAAGAAGTACTCGGCGATAACATTATCAGTGCTCAACTCAACTCCCATGGAGTATCCGTAAAGAAGAACGAAGATCCAAGTCCTGTAGTTTGTAACGGCATACCACATAATCTACACCATTTATATGAAATCACGAGTTAAACCTTTGATCCATCTATGACATAGATAGCCTAGCTAAATTGTTTTGCCATATAGATATTCATATAGATAGAGATAATACCTTTCCAAATTTGTCTTTTGCAACTTCTCCCGCTTTCTCCAAGGTAGCTCGGTTACCATCTGGCAAATCTTGACCTAGCGTGAGCACCAAGATTCCCATGATGATGTGCAACCAACCGGGGACAAAGAAGGCGATCCTCCAGGCTGTGAAAGCTGATGCACCGGCACGCCTAATAATCTCATACACAACCGGCATGAGCAACTGCGTTATGCCGCCACCCATGTTTCCCCAACCGGCGGCTGTCCCGTTCACCAGACCGATGATCTGACTATTAAACATAGTGCTCATCCAGTATTGACAAGACACAAACGTCGCCAGGCAAAATCCAATCATGAACCTGACAGTTATGAAGCCTGCGGCTCCACTCACGAAGCTCATTGAGAACACCGTAGGCGCGGACAACATGACAAGAAAGGCACAACCGTAACGGGGACCCAAAAGATCACACACGGCTCCCATCACCAGCCTAGAGAAGATACTCCCGGAAACGGAGGCAACTCCGGCGTTTCCAATGTCTTGTTTTGTGAGGTTGAGATTCTCCCGGATGATGGGGACAAGTGGTGCAGCCGCGAATGTGGAGACAAAACATGTGGAGAAAGAGATCCACGAGAGGTGAAACGTTCTCATGTGTGGTTTGGAAAAGGAGAAGAGCTTGAAAACCGTAGCCTTATGCTCTGTGTCCACCGGCAGGTCGAACTTGGCCGTCTTGTCGGTATGTACAATTGGTGAAGCCACCGAGAATGCAAAACTCTGTTCTCTACCGGTGACTCCATGCATGGAGCTCCCCGGCTCTCCAGTAGAATCACCCATTGTTATAAAATAGATCAAGTTCCTTTACAAGTTTGAGACTTGGTTCAAGTTAATTTGATTGATGTCTGAATATTAATCACACGAGGGCTTATATAGGATTCCTAGCGTTGACAATTTGAATTAGCATTCTTTGGAGATTCTCAACAGTTAACTAACGATTTAATATTATTCTTTTTTTTTTGGAGGAATCCATTTTCGCCGCATGCATCTTCCTAGTCTCTTGCTTATCCCAAAGGTTGTATATATGCTATTTTCACCTCTTAAATGACAACTGTGCCCTTCTTCTCTTTTGATTCATAAGTCGCTATGTAATGTGGAACTGGAATCCTGTTGACAAGTCTACGTTGTTTGTTATCAAATTGAATGATTACACTGTAATTCTCTATAACGTTATACATACACAGTATCAAAGATAGGAATGTGGAAATAATAATTATTTAGTGAATAATTCTTAATAATTGCTGTCTCTCTTAGGCGGTCGAATTTATTGTGGCCTTAGCTGCATATTAGTTGTCTCTTAAAAAATTGCTTATCTTCCACAAACTTGTTTTATAGTTTCCATAATTAAGACTGAATCAATTGGATATTTTTATATATAACACATGACATATGGTTATAAGCACAAATGCCTAACCATCTATTCTCTATACCAGACACAGCACACACACATATATGTTGATGTGTGTGTGATTTTTTTTCTTCCTACTTTGATGTATTGGCTTAAATCGTATTATATATAATTTTGTTCAGTATTGAGTTGGCTTTGATGTAATAAATCTACAGATAGCTGGCAAAAATTCTTATTCACGTCCTTTAATAGATCTTACATAAAAGGAAAAATTAGGTTTTAATATAGGGACTTTAATGAATATAAAGGATATCAATTCAACTTTGGCTAATTGATAGGTAGATATGCGTATATTGTAGAAATATAAACCAGAAATATATAAGTACTTGTAGAGATGACAAGGAGCTGTTAACGTGTAGTTAGATATATACACACTAACACAACATATATACGTGCATGTGTAGGTCCAGCGTAGTTGCCGTACCATATTCGTGGTACTTACTGGTATAAAATCATATTGCTGACACCTCCATTGTTCCCTCTGGTGAGGCCTGTTGAGGTTTGAGAAAAGACAAATATTCGCTGTCCAAATATAAAAAGTCAACTTATTGATGATATCATCATAAAAATGTTATAAACATATAGTAATGTGTGTGTAGCTATCAGATACTTGCAAATCAATATTTATCATAAATTAAAAAAAAATCGTGAGAGTCAAGAACAACATTTAAAGTCTAGAAACGCCGTTGGAAAAAAAGTCGGGAAAAGCCGGGGCAGATTTAGAATCTTGGAATGATATATAATCGATCGATCCGATTATTAATAAATTAGATCGACTGGCTTGTGTACTTAATAGAATTAAGTTATACATATAGGTCAAAGTTACACAATTTCATTCCAATGTGGTCATATTTAATTTAAGGTAATGATGGTAAATCAAGAACATTAAAGGTAAAGATGGTAAACACCATAAGGGAAACGTATGAGTTTTTTTTTTTTAATTTAGAAAATTAAAGGTTAAGCCCTAAATGTTAAGAGTGTCCGTATAATATAAATGTTTGATATAATGATATTCCAGCGGAAAAGATTTCAAAAAAAAAAAACAAGAACGAGATTTGATTTTTCTTCATCATCTCAGTTACCTTCTCATTAATCTATATATATATATATGTGTGTCTTCTCAATGCATACTTGATACTTTTAAAAACTACATTGTCCATACATGTATAAACATGCATGCACACGTTCGCCCGGTTGAATATTTTTCATAATACTACAGACATCCAAATCGATTAACTAGTCGACAGTCGTTGAAGGACTGTAAAAAGTAAAAATTCTGTTATATATTGATCAAGTACTTGAAGATCGTGATTGTTGGCATAATGAAGCTGAGTGATTGAATCATAATTTTGACCTTTTTGTTTCGCATATGAAGACCTTAACTTGCTCAACCTAACAACAATCTCATCATATATAAGTTATAACAGAAGGGATTCATCGCCATATCTATTCTTGAATTCTTGTATAGCAATAGAAATATTTTCAGTAGAACTTTAGAAGACATATTAATCGAATAATCTAGTTCAGCCACTTGTACTTTGTAAATAAAACTCTGGTCTAATCTCGGTTAATTTTTCAGCGTCGACCCAAACCGGAACTGAGCAAAACCGGTATTAAAAAAAAAAAAAAAAATCTGATTCCGAAATCAATTTGATCAGCTACGTGACGACGTCGTTTTGTAACTACTCTGACACTCCGCCTCTGGCTTACACACAAAAACACATTGGAGAGCAGCCCAAACACTTCCACCGCACTCCAGCCACAAAACCACAGACACTGACTGCTCTACGGTCTGATCGTCGTTTAAGCTTTACAGCGGTAAAAATCTCTCCTTTTTTTTTTTTTTTTTTTTTTTTTCTCAAATATTGTCTGTCGCACGAATTGATTGATAATCAAAGGAAACGTAATGGGTTCATACTCTATAGCATCTCGTATATCTCCTCTGATTCGTTTCGTTAAACCTTATTCCACCAATTTTTCTTTCATCACTTGCGCTTGCAACAGTACCCAGAGACCAAAGGTTCATGCTTTTTTTTTTTTTTTGGGAAACCCCTTGTAGTTGGAATCGTTTATTCTGTTTGGACTATGTGTGTGTTGTTTAATCATCTGGTTCTGTTTTGATTTTGTAGAGATTTGATCAGCTTCGTGTGTTCTCTATGGCGTCTGAAGCGAGGGAATCACCTGCTAACAATCCTGGCTTGTCAGCGATTCGGGATGAGGCTACAAAAGGATATATCATGCAGCAGACTGTAAGATTCCTCTGCTTCTATTTGCAATTCGGGTTTATTAGTGAGTAGTGACTCTGTAATCTCTGTATTGATCTCTAAAGTTGCGTTTTTTCGGGTATATGTTTTAAAATCTTTCAAGGGCTTCGTAAGGTGTTGTTTAAGATGATATTGCTAAACAATTGTTGTTTGAAATTTGCTGTTACTCTTGACATTGTGTTCTTCACTTTGGTAGCTATGGGTGAGTGATACTATGATAATCATCAAAGTAGCTCCATTCTTAGGAGATTGAACAAATTTATAGAGTTAACTCTTGTTGTGGTAAAGAATGTACCCAGTAATGTTTAAAGATTAGGAAAAACCAATCCTTCCCCTTTTTTGAGTATTGTTCCTCTCTCTCTCTCTGATTAGGTGTTTTAATCTGTCTTCTTTATTCTTGGTTTAGTTAGTGATTTTATTTTTCTATCTTTTTGTACCTCTCAGATGTTTAGGATCAAAGACCCTAAGGCTAGTCTTGACTTCTACTCACGTGTGCTGGGAATGTCGTAAGTTTTTTCATCTCTTGAATGTTCTTTTCTCTCAAGTCCTCAGGGAACCCGATAGGTTCTTCTGTTCTTATGTGCTCTCTGTATTTTACGTTTATCCAGATTGCTGAAGAGGCTGGATTTCGCTGAGATGAAATTTAGTTTGTACTTCCTGGGCTACGAGGTAGAATTTTGTTCTCAGACCTTTGCTTAGTTAGACTCTTCACTAAGCTGGAGGTGATTCTAGAATAACAAAAAGTATGGAACTTTGCAATTTGCATACTATCATGATGAAAGCATTTAACTTATATACTACAGTTCTATGAACTCATCATGCATCGAGCTTTCAGCACATTAGAATTTTAAACACTGAAAATTAAGCATGTTCTGGATCACTTAGATGAATAGATATTTCTCTTGCGTGCTTTAACCCCACTGATTTTTAGTGGAGAGTCTCAACAAAGCTGTGTGTTGATTCGTTTATTATGGTACAGGATATTACAACAGCTCCATCCGACCCAACCGAGAGAACAGTTTGGACCTTTGGTCGACCGGCAACAATTGAATTAACTCAGTAAGAAACAAACACTAATGCCTTACTTTCTCTCTTTCTTTTCTTGGATTGATCGTTCCTTACGTATGTATTGTTCTTGCAGCAACTGGGGTACAGAGAGTGATCCTGAGTTTAAAGGTTATCACAATGGGAACTCTGAGCCTCGTGGATTTGGTAACCTCCTTCTAAAAAAACATATCTGATTTTATTACCTCTCTACATTTAGAAGTAACTGATTAGAGTTTCGGTAGGTTATATTTTAGGGGAGCTTTAAATTTGGTGGCTAGAATGTAGAACATCAGTCAACCAGTTGATAAGCCTAAAAGTTGAAGCTTGAGTTATAGCAAGTCCTATATTAATACAAATATTGTTGTTGCCGTTACAGGGCACATTGGGGTTACAGTTGATGATGTGCACAAGGCATGCGAGAGATTTGCAGAATTGGGTGTAGAGTTTGTCAAGAAACCAAACGATGGTACTACTATTACCAAAGCTGAATCCAGTAGAAATTTGATGGTCTTTTTTTTTTATTGGCTACTCTCTGTTTGAGGAATCTGGTTTTTAATCCTTTATTTGATTTAAACCGTGCAGGAAAGATGAAGAATATAGCCTTCATTAAGGATCCTGATGGCTACTGGATCGAGATCTTTGATCTCAAGACTATAGGGACAACTACTGTAAACGCAGCTTGAGGAAGTCATGATTGCGCTATTTGTGTTCTTGTGCGCACTCCACCTGAGTGTCTATACAGTTGAAGAATTTTCCTGTTTCAGCGAATAATTCGAACAATATAGTCCTTTGTTATCATTCTGGTCTGTTTCTTGACATATATGAAATAAATCGCTATCATCATTGAGATATCAATTTGATGCTACGAATAGTCTGGCGTGTTTTACTGAATTGATATATTTGGTACAAAAATTAACGAACTATTACTTCAAACTGAATTTATAAGGAGTTTCAGTATGAAGCACAAACAGCTAAATCAGTGAAAGAAAGGTCTACAAGACTCATTCAATGTATACATATGATACCAAAGAGTAAAAATCACAATGGCGAGGTCTTGAGGAACATCGACCTGGAAGTCGCTTATGCAAAGTCACTTTTTCACCTACAAACAAAATCAAAGAAATTTTACACAAGAATGATTTCACGTTTTGTTTTATAAATGAGAGCTTTCATAACAACAATGGTATACACGCACCTGAACATCTATCTTAACGTCACGGAGAAGCTGTGCAGCAACTGTACCATACCTTCTCATCTCCCATTCACTTAGCTTTCCGTCCCGTAGTCTCATCAGCAAACTATCTTCCTTAAGACGGGGATGATGTGTTGCAACGGCTTCCTCATCCAACTGGTTTGGTAAATCATGGCATTCTCCGGCTGGGACTTTCATCTCGCTCTTTGTTTTCTCTGTGTCAACAGAAGCTTCATCCCGAGTCACGTTTCCAGAACTCCCGGCAGGAGACTTTTGTGCCATGATGTACAGATGAATGCTCGGGTCTTGGTATTCACCATCCATCTGCAGATTCCATTCCAGAATAAGAGATTGCGTAGTTAACGAAATTCTAACAGTGAGTGTGCCATCAGTGTTGTTGTTTACCTTAGATCTAGGTATGGTTTTGACTTCGAAGTTGTCTTTCCACATCTGGAGCATTTTATCATGAACAACAGTGGAACGTATCTCATATCCCAACTAGGAAAAAAAACAATAACCAATCATCTTGTAGTTCCAACGATACTATCAAGCAAATCCTTAGTATCTTAATTCATACCATAACTGTTGTCTTTGGCGCTGATAACGCAAGTATTGTACGCAATAGAGGTTCCAAAAGCTGCTCGGAATATACCTTAAACAAATTGAAGGTGAGTTCAGTCACAACTCCCTAAGGCTGAAACCAGTCTCACTAATCATAAACAATTATCATGAGTCATTTGAATATTCCGATTAACTTACAACATCAGTACCGATGACATAGTCAAAGGGCGGCTCAACGGCCCTTATATGATCTTCGTTTCCCCAGTCGAGTTCTGCAACTCGGAGTGATCCAAACGATGCTACAAGGAATAACAACTTCATTAGACACTAATTAAAAGAAGATAACCACTCAAAATTTTCTTGTGACTCGATAAAGTAAGCCAGTTGGTTCTACGAAGAACTTATCCATGGCATAATAAAATGAAGAAAGATGCAGATACTACAGATTAAGGCAGTAAAAGAAGCAATATGCCTACTTAGAGATGACAGTATCAACACAAACCTGAACCAGGATTCATCTGCAAGATTTTGGAGGTATTCCATTCTACATTCCTTTTTAGCAGTGGTAATACCTCCTTTTGATCAGTTGTAACCACATCACACCCCAGCATCGCCAAAGCTTGCACATGAACACAAACTCCAGTTTAAGATACCAAACATTCTAGTTTTAAGCAAAGGTAAGGGCCATACACAAGAAAGGGGAATCCTTTAAGATATAAATACATACATGTTATCTACATACCAAATCCTGCAACGCCGCAACCTGCTCCTAGCTCAATAACACGCTTTCCTTTCAGTTTGGACGGACTAAACCTCCCCTTCCTGCAATTTTTCCCCTGAAATTTTTAAAGCAGGATAAGGTTTCTAGTGCAGGGCTATGGTAGCTAGCCTAGGTTAAGCTTGGAATTCTAGCTTATGTCAGCTCAGCAACAGATCTTACGGTTAGTTGAGAGCTAAAGAGTAGAAAAAGAAAGAGAGAGGAGAATGCATTGGAACCATTATGGATTGGTTTAGACATTGTTGAAGCCTTAGAAACTTCCCTCGTTAATCAAGTCTCTTCTACGGTATACCAATCTACATTACACAGTCATAGAAGCTAATCTCTGAGGATAAGAAAGATCATATACCAGATATTTGGCAAACACCATGGACGCATCCCACACGGTGGTTCCTAAATGCTTCGAATTTGGATCCT
This sequence comes from Camelina hispida, assembly GCA_023657505.1. NCBI lineage: Eukaryota > Viridiplantae > Streptophyta > Magnoliopsida > Brassicales > Brassicaceae > Camelina > Camelina hispida. The sequence continues at coordinate 3,286,279 of CP094631.1, forward strand.
TCCATATAGAATCGAGACATATCATGACACAGCATTAGAAGCATAGAACATGGAAGATGACAAATAGATAAGTTCAAATGTAAGAAATCAAGGAAAATAAGAGTCATATATACATACTTGAGCAAAGTTTAACTCGTGGCCCAACACCTCAATGGTAACAGTACAGGTGCTTGGAGAATTCAACCTTATAATAATTATAGCAAAAGTTACAAATTTGTTACAACGAATTAATTCGAAAACCAAAACTTTGGCTCAAACTCTAGAAATCTAATTGTAAACTTAATTCTTAAATGAACCTACAAACAGCAAAGATCTCGACTTTTGTAATAACAACGACTTAGGAAGGTAAAGTTTCTAGAAGCAATAAGCTAATATGATCGTTCCGTAAATAAAGACCATCCTCAGCTCTCATCGGATTTCGCCAAGATTATAACAAGTAAACCATGTTAGTGGATAGATAAAAGTGGAATACCTGTCGGGATCCATTTGTTCTTCTTCGTCCGACGAAACACAAACTACGGCGATTTCCTTGTTTCAGGGAGATTGATTTTTCGTTACGGCGTTTCAGTTTCAGTTTCAGTTGCAACTCGAGTTCAAAACCTCTGCGTCACCAAGAGGTTTAAGGAGTATTATTGGAACACTAATCCAAAGTTTTATTGATTTAGATGATAATCACTACAACAAATTCTGAAATTAATTAATGAGTTAATTTGTAGACCTATTACATGTTTAGGAACTTACTCTTTTGACCTTGTACATCTATTATCTTTTTTTTTTTTTTTAACGTTTTTGTTAGATTATTTATCGTTTACAACTAAAAATTCCACTTTTTTTTGCCTCTTTTGTTTTCATGATTCTGTCTCTTTGGTGAATGATAGACAACAGAGGAAGACATAACTCGAACAACTGACGACTACCTCGGCCTAAATAAAGCTTGAACAGGTCTCCCAAGTTTTTCAGGCGTTACTAGAACTAGAAGACACTTTTTGTACTTATGCTACTAAATCATCTGTTTGTGAATAAGCTCTAACCTCACCGTAAAAGCAAGCATAATCTTGTTATTTACTCTTGCCTGATATATTTGCACATTTGATTTCTTTTCTAGCATGTGGACAATGAATTAGACTCTTTTTCCAGAACGGGCTCATTAACTTTTCCTAAAATCAGTTTTACACAACCAGTTACTGTTGAGAACATCAAACACGCAATCTGCATCATTTAGCTAGTTAGAAGCAAGCAATATCGTATGCTCCGAGACCAGATTACAGTTGCTCAATCATCGTCACCTTTGACATCATTGCTTGGATGATTGTGTTTCTGAGCTTGGTACATATCTGCAACCTGAAAATATGCAGGGAAAAAGAACTTCAAAACCAGCCTGGTCTCATCTTTCCAGAATTGAAAACATACGAGTGTTACGAGACTTCACCTGCTCAGATGATGTTGCTTCCTCTGGCTTCTTGTCTTCCCGTACACGGAGTAGACGAGGAAAACGAAGAGAAATTCCCTTTACACGAAACATTGAAACAGTCAATAGGGTAACAATTTTCCGGCAGCTCGAAAATAAATCAAATAGCTCAACGCTTTTATAAGATAGATTCAAACGAAAAAGGAAAAAGGAGAAAATAAGTCAGACAAATATTAAACCTTATCAGGGTCTACAATGCCGGTAGCTGCACGGTGCACAGGGCTAATTGTCAAGTCAGCTGCTTTCACTTCCCATACCTTTAAGCAAGCAAAATATATTAGCTTTCACTTTGACCCAGTTAATATAAGGTCACATTTGGAGTACAAGCGAAGATAATCCTACCTCAGTGGGCTCAAACCAAACGTCTGGAGTGAGGCCGTCTCCAACTCGGTAGTATGGCTGGATATTTGAATAATTACAATTAATAAGAATTCAGGCAAGAGACATATATGATAGATATTGCAGAAAAAGGAGGCCAGAGAGAAGAAAAAGCTATCCTACTTTTGGAGTAGTTATCACTTGAGAGCGAAGACTGGACGACCTCTCGTCAAGCATGGCATCAGAAAATCCAGTACCTAGTAGCCCAAATCGTAAAACCAGTGTATAAGTAACTTGAGAAACTGAACGTAGCACATAAAAAATATGAAATGCCAAGGTGTATTAGACTGACCGATTTTACAAATGCTTTGGAACTCCTCCTTATCAACATCGTAACAAGCGAGTAAAAATGCACCAAAGACACCTAGAAGGAACGCATATAGCTCTGTTAGGAGCATAAAGGTTGAAAATGTATCATCCAATATATTCTTAATGGTTTTCACCTGTGCGTTTGCCACGTCCATGGAAAGCAGCAATTGGTACAAGATCCATAGAGTCTCCAATGCTGCGCATATTACCTTAGAGTCAGTAAAGGACTGTTCGATTTACACTTATTTGAGAGAAGTGTTTAAAAGAGTATTGCCTGTCCATGTAGTCTTTCTTCAATTTTAGCCAATTATTTGATCGCTTTGCAGGTTCATAGGTAGCATCCGAGTTCAATGTTTTAATGATTAAACCTTCACAGCTGCAAAATAAAATTTATAGATGAAGGGCTGGAACATTATAGAGACAACAAGGTAAACGCTGATGCAATATATAGACATAAGATTGTAGAGAATTCACAATAAGTGTGGATCAAATTGCTAAAAATATAATTACTATCCAGAAGACAGATGATGACATCTAAACAGCATAGGGGTAGTGAAGCAGAAGTCAATGTCATTTCATATATCACTACAGGCATGGTAAAAATTTGCAAATTTAATCATATCCTTAAACATATAACAGATGACTATCTAAAATAGAATACCGAAGATGAGTAAATATCTACCACAATCTCTAGTTTTCCGTTAACACAGCTGACGGTGAAAGATGCTACTACAGATGAGATGCTAGGCAACAATTACTACAAGCATGGTCAAATTGTTAATTTATTATACCCTTGAACATGTCAAAGATGACTCCCGAAAATAAAATAGCCGGAAGGAGTATATATCCACCATAATCTCTAATTTTCTGTGAGTGCAGCTGAAGGTAAAAAATTCGACTAAAGAGAAAATGCTAGGCAACAATTTACACCAAAGTTCACCGTAAGTATCAAGATATATACCCAACATCAACAGATGCGTCAAGAAACTTTTGGATTTCATCGATATCGCTAGATGTTAGAGCAGTTGCAAACTGGAAATAGCCAGGCTCTTCCTCAAATGATTCGTATAGCTTCTGTTGAAGCAAAGTGAAGACAAATGATTACATATCTGCACAACAATTACTTTATTGAAACCAAGGGAAAACAAATTCTATTTATGTTTTACTGATAGGCTTACCTCTCGGCGAATATTAAGATTCTCTTGGATAAGTTGTTGGCCATTTAGATATAACATGTCAAAAGCAAAGATGCATACGCCAACCTTAATATCATTGACATTCACATTTTTACGGGCTCGAGTGCTCAAAATCTGAGAAAAAAAAAAACAAGAAAATATAAAACTACACATCAAGTCAAATAGTCAAAGTAGCTAGCTTCAAGTAAAGTAAACTAATCCAGGTGAGAAAGAGTGTTATAACAGTTGATATATTTCAATAATCCTCTTCATACCAACACCATACTTAAGTATGATCATAAGGAATTAGGTCAATCACCAAAAACTATCAGCGAAAAGTGCCATAAAATATCCATAAATGTAACAAGGTTTGTTCAGAATATTGGACAAATTATTGGTTAGACAGTGTCAAAACCGGAAAATCTGATCTACAAGGTTATTATCGCTATGCTTATTTTGTTAACTCACTGGCTAGTGGCTAACAAGATGAAAACTAGATCACATAAATATTTCTCTGGCAATTATTTAAAATAGAATACTAAAATGAATAGGCAGAATTTAAGGCTGAAACCATACGTGACATATCAGAACCTTGCTATTCACTTATGAGTTACCTGGAACGGAAGAATTTTCTTTTTCTCCCTGTCAAAAGCAACAACCTCACAATCCAAAATAAAAGACTTCACAGAGGGCTTCTTTAATCTGCATAGAGATGATTCACAGCTTCAGTAGAAAGATTGGTTCTTTCTAAAGTTTTCAACAAGTTACACCAGAAGGTTACCTTGATAACGCAATCGCAACATCCGGGTACTTCCCAGTGTTTCTTTCAGCATTTCGACTGTATATCTCAAATGTACCATCCTCCATAAAATGTATCTGCAGAAATTAATTGATGATAAGCCAAACCATGATGGCATACTTAAATAAGACAGATGTAAGAATAGCTTTCATTCGAAATAAGTAGACACCAATATATTTACCTGTGCACGTTCTCCATCATATTTGTATTCACATGTGAAAACGATGTCCTGGAATTTATTCAGTATCTCTGCTACACCTTTGGTTGGTTTTGCAAGCATGGGTCCAATTGGAACACCCAGTGTAAAATTACAAGTTTTTGGAAGATTCCACACACCACCAGTTAGAAGGGCAGGAACAATAATGTCATAGACAGGAAGCACCGTGAATACTTGTTTAACAATCTTCGCAGCCTACAAAGATAGGGCAAAAAGATGGATCCAAGAAACTTGACATAAAATTACCAAAGGAGGTAAACTGTGACCTACATAGAGATCCTAAAGCCTCACGTAACATTCTTAATTCCTTATAGTAGCTCAGAAATTACATTGTTACTCACAGGACTAAAAAAAAAAGGATTCTGATATAAAAAAAAAAAAAAAAAAAAAAAAAAAAAAAAAACTAAAAGAAAGCAAACCTCTTCTAAAGGAGACTTGGTATTAGGCGGTGGCTTTGAGTGCTCTTCATTATATACAGCGGCTTGTCCCAAGGCAGCTAAGACAGTCTGACCTGAGAACCCTAAACGCAATTTTGCCTGCAAGGTAAATTAAGAATTGCAGAATAAGGAAGCCAAACGAATGAGCAAAAAAAAGTTGTGGCAATTGATGGATACCTGAAGTAAACGTGTTAAGTAAAGAGGTTCACAGTCTGTTGTTGCCACAAGTAGTGCCTTCATTCGATTCTTCTTCTTTTCCGTACTATCTTTTCCACTTTCCTGCAATAATTAACATGCAATAGTCCCACACATCTCTTAATGTCAAACAAAAGAACGTTGATTGAATCTCACTCAAATCAATAACCAAAATTTTAAGCATTCAAAAGCCACAAACAATCATAAGTTCAACATACCATAGCAATTCGTCGAAACGTATCAAAAACCTTGAAAACAGTCAACGGTTCAGGCTTAAACATCATAGTCTGAGTCGAACGGCTTCCTTTTGCTACAAGCCCCAAGTCTCCCAGTTCCTATAAATGGAGTTCAAATTTCAGAACTGCTAACTTTCTTATTCTAAAACCTTATTGCAATCACATTCCACTAGACAGGTTCATTGGATTATAAAAAGCAACCAAAATTACAAGTAAATAGAAAAAAGTCAACATACCGTATTCTGCTTCTTAACCTGATCCTCAGTCCTACCAAAAGCTTCAGAGATTGCCTTGATGATTGAACCCTCACCAATTCCCAATTCTATACCTTCATGAGCAGGAGCAATCTCATTCGCAGAAAGATAAACAGTAGCCACCAAATCCTCAGGTGTAGTGGCAATAACGGTTCTCAACATGTTACACAGAATATCAGTAATCACAATCCGACCACTTTCATTTGAAATCAGATCAAAAGCCAAAGCAAGAAACAGAAACGGAACTCTCTCCCCTTTCTCCCAACAAGACACTTTCTCAGGATCGAAATCATTGGGCTTCTTCTTCAACAACCCAATTTTGCTCTTCATCTCGCCAATTTTATCAGTTTTGCTCAAAGTCCTAGACTTTTTCGCTCCCGTCTTCGAATCTTCCGCAATCGACGACGTATCCGATTTGGGTTTAGGCTCTACGGGATCCTCAGTTTTCGATAGTGTACCTTCGGAAACAAGAGGTTTGGTCAAATCAGCGTCGTGGGTTTCCTCGATTTTTCTTTTGTTCGGAGAGCGAGACAATGCAGAGGAGGTCTGAGGCGTCTTCTTCTTGGCAGCTGCGCGAGCATTGGACATAAGAGCGTCAAATGCAGAAGGGCGGGTAGAAGACATGGCTCTGTGGCACGAGCTAAGTCGCAAGTGGGAAACTCTGCGGCTAAAAGAGAGCAAGACGGAAGAGGAGAATTGAGTTTTAGTAGCGAGACAATGTACGTATCGGAGGCAATTTGATGATCGAATTGCTAACATCAGTCGATTTTGAAATTAGGGTTTTAGAAAAGGGCAAATTTGTGCAACCTTTGAAGAAACCCAGGTGATATGATATGGCGCGGTAGAATTGTTTTGCCCGCGTCTCTTTCATTTATTTTGGGCCTAATTTAGGACGGACAACCTTAAACGGGCTAAGATATTTTAGAACTCTAATGGGCCGATCTGCAAATTAGTGGGCTTGATGCTTCACCAAACATACATATTTTCCCATTCATATACAGGTAGGTGTTTCTAATCATTACAACACACAACAAAAACGTCTACTATGGGTTTTGCTATGTGTGTAACACAAAGATAACACAAGACTGTTGAAGCTAGGCTAGTCATTCTTGTTGTTGGACGATCAACACGGAAGCTTTAGAAGGAAAATATTCAGATGCTAACAAATCCCCGATGACTCCAAGTTCGTCGAATTCCAACCATTCCCCAAGTCCACTAGTGACTGTAGTACCAATCCCGCTTCTTCTACCGACTACAAATAGATCATAGTCGTAAGCCACGGATTGCAAAAATGTGGAAGTCTCTGTGCCATCCGCCACTGTCAACTCAATGATGCTGGAGTTATCTCGAGGCCTCTCTTCAAGACTATTCTTGTACTCTACCATTTCAATATGACTCCTCTTGCTACTCTCCTCGGTATGAGGCGCAGGGATCAGATGCATCACCGTTAGATTCACTTTTTGGTTACCTCTCATGTGGTTAGCTAATGCCAAGGCCTCTTTGTCGTCATTCCCGCCCACGTAAATCAAGCATACCTGCACTCAATATGTGATATATAGATAAGCAAGAAAGGTTCCAACATCTTTTCTTCATGTAAAAAATAATAAAAGAAAATGCAGAGTTACGTACGCGGCATGGAGATTCTACGGATTTGGGGTTCCAGATTGGTTTGCGATGAACCAAGATTCCGACAGAGCAAGGGGCTCGTTTCAGAACGCTACGATTAAGACCTCTTAGGTTTTGATCGTCAGAGGTAATGCCATATCCGTTAGCCCCCCAAGAGCGGTGAAACGAGAGGAGGATAAGATTTGAACCTTTATCAAGAGCAAACCAACATATGTGTTCATGCATCTCTTTAGCGGAAGTTAAAAACGTAAAGATGTTTACGGATGCGGAGTCCCGATAAGTCTCTTGAAACAGTTGGAAAGAGCTTATGACATTTTCGGAATAAGACCGGCTTCCAGGCTTTGGTTTCTGAAGCTGGTGGGAGATAAACGTGGGAGTAGCTTGACCCACTAGCTCGATTAGGTGAAGAACACTACACCTTATTGGAGAGTCTTTAGGTGGGGAAGTAGCTCTAAGAAGGCTAATCATCGATGTTATGTTGTCTGGCTTGTTGATGCACACCAGCGTTTGCAGTTCTGAGTTATATATTAAGTTTCTTCTTTTGTAACTCACTAATCTCTTTGACCGGTCATACAAGAAATGTATAGCCATTGGTGTTAACAAAGAGTTTACCAAAATGTATACGCCTAGGAGCGTAAAGAGCTCCAGACCAATCCTCTGTTAAAGTATGAAAGAGAGACATCAGAAACATTAATTAACACAGAATATATGATCTGTCATGATCAATTATATATGACTATAAAATAGCAAAAATATTCTTACGTCTTTTTCGAAGGCTTGGAGGACGAAAGCCAACTCGAAACTACTCTTGGTGCCCATAATAATACCTAGGATAATTGAGTCTCGCAAGGGCATTCTTGCAGCTAGGGCGACTAAGAACGAAGTAGCAAGTTTCGCTACGTATAAGATGGAAAGCAATGAAAAACACTCGTACATATGACTCTGTTTTCCATTAGCAAACCCCTTTCGTAAATATGACCAATCTAGTTTAATCATGCTAAGTGATCCAAAGAGGGGTAAAAAAATTCCCTCATTGAAACTCTCGAATTTTCGTATAAAAAGTGATCCTAATGGTGGTCCGTTAGGGATAGCCAAACCAAGAACAAATGCACCCAACGGTCCGAAGAATAAGAAGTGACTCCAGAAAAGATAGGATAAGTAAGCCAGCGAGAGACCGATGGAGAGATAGATGTTCTTCACCGGCGCTCCTTCTGGCGTATTTCTGATAACCCAATGCATAAATTGCCGCACAAGATACAAACAAATAAAGAATAGCATCATACCAAATCCCACACGTATCTTACTAATTTCGTCGCGGCTTAAGTTTTTCCATACACTCAAGAAAAAGGCAAGCATATCCGTTACCATCCCAGATGACTGAGCTATTTGGCCGAACTCAGTGTGAACTATTTTGAGGTCGGTAAGGAGCATGTTGAGGCAAGTGAAGGGCGTCATGCTCATGGTGAATATCATTACAGCATACTCTATATCTGTCATGGTCGGGATATTTGATTTCTCTCTAGATGAATAAATGACTTTTCCGATTTGCAATGGGATAATCATTGAGGTGAGTCCAATCACAACACTCTTCGTTCCAGACTTTTTGATCATTCCAACATCCGTAGTCACTCCTCTTAGGAACCAATCTAGGGTAAATGCAAATGCGCCAATAGTCTCAGCAACGTTTGGCATATACTTGTTATCATGGATAAATATATTCTGAAACCGTGACATTTCCACCCACTGAAACACCTCGCTAAAGACTGCCCCAACCTTTTAAAAAAAAAAACAAGAGAAATTGTGTGATATTATATTTATCCGAACTGATAAAATCTGGACGTTATTAGAAACCTAGCTCCTAATTACTTACAAGCATCATGGAGGTAAACTTAGGGATAGGAATATGTAACTTCTTGAACAAGATATCAAAAAAACGCCAGAATACGAATGTGGAGAGAATTATGATCTCCAGTTGAGGAAGAGGGTACTGCCAGAATTCCATTCCCCTAGATTCGGAAGCCATCTTTTCTGTTACGCCGTGTGAGTTCAACAATATATGTGGACTTACATCGCAAACCATCTTCCCCCCCATCTCTGCTCTTTTCCCATCGTCGTCCAACATGACATCTTGGCGCCAAGTCGCATATTCTGCATTCATTTGAGACAAATAACCTCTGTCTATGTAAAACCAAAAACAAAACGAAGAAAAAAAAAAATTCTTGAGGACAATGAAAAGGTTTTGCAGTCAAAGGAGGAACTAAAAAAAACCGGTCAAATGGATATCACACAGATCCCATTAAAAAATCTCTAAAAAAAATATTAAAAAATAAATCTCTAAAATTAGCATAAGGTATAAATATAGGGATTGTACGGTCCAGGTGTTTTCTTTGTTTTGGCGTTTGTAAGCTGTATTGCTTCAAAATAAAATGATTTCCTTAGGCACTCTAAATAAACACTATAGCCATTTAGATAGGGTGATGATCCATTAATTAGGACCTCAAAAACAATCTTTAACGCTTAATGTAATTTATTATAATTAACGCTTGGTATTCATTGTTTGTTAAGCAGACCATGTTATTACAAGAGAATCTATATTAGGCTAGCTCTGCCATAAGAAAGTACTCAAATTTTATTATTAATTTCAAAAAAATTATTACTAGCTCTGCTAATGTATCGCGGACTCTCTAGCTAAGCATGCGTTTGCTATGTACTTCCAAAACCTTGGTTGATGATTTCATATTTGGTGTTCAAAAAAAATAAAAAAAAATTTGAAAAATATGTAATTTGATCAAAATCGTGAAGTTATCATATTAGAAGAAACTCGAATTATTTTACTCCATAACTTTCTAAACTAATCTTTGATGTAGAGAAGAAATACAACATTAAACAAGTGATCTGAGCATATCTCAGATTACTTCTTAGATCGCCTTTTTTGGCTTTTTGTATGATGAATGTACTCTTGTTTTTGTACAACCAACACTGATGCTCTCGAAGGATATTCATGTGATGCTAATAAATCTCCAATGGGTCCCAATTCATCGAACTCTGTCCATTCACTAATTCCGCTAGTAGGCTCAGTACCTATTCCACTGCTTCTTCCAACGATAAACAGGTCATAATCATTTGCCATTGCTCGTAAGGTTTTCGAAGTCTCAGATCCATCAGAAACCGCCTTATCAATGTATGTCACCTTGTCAGTATTTTTTTTTACGTTGGACCCAATAATGTTACTCACGTTCTCCTTAAGATTAACCATTTGGTGCTGCTCCCACTCCTGGTTCTCCGATTCAGCAAATTTTGGAATGAATCTTATGATCGTTAGGCTTGTTCCCTTTTCTGTCAGTCTCATTCGATTTGCTATCGCCAAAGCTTCTATATCGTCGCTTCCACCGTTAAAAATCAAACATATCTGCAGAGATGAGAACTTTCTTAATTAGGTTACTCTTATATATTTAGGCCAAAACAGATAACTATTGGCTTTAAAAAAAAAAAAAAATTAAAAGTGTTATATATTTGGATAACACTATACCTTGCTCTGGTACTTAGCCAGATGAGCTTCGACGATGGGCTTGCGATAGATGAAGATTCCAACAGAGCATGGGGCTCGTTTCAAGACGTTAATGTTGAGAATTCTCAGCTTATCATCGTTGGAAATAATAGTGGATCGATCAGAAGACCAGGTTCGATGGAAAGGAAGCACAATTAGCGACAGGCTTCTAGATAGGGCTAGCCAACAAATGTCCTCATGCATGTGTTGAGACATGGAGACGGAAGTGAAAATATCCAGTGATGTATAGTCAAAGAAATTTTTCTGGAAGCGACGGAAGGAGTTTATGACATTGTCCGAACAAGACGTACTCCCGGGCTCTGGTTGTTGCAACTGGTGGGAAATGAACATGGGATTGGCTTGACCCAAAAGTTCAATGAGGTGAAGTATGTTACACGCCATTGGAGAATCTTTTGATGGGTTGAAACCTTCCAAAAGGTTGGTCATCGAAGTTATGTGATCAGGTTTGGAGACGCATATAAGACATGGGAGCTCCGCGCCTTCTTTCAAGATGATCAAATTCCTTTTTCGGTAGCATTTGAATCTTTTGGTTCGGTCATGCACGAGCTCCAAGGCCATTGGTATAAATATAGAGTTGAAGAGGGTGAAGGTAGCTAGGATTGTGAAAACCTCTGGCCTTATTTGCTGTGAAAGATGTTCGATGTTAGTATGACAAATAAACTATTTACTCTTCCTATTTATATATATAGAACTTAATTGAACGCACCTTTATTTCAACTGCGAACGCGTAATAGGCGAGCTCGAAGATACCCTTATTATTAAAAACAAAGGCTAAAGCAAAAGAGTCTCTTAAGGGCATTTTGAAAGAATACGCAGCTATGGTGGAAGCAATGAATTTTGTGGAATTCACCAAAAGAATAAAGGAAATGACCTCATAGACTTGACCCTCCAAACGTACGAAACTTCTACACTCTTTGAGCAACGATAAGAGATCTAATTGCATCGTGGTCAATGATCCAAAGAGTGGCAAGATAGCTCCAAGATTAAAGCTCTCAAACTTTTGAACCAAAGTAGTACCTAGAGGATCGCCATTCGGAACAGTCAAGCCTAAAACAAACGATCCCGCGGGTCCAAAAAGATGAAGAAGCTTGATAAAATAATGGAACGAGGCAAAAGCAAGCGCCAAAATCCAGTATATGTAGACATCTTTGACCGGCCTCCCTTCTGGAGTCTGCTTGATCACCCAATACATAGACGGCCTCACAACATAGATCATAAGCGCCACAAAGGTGCAGAAACCTATGGTTTGCATTACGCCGCGGTATCCTTCATAGTAGATTGCATTAAAAAATGTTAGAACAAAAGCCAACATGTCCGTCACCATAGCCCCAGAGAGCGCTATCCTCCCAAACTCTGAGTGTTTGATCTTGAGGTCTTTTAGGAGTGTGTCGACGCTCGTAAATGCGGATATGCTTTGCAAGAATATGATCAACCTGTATTCCGTCCTTAACAAGCTTGCGAACCCTCTTCGTTCTCTCCATCTAAAGACGAAGGTGCCACAAATCACGGGTACAATCATTGTGGTTAACCCGAGCACACCAGATTTTTTCCCCATCCTAAATGGCATCCCGGCATCCATGGTCACACCTTTGAGGAACCAATATAAAAGGAACCCGAAAGCCCCTAGGGTCTCGGCGACTTTAGGTCGTTTATCATCAGGGAAAAAAATGTTATGGAGCCAAGACTTGTTGCTTAAGTGACAAGTTTGACCTAAGATTACCCCTGCCTTCAACAACAAGAAATTACAATAATTAAAATATATTAAAACGAGGGTGTGGAGGATGGATATTAAAAAAAAACTCACGATCATCATGTAGGCCAATCTTGGAAATCGAAGACCGATTTTGTTGCATGAGAAGTCGAGGAGCCGCCAAATAAGGAAGGTAGAAAATATTAGGATCTCAAGATTCGGGAGGGGATACTCCCAGAAGCTCATCCCTGTTGGGTCGTAACTCACTTCCCATATTCCGTGGGAGTTTACTATGAAAGGGTGTGTCTCGCAGAAACGAGACGTCTTATTGTCTTCTTTGTAGCCTCTCCGTGACACATCCCAATAATTATTGTCCAAAACTTTACTCATTTTAGAGGAAATTAAAGGCAAAAGTTAACGAAGAGAAGCTTTGTGATCAAGATCTAATTGGGATCAAGATCTGAAGCTTCTCTTCGTTTGTTGAGGAGATAGAAAACTAGGAAGAGTTTAAAACCAAACACAGAAAATTAATACTAGGAAGGGTTTGTTATAAATTTTGACTAACGTTGAATGACCAGCAAACAACAGATACGCATCTCCAAGTGCACAGTTATTAGTTAGCTCTTTCTGTTTGTTTTTCTTTTCTTTTTATAGCTAGAGAAACCACAATCTTCTAATTCCTTGTCAATGTCAACATTAACACACGTATAAGATTTTGAATTTACAGCTAATCAACATTAATACAATACAATATTAATGTAAAATTGGGTGCAAAATTCTCTAAATATTAATCCGTCTGTCTCACAAAGATTGAAGTTTTAGAGAATTTTCTTTGTCTCTGTTTTGAATATTTTTAATAAATTTTTGTTTTAATAATTACTGATGTTGTAAAGTGTATGGAGTGGAAAACTGTAAAAGTGAAAAAGTATCAAAAAAAATAAATCATGAGAGATCATAAATAAAATAAAAAAATCATTATTAATCATATATTCTCTGTGTCTTAATATGTGTGTAAATCTTAAACTTCAATCTTTCTGAGACAGAGGGAGTAACAGAAATGTTAGTTTTTTGTATTGTATTAATGTTGAATTAATATTTACGGAATTTTGCACCCAATTACACACTTTCTCAAGAAACTAACATTTCTGTTATAAAAAAAAAAGCATTTGTGTTGTCTTTTCCAAGTTTTGGTTAAATGAGCATTTAATTGATTAATTCGAACAACTAAGCATGCAAATCAAACCAAATCATAAAGCAAAGAATAATGGATATTAAAGAGACAAGTAATTACTAATCAAGGCTAGGTAAGATTAGTAACCATGCATGTAATCAAGATCAAGATATAATATTAATCTCTTAGTCAATTTCTCCAAATTTATATATGTGGGTTCGGTGCTTCAACCCAATGTAAAGCATAATCATATGATTAAGATTCTTCCAAGTAATTAGGCATTAAATTTAGTACTCGTGTTTGTGGTCTTAGAGCTATCAATAAATACGAGCATGTGTATATCACCTATAATTAAACTTTTTTTTTTAACACAATTCCCATTGGTTGGTATATATATCATTTCGAAGGATCAAGTGGATATTGTAAGCCTATATATACTGGTTTGCTTTGTGATTTTTTTTTTTTTTTTTTTTTTTGAATCGTTTCTCTTTATAATTGTATAGCAAAAATGAGGTTAAAACTTGTAAACTGCAAATTTGATTGTAGTGAAATCTCTGGGGATAAAAATTGAATGAAACTCTCACATTAAAAGTTTTGGGCTACAAAGCCTAAAAATGTGTCTCGTGTGAGAAATGTATTTCTATTTTGGTATAATATACATGAATAAAAAGAATGGGACGCCAATATAAGTAATATCATCTACAAGCTACATTCTGTTGTTGTTGCACCACCAGCACCGAAGCTCTGCGGGGAAAATCTTTAGATATCAACAAATCACCGATCACGCCTAACTCATGAAAATCCGTCCACTCAGTCAGGGCACTCGTCACGTCGGTCCCGATTCCGGCGCTTCTCCCGACCACAAATAAATCAAAAGAATTAGCAATCGAGAGAAGGAGTGTTGATGTGTCGGAACCGTCCTTAACTGTCTCCTCCACGAATTCCACAAAATTATGTTGTGCTCCAGCAGTTGTGTTATTGTTCCTTAGTACCTCCTTAACCTCTGCCGTGTCCAGCATCTGATCCCATCCTGTAGTCATCCCAGCCATTGTCTCTGGGACTAGTTTCAACACTGTTAGGCTCACATTTTGATTCCTCATCATCTGCCTCCCCAATGCCAAGGCTTCTCTATCGTCTTTCCCGCCCACAAAAATTGCGCACACCTGGTTTTAGATACATCCCTCACATGTAAACACAAATTTGAAGCGCACAAAAGTTAGCATTTGAAACAACCTAAACTGATCAGTATGTGTACCTTAAAAGAGGGATTGCTCTTTTGCGAAGATATAAGGTTTTGGCGATGGACAAAGATCCCCACAGAGCAAGGTGCTTGTCTCAAGATGTTTATGTTAGTGTTCCTTCGCACCACATCGTCAGAGACAACCGTTGTCTGGTCAAGGGACCATACTCTGTGGAAAGGGAGCATAATGAAAGAAGCTTGCTTGTCGAGAGCGAGTGAGTAAATCTCTTGATGCATGTACTTTGGGTTTGAAACGGATGTGAAAAGTTCCAGCGTTACTGATTTCCAGTAATGTTTGAAGCTATCAAAGGCAATTAAGACATTGTTTGAATAAGACCGGCTCCCAGGTTCAGCCGTTTGCATTTGGTGGGAGATGAAGAGTGGATTGTCCAAACCCACAAGCTCCACGAGGTGAAGCACGTAGCAAGTGATTGAGGAATCTTCTAAAGGAAAAGAGTTTTCTAGGAGGTTGATCATCCCCGCTATGTGGTCTGCTTTGTGAATGCACAGTACAAACTTCAGCTCTGATCCAAGCTTCAAGGTCATTAGATTCCGCTTCTGGAAGGAAATGAATCGTTTTGACGAATCATATAGATAATGTACCGTCACTGGTAATATCGTAGAGCTTATTAGAATCATCAGAGCCATTGTCGTGAAGGACTTCGCTTGAAGAGCCTGTAAATTATTAAACACAAAAAGATTGTTATAAAACAAGAAAAAGTAAACACACACACACAAATTACTATTTAGAGTTGGAGAATAGGATTTTCTTGAAGTTAAAAATCAAAAGATTAGAACTCACTCTGGCTTCAACAGAGTACATAAAATAACACAGCTCCACAATTCCTTTATTGCTGAGGATGAGTGCCATAACGAAAGAGTCGGTTAGAGGCATTTTGGCTAGCAATGGAGGAATCGTTGTGAAGATAATCTTGGCAATGGAGACAACGACGATGATGGTCAAGGCTTCGTACATCTGACCATCAAAATGCCGTAGTTGACCGATCTGGTCAACTAACCAAGGTCCATCGATTTGCAGCATTGGGAAGAACAAGAAAAGTGGCAAAAGTATTCCACTGTTAAAGCTTTCAAATTTTTGTACCAATGCAGACCCTAAAGGAGGACCGTGAGGCACACACAAACCCAAAATGAAGGGTCCAACTGCTGGAAACATGCGAAGCCTCTTCAAATAATAGAAACTACCGAAGGCCAAAATCATGATGATGTAGATGAAGCATTCCTTCACGGGTCTCTCTTCCGGTGTCCGTCTGATCACCCAAAACATGGCAGGTCTCACAACACAAATCATGACTATGACAAATCCGACAAGTCCTACGCCTTGCATGGAAGAAACCCTCCAGTCCGACCACGCCACAAGGGCAACTAGATTAACACCAAAACCCGTTACATCCGCCATCATAGCCGTCGAAAGCACGATCCTGCCGAACTCTGAGTGGTTGATCTGGAGATCTCTTATTAGCCTTGAGATACCCGTGAACGCTGAGATGGACTGCATGAATAAAATAGTCCTGTATTCAACTCCTGTCAAGTATTTTCCCCCTGTCTCTCTTAGCTTACCAAACACCATGTTAGCCGCGAAAATGGGGAAAAGAACTGTGACCATTCCTGTTACTACCACTTTCGAACCTGTTTTCTTAACCATCCCAACATCCATCTTAACACCTTCTAGGAACCAATAAAGGACAAAAGCGAAGCCACCAATCGTATCAGGGACTTTTGGCCTAAGATCATCCGGAAAAAATATCTGTTTTATCGTCCAGTCATCCGGCAAAAGACTTGTCTGGCTCAAGGCTGCCCCGGCCTTTTAACATTTTCAATAAATTTCCCATCAATCAAAGCCAAAAAAAAGTAACTAAAAATAGTCAAACAAAAGAACAAAATCTCTTACAAGCATCATGGAGGTGAACTTTGGCACGGGGAGACGTAACTTCTTTAGCAAGAAATAGAAAATTTGCCATAAACAGAGTACTGAAACGATTACGGCCTCGGTAACGGGAAGACTGTATTCCCAGAACGTCAACCCTTTTGATTGTGATAGTCGCATCTCCCACATACCACCAGAGCTCACAACATGAGGTAGTTGTTCGCAGAACATGGTCCCGTCTTCACTTAAGCCATATCCACGATATGAGAACTCGGCCCAGTAGGTTGCGTTATAAAATGAATCCATTTCTACTTCCATCCCGGATGGCTCGATTAATCTATTTCTTCTTTGGAGAAGAAGAAATCAACTGGGAAGGGATTTGCAGTTTCCAGGAAAACTACAAACACACAGATATCTTCATGTCACTTTTTGTCTTTATTAAAAGGAATTGACGCGCTGTGTAGACACTACTAAAAATAGTTGTTTATCTCTGTCTCTCTCCATACAAGTATATATTTTGTTAACTGTCTGTTTATCTGGTAGCTAGTTTATGTTTGTTTTACCTCTCAGCTGCTTAATTAGGAACCTCCATCAAATAGTTTATGTTGGTTATATCAAACTTTTGTTAGAGATCCCCGACATATCCGGGCAACGTACTAGTTTTGCATGTAATCTCAGGTGTTCACATAAGAATCTAGCTATGTTCTGAAATAATTGTAGGTTTTCAATAAAGTTACAAATATTATTGAATCAATATAAAATCCATATTTCAACAAATTGAATATACTTACGGAACAATTAAAAAAAAGTGTAGAGCATTTTAACCCCAAGAAAAAAAAAGAATAATTAATTATGAAAAAACAATTGGAATGACTGGCAGACAAGAACAAAACCAAAGAAGAAACTTTAAAAGAAAAAACACACACACGCAATCAATCAAGGGGCACATAGCAAATTTGCACACAAATATGGAACCAATGCAAGATGATAATAGTTCAAACTAAAGACGAGTTCGGCATAACACTCTCTGGAATCCATCCAAGGAGCTCGCCGTAACGTTGATCATAATCGGCGTACACACAGCCTTCAACGTACGTCTCCTCGACCTGAATATCCACGTCTTGTAGCTCACTCTAGCACTTATATACACTTCCATTTCGATCGTCCCTTTCGCTTTTTCAGCCCTCAAGTCCTTGGCATTGAACTTAGACAGTGCCACGTTATGCGACACAAGCTGCGTCTCGATCCTCGTCTCGTTCTTAGAACGTTGCTTGAAAGGAGAGATCTCTTTGTGAGCAATCGACTGGTTATGGTGAGCCGTGGAGATATGCATGGAGTGGTATCTTACGGAGACGTGTTTCTCCGGGTTGTATGATTTGATCACATAGCTGAATTTGGCGTTAATGTGATCGTCTTTGTTGCCTATAGCAAAATCTTGGACCGACGCGGCTTCTACCGTGTAGATGAGTCGCTTTGGCCTGAGGGTGAGGTATGTGATCAATATAGCGAGACCCACAAGGAGTCCTAAGAGGACGAGGGCGACGATGATGCATAGGACAGGGTTCATACGCCTGCCCGGAAGCGCTTGTGGTCGAGGTTGCGATTGCGTTAGCGATTGTGGTTGCGTTCGCCGAGGAGGTTGGTGAGCTTGGTGAGCTTGGTTTGGGGGAACCATTGTCAGAGAAGTTTTTTACGTACTTGAAGTTAATTGTTGGGGAAAGGATAGAGAGCAAAGGGTTAATTTGATTGCTTTGCTGATGGTTCGATATCTTATATATAAAGGGACTAAATACGGACAGTTAGATTCTTTGCCTTTGTATAAGGATTAGTCCCAAAACTATTTGATTGAATACTCTTAATTCTTTAGCATTGCTTGTGAATAAATCAAGAAATCTCGGAAGCTGGAAGATTCCTACTTTATTTTATATTATTTTATTTTGCTTATTGGTTTAATTCTTTGCTTCATGTTGCAACGTTATATCACTAGAACTTTAGATATTTATAACTATCAATAATAATATACTGTTTGTTTTTTTTCTTTTCAGTTTAGCTGTAAATTAACTAACATTGTTAATTTTTTATGATTAATTATGCTACTTTGCATTGTCGGAAGCCTTTATTCCTTTACAAAAATGTGTTAACGAAAAAATGATGGTCAGAGAAAAAAAACTATTGTAGAGAAAATAAGAAAGAAAAAAAACTCAAAACGAACTTTCTTCTGCAGAAATATATTCCCATGCATTTTGTTTGGCCAATTGAAACATCTTCTGCAGAAATAAATTCACATCCATATAAAAATAAGACATATGATGATGACTCTGTTTTTTAAAAAGTTTTAAACAGTCTGGATACGACAGCCCGGTTCACTTGAATGTGTCCAAGCATAACACTCAAGCTGCATCAGAGTCTCAGTCTCCCTTCTTTTTAACTTCAGCACCTAAGCCTTTCTTTCCGTTAGACTTGTACCTGCCCCATATGTTACTATAATTTTAACCCCTGACAACACATATCATATGCAATGAATGTGAATAATGTGCTTTGGTTGTCAAATAGTAAAGGTTTTTGTTCTTCGTATCATCGTATGCATGCTCCGGTTCAATATAATTGTCGGTTCATGACTTTTTGAGGGGAGTGAATTAATACACTTGGGCCCAGGCCCAGTGGACATCTGTTTTGTCGTCGACTCGCCGCCGTTCAGAAGCGGGGAATCCAGAACAGAGGTTTCTTTCTTTATTGCAATTTTTTCTCTCCTCTAAATTTTGTTCATGTCACAAGAAACATGGTCGATCTGATCAAGTGTGCGTGTGATCGATCAAGTTAAAAGTTTTTTTTTTTTCAGCAGAAGCGAAATATATATTGCTCAGCTTGTCAAACAAAAACACGTTGGTGCGAAGTATGTTTTCCATACTTCCATTCAACCGATATAACAAGAAAAGTTACTACAAATAGATAAATCAACAGTAAAAATTAAAATCAAGAGAAACATTGCCAAAGGTTCCGAAGTTGCCCGGTTAGAGAGAAAGATACATAATGTTCCAAGTCTTTTCCATTGTGGTTGCCGTTTGACCATATATACGTTTTCAAGTTGGTCAAAAAGTCTAGATCTCTCTTCTCATCCGAACATGTTCACCAACTCTTCTTACTATGCCGTATAGTAACTAAGGGTGATCCTTTCAACTGGTTCAGGACAAGAACAGAAGAATAATCATAGTTATTAGAAGAATAGAGGCAAAGAGAAAAATGATAATAATCATCATTAAACGACTAACCAGCTGAAGATCTTCGTCTTCAGATATTGGCCCTTCTTTGCTCTTATTGTTAGCCATGCTTCCGGGTAATAGTGCCGATCATAAGTTGTGGAAGATACAGGAAGAGGGTTTTATAGAAAATGCATGTGACTAGAGTAGTTAAACTTGAGAAAAAGTTATTGCGAAGTGATGATACATGCTTTTTTTGTACTATAAAGTATGCTTTTGTAATTAGTATAATCAACTCAAAGAGAAAAAAATACAGTTGAAGTGGGATCTATTTTTCTTTTTGAGGTTTTTCTTCTGTGATATATTTCAACAAATCGAATAACTAGCGGAATATTCCTTTTGGTTGGTTGCTTATGCATAAATTGATATTGTTTTCTACAAACTACATCTTTGCATTCTGTTAGTTGGTTTGTGTATATGCGGTATACAAGCTATAGACAAACACACACATACACGTTCTCACGTGTATATGTATAGTTCGTGGTGGAGACTGAAGGAGGAGAAAGGATCTTCCAAGGGATATGCGGCGACCAACTTCAATGCTCAGCATGCAATGAATCCTTTTACTTTTACCTTTTTCCATTCCCATTAACTTTTTCCCTTTTTCTGCATCACTTGTCAATAGCTCTGTTTCAACAAACGCACACATGATCCCATGATGTTAGCCTGTTAGGTATATCTTACTTACTCTAGTGGATTTCATAAATTTTGACACATTAATCTATCATTTGGAAAAGCAACCAATTTATGCTCGAACTACTACATTGTGTTACGAACGTAGTGACACGTACATATTTTCAAGCTTATATTTTTTCCATTACCTAACAAAAAGATGGCTGTACCAAAAAAAAAAGAGAGCTAAAACATACACTAATCCAATATATTTCGTTAAATCATGAACAGATCAGTCAGCTATCACGTCAATGTCCATTGTTATGTTAGTTATCGTGTCATAACTTTTTACAAGAAAAATGTTAAATTTCTCTGTATGTAAATGGTATCATTCCACTGATTTAAAATACTTATTAAGAATTCTTGTTTTTGTTTGTTTTTTTTTTTTTGTCAAATTTTTGTTCTTATTTGTAAAAACTACATGAAAGCAAAACAAATCAGGATTCAAATTATCAAGTACGTAGATCTCCTTTTTTGACGACAACAAATATTTACAGAACGGAGAACATGAAAACTAAATGATCACATTACTAAAGAAAGTAAGAAACCATATGCTACAAGTTAAACCTTCCCCTAACAGTCAACGTTGGAAGAAACATTACAAGAAAAGATACAACGATTAGAGAATCAAAACTAACGTTTCTTACTATCATAAGCAACATAGTTATTAATAGCTTTAGAGCCTTCAGCGACGGCATGGCGGCTAAGCTCACCCGGCAGAACCAGCCTAACCGCTGCTTCGATCTCCCTTGACGACAAGGTCCTCCGCTTAGTATAATCGCCTAATCTCGCCGCCTCCTGCGCTATCCTCTCGAACATATCTCCCATGAACATGTTCACCACCGTCATGGCTTTCCACGTTATCCCTAACTCAGGATGCACCTGCTTCAACACCTTATACACATATCTCCTATACTCATCACCCGCCAAATCATCTCTCTTCTTCTTTTTCTTCTTCTTCTTCTCCTCAACCTTATTAGTCTTCTTCTTCACGGTGCCTTCACTCGTGGATGCGGGAGTTTCCGGCGGCTGAGGTGACCGTTCTTCTGGAACCTCGACCGGAATCTCAACCGTAGTAACGTTTTCTCCGACGGGAATGGAGAAAGTGAGATCTTGCGTCTCTTGATCGTTCTCTGTGATCTCTGTGGTTACATTCGGATCTTCTCCTTCCGTGACAGTAACTTTGACTGTCTCCTCCACTACTTTCTTCTTCTTCGTCACGGAAACCACTTTTGGTTTTCTCGGTGCCATTTTTCTTTGTTAGTAAAACCGTAAATGTTGTTGAGAGATATAAAAGGAGGCGCTTTGATATGCGGTAACAGTAACTCTTCGATTGACATGTGGTGAAACGTGTCGTTCACTTACCTTATCGTTGGTGATTAACTGCCGTCGTGGTGTTTGTAAATTTTTTTTTTTTTAAAAGTAAGAAAACATATCCAGTAGCCCACAATATGCTGTGACCCAAACCCGGCGCAGGCATACATTAAATGGGCCAAAAAGATTTAAGTGGGCCGAAACTATACGGGTCTTAAAACCTGTACGGCTGAGTATGCTGTCGATTTTTTTGTTTTTAGTATGAAATTATATGTGACCAAAGAACAACGATCACCCGTTCAACAACACCAGTTTAATTTAAAAACCAAGTTTCGTCCCCAAAACCAGCGTAATTTCAAACTATTTTTATTTTTAAAAGTATTATTTTTACAATTTATCACTAATGAGTTTAATCTCAGGATTAATTCGATTTCAAATTGCAAATTTTAAGCATGTTTGGAGGCCACTAATTATTTGATCGCCAGAAAGCTGATCTTACGATATCTTTTTCGTTTCCTATTTATAATTTTCTTTCTTTATCATGGTCCGTGGAGGCGTGGAAGCAAAAAAAAATTACTAAAAAAATTAAATGATCCCAGATAACGTTCGAAGAAAGAAATTAATTATCATTATGATCTAATCTTTAATTTAATTATGTTGTGCTTGATGTCTGAATTAGATCATTGACAAGTTTTCACTTACCAAGCGAAAGTAAATACTATGTTTCCAACTGTAATTAAGCACCTAAAGATTACATAATTCACCTACTAGTCCACATGATATCTAAGTTCTTTGTTATTTCTAAATCGTAGAAACAGAAATCCATACCTTCTTTTGAGACTGAGGATCAAATTGTTAAAGACAAAGGAAGATCGATATATACAAAAATCATGTAACACGAATTCGGACTAAAAAGATTATTATAGGTATATAATAAAGCGATCGAAAATTCATGTGTAAAGTAAAGAAACAAGAGTACTACTATATCTACAGAGAACAGAATCAAATTTATGATTCAAGCGCTATTACTCCTCCGTTTCTTACGGACATGGTTTGGTTCGTCGTGAACAAATAAAGTCTCTACCTCTTGGCTTCCGACGTCGGTGGCTTCAAAGAACCGAAGATCTTTGGACAATCTTTTCTTCTTTTTCAGACAAATCTCACGCGGTCGCTTTCTTGGCGGTGGAGGACATGTTTCCACTTCGGGAATCTTGTGATCACTCGACGTTGGTGTACACAGAGATTCCAACAGCTCTTCTTTCTTCGATGACTCTTGATGATGATCTTCTTCTTCTTCTTGGTTTCTTGGTTTCTGCTCTGCTGTCTTTTCTTCTTCTAGGGGTTCGAGAACCTTAGACATGGTCACATGGATGTGAAAGTTTCGTGGGGTTTTTTTTACCTTCCAAAGGAAAGAATATTAATTCGAAAGTGAGTATTGGAATCTAGAAAGTGATAGGGGCAGAGAGAGAGAAAGAGGAAAGGAGATTAAAGAGTTTGTATTTTGCGATAATGTCCATGTTGTATTAATCTTGAATGAATATTCGGATATTCAACATTTTTGGGAAATTTAGTAAGTGAAACTTTTCAACTGCCCCTTGTGTCCAAAGAACTGCAGGAGTCAATTAGTTAGTTAGATTTAGTATAAATTATTTATGTGTTTTGCGTTCATTTCATTTGTATACAGATTTGGTTAACCATGAAAGAATTAGCATTAATTATCTACTACTAAAAAAATGTAATTTTAATGGAGAAGCTTATCCCAAAATATGTCTCCTGTGTGTCACATCATTCTTCGATTGAATGTCTCTAAATACGTACAAATGGTTGGCATAGGATACCATTTTACCACTTACACAAAATATAAATAATATTTCATTTTTTCATAATTGATGTCCACTTTCCTATTCACCGCTTGGAATTATTCGCTACTTCTCAGCCTATCTTATTAACCAATCAGATACAGCCATGTCATCCTCCACTTTTGTTTATTTTGAAAGATTTTTAGTTGCTCATAGTTTACTATAGATAGGTCTTTGGTCGGTTGAAAAGAAAAAGATAGGTCTTTGGTCTTTCGATGAACAAATAAAAGTCGATGATCACTGTGCGTCTGTGCGTACAACACATTGGTTATGAGTTATGACACTAAAAAGCCATTAATTATTTAATAAATTGTAAACGATAGTTTTGAATTGAGTATCAGCATATAATTCCCAAGAAGCATAATTACCGCGGATCCAATGAAAATCGCATTTATTATAGGCCAAAAAAGAATGTACAGTCATGGCCCCTACATCTCCCTGATGACCAATAACAACCTAAAAGGACTATATTATTTCTCTTATAAAGCTTGATCTACGAAGATCTAGTAGGACTCTAATGGCAAATGAAGTTGGAAAAGATATATATATATCTGCATCATCAGAAGACTCTTCATGACTTCATCTGTTAAATGAAAAACAAGATTTTGTTTCGACCATATTCTTCGATAGTTTTCAAATACGGATCGACTTTCGAAAGTACTGACTTACTTGCACTAGTTACCAAAAATCTTTACATGAGTGCTGAGATGAGGTGTAAGAGAAACTCTGAAACACACTGAAAAAATCTGAACCATGTTATAATTAGTTTAGTACTACTAATATGGACAGTTGTTTCGAAATTGATTGCCAACATAAACTAATAAGTACTGATTTATGTTGATGCAGATTGCAGACACTAAATGCCAACATCAACATATATATATATATATATATACACTTCAATGGGGGACAAACTCAAAATATATATGTTTGGGTTTGATTGATCAAGTAATTTGTAGAACATAAATTTCAAAGTAAATTAAAATGTAATATAATTCCGTCTCAAAGAAAACATCATTTGGCCATAACACTACTAGCAAAAAGTGAGAAATTAAAAGAACATGGTCATATTTATGAATACAATACGCTAAAGAGGAAAAAAAAGGCAACAGTAAATAGTGAAGAAAATGACATTTTTTTGTAACTAATTTTTTTTAGAAAGTTAAGAGGAAATTAGCTGTGATGAGGATACAAGGATATATATAAAACCTATACAAAGAGTCAATTTAAAAGGATTACTTTACAAAGATTCCTTAAATTTTCAGGCTAAAACATATGTAAGCTAAAACATAATAGAAAAAAATAGATTCCAAATCACCAAAAAAATCATGCATGTGTTATGGGGGAGACGGAGTTTGTTGGTGTAGGATTTGTCACCCACGATATACCTGACCTAAATCAAGTAATCTTTGAATTTGATTAAACCGGAAAATCTCGAATAAGGTCTGTTTAATGAGTTTGTGAGCAAAACCCACAGACATCACCAAGCTGACCTTCCTTCCACTCCGAAGCTTTCAAATGCGTAAAAGAAAAAAGAAAAAAAAATACAAGATAATTAAAGCCATATGGAAAAATATAGTCCTATATTTAAAGAATATTTTTTTCTTTCTTGTAAGTTGTAACCTAAATATGAATTTGTTTCTCTCCTTAAACAAATTATTGTGTGAAGAGTTGTTGATATCTGTTTGGTTCCGGTCTCACATGAAAACTTGAGATTCTTCACTTTATCAATTAGAACCAAAGAGTCGTGCATGGTACGTATGTATCTCTGTCGCAAAAAAATCTAATATTTCTCTAATTAGATCATATGTAGGCAAAGAGCAAAAGCTTTCAAGTTCTATGATTAGGACTACTAGTGTTTTTGCTTCTTTTATGTTTCCACCTTTAAAGAAAACTCTGAACAAGTTTTAACATTCTCAATAGAAGTCCAACCAAAGAGGTGAATAATACGTCCCAAATAACGAGAGATATCATGTTGCTGCTACTTGCTACGACTACACCACGTCCACGTTCCCATCTAAAAGAGATTTAAAAAAAAATAAAGTAACCAGTCTCGCCCACGTGGCACCTTTCTCTTTGTCGCCTTCCAAATCATTAACTAAAAAATTTCCATTTATTTTTATGTTCTTCTGTCATCTCCAATAATTTAATTTTAATTTTAATTTTAATTTTTACCGATACCAATACCTGAATCAAATTTTTATGAAGGATACAGAGAAGAAGAAGAAGGCAGATCTGTATTTTTTTTTTTTTTCTGTTGAAGTCTGATTTGATCTGATCGGAGGTATTGTGAAGGGAGGGATATATATATTACTAGCAATTTCCACAGGTGGTATAATGGCTTCGGTTCCGCCTGAAAACGGCGTGGACGGTGACGACGAAAGAGAGGAAGAAGAGGAGGAGGATGAGGAGGAAGAGGAAGAAGAAGCAGAAGAAAACGGAGATGAGGCTGAGGAGGAGCCACGCCTCAAGTATCAGAGGATGGGTGGCAACGTACCTTCTTTGCTTTCTAATGACGCTGCTTCCTGCATCGCTGTTGCCGCCAGGATGATCGCTCTTGGTACTCACGACGGTACCGTACATATCCTCGATTTCCTCGGGAACCAGGCGAGTTTTTGATTTTGCAATTGATTTGATTTTTTTTTGTTTTCCGGGAATTTCGAACAATTTAGGAGTTTGCGTGTCAATTTCAACATTGGAGGAGTTTTGTTGATATTCTAATGATGAGCTTAGGTTGATAGATGATGGCTACGTGCATTTTCGTTAGGTTATCTTTGGTTGGTGGTGGAACAGTTTTGTTAGTTTGCTTTAGCTAATATATAGTTTGGGTCAGAGTTTAATTTTTGCCTTTTGCTTTTGTTTCAGGTTAAAGAATTTCGTTCACACACTGCTCCGGTTAATGACCTAAACTTTGACAATGAGGGAGAGTATATCGGAAGCTGTTCAGACGATGGTTCTGTCGTTATAAACAGTCTTTTCACTGATGATGAGAAGGTGAAATTTGATTATCATCGTCCCATGAAGGCTATTTCCTTGGACCCTGATTACACTAGGAACCAATTAAAGAGGTTTGTAGCTGGTGGCTTGGCTGGTCAATTGCATATGAACTCCAACAAGTGGAAGTGGTTCAGTTCTGGAGACGAGGTTTGTGGGAATGTTGGGGGGTATATTACGTTTTGGAATACAACTTATTCTTTGTGAATTTGATAAGAAGCTGACTATGTAGGTGCTGCATTCTGGGGAAGGTCCTATCCATTCTGTGAAATGGAGAGGAAGTCTCATCGCCTGGGCTAATGATGTTGGTGTTAAAGTTTATGATACAGCCAAAGGTCAGCGTGTTACTTTTATTGAAAAACCACGGGGAAGCCCCAGGCCTGAGGCTTTGCTTCCCCACTTGGTTTGGCAGGTTAGTCTGGATAACTCATCTCATCTGTTTACTCTTTCATTTCACCCGACGAAATCCATATCGAACAGCATTGATTTGAAGGTTTTGTGTTTTTTTTTTTTTAAAAAATTGTTTACAGGATGATACTATCCTTGTGATTGGTTGGGGAACATCAGTTAAGATTGCTTCAATTAAATCAGACCAGCAAAAACCTGGAACGTATAGGCAGATTCAGATGTCTAGTCTAAACCAAGTTGATATCGTTGCTTCTTTCCAAACCAGCTATTATATTTCAGGGATTGCTCCCTTTGGTGATTCTCTTGTTATTCTTGCTTATATACCCATTGAAGGAGATGGTGAGAAGAGAGTTAGCACCACCACTACTGTATCGCGTCAGGTACTCTCTTCGTGGTGATTTTGGTATTATAAATAGGGACATATTTAAGTTGGTGAGTCTGATTCTTAGTAATGCAGGGAAATGCACAGAGACCTGAAGTACGCATTGTATCATGGAACAATGATGAACTTACAATGGATGCTCTTCCTGTACACGGCTTTGAGCATTACAAGGCGAAAGACTATTCCCTTGCTCATGCTCCTTTTCCAGGTCAGAATTTTGTTTGAAAGTAGTTTGTTTTCTAGGGGAAGGAAAGCCTACGTTTGAATACTTACTCGGAATATTGATACGAGTATAGGTAGTAGCTATGCTGGGGGACAGTGGGCAGCTGGTGATGAACCAATATACTATATTGTTTCTCCGAAGGATGTTGTGATTGCCAAACCCAGGTAGATATTTTTGGTCTCTGTTTCTTTTGTCCATGTTTTTCCAAAGCTTTGTAGATGAACCTTGCAGTCACTAACTTATGATTTCTTTTCTTGTTAGGGATGCTGAAGATCACATTAACTGGCTGTTGCAACATGGATTCCATGAGAAAGCTCTTGCAGCTGTTGAGGCTGGTGAAGGACGAACCGAACTTGTTGATAAGGTACTTTTTGGAAAATATTTAGTGATTAAACCGTTTATTTGTCTTGCATTATGGTTCATACTCTTGCTCTCCACTTTTCTCAGCTTGTAAGTTCTCTTTCTTTCTTGTGTTGGCAACTTTTAATTCTAACACAAGCGATTTATCTAGGTGGGAGCTGGGTATCTTGATCATCTGATTGTCGAAAGAAAATATGCTGAAGCAGCATCTTTATGTCCCAAATTGTTAAGAGGATCTGCTTCAGCCTGGGAGAGGTTTGAACATATTATTATTTTATCCGCTAAGTGTTTATTTTGG
The DNA here is from genome assembly GCA_023657505.1 of Camelina hispida. Lineage (NCBI taxonomy): Eukaryota > Viridiplantae > Streptophyta > Magnoliopsida > Brassicales > Brassicaceae > Camelina > Camelina hispida. The sequence goes on from CP094631.1 coordinate 3,314,694, forward strand.
TTGTTCTATACTTATCTAAAATCGTGTTTCTCTTTTCAGGTGGGTTTTCCATTTTGCTCAACTACGCCAGCTACCTGTTCTTGTTCCATATATGCCTACGGATAACCCAAGGCTTAAGGATACGGTGTATGAGGTTTGTATATATCAACAATTTTGTACAGATAGAACTTTTTTCGTCTTATCCCTTTTGCAGTTGTCTATATCCCTCTATCCATGTGATATAGTAAAAAACCAATAGAAGATAGTTTTACCAAGAAAAACCCAAGGGATACTTGATGCCCCATAAGAGTGTTTGTTTGCATATCATAACAGTGTGGTTTCCTTCAAATGAAAACAAACCCTTGAGGCATAAAACCAAATGCAAACAAAAACAGAAATAAAAACTGTCTGCTTTGGCGTTTGCGTTACCCTATAAAAATATATTAGTCAAATAACTTTCTCTTGTAAAAGCAAACTTATGTTTGAAAAAATTGAGGCATAAGATTTATTTTGAAGTTTATTTTTTGATGATGCAGGTTGCTCTAGTTGCACTGGCAACCAACCCCTCATACCACAAGGAGCTTTTGTCAGCTGTTAAATCGTGGCCACGTTCAGTATATTCTGCTTTGACTGTTATCTCGGCAATAGAGCCTCAACTGAACACATCTTCAATGACCGATGCCCTCAAAGAGGTCAGCATTGTCTGTCTTGTTAAACTGATGTTTATTAACATTTACGAGTTTAGGGTTGTTTTATTATTTCATGTATCAGGCGCTGGCAGAGCTGTATGTAATTGATGGACAGTATCAGAAGGCCTTCTTGCTATATGCTGATGTACGTGTGTACTAAGAAAGTATCTGTAAAAGTATTTACCCCTGATCTTGTTCAGGCCTCCTTCTTCCGTCTCTAGTCAGCTAAAATTTCCTTTTCCTTTTTTTTTTTTTTTTTTTCTCAGCTTCTCAAACCAGAAGTGTTTGATTTCATTGAGAAATACAGCTTGCATGAGGCAATTCGCGGAAAGGTATACAAGGAAATTTTCCCTCAGTTTCTGACACTATGTCGTGGAACTTTCATAATTGTGTCACACAGACCGGTGAACTTTGTTTCCCTTATCTACTTGTGTAGGTGGTCCAGTTAATGTTGCTTGATTGCAAGCGTGCCACTGTCTTATTTATCCAAAATAGGGATTTGATTCCTCCATCTGAAGTTGTCCGACAACTTTTGAAATCTGGCAAAAAATGTGATTCAAGATATTACCTGTACTTATATCTGCATGCATTATTTGAAGTCAGTCATGATACTGGGAAGGATTTTCATGATATGCAGGTATGCGTAGTTAACTTAGTATATAGAATGATTTTCCTTTCTCTTTCTCTTTTGCTTAAATATTTTCTGAAAATTATACATACTGCAGGTAGAACTATATGCAGAATACGATACTAAGATGCTGCTTCCATTCCTACGTAGCAGTCAACATTACAAGTTAGAAAAGGTAGTCAACATTAATATTACAAGCTAGACAGCTTACCGAACTATCTCTGGGTTATGTCATTGTGAACTTGATCGATTGCGACATCTCAGGCATATGAACTTTGTGTCAAGAAAGATTTTTTAAAAGAGCAAGTGTTTGTCCTGGGGAGGATGGGAAATGCAAAACAAGCTCTTGCGGTCATCATAAATAAACTGGGGGATATAGAAGAGGTAATTTTCTAAATACTCTGTGTTCAGTTCGTAGCAGTCTTCTTTCCACAATCCTTGTACTCTCTAATTGGTGTCTTTCTGACTGATTATATATAAATCAAGCTATGGTATTTAAATATGATCGATCTTCTGCAGGCTGTGGAATTTGTGTCCATGCAGCACGATGATGATCTATGGGAAGAGCTGATTAAACAATGTCTAAACAAGCCCGAGATGGTAAAAATTGTATAAGCGAATCATATCGCTACATATACTGACCTGGATTCTGGGAATCCTTGTAGTATTGTTTCTTTAATCCTCTGTTTCTTGCCACACATTTTAGGTGGGATTGTTGTTGGAGCACACGGTTGGCAACCTCGATCCTCTTTACATTGTAAATATGGTCCCAAATGGCTTGGAAATACCTCGGTTAGTTTTAACTGTTACTCTAATTATTGAGTTTGTTTAATCACATGTTCTTGCTTAGAGTAAACATAGTCCCTCTTCTTTCTGATACCAAAGCTTTCGTTTACCCAAAGCTATGTGTGCACACAAAGCACTGGCAAGATCATATGGTTTCTGATCTCTTTTTGCGAACATAATGTTCTCCTCATTGTTTCTTCTGCTTTCAGATTAAGGGATCGATTGGTCAAAATTGTAACAGATTACAGAACTGAAACATCTCTTAGACACGGTTGCAATGATATTCTCAAGGTACAAATTTAGTGTCACCAATGTTCCTCTAATCATATATATCTGGAACAGACGCCAGGGAATTTGACGTGTGGTGGTGGTTGTTATACAGACGGATATTGTTAATCTTCTGGTCAAGTGCTTCAACGAGGCTAGGCGCGGGGTCTGCCTAAGCAACGAAGAAGACGATTCCCGTGCGAAGAGAGAAGACAATAATCGCTCATTCTCGCAGAGAACGGTAGTAGATAAATCTTTGAGCATAAAGATGACAGAGGTGAAGTCGAGGACAAGGGGGGATACACGGTGTTGTATGTGCTTCGACCCGGTCTCGATAAGAGGGGACACCGTGGTGGTTTTCTTCTGCTGCCATGCTTACCACATGACGTGCCTCATGGATGCTGCATTCAGCAGTAGCAATAACAAGACAACCAAAGGTTCGTCTGGGTATGAATACAGCTACGGTGTGGATGAAGAGGAAGAATATGAGGAAGAAGATGAAGATGAAGATGATGATGGAGACAGACCTGGGCGGTCGCGTTTACGGTGCATATTATGCACTACTGCCGCCGCTGAGTCCGTTCGGTAGCGACCCCTTTTGTGCATGTGTTTGTGAAGTATTTTTTGGTGTGGTTTGAAAAATTTAATTACTTTTCTTAAGAAGAAAATGTTCATTGTTTGTTCTGTAGTCTTAAATTATAGCAAAGAAAAAGAGATAAAGAAAACATATGATATGTATGCCAGAATTTGTGCCTTTGTATTATTTCCTGATGAGTGACAAAGTGTTACGATTGAACTGACTGAGTTTTTACAGAAAGGCCAAGTTTGTTTCTTCTCTTTCTCTTTACGTAATATTATGTTATTTCCAAGATAACGCTTTAGCTCGTTTAGTTCATACCGGCAATGTACCTTTCAGTTCTGTTTTTTTTGGTTTACTCGTTATTCTCGTTGCTCGTCGTTTCGCCGAGATATATTCTCGTTATTTGACGACCATCATGTCATTGTCATCTTGTTATTGTTTTGGTCGGCGATCATTTGTTTTTCTTGTTCTTTTAATGCAGGATAGCTACTTCACCATCGTACCATTTACTATGCAAACACTTTTTTTTTTTACATAGATTGGGAAACCAATTTATTTAATAGTTTGATAGGCATTTCCATTTAAGGTATAAATTCACAGCAACAACACAAGCAAAAGCCAAACTCGCTCATTCCAACCAGACAAAATACAGAAACAAAGCGTGGACAAACCATCATTCCCTTTTTAGTTACTGAGAAATACAAGATATAAAAAAGCTTCAACAACGAATTTAAAAACATTAACAGTAATACTATATAACAACGAAAACGTAAACTAGAATGAAACACAGTGATATATCATAACTTAGAATGGCCTAAAATAAGGGAAGAAAAGGTTTCTGTTGGGTGAATAAAAAAAAAAAAATGGAATAGTAGACACCACATGATTTCGAAGTAGTTTATAGGAGAGATGACCTCTAAGATGCGACCGGTTTTGAAGTGGCCTTCTTAATGGCTTCTGCATAGGTTGTGTGCTGGTAAGTTAAGGTTGACTCAAGTAAGTCCCAAAGTGACGTCTTCGGGTTCCATCCTAATTATTTGTCCACACCAAGTGTGTTAGTTAGAAAACAATTGGTTATGTTAAAAGAGACAAAGCAAACAGGATAAAAGAGGAAATTACCAAGTTGACGGTTGATGATGGTCATGTCTGGGATCCTCTTGTCACTGTCGTCATAACCTTCTCCATAAAATTCTTTGGAGCTCACGTCTATGGTTGGACTCTCGATAGCTGTCTCTCCACTCACTTTGGCGTAGACCTGTCATTTTGCAACATTTGAGTGTGCCGCTATAGTATATTGAAAAATCAATAAAGAGTCTTCTCCGTGACCAATTTTTCTCACCTCAGTCATCATTTCAGCAAGTTGTCTTACTGTAACTTCATTGTTTGGGTTGCCTACATTGAAGATATGCCCATTGGCTCTCTCTGGGTTTTCCTGTTAAAATTCCCGCAAGCAAATTCAGATGCAACTTCTTTGGTTAGCACTACAACTAACGAAATCGGCAATGAATGGAACTCACAATCATTAAAAGGACAGCTTCAATAGCATCTTTGATGTAGATGAAGGTTCTCTGTGATTCTCCACCATCCACAAGCTTGAGAGGCTCCCTTCGTAGAAGGTTCTGAAAATACCCCAAAGTGTTTTATCAAAAAAAAAAGAGCTGCAACCACAAAAATTACTCTGGTTATTGGAATGAGTCAGTATACTTACGTTACTGAAGCACGCTAGGACCCGAGGGACACCCTCGCTAGGACCATCAATGCCGGGGATGAAATCCATCCTAGGTCCAATCCAGTTAAACGGTCTTACAATGGTGAACTTGAGTCCGTTCTCAGCACCCTCAGCTGCAACCACAAACAAGTAAAGTGAGAATGGTTTTGTGTCTAGAAAAATGTAATTTTCTTATCATGCAAACAAAACTGCATACCGTAGACAAGTCTCTCAATCAGTTGCTTTGCACAAGCATATGACCACCTCTGCTTCTCAATAGAACCAAATATGCAAGGGGATACATCTTCTTTGAGTACATAAAATTCAGGATCCTGTAGAAAACGAGCATCATTTGTGAGAATTGAACAAATAACAGATACAAAAGACAAAAGCAGTAAAAAAAAAAACCAGATACTAACTAACTTTTAACTTAACATAAGAAAGCTAAGCAAAAAGAAATATACAAAGACTCTCAGGAAGTAGTAGATGGGGGATTACAGCCATACTCACGTAATTGCAATAAAAACTACATTTTCTCGAACATCACTAAAGTAGATAGTGATAGGCTATGAACAAGTTTACTTTAAATTCACTATCTCAGAAAACGATGTCTTAACAACAACATAATATAAAAATTCTTGTACCAATATGCAAAAAAAAGTGTGCCAATGTCCAAAAATAAACACAGAAAGTGATGCCAAAGACAATGACATGATCATCAGAGTGGGGTAGGAGAAAAAGGCTGACCTGACGAAGAGGATGATCCTTGGGAAGAAAGCTTCCTATAGTTTTTCCATAAACTTCACAAGTGGAAAAGTGAATCAGACGCTTGTTGTTCTCTGAGCAGTACTTAACCTACATGCTCAAAACCAATGGATCACTCAAATAATGTCACAAACTAATATTCCTCAAACTTACAAAAATTGCTCCATTAAACCCCAAAAAGAAGACAAACGAACGAAAGAATTAAAAACATACCACCGGGAGAGCATCGATGAAATTGCTGTAGATAGTGTCAAGAGGACGCGTATTGTAATCAGCTGGAGTACAGATCGCAGCCAGATTAATCGTCTGCGAAGCAAAACAACAGAGAGATTCACAATTCAAAACTCAATTTCACATAAGAGATCAGATCTGAGTCTGTAATCATCAAAATCAGCAAACTCAATTTCTAACTATACCGCATAACTTTGCTAAAGAAGAGCATCACATTCACATGCACATACATTAAAACTGACAATACAAGAAGAAGAAGAAGTAACAATACCAGATCTGCCATCTTAATGAGTCCTTCAAGTCTAGAATCATGCTTAATGTTAATACGATGAAACTGGATCCGGCCAGCCCATTGAACGGTATCAGGCTCAAGCAAGTGCTTGATCTTATCATTATAAACATCAAGCGCAAGCACGTTGTGAGGAGTCTCCGTCATAAGCTTCTCACAGAGATGAGAACCGATGAATCCTCCAGCGCCGATCATGCATATCGTTATCGCCTTAATCGGCTTACCGTCCAGATCCAATCTCCCTGCTCCGTTCGCCATAACTTTTTTTTTTCTTTGTGTCGGTGAAGACAAAAAAAAAAAAAAAAACGCGTGATCTCTCTCTCTCTCTCGGTCACGATACAGAGATAACAATGGGTGGAAGAGAGATTTGTGGTAGGGATGGGAGAAAAAAAGAAAGAAACGAGAGATTGATATTTAAAGGGACATGTGGGAGAGTGAGTGACAGAGTAATACCTTCCCCTACTCTCACCGACTGTACATTAGAGATTAGACCTATACTCGCCCCTCCACGTGAAGTTAATGTTTTCGTTATGTGTCATATTCTTTCTTCCACTCTCAATTATTATGAATCTGTATTGTTCACGTGACTATCAAATTTTAAAACTTATAGCTAAATTAATTATTGACTTGTGAATGTGGAACTTTGGTTACATCATTTTTGAGAAGAGTATGTGTTTGTTGCATCACACCGACACGTAATATTGTACCCCCGGACAAGTGTTTTTCATATTCGTCGTCTTGTTTAAGTTTAATTGGTGCTTATCCGTCGGTGGCCAAAAGCAAAGGGAAACAAGAGAGAGAAGTGGTGGGTGGTGTGGTGGTAGTAAGTAAGAATTAAATTAGTGATACACATCTGTGATAAAGTTACAGTAATATAAGACTTACAAAAAGTCCAACCACAGTGGATTGATGTGAATGCTAGTAGAAGCTACAAGAAGCGAGAGCAAAAAGATGGACAAGTAATGTTACTACTACTTGTAACAGGTGGTGATAACTTCTTCTTTTTATACTCTCCGAACCGTTCTCTCTCCACTGTCCAGTGTTTATAACGTCTTTGCTTCGTCCTCCTCTTGACGCTGAAACGTTTACCTCCAGAGAACCTGTAATGCCAATTTTCATTATCTGCAATCTGCATCGTAACTCCAATGTACGTTGATTGCTTTGCCGTAATATTAGAAAACACACTCACAGTCGTATTCTGACCATCCAATCCTTTGGTGAACTAGATCGTAGACCACCACTTTGTCCTTAAGAACCAAATCTGCAAACAAATCCACCATTGAGAAACTAGTTGCACTGTTTCAATTTCACTTTGATACAAATAAATAACTCGAGTCGTTACCGCCAAGAATTGTTATACGGCGATGCGACATTCTCTGGAAACCAATGCACCATATTGAACTTCCTGACTGATGATAGCAAAACAAAACACATCAAATTTTTTCTTGGCACTAATAGATAATGTTTTAGCCTAGGGTTGAGACTGAATACAAGAGAACTATCTATAGACCAAGTTTTTCTTGGCACTAATGTTTAGCAAGTGCTTGATCATATCATTGTAGACATCCGTATAAACTTAGCCCTCACTAACCTCTCTCTCAAAAACTCCTAACATCTCTAATTTGCTAGATTTAGTCTTAGGCTCTATACAGTAGACTTACACTAAGAGTTGAGCAGCTAAAAATTTTGAAAGCTTATATTGACACACTAGAAGACAGCATATGAAGTAGTGTAAGTGCATGAATATGCTTACACTAGAAAAAATCTGAAGATACCCACGCGGTCTTAAGACCATTGATGCACCACCAGCAAAGCTCAAACTAACTTCGGGAAAGACATCAACGTCACTGTATAACAGATTCAAATCTTTTTTAGCACTTAAGCATGAGAGATAACAGCTTTTTATATATACATACATTCACATGAGAGGAACTTTACCCAGCTGTGATATCAAAGCACTGGTAACTCTCATAGGTAATGGGACGCCCGTATTGCGAAACAGCATTTGCAATCTGCAGGTTGAACGGTTTATAAATCTTCTTTCTTGTAAGGTACAATAACATATATCATTGTAATCTCATCTTTTAAAATATAACAATTGAGGACAGATACTTCAACAGTGGCAAAAACTAGACAGAATATGGCTAATAACGGTTTGATGATTGGAAAACCTGAAGGTGAACTGATGAAGAAAAAAACACTCACAGCTTGGATAAATGGACTATAAGCTTCGTCGGGAAGATAAGCAAGAGTCGTCCCTGTATCAATTATCGTCCCATCACCAGTGGCTATTGTGAATACAGATGGATCAATCGGTAAGACCTGACCGTTCACAGCAATGCTCTGCAGGTTCACATTATAATGTGGCCTGAAATTTGTTTGCAGTATATATTATCTGAATCAAGACGTGGGTTTATATATTTTAGTTTTCCTATCCCAAGATAAACAAGCTACATTTTCTTTCCATAGGGGCAGATACGAAATGTCTATTACTCTTGAGTCATAGTGATGTTAAGTACCCACAAGGTTTATAAGGTGCTTTTATTTACGTAAGATGATACAAGTTGAAGTGTATAATAGAAAGATTAAGAACTCACTGTGATGGAACAAGGGGGGTATAGACAGTATCTGGCCTCTTAATTTGACCTAAAACCATTATACCTCCACCGCTTTTATCTCCCTTGAGACAGTGAGAGAACACTCGTGGTGCAAGTCCTTGCACAGCAAGCTGTGAAATTACAGATAAGCTCCCTTGTCCTAACCCAAAGATGCCATCTACTGCTCTCCTCGGCCTCTGTAAATCTCCAGTTTGTAAATTGCTACACCTGTTAGCCAATATTGAAGACAAGCATCACATATTTTGAAAGTTGAACAAGTACAGAAAATATGATTTGGAAGTTAGATCATATTAAAGACCAAGTACCAAGTGTGGTTATCATACATGATACATGCAATCATCACTTAAGTTTTCAGAGAAAGCAATGCACCATATTCTCTAAGGAAATCAACATTATTGTAAGGAGATTTAAAATGCACACAGTTCTTTTGCTGCTAGTTTACCCGAAGACAAAGGGAGCCGAGGAATTTATAGCCAATGTACTGGTGATAACAGTATCAAAGGACATGAAATCTGAGATGTAGTAACCAGAAGTGCCACTTCCATCACCATACTTGAACGAATAGGAACAAAGATTGTTGGGAGCACAGCCCGATTCTGTCTGGAAATTTGAGTAACATCTCCTGTCTGAACATGAAACTAACGAAGCTGAGGATGAAATTCCAGGATCGAAGAAACTTAGCTCAATCTGGAAAAAACCACAAAAGAGAGGCAAAACAAAATAATCAGAAAGATTAAGACAAGGGCATGGGTTAGAATGCTAGAAAGGAAAGTTAGAAAGATTTAATACTTGTAGTTCACTGGTCTTGGGGCAGCCGTTGCAGGAAGTGCAGCTAACCCATAAAACATCACTTCCAGTGTCAATTTGAACATTAAATTCTCTTGGGGGTGTCCCAAGTTTAACCTTTGTATAGTAAAGCCTGTCATGAAAGGGAAATATGACAACTAAGATTCTAAAATAGGAATGGACAAGAGTAAAAAAAAAAAGACAGAGTCAAAAGTTATTTCTATTCCAAATTGAACACATATCCTAGAATGTTGCTAGATTCATATACTTATAATTCCATTTGATTAAACCAAGTTTGATGAAGAATGTGCATAAATCTTGAAACAGAATCGAATCTCGTTACTCCAGCCTACCCGGTTTCGAAAAAAGTGATTTTTATCTTTGGAAACCAAAATCGAAAATTGAAATCGAAAAAGTGTGTAACAATAGTAGTACCCAACGAGAAACGGATCGGAGGCTCCATCAACCGGAAAATTAACAACGCCGCCGACGGGAGACTGCAATAACCTTCCATGGCGAGCTGAATCAAAAGCCCTGAGCTCAGTCAGACCAAGTTCGTGGTTCGGTGGTATCAATCTCTCCAGCTTCAGAACCGCGTCGGAGCCGTGTACTACCATGGTTGCGGCAGCTTGTAAAAGTACCGTAGCGATGATGATTACTCCAGCAGGAGTATCCACCGCCATTGCTCGAGTTCGAAACTTTCTCTTCCTGAAGAGAGAGAGAGAAAGCCGCCAATTGAAACGTTCTGATATATTCTGATGACAGTTCTAAAGTTTTTCACATTTAGGTGATTAAAATTTAATTAAAACATGGAATGAAGCTTTCCATAAATTATCCTTTTGGCGTGTTTTACAATTTGGCATTTTTGGTAATTATGATTTTTCAAGTTCAATTTCTAATAAATGGTTATTGGATATAAAAAAATGGTGACTATTAATTATTACAGTTACAAGATTGACTGATGTAATTAATGTGTCAATGCTCAACCTACATATGACGCATCTAAGTACGGATGTAGTAAGTAACTTTTATTTTCCGTTGACCGACCATTGACTTCACCACCTCACTCCGAAGTCTACGACAACGGCTTTGTTTCTAAGCAAATTAAGTGAACTTTTCTACGAAGAACTAGATGTTTGGTTTTGTTTTGTTTCCAATTAACTCCGGTTACAAAAGAAACAAAATTTAGGTCATTGAATTCTCATATGAGGACAATGTGCAAGTATAAAAAAATGGAAACAAGTGAAGAGTGAGTAAAAACGAAAGATGGGAGATAGTTTATTGTCTTCTGTGTGCCTTTCTGAAAGTTAATTCTTCGACATCCTTCATACGAGTAAAGGAGGAGCACTAGTCTTTTGAGATGGTCTCCGGTTTAAGCAGCAATCTAGACATGTGACAGAAACAAAAAAGACCCTTGGATGTTATATTTTCATACGCGAAACTATATCAGGAAGGTGCTTCATAGAAACTTTTGTAACTCTCCACTATGAAACATACCAGGCAAAGCTGTAATATTTTATACACTAAACATTTTCCTGCTCATGCTGTAGAATTTCTGATAATTGTAGGCGTAAAAGGGAATTGGAAGTCCTATGATTTAAATGGTTTAAGAGAGAAAGCAGTTTGGTTACCTCTCATTGATCTTTCAAGAGAAGTGAGGTGCAAGAGAGAAGTTGAGACACTTCCTCTGGAGTTGCCGTTCCAAAACCTTGCCATCTTATTCTCCCGGATTTGTCTAGTAGGAGAATATACCTGAGACATAAACAAACATGTGCAACAGAGATATCAGTAAGGTTACATAAATCCTATGCATTCTTAACTTGATAAGGTGGAGGGAGATTTACTGTACCCAGTGAGAAGGTTCAAAACTTTGATTTGTTTACGGAAGTGATAATGGTCCCCGAATGCGTAAACAGCCTGCCTCTGGAGGACACTGTTCTCGCTGTTGTTAGGTTTTTGCAAGACCCGGAGAAGTAGTTTTTTTATGGGGGGAAAGCCCAGGAGCCATTTGTCTATAAATGATACCTATAAATACAAGGCAACAAGTTTTCTTGAAGAATTAGAGAAGAAAATGGCAGCCAGAAAAAAGCTGATCTACATGTGACAAAACAATTCAGGATCAGTACCTCAAACAACTGAAGATCTTCCCTGTTGCCAAACGATTCAAGAAATGGTTTGCTCCATGAGCTGATCATTTCCTGTCAGATAAAGCAACGAAATCCCAGGAGCAACAATAAGACAAGTTGTATATATAAGGTCATACTTATCAACAAGTGCTTCACCACTTAAAAGAACACTGTATCATGCAACCATCGCTTACTACTTTTCAAAAAGTTAACCAAACAATTTTATTTAGTTCCTTTGGAGTATTTAACGAAAACAAGGTGGAACTTTCTGTACCTGAGAGCTTGCTCTGAAAGACAAGCACACCAATGAAACTTTTGGAACAGCTGAATCCTCTGTGTTAACCTCATTGCTGTTGGGAGTAACAGGTAACGTCAGGCTTTCTCCATTAGAGAAAGTCACTGCTAATGCTGGAAATTTCATGGCTGAAACAGCAGGAATTAGAGTCTTATCTGCAGCTGCTATCTGCAAAAAAAAACACCAGTTGACAGTTGAGGAACTTCATAAAGCCAATATAAAGGTCCTTACAATTGAAACACAGAATCTGGGATATTTGATAGTGGCTCCTAAGTGCTATATAAAAGTACCAATAAAAGAGAACAGATTGAAAGAAGTAGCATCATTATTTTATACCTTACCGCCATGATCCTTGAATTCTTTCATATCAGCAAAGTATCCCCGATTCATCTCATCATTACTGCCCTAAACCACATCATACTCCACTAATTAACTTCTCATTGAGACAATATATATCTCCACAAGTGCTAGACTTCAATCGAATCTAATCGAATTGAATCTAAATTAAGGGGAAGCTTACAGTCTAGCGCGTTCATCCTCAATTGCTTTCTTGTTCCCAAACTGCCCAAATCCAAAAAAACACAGCATCGACAGATATTAGTCAGACACAGTTACTTCCGATAAAGCGAAATTGAAAAATTCCTGAGTAATGAATGGTACCTTGTAAAAATCGAGGAAAGATCGGGTGGTTGATTGAAGAGATGGCATTTGCGAAGGGAGAGAGTCATAGCGAGTGGAGATGAAGACTCCTTGATGCTGGTTTCGATAAAAGAGAGCAGACACTGATCTATGCTTCAGAACTCGATTCAAAGTCGTCGCCATTTTTTTTTTACAAGAGCTTAAACCCTATTTGGTTCGTTGTTAAAGCAGCAGCTACAAGAAGAAACTGGGTTGTGGAAAAAAAGTCTTGCTTGTTTCAGGCAAACCGAACCAACACGCTTGAAATTGAAAACCAGCCTTTTAATCTTAAACCAAATAATTTTGTGGATAAGCCGATCGAACCGTGATTTTGATCCGGTTTAAATCAAAGTGTTTCTAAGATTCAAATGTTCATATTTGATATATATATATATATATATATAAAATAAAATAAAATAAAATGTTCATATATTCCATATCCGAATTGATTATTGTGTGATTTTCCAGATATTTATTTTCTCGGAAAAAATTTAATTTAAAACATTATAAGGAATTGTATTCAACTTAACATTTTGGCTGATTTGTGTAAAATTTACAATTTTTTTTTAATTTAATTATGGATTTTAAAAAATCTATTAAAATCCAATGTTATTCAATCATAAATTTTAAAAAGTCTTTTTTTTTTAACAAATAAAAAAAGTCTATTAAAATCCACTGTTATTGAAATGGATATTTAAAAATTTAAAATTTATTGTTATTTAAAAGAATTTGTGGATTTGGATTTAAATGACTTTTAGAGAATATTGAGGATTTAAAAAGATTTGTTTAGTTAAAGAATACAGAAATCCAAATCTCATTATTTTAGAGGATTTGAAAGAATTTTACCATAAGTCATATCAACTTCCCTAAAATCTATCAAAATTCCAAATTTCCTAAATCACCTGAAATTCTCCAAAATCATGGTTTCAATACATCCCTCTAAAATTATACGAATATGTATAATGAGATTTTAAACTTTATTAGTAATATCAATAACAATCTCACTTTCTTAAAAAAAAAAAAAAAAAATACTAACAATCTCGCTTTGCAAGTTTGTATGTTTTATTACACATCCGCAAATAACTTATACGTACTGGCATCCATAATAATCTGTCTAACCGCCGCGACCATAGCAATCACCCCTAGAATAGAAAAAACCACGGCGATCAAAGTGTTGATCCAAAATATGAAACTCTTTTTAGATGGCTTGAACGTGAAGTTGAAGAACACTACTGGTAGCACAAAGTCTAGAGGTATAAAACCGAAAGCACCTAATAAGGAGTTCACATCTCCAAAAAACGGAAGCATTGCCGCCACTATTGTAGCCACCGCAACGAAGAGGGAACGTGCAGCTAGTCGAGGGATGACATTGCGCATAGAGAATTCTTTCTTTGTTGGATCACTGATTACACTTTCTAATATATCGTTTATAGGCTGTAGGTATACCTGCATAAATTATATATAACTCAAAATTAGTAACATTACATGTGACAAACAAATATATGTAGAATTATTATGTATACTTTATATTGTTGTGTAGTATATATTTACCACAGCAACAGCCGAAAGTTGAAGAACGGTGAAGAGATTGATGAGAAAAATAAACCAAGTAGGAACCAAGTAATGGTTTGTCTCGGGATTAAAGAAATTAGTGAAGATAAGTCCATTGGCTTTATTACCAAACGCCCAATATCCTGTAATGGCTACAGTGAAGAACGTCATTATCACTATTATGTAACACATACACAATCCTTTCATCATTTTCTGTTTTACTGGCGCTGCTATTGTTGCCTGTATTGCAAAAAAAGACAAGAAGATTTCGTACATCATAATACTACTCTATATATATGTTTTCGACAAACAAAAGTGATGGTGTTCTACTTTAGAAAGAAACCAAGAAAATGAAAAAATGATACCTGAATTTCGGGTATAATGCCATTGCCGTATGTAGTGGCAATAATGGCTATGGCATTAAAGATTCCAAACACTTTAGTTTCTTGGTCACCAACTATTGTATAATCCTTCTCTGGTGCATCTGATGTTTTCCCTGATATTTTTAAAAAAAATATTGGATTAGTCATCTTATTAAATTAGCTTTATAAGATTTAAGAGTAAGGGGTTTTAGTAAAGAAGGGTACCAATATAGATGGAGGCAGCAGAGGCGGAAGCACTATAGAGAAGGCATAAGAGGAGAGAGATCAAGTTGATGTGTCGAAGAGAGTGAAAGGATGGGATTTGTGCCAAAACCAAAAGCAAAGCTCCGAAAATAATCACAAACTCAAAGAGTTTCATTCCCCCATTCGGCTGCATTACCAAATACATTGCCTTGAGGCATTGGCCTCCAAGAAGCGCGTTGGCAATAACCACACCATAGCACACAGCCATTTGTATCGGTCCCACGTAGTACCTCCCCCATTTCGGACCTTTATTCAAACACACCCCAAGAGTTGTTTTAAGAGGAAACCAAACTGATCTAAAACTAATTAAGCAAAAGTTTTAGTCACGAGATAGAGTATAATCACGTACATGCATGATTAAAATTCTATAAATGATAAATCCCTCAAACCCAAATTATTGGTGGTACACTAGTGAAAACTGACCAAATCGATGCATAACCTAAATTTCGTGTATATGTGGATCCACTTTAGATTCTGAACCTTTTAACAAAATCTTACTCTATAAAGCGGATCGGATCTATCCAACCTTACTCACATAGGATTACCTTTTTCATCGGAATCCAATATATTTTAAAGTTGAAATTTGATTTGGAAAGAAATCGCAACTTCAGCATTAGTGAAATTAACAAGACAAAAGAAAAAAGACAGATAGCAAACAAACGTAATAAAGTCGTAGACAAGTTGATCTAAAAGACTTGATATGAGCACGTGGACGAGAAAGAAAAATAATCATTGCTATGAGTGGAATGGTCAACTTTTTGATCCGACTCCCGATATTTTGGTATGAATCATCATTCCATAACTAATACAGAAAAAGAAACTGTAAACTGTTACGGAATAGTGCAAAACTATAAGAAAGAACTGTACATAAAAGCGGTACAAAAAAAATTGAGAGTAAAGTTTTTAACAGAATTTTTGGTAAAATTTTTGTGATTGGTAAAATTCAAAGCTGTACAAACTTGTAATACTTTGTGTGTGTTCACCAATCAATACCATCATAAAGCAGTAATATGAGAAAATTCATATAAGTAGTTTTCTTATATCTTAAAATCAAAATTTACACTAAGCAAAACAAAAGAGAAACTTATTTTGTAAAAAAGGATATATCTTATACAAAGAAACAATTATAGTATCACAATTCACAACACGCCAAAAAAAAAATCGAGACCAAAACAACCTTATTCTGATTGCGTTTTAAAACTCAATTCATATTCGGTAATCTGTATCAATCGTAAAACATTAATTAAAGCATATGTATTCAAATTTGCGTTTCCACAATAAAATGTATTGTGTTGATGAAATATTGAAATATCATGTTGAAGTTCATAAAGACACGTAAGTAACTACATGTCAAAAGTTTAAATCAAATTTAGAAAGATAAACATGACGCGCGGAAAGGTCAAAAAGAGAATTACCGAGGATGTGGTGGGCCATGTCACGGAACCGGAGGTAACGATGGCCGTGGGAAGCATGGTGTTGGAGGGTTAGCGAAAGAAGTGTGTATGAGTAGAAAGTCACGGCTGCTCCTCCCACCAGACATGATATCCCGGCGATCCATCCTAAGAACTTGAAAGCGTACGGAAGACTTAGTAGCGGCGGCGCCACTATCGACGTCGTCAAGTGGAATCCGCAGTGCCACCATGTCCCTAGTTAGTTTCCATCATCAAATAACATCCACGTCATTTTTCTTGCGTTGTTGTGTTATATGATATGATCTGTATAACGTGGATCTATTATAGATTAATTTGCATAACATATGGATACGTACCTTTGGATTTGAGGACGAAGAGAGAACCGGCATCAACTTCTTCTTCCGCTCTTTTTTCTCTATCTCCTGATCTCTCTTCTTCTCCACCCATCTCTCTATCTCCCTCTTTATTAGCTTCTCCCTCTCTCCACTTTGGTTATATGCTTACCTACTCAATTTATAAGGCCAACAAACAGTTTCTCATATCATTTCATATATATAATAATGTCCAAAAAACAGTCTCTATCATATCATTTTAAAACCACAAGAGTACTACCACTGGTAGTCTACCAGTCTATTATTACAATAAACGTTAAGGGGGATATTCAAAGACGACAAAACATTTTTAGAGGTATAAATTTAACATTTCACCCAAGAAAAAGAAAAAAAAGGACGACAAAACAAGCCAGCCAAGATATTCTACGTTGAGATCATTTTGACATCCAACGTTTTTGGTTAAGTCTTTTTTTTTTTGTCAACTGATGTTGTATATATTATAAAGATACATGGTTAAGTCATAATAAGTTAATAATAAGCAATAAAATAAAGTGGGAGTTATTGGTTTGAGATTTGATTAAAGTTTTAAAGATGTTAAATTGTTATGTAGAACCTATTATTATTAGATCAAGATTTTGTTAAACTCTGTTAAAGTTTAGTGTTATTAGTTTATGATTTGTAAAAAATTATTTAAAATTTTAACAAATTTAGGTTATTGGATTCAGATTTTTATAAAATTATTAAAAGTTTTGTGTTATTCAATTAAAACAAAAAAAATCTAGGATTGTTAATGATTTTAATTATTATGTTATTGGTTCATAATTTTAAACATTTTCTTTACAAAATAAAGTCATGAAAAGTATTACAAAAATACAGGAATTGTTTGGACCACTTTACAAAATTTAGAAAACTAATCAACAAAACTCTCTATCAATCTTTAACAATATTTCACTTATTTAGTTTTAATGATTTTGTTGAACTCTTTAAAAATCTTTATAAATTAGAATTCAATACCACCCCTAAAAATTAAGCGCATCAATGAGGTTAACTTTTCAATATACATAATATTATAGAGATCCATAATTAATAGAATTAATTAAAAGTTATGTCAGGTTAAGGCAAACGCGTCTGTAGTCCAACGGTTAGGATAATTGCCTTCCAAGCAATAGACCCGGGTTCGACTCCCGGCAGACGCATTTCTTTATTTTTATTTTTTCCGAAGAACTGATTGGAAAATTTGAAAGAACTTAAGAAATAATGATAAGTTGCTGGCTCCCTACCAATAAAAAAAAATGATAAGTTGCTGGCTGTGTAGGGTTCGAACCCACGCGCACTTATGTGCAGAATAAGTCTTCCGATCCCCCTTAACATTTTTCTCCAATTCAAAGAATCGAGTATCTGATTTATCTAAAGAAATATGTTTCTGAAAACTAATTTGGAAATACGATGTAAACATACTTTCTAAATCTTGATGGATTCGATAAATCTTGAAGGACAAGACGAAGTTATGACAATATCAACAATACCGACAAAAATGATGGATTATCCCCAAACCCTTATTACGTTCACCAACTCCTCACCTTCCCCTAACCCCACATTTCATCATACATCATCATCAACGTCATGTCACCAAGACACCCACCATAATCATCCTCTTAATCGGTATTGCTTTCTTCCTCAACCAATCTTGTACAACATATATAATTACTAAATATGTGTGTCAGTCTTGTTGGACTATGGGCTTGCCTTCAAAGTACGTAAATCGAGTAAACTACACAAATGTTTCGTGACACTACGGATTTATGGCAAGGAGACTAAGAAAAATTTCTGATGTCTAGTTTAAATTTTTTAACTAGCGATTTTTTTGTTTCTATAGAAATGTGACATATGTATCAAAAGCTAAAATGATCCTATGTTATCAAAACTTCCAAATCAATGTGGAATGTTCTATCAGGCCTTTTTCTTATTGTTAAATCAGTCAAATGAACTTATACAGAGTGCTACCGTATGAAAATGTAAAAGCTAACTTTATAATTCACAACACGGATCAACAAGTATAAACTTCGTTTTCTTGTAAAAAAATTTACATTTTCACTTTGTATGGTATATGGTTATGATGATGATGATGGTGACCAAGGAGTCATATCCATGGGATAACTTCCCAGCACACGCAAGAACGATGTAAACTCCTGAACCTCGGCTAACGCATTCTGAGCACGCGTCTCCGCCATGGAAGCCTCAAAGTCGACGTAAAACATGTACTCGAAATGCTTCGCCGTTCCTACGTTAGCATCATCGACAAGCCTTATCGGACGGTTATGATTCGGCCTCGATTCGATCTTCGTCAAACTGATGTCTCTAAAGGCAAAAGCCGAGAGTACCTTGTAGAGCACGCTAGTGCCTTTATCGTGAGCGAAGACGATGCTAGTTTTAAACGGACGATCCGTTCTAGGTATGATTGGCTCACGCGCCAACATCACGAAGCGCGTCACGTTACTCGCGTCGTCTTGGATCCCGTCTTCTAAAATCTCCAAACCGTAAATCTCAGCGGCGCGTGCGCTCGCGATCGCGGCTGTGTCGCGGAGATTGTTAGCGGCGATGAACTCAGCGGCTCCTGCGGTATCGTCGACGGCTTCACGTGCGACGTTGAGTCCCAGCTTCGTAAGCGTGCGCTCGCACTGAGCGAGTCCTTGAGGGTGTGAGATCACGCGCGTGAGAAACTCCTTGCGAACACCGGGAAGAGCTAAAAGACAGTGGTGAACAGGGAGCTGAACTTCGCCGACGATGTGAAGACGATGACGGAGGAGAAGATCGTAATTACGGTGAATCGAACCGCCGAGAGAGTTCTCAACGGGTAAAACAGCGCGATCTGAGATCCAAAGCTCCACCGCTTGAAACGCTACCTCAAATTGATCGCAAGGTACTGTTTGGCAATCAGGATAAGCCTTACCAGCGGCTGCTTCAGAGTAAGCGCCGGGAACGCCTTGATACGCTACACGTAGATTAGATCCGTGCTTGGGAGCCGGTGAGAGATCCGACATGCTGAGAGGCTTCTGACGATGCTGCTGGAGGACCAAAGGATTGATATCAGATTTCTCAATCGGAACTAGATTCATTCGTGCAGGCACGTGATCAACTCCGCTGGAAACTGGAGGAACCGGTAAAGATTCAGATTGTTCTTGAGAAACGACTTTGCTTGTTAGAATAGCGCAAGTGCTCTGCCATTCAGAACGACCAGATCGCGCCATTCGTGCAGTCGCAGGCGCCGGCTGAGTAGCCCCTAACATCGGCTTCTTGAGATTGTTGGTAGAAGGAGACGATACAGCTTTTAACTTCTAAGTAATGGCGTCTACGATATTGGAACAAAGTGGAGGGTACAGTAGTTCGTTTTTGTGGCCAATTCTCTACCTACCACACAACCCACCTGACAAGTAAGTCACCGTTGAGTGGACGATACCGGTAGTTGACCGAAATCAATCAAACCGACCCGATCCGGAGCTTACATATATACCCACTGGATGTGCTCAAGCATTTCGTGTCCTGAAACAATTGTTTGATAATTGCTTTACTGATGTGCGTAAAATATGAGAATATATATACTGATTCCATTTTGCAACGCTTGTCTTGGTGGCTCTGCAGGTATGATTATGTCACATCTTGATCTTGCTTTTCCTTATTTATACCCTCTCATCAAGATATCTCTTTTTCAACATTTAGTATAACTACACTGGTATCCAAGCTACCGATGATGAAAGTTCACCTGACGAAGTGGCTATTGAACAAAAATGGAGTGTTGCCACACGACATTTACCCGAGTATATTAAGGTGTACAGACAGAACCCTCACTCAAATCAAAGCAGAGTGATTCAAACATGTGGCAACAGTTAGACTATTTTCTTGGACACTGATGCATTTCATCTATCTTGGCAGAGTGATTTCACTATAATCGTTGCCGAGTTTATATTTCATCCCTGGAAATTTGCATTAGAGAAAAAGGTTATTGATTGAATCCTACTTCACAGAGAGGCTTCTTAAGAAGGTTATTGATATCATGTCACACATGTAGGACATAAACGTTTCAGATGCATCTCGGTTTTCTGGTCAAACTCCCAAAGGAGATTACACGTTAGAATTTATACAGGTTATCTCTGCTGTTCTGGCTCTTGACCAGAATGTCCAGCACGATGTTCTGGTAAGTACTCTACCTATTCCTTTTCAATTTTACCTGATACTGTTTCAATTTGATAAACATATGGAGTATTCACAAGTCCTCTGAATAGATTAATCTTGGAAATGAAAATTCTAATATAGAGTTTTTAATCTTTTAAATTAGAAAAACCTCTTTGTAAATGATTTCATTCACAATTCCAGTCTACACTCCGGAAATCTGATTCTTGAAACTATGCTTACCTAAAAAGTTGGATAGTTTCAGATGGATTACGTCAGTAAGATTGTAGGTCTAGAGAAAATGTATACAGTAAGACGTAATCCAACCTACAAGCAGTAAGACGGCTGAAAATGTATACACCAAGTTTTGATTATACTGTTTTTATTGTTGCAGCAACTGTGATGCCTAGTTGCCTACAGAGACCTAGATATATGCAGAGATCCAGATCTATTAACAGAGAAAGAATGGTCATGTGCGGATACACAATGTGGGAAGATATATGACAGAGAGCAGATGGAGAATAGTCTTCTCCAGATGGTGAGACAGAGAGAGAGAGAATGTAGCACATGCAGGATCTAGTGTGCATTAGGTTCAATCAGGTGAAAGCCGCTCATTTGACAGAGCAGTGTGAGTGTTCTGGTTCCTTTAGATGCAAAGAGAGCGGGTCAGAGGATGGAGATTTTCTTGGATATAGCAAAGCGCCAGAAGTTCAAAATGCTAGAAGAATGCACCTCTTGGATTTTACAATGCACCAGCTGCTGACTAAACAGATAAATACATCATTTATAGGTTAATTGATTTGTGTATAATTTCTACACCTAACTCACTAACTGACTCAAAACAAATGTCTTTTCATGATGAAGTTGTGGTGATAGCATTTTTCAGTGACATAACTAGCGCTCTTGGATCAGGGCCATCAGGCCATTTAATTCATGAGTGAAAGGGGAACTAACTTTACATAATAACTTTGCTGAAAGGTGGAGTAAGAAAATACAAAAGTATACACAATAAGAGACTGTCCCGTGAGCCATAAAATGCAAGATTGCAAGTTAGTAGAAATCAGCGCACAAGCCTTGAAGTTGAACCATGGTCCTTTTGTTTTGCATGTGAACGTGTGTAAGCTAGGTGTCATTTTACCTGATTGTGTAGTAAATACGATCATTTTGTTGTTGATAGAATCATAGAATATGATATTAGAGGCAAAAAAAAAATTATGAATATACGCAATGGTGTATAGTGGATTCTGACTTTTAGCATCAGAAATAATTTACACAATTAGAAAACTAAAATTCAATGATATGCCTCAAACGAATTGTTCTCCTCCTAGTGCATAAATACATAACCGGGAACTCGAGATCTTCCCTGAAACTAATAATGCCAAGCAATTTGATCAATGCCATCTTCAACCATCCTCTCCAAACTCTTTTGTGAAATTCACATGGACCTCAAGGTCAGACTTGCTCACTGTCGGTCGCTGCCTTGCTAGTACCTTATCAAAATCCGTTCTCGCGATAGGCGGTGGAATAATCTGTTGTGTTTCGAATCAAAACAAATGAACAACCATCATCACCAAAACAACTTCAACGATTGAAATTTCCTCAAGACCGAATGCATATAGAAATATATTCTCATGCTAATATATTATGACTTTGACAGCAAATTCAGACTTTTGATGCCTACCTTTTCAGCAAGCCCTTTTGCTGCTAAATCCTGCATTGTAGTCTGAATGGCACCAGGTTGTTTAGGCCCACATGGCCTCCACATACGATCAGGAGCCTTGAAAAAGAACATGGCGTCTTGGGTTTTTCGAACTGGTTCAAACAGAACATCCTTGACCTGCAGAGGAGTAGAAACCACTCAGAACAAAAGACTGTTTATTTATCTAGATAGAAATCATAACTCAGGAAAAAGCCACCTACACAAACAGCCACATCTGAACCAGAGAATCCCTTTGTCTTGCGAGCTAAATATTCAAAATCAGCTTCTTTCAAATTATGAGGAGTATCTCCCAAATGCACCTGATTCATACACGAATATCATTAGGTTTTGGGTCTCCTGAATTTACTATGAGAAACGTTTAAGTCAATTCAGTACTTTGAACATGTGCTGACGAGCCTTCACATCAGGTAGAGGGATATAGATACGCTTATCAAAACGTCGCCTAATAGCCTGCAATGAACATGGTATTTAGTATTATTCTAAAGCAGGAAACTAATTCAAAAAAACCAATCCACTCTTATGAGTTTCACCTGATCAAGAGCATACGGTGTATTTGTTGCTGCTAGCACAAGGACTTTATCATCATTGTGTCCGACACCCTAAAATAAAAGAGAAATAGGGAGAGAGAAAAAGTCATGTTTCTGCTAATAATTCAATTCCCAGAAGGTTTCTTTCTAATAAACATTTCACCTGCATCTGCACAAGAAGCTCTGTTTTGATACGTCTTGAAGCTTCACTTTCATTGCCTTCTCCACGTTGACCACACAAAGAATCTATCTCATCAACAAAAATGATCGACGGAGCACTCTCACGAGCCATCTCAAAAAGGTTCGATACTAGCTTTTCACTTTCACCCATCCACTTCGAGACCAAGTCCGATGAAGACACACTAATGGTTTGGGAGACAAAAAGTTAAATCAAAAGCTGCAATATGTTCCCAATTATAAACACAGCAAACTTGATCAGAGTAAAAGCCTTCCAGGTAAAGGTATATGGCTAGAAACTGAGGCATATTTAAACCCAAAGATCTGCAACTATAGGCTACCTATTCCAGCAGGCTGCATATGCTTGTGACTGAACCAAGTGAATCATATATGGAAACCTTGGCAAGTCTTACAAAAACAAGAGCTATAATCGAAACATAACGTTACCTGAAAAACGTAGAGTCAGCTTCAGTAGCAACAGCCTTAGCCAAGTAAGATTTACCAGTTCCAGGAGGCCCATAGAGAAGAAAAGCTCGCCATGGCTGCCTCTTGCCTAATCATAACAAGTAAGATTGATCAATACAAGTAAATCAAATTACATGGAAGACTTAAAAATAGAAAGTAGAAACATTCACCGGTGAAGAACTGTGGGAACTTGACAGGCAAAATCACAGCTTCCTGCAACGCTTGTTTAGCACTCTCAAGCCCAGCAACATCACTCCACTTAACATTAGGCTTTTCTCTAACAATAGCAGAGTTTAACCCAGCTCGAAGCTTTGATTGCTCCGTGTCCTCTCCATCTCCATCTCCTCCGTCTTTTTTGGGCTTGCTCTTCGGCTTCGTGGCCACAGCTGCAGCAGCATCACCACCGTTGGATCCTGGACCCGATCCACCTTCGTCCAAAACGGAACGAAGCTCCTCCGCACGGCGGAGATACTCGTTGAATTTATGGGCGATAGCTTCTCGGATCTTAGGGTTCTTCTCATACTTGAGATGGGTCTTGAAGTACTCAAGGGCGTTCATGTATAAAGGGAAAGCTTTATTGTAGTTACCAACATTGTCCTCTTGAACAGCTTGCTTCACGTACTCGATCGCTTGTCCTTTGAAATTGCTATACATATCTTTTTAGGGTTTTACAAAAAAAATCAATTCCTTAAAATCTTAAAAGTTGAAGACTTTATCTCAAAAAAATCAGATAATTATATGAAAATCTAGAAGAATCGTGGATGAATCCATGATCATAAATTATTTCTCACAGGTCAAATAAGGAAAAGCAGATGATCATTCAAGTCGGTGTGACAGAGAAAAGAGGAAAATAGAGAGAGGTCTAAAATTGTGATAAAATTATAAATTTTGACGTTTGAAAATTATAAAACAACAGAATGTTTGTTGTGTATACAACCTCAAAAGCGTCAAGGCGTCTCACTCTCTTTTAGCGTAAGTGTTTTTTTTCCAAACCGTTTTGGTTAATGGCAAGAAAAGTACTTGCCGTTTTAATATAATGAGGTGGGCTTTACAGGGGCCTTAGCCTCGGACCGGTTTGCACGGCACCACGAGCCCAAAAAAAAGAAGGTTTAAAAGAGCTTCATTTAATGGACTTTAAATATATAGGTCGGGCGAAGGACGTATAATAATAAATAGTGTTATTTAATTGTGAAAGTCTCTTAATAAAGTGGAAAAGATCATGAGAGATTGCCACCTCTTTTCTTTTAGATATTCACATAATTTTAAAATATTATTTATTATTTTAATATTTATTTTATGTATGAAAGATTTTTGTGAGAAACTTACCACTACTTGATTCCCATGGATTGGAACAAATTTTGCACTGCTAACGGCATATAGTCTAGAGTAAAAAAATTTGCAACAGCCATTTAGGGTTTAAGAGATTTTGACAAAAATAGCAGACATAGATATATAGAAATGTATTTAAATAGTGGATATATTTAGAATTTTTGAAAAAAAATGCTTGAATGCCCAATAAACGAACTTGAGAAAACTAAAAATTTACCATTTTTTGTCATCTGAAATATACAAACAAACTAATTAAATAGAAATTTTTTCTCATACTCAAAGTTTTTTTAAGATAAAAACTTACTTTTAAAAACCAAAAAAATACCAGAAACTAGAAAGAATTTTGAATAGCAAAGGAAATGCGATTCGGAATAATTGTATCCACAACAAGATAAACAGTCACATCTCCATAATATTCATTGCTTCGAAGTAAATGATAAATATTATCTAATGGCGGAAAAGAAACTAGGTACTCCGGCAGATTCGACGTCCCAATATACAACCACTGGAAGTTTAGTAAAATAATTAAAATTATACATTTAAAGTTTAGTAAAATTATACATTTAAAGTTTACTAAACTTTTCCAAAAATTATACATTTAAATTTTAGTAAAATAATTAAAATTGAAGAATAAGGAGAAGGAGATGATTTTATTCAAGTCGGTGTGACAGAGAAAACAGGAAAATAATAAAAGGTCTAACTGTGATAAAATTGTAAAATTTTGATTGACGTATGAAAAAACAAAAAAAAACAACAGAGTGTTTCTGTGTACAACCCTAAAACGTCAAGGCGTCTGTCTCTCTTTTGACGGATGAGTGTTTTTTTTCCAAACCGTACTTGCCATTTTTATACAATTAGGTTGGGCTACAGGGCTTAGCCTCAGACCGGTTTGCACGTCACCACGAGCCCAATAAAGTTTTTAAAAGAGCTTCATTTTAATGGACTTTAAACATAGGTTGGCCGAAGGACGTAGACAAAAAACCTAATTGACAACACTCTCTCTACCTTACAATTGAAGTAGACAACAATTTTACAATAGAGAAAGTACAGAATGGTTTCCAAAAACAATCTCCTCCTCTTTGATTTATTATTTGTTACATCATTATTCCCCACTTTACACAATGAAGCTACCACTCTCTCCAACATGACTGCAACTTACATAAAAAAGAGGAAAGAAAGAAAGAGTAGTAAATTGAATGATTTGTTTAATGTTTAGTTGAATTGGATCTATCTATCTCTCTCTCCCCTTCTTCAGATCTCTCTCCTCCATTTAAGGCCTTCTTCCCTCATTATCATATCTCACACTTGCCTCCACCATTTAAAGCTACAATGTCAATGTCGTCTCTTTGACTTCAGTTTCACTCTTTCCTCTCTTCACCTTTTCTCTTCTGTAGCTTCCTCCCTCAAGTGTTTCTGATCATAGATTTCATATAAATTCTCGGCCTTTACTTATACCCGTTAATGGATCCGACTTTAAGATCCGACCCGTGCCGTCAATTTAATTAAGAAACTTCCCGACGTTTATTTTTACTTTAATCTCTCCGGGGAGCCGATGAAACGATCCGTTAGGCCTCTCTTTAGTGCTCTCCTCTTCGCTTTCTTCGCCGCCACACTCATTTGCAGAGTGGCGATTCGCCGTACCAGCTTCACCTTCGCCTCCGCGATCGCCGAGCTAGGCAACTCAGGACTCATGACGACTGAAGAGATTGTATTCAACGAGACATTACTCGAATTCGCCGCCATTGATCCCGGCGAACTCAAGTTCAAGCAAGAGGTCGATCTGATTTCTGATTACGACAACACCCGGAGAACCCACCGCCGCCATTTCAGCTCCATGTCAAGACCGAGCGAACAACAACAACATCGCCATGGAAGCAGCAGAGACATTGCTTCTAAATTTCCGGTAACGCTTCGTTCCCCTCAGGTTTATCGTTACTGGTCAGAGTTTAAGAGAAATTTACAACTTTGGTCTCGTAGAAGAAGAGCTTATGAACCTAACGTCATGTTAGATTTGATCAGATTAGTCAAGGATCCTATTGATTCACACAACGGTGTAAGTGGTATAAGATACTCATCTTGTGCAGTGGTTGGTAACAGTGGCACATTGCTGATTAGCCAATACGGTGATCTCATTGATAAACATGAGATTGTGATTCGGTTGAACAATGCTAAAACAGAGAGGTTTGAGCATAAGGTCGGATCGAAAACGAACATATCTTTCATAAATAGTAACATTTTGCATCAGTGTGGGAGAAGGCAGAGTTGTTACTGTCATCCTTATGGCGAAACAGTTCCCATTGTGATGTACATTTGCCAACCGATTCACGTTTTGGATTATACTGTTTGCAAACCATCGCATCGAGCTCCTCTGATCATCACTGATCCGAGATTCGATGTCTTGTGTGGTAGAATCGTTAAGTATTACTCGGTCAAGAAGTTCTTGGAAGAGAAGAAAGCGGAAGGGTTTGTTGGTTGGAGCAAAAACCATGAAGGATCGTTGTTTCATTACTCGTCAGGTATGCAAGCTGTGATGCTTGCGGTTGGAGTTTGTGAGAAAGTTAGTGTTTTTGGGTTTGGGAAGTTGAATTCGACTAAGCATCATTACCATACTAATCAGAAGGCAGAGTTAAAGCTTCATGATTATGAAGCAGAGTATAGATTGTATCGTGACCTGGAAAACAACCCTAGGGCTATCCCGTTCTTGCCTAAAGAGTTCAAGATCCCTTTGGTAAAAGTTTACCATTGAAAATATACATATATACCATCAAAGAGTTTTGTCAGAGTGTTGTGTTATTTGTTTGTTTCAAGCGAAGAAGCTTGTTGGCAAGAGTTTTGCACTGTCGTTTTGTCCCCAAGTCCCAAAGATTTTGCTTGAGATTGGGCGGTGGAGACTAACACTTTCCCAAAATGGTAAGGAGTGAGTGCTTTTTACAATTTTTTTTTTTAGATTTGTGGTGTCACACATTGAAATATATGGTAAATTTCGACGATTTACAAATCTATAAACTGTATAAATCAAAATCGTTCGGATGACGTGTCAAGTCTTACGAGATCAGATATAACATTCTTTTGTTGTTGTCATGTGAAATTTATAAGTTACAACAAACAAAACAAATAGCGTGAATCATTTGTAAACAACAACAAGATCGAGAGCACATGATGTGTAATGAAAAGAGATACAATAGAGGAAGCAAGAGTCTTTAATTGAGGATTACATCGTACAATAATGAAGTGAAGCACACCAATTTTCTCTTCTAATACAAATTACATTGTGAGAAACAGAAAATTCACGTGCTTCACAAAATTTTAACCGATAGGGTTCACCCTTATTAAATAAGGAAACCCTCATTAAGACTGAGATCATACTTAATTGCTACTAATCACCAAAATAACTAGGGGTTTACACGAGCCACAAAATGCTCCCCAACAAATACAACCCTCGTAAAAAGGAGAAGTTTTTGTTAGTGAGCATAATTAAACCTCCTTTCTTAAGGTTACTACCAAACCAAGAACCCTAATGATATCACATGCATTGTACGTAACACACCAATACTCAAACATTTAAAAAAGGAAGGAAGTATTAGACAAACACCGGGCTTATGTGGACTTATCGTAACCATATCCCAATAAAAATGATCTAAATTTTAAAATGTTGCTTCATTTTATTTGGTAAATTTCTATATATTTTTTAATATATATCGAGTCTAACAAAGAATTTCTCCCTTTTCAAGATAGAAATTCTTTGGTAGACTTGAAATGTGTTTGTGGTGGATAGCTTTGAAGCAACATTAGAAAATTCAGATCTTACCGGTCGCTCGATGATGATTCCACAGTCTCTCCGGTGTATCTAACATCACTCTCACTCTGTAGTGACACATTCTGTATCCTCCTCAAAACCATCAAAAGAAAGAGACGGGTGAGGAGCATGTCCACTGCCGAAGGACCTGATGTGGTCCTTGAGAGACCTCTTGTGCTTGAAGTCTGATCCACAAGTACAATACCAAAGCTTTCCGCAGTTTTTCTCGTGGGTCCTCCAGTCGCCTTTCACAGCCAAGGCTTTGCCACATTTGCCGCAAGAGAAGGGCTTGGAGCCATGCTTACGTTTGTAATGTGTCTGAAGTGTACGAAAATCTTTCAAGGGCTTAGACCGTGGATGGTTGATGTTGTTCTTGCATCCCTCTGCACAACAATAGCATGGCAGCCGCAAGATAGCCGCAGGTTGGGTTGTGCCCTTCAACGAGTCAGCCCCTTTTCTGAACTCAGATCCATGTCCCCACATATGCATCTGTACATGTTTTGCGTATATAAATTCGTTAGAACATAAGAATTCTACTTGTGTATAATTCTATAGAAAGTTTTTATATTTGTAATGAATATTATCGTATTAATATTATATGTGACACTAATCGACAGTTATAATCTGTATAGGACACAAATTTGCTATTTCCATTCCTAAATAGGACTCAAATGCATGCTCATGAGTGCGCATTTTCATATAGGATGAGGCTTAACGGACATAAAAAGAACTTACGAAACTTTTGACCACTTCCACTTCTAGTGTATGGTACAAATTTAGTAATTAAGAAACTATATATTTGTAAGAAAAATGTGTGTTTTCTACTTAAAAAAAAAGAAGAAGGTATTGGTTTAATGATTTTAATTTCGAATTAAAGTTGGGACCAAAGTAAATTTATACTACTAGTATATATGGTAAAGGAGAGAATCCTAAGTAAAATAGAAACAAGTGATACTTAATTAGAATTTAGAAGGCTTTTTACCCAAATCTTCATTAGGTTAAGTAATCGATTGCATATATTCAGTAAAAGTAGTATGATGATTGTTTTTTTTTGTTTTCTCCCCTTTTTTGGTTTCTTGCTGAATTATACTTTACCAAATCCCACTCCGTGATTATTCTTTTGCTTTTTGGCTTTTCAACCAAAAGGCAAGGCAAACAATGAAAAAAGTCAAAAGATTTTTTGAAGATTTCTCAACTAATCTAGACGTTACATACCCAATATAATCCTTCTCTCAATTGATTATATACGAATCATACACCAACCGCGATTAATTATCGTAATAATTAAGTCATCAGTGTAATTAAATTCCTTCCAGTATTCTGTATGTACTGTGTACCTATCTAATATCTTCGAGAGTGTATGATTATAGTACAACATAATTCATACAAAAGGAAGTGTATGGTCTATATAAGGAATTATTGTAGGTGGTAAATTGGTAATGCATGGTCATACAATTATACAAACTTATTAACCGCTTGCTTTAACATAACGGAATACATTGATCATACACCTTTCTTGTGTGTGAAATGGTTTAACTAAGACTTTTTAAAAACAAAATTTTGTTTGCTGCGATAATAAGGGTAAATTTCTTTTTGAATTGAAAAAAATGCATAAACTTATCAACTGATTTCTTTTTGCTTATTTAGGAAAATAACAGTAAATTAGTGAAATACATACCCTATATATATATATTAGAATGGACAAAGGCAAAGGTAAAGTTGACATAGTGATAATGTTTTTTTTTTCTCTCTCTAGGTAATATGATATCTATATAGTGATGATGGTTAACACATAATGCAAGATTTGTAGATGAACGTAGATATCTAAAACAAATCATATAGGGTAAGTGAGGATGATAGAGATAATTAAGACGTACCTGCATGTTATTGTATCTATTGAACGTTTTGCTGCAAATAGAGCAAGCAAATTGCATTGGACCGACATGAATCTGAGCAGGACTTGGTATCCAAAACCTCTTCCCACAGACTTCCATATCAGAATCAATCACCTCCTCATCATACTTCATCTTTCTGATCCTCTTCTTCATCATCACCACGCCATCGTCTATTATCTCTCTCTTGATGGGTTTCTTCTGATGATCAGAAGTTGTGTCAGAGTCATCCTCCTCCGCCGAGTTACCACGGTGATAATTAGGAAACCCGATTTGGAGAGTAACCACATCATCCTTACTCTCTTCTTTAATATCTTCCAAGGCTTGGCGACTCTTATCTTCCATGAGCTTGTTTAGAAGAGGCAAGCATTGGATAGAGGTGTTGAGTGGTTCTTGTGGTTGGTATAAGAATAGAGATCGTTCCAACATGTTCATCTGACTCTGGTGGTGATTTGATCTTGATATAGCATCTCTTGTCTTCATACGATATAACACAGAAGGAGAAGATGGAGGTTTAAGCCATTCAATGAAGCTTGGTGATTCAAAACTTAAACCCTTCTCATAAGGATTCATCAAACTCATCTCTCTCTCTCTCACTCTTTCTCTCTCCCTCTCTCTCTATCTCTCTCCCCTCGATAAAAGGGTAAGATTAGTAGTAGGAAAAGGTTATAGTTATAGATCAACCTACCTGGTGTGTGTATCGTAGCCGTTCGTCAAAATAGGTTCTTTCCTATTGTTTTCTCCAATACAAAATCTTCGTCGTCAGTAAAGTTTTTGTTTTTTTCTTCCTACCCCAACACGTATTATTATATGTAGATATGTCGACGTTCGCACGTGTCTACGCGTTTACATGAAGGGGAAATTTTTTTGTAATTTTCTTCATACAAAATGTGGTGTGGGTCTTACTTCATATAGTGAAAAAGCAAACGCACAAGCACAAGGTTTTTCAATGAAAGAGAATCCTAAGACTCGTAGTCTTTTTTTCTTCTTTACCCTCATTTTCTTTTCCCATTTACAAAAACTTTCTAACAGTACATCATCTTATTCTTATACCAACAAATACGATATCCTTTCATCATTTATAGTCATAATTGTCTATTAAGTGCATATAGACCGGCGAAGACAAAATTCATCATTACATCAAAACAACAATTTCAACATCATTTTAGCCGTCTTTTTAGGGACAAAAGATAGAAAAGCTAACTGATACAAAATCACGCGTTCACTTTTATTGACGTTTTTGATGATCCAAGTAGCAGTTATTAGTTACACGAATTTGATGATATATATACACCACTCCCATACGTACGTAAGACTTTTATAGCTAGGACGACTCCAATCCACAATTTACGTTTTGTTTAAGATATTAGCTAATATATGCTAAAAAGGTGTCAAACTACGTACTTTCATTAATTGCATATCATTCCTAATTCAATTTTGATATGGTTTGCACCACTAGTTAATCCATGCAATAATATATACTACTATAGTTTTGTAGAACTGTTATTTTCCTAAAAGTAAATTTAGTTGATAATATGTATGAGTTTTCAGATTCAAGATTTTCAAATATAGAAGAAGCTTTTTAGTAGTTGGAGGATTTGGAAGAGACAGAGATAGTGGAGTTTGACCTATACAATACAAAAGGTTAACCGCGGTTTAGTCAATTACCTGAAGGAATAAAATACTCAAAAGAAAAGTATATATATATGATTAAACAAACTGGAGTACAGTAGTCATTAAGTCGAAACTACAAGTTTATTCAATGTATGTGTCGTCAATGTTGTGGTGGAGCCTTAACGAATACTAACCTCGCAAAAAAGTATAGCTAACGGTTGAACCGTGTGTTTTCATTCACGAATAATATGGTTTACTTGCCATGCGGTAATCAAATACGGTTAAATATTTTCTCTGGTCATGTTTTGTGAACCAATTTAACCAATACCGGTTAAGTTATCAGATGCTAAATTAAAAACCGGTACGTTTCGGCTTAACCCACCTTAAACCTAGAGAGTCACCCACCACCCTTCTTCTGTTCTTCTTCTTCTTCGCCGATACCTTTTTTTTTGTCGTTATTTCCGAGGCCGACCAATGCAAGGGACTCACGACGGCTCGTGGTCTTTACGCGCCTCCGCGAACGGTGAATATGTTCCTCAATCGACTCCTGCGTTTTCCAATTTCAGTATCCATCAGCCCATTAGATACAATTACCAGACACAGCAGCAAAAACTCAACTTCCCTCGTCCGCAGTTTGGCGGTAATGTTGAAGTCATTCGAATTGATAATGCAGTCAACAAGACGCGTAATTCGCTAATTTCTGCTGGAGAGAACGTTTCTTCGACTAGGGTTTGGCAATTGGTTCAATTACAACAACTTCAAGCTGATTCTTTAGGGATGCATATGCAAGATGTTCCTTCGCTTCGCCAACTTATGTTCCTTGAAGGCAAGGTAAAGCTTCAAACTTTATCCCTTAGAACAAAAACAGAGCCTATCTATTGCAAAAGTTAATTCCTTTTTATTTATTGTCCTGTAGATTATTGCATTTATGCACTGCTTCGTTGGGGCTAGAGGAATTGTGACCCTGTATGACTTGGAAGTGGCAATATGTAGAAACGAGGGAGTTGGTTGCTTTGATGATTTGGGATTGGGACCTTTGCTGCAGCATCCACTTGTCTTGCTCTATTTTCCATCTTTTTCTGGTTCTGCTGGCCTAATTCGGATCACTAGTGAGGAGATATTTTCATTTCTTGATAGCTATCTGAACACTTGTGATATTGACGATGTTCAGGTCGATGAGTTCTTGAATTTTGTTGCTGTGAGAAAATCAGTTACAAGCAAAGAAAAGCTCGGTGTTCGTATTCAGAACTCGCGGTATGGTATTGTTATTTTGAGGTTATCTAAAGTTGCTTACGAGTTACTTAGTTTGATGATATTAAGCTGGTTAGATAGCTTTTGTTTTCAAAAGTTTAGCAATTTCATTTGATCAGTTTGATAGTTAATCTATGCCTTAAATTTGCATGTAGAAATTGAAGTTTGGTTATGGGTTGGTGGTTCGATTATGTTCTTAATTGATTCGTAATATAAACTGCATTAGCTTATTGTATCTGATTAATACATTCTATAGGATGTATGTATCTTTCATTCAAGACGCAAAGAAACAAGAAGGCGAAACATTAAAGATCTTGCTGACTGAACTGCATCAGAAGTATCGCATCCTCTCACCAAAGGAACAAGAGCAAGATGAGGATTATTGTGGCAAGCATACAAGATTTAATTCATTGAGCTCGGAGGACGACGATGATGATGCTGAAGAGATTAATGTTAATAGTTATGACCGTTTCAGTAGTTGTCCATATCCATCTGTTGCAGAAGAGATTAAGCGTCTTGGGAGCTCCAGTAAGAAAAGAAAGGCTGAGAGTCGTATTCGTGAAAAATCTGACTTTCACAAACTGCTTAGAAGAGACCCCTCTGAATTACGTAGAGGGCATGCGAAACAAGAGATACCGAAATTGGCAGATGATTCTGATGCTAAGCAGCTTTTCAGTCTCAGTGAGGCTGATTTCACACAATCTGAAGGAGCTCTGAGATTGTTCGTCTCAACTTGGAAGGACACATGTAAAGAGTTAAGCATGTCAATGGTAAGTCCATGTTGAGTATATCGTGATTGGATGACTCTTTATATCCTACATTTGATTTTTGCTTGAATCTGACAGTGAATCATCTTAAATGAGGTATGCTTTGCTCTCTAATACTCTCTTAATTTTGTAGTTTGTCGAGAAAGTATTGTCTACTTACAACTTGGGTGGATCCGAAGTACAAGCTCACATTAAAAGGGCTAAAGTGATGTCATCATTTCCATTTAATGGATTACTACATGTCGCTGTGAGTTAGTGGTCATATTAAATACATGTCTGTTAAGTGAGCACATATTTCAAATTGAAGGATGCGGGAAAGTTTCACCTTTTGCTATTCTGATTTACATCCAAATTCATTTTTTACTCCACTTTTACAGTTTGCTTACCTTTGGTTTACGTTTTCTACGCTTTTTTGCCCCTTTGCTATATTTTCCAAGTAGCACAGGCTCACTATTTTTTTGTGGCACCTTCTCAAATTTTGAGAAAATTCCCGAATATGGAAGCTAGACCATTTTCACTCATACTTTTACTAATTTGGTTTTAAGCGTTTTCCCTTATCGTTTTCTGATCCTTCTTATGCTCCCTGCTCTCGCGCTGAGACTTAGCAACCAGTTGCAAAGTCTTGGAGTTGAGTTAGCAAATGTAAAAACTTCCCTAGTTCAGCTTTGCTCTTTGATTCACTATATCACTGAGGCAGGCTGAAAAAGGATAAAGGTTGCGCCCGTTATCAGCTCCAGTCCCCAATTCATCTCCCTGTCCTTATGCAGGGAATGTCTGAAACTGGAAACCTGGTTGGTTGCCTTTATGAAAAAAAAGTCTCTTACAATTTCATTTTACACCTGAATTTGACATGGATTTGTAGCAGTGCTACACCTAGTTTGGAGTCTTGTGCAAAAAAGCTTTAAGCTATGTCTTCCAGAAGTGCTGCATTCTCTTTCTTCAAATATCCTTGTTTTAGTGAAAAATCTGTTTCTGCCTTTCAGGGATTATATATTCTTGTCTTTGATCCTTTAATTTCCTTTTGCTGAAATTTCTCTCCTCTTGTTATCAGAAGGAGCTTGTAACAGAGGCTCTTGAGGAACAGATACCGACTGAGATCACAGATACAAACTTGGTTGCTGGATATGATGACTGCGCAGGGACAACAAGTTCAAGAGCTAATAAGCCGAACCAATCATGTCCTATGTCCATGAAGAGTGGCTCAACTTCAGGAAATCTCGTTCATGAATGGAACAATTCCGTCTCAAGAGATCGTCAGGTTCACACCGTTACACCTTGGGCTGCACAAGCGCAACAGACTGGTAGGAAAGGTGAAGAAATTGCTTACAGATACTTTGCTGAAAAATACGGGAAGAAGGCTCTGGTTAGATGGGTTAACGAGCAGAGCGAAACCGGGTTACCTTACGATCTAGTTATCGAAAACAGAGGCGGTAAGAAAGAGTACGTAGAGGTGAAAGCAACTGTATCAACAGGGAAAGACTATTTCAACTTGACGATGAATGAGTGGCAATTTGCAAATGAGAAAGGAGAGAGTTATGTTGTTGCTCATGTTTTGTTAGGCAACAGTAATGCCATCCTTTCACAACATAGGAATATTGTCAAGTTATGCCAAGAAGGTAATCTCCGGTTATTGATTGTCATGCCCAACCAGAGAAAGGAGGTCAACGTTTCATTTTAAACCCATTTCAGTTTTTTTGTTCAAGTATTTTACAGTGATATTATGTATTGCTTTTGTTATTAAACTCGTTTTAAAAGCTTAGTTATCCAAAATTTGGATGGTGATTTGAAAATGACCTTTTCCAAATATAAAAAACCGGTCAAGGATTGTGATAAGGAATCCTTTAATACCCTATATGATTTGTTGACATGGCATCCAAGAATTTGGGGATAGAACCGTCTAAGGATTGTGATAAGATATATTCGAAAATCTCAAAAAGAACAGGTTGTAAAAATGTTGTTTCCAACTTCCAAACAATATCTATAATATATATACATTTTTGGAGATATTTAGCAAATAAATCATAGAGTTGCTATTTATTTACAAAGAATGTCATTATCATTAAAATTTAAAACCAATATTTTGGGCTAAACAAAAATTCTTAAAATATCTCCTTACTCAATCAATGACTAATTACAATATCTAATTAAATTAATTACAATATCTTCAATCAATTTTTTACTATCCTTATAACCAAACACAATTAAAAGATTTTGTTTGAAATATAAAATAATATTTTTTAATTAAAATTACGATTTTCCTATCATCTTTGTTTGATTTATTTAGTTTACTTGCTTTAAATCATCATAAAATACATAAAATTAATGTAACTATATTTTTTTGCATTTTTTGTTATTTGGATTTTGAAAAACATTAATGTCTTACTTAAGCATGGAAGAAAAACTGTGTTTGGGTATGTAGCGGGATGAGTTTGTGTATTAGTAAAATTTTAAAATTATACCATTAATTGTTATTAAATCATCAGTTCATTATTTTGTTAACACCATCGACTTAGAATATTAGTCATATCTAATTGAGTTTATTAAATTATGATTAGGTAAAATAAACAAGCAGTACTATGTTATATCACGGGTTATATTTTGAATTTAACAATTTAAACTGGTAAATCTAAATTTTTAAACCGGTAAACCTAAATAATATATAGATATAAGAGATATACATTTAAAATTTACAAAACATTAGTCATATATATATATATATATATATTTAATTCACTAAAATTTTATATTTATATTTTATTTTTAAAAGTATAGTCTCGCGGTGTACCGCGACTTAAAATCTAGTATATATACATTTTTAAGTACAGTTTGAATTCTAACCTTGAACTTTAACTTATTTACATAGTTGATCTTAAAAATTGCACAAAAAAACAATAAGTAAAATACGGAAATCAAATTCGATTATCTTCATAATATACAAAAATCAAAAATCAATTATTTCTTAAAATATCTCTACTAAACTGATTTCTATTTTCTAAACCAATTTCGGTTTATACTTACACAATCTTTATATTTAACAATATATTCCTAAAATATCTCTAAAATACATTTTCTGTCTTCTTTAAAAATTGAAATATCTCAATTTTTTCTCAATAAATAAACAATCTAATATTCTACATTATCAATTTCAAATTTATTAATTCAAAATTATATTTTTACATTTTTCTATTTAAAGGAAATAGAATTCCAAATGAAAATTATAATTTTTATACTTAAAGCAAATTCTCAATGAAAATTATAATTTTATATACTTAAAGTAAATAGAATAATAAATATCTCAATGTTATTACATAAAACTAAAAATATTATTATTTTATATTGTAACCAACATAATTTTTTTGTTAGTTATAGAAAACCTGAAAAAAACATAATAGCTGGTTAGAAACTATATAAAATAATTAAGTAATTACTCAAAAGTTTATTGTCATAATGGATCTTGACCTACACATTCTAATATTATATATCTAATTAAGTCCATTAAATTATGATTGTTTTTATTATACATATAATTATGTAGATTAAATTATGATTACATAAAAAACAAGTTATCGGACTGATGGGAGTTTTAAGTCGATGGTGTATTTCGTTTTAAGGAAAACATGACATGACCAACGTCTATATAATAAAATCCATCGGAGCGCTCCAGGTCTCTTCTCAGATCATTCACTAGTTTACAGAGATATGACGACTCTCAACCTAGACTTGCTTATGCAAGTTATTTTAAGGTGTCAATTGAAATTTGTCACTCGATTCTTGTTGGTGTTAAGGGATGTCTCCTTTAGAACAGAGAAGCGACCTTTGGGGAAGCTTACGGTCAAAGGCAAAGGTTCCGTCGTCCCTTGGATCTAATAGAACAAGTAGTTCTTATCTCGGTTGGAACACATCATAAAAACATGAAGAAAATGTTGGTTTGATTATCCATTAACAAATTCTTTTAAATAGTAAGAAGATTTTGTTTAGAAAGTCAATTCTAATGTTTAATAACCCTTAACAAATGTTGTTACGTCATGCCTTATTTGATAAGATTAAAGAAAATTTATTTGGAAAGTCGATAAAAGTTAGAGCTGTAGTTCAATATAAACAAAATTCATGATTTTTTCCACTAGTTTTAGTAAGTTCTTAGGTGCACTGAATTTGAATGCAATAAAGAATTGAGTAAAATATTTATCAAAGAATTTGAAGTATCGCATCCTCTCACCAAAGAAACAACAGCAAGATAAGGATTATTGTGGCAAGCATACAAGATTTACTTCATTGAGCTCGGAGGACAATCATAGTGTCAAATTTTCAAATTAGGCCTCTCTTAAGTGAGCACATATTGCAAATTTGCGGGAAAGTTTCACCTTTGCTATTCTTATTTACAGCCAAATTCATTTTTTAATCCACTTTTCCAGTTTGCTTACCTTTTCTACGCCTTTTTTGCCCCTTTGTTATATTTTCCAAGTAGCACAGGCTCACTATTTTTTGTGACACAATTCTTTTAAAATTTTGAGAAAATTTCCGAATATGGAAGCTAGACCATATTTTTACAACTTTGGTTTTAAGCGTTTTCTCTTATCGTTTTCTGATCCTTCTTATGCTCCCTGCTGAGACTTAGCACCGAGTTGCAAAGTCTTGGAGTTGAGTTAGCAAATGTAAAAAACTTCCCTAGTTCAGCTTTGCTCTTTGATTCTGCATGTGCACATCACGAATTCACGATGTCACTGAGGCAGGCTGAAAAAGGATAAAGGTTGCGCCCCTTGTCAGCTCCAGTCCCCACTTCGTCTCCCTGTTTCTTCTTAAATTAATTAATGGAAACCTTCCAAGATCTCAGGTTGCAGTTTCTGTCCTTGCAAACACCTGTAGGGAATGTCTGAAACTGAAACCTGGTTGCGTTTATGAAAAAGTTTCCTACTATTTCATTTTACACCTGAGTTTGACATGAATTTGTATCATTTTCGTACACCTGGTTCGGAGTCTTGTGCAAAAAGATTTTAGCTCTGTGTACATACAGCTGCATTTATCTTTTTTCAAATATCCATTGTGTTTCTTGTCTTTGATCATTTTATTTCCTTTTGCTGAAGGATAAAGTTGCAGATGTGCCGTACTAGAGTAGTAACTTTGTTTCTCTACTCTTGTAATCAGATGGAGCTTGTAACAGAGGCTCTTGAGGAACAGATACCGACTGAAATCACAGATACAAACTTGGTTGCTGGATATGATGAGACTGCGCAGGGACAAGTTCAAGAGCTGATAAGCCGAGCGCATCACGTCCTATGTCCATCAACAAGAGTGGCTCAACGTCAGGAAATCTCGTTAATGAATGGAACAATCCCGTCTCAACGGACTTCAGCGCAAGAGATCGTCAGGTTCACACCAGCGAAACGAGGTCACGTTTCATTTTAAACCTATTTCAGCTTCCTTTGTTCAAGTATTTTACAGTGATAGTATTATTTATTGATTTATTTATTAAAATCCTTTTCATAGTGATATTAAAATGACCTTTTCCAAATTAAAAAAAAAAAAAAAAAAAAAAAACAGTTATTTGACATGGCATCCAAGATTTTGGGGATAGGGATAAGGAATATTCGAAAATCTCAAAAAGAACAGTTTGTCAAAAATGCTGTTTCTTAAGTAATACTAATAACGATGGGAAGTTTCTTTATTGGTTAACTTGTGGGAGAAACAAGATTGAGATTGGTGAAACTGGCAGTGGCGTCTCAGGTTTTACAAACATTGAAATAAAGACGGCTAAAAGGATAAAATTTTAAAGAATGGTTTACCCAAAGCATCAGAAGAGGAATATTTTGCTCAATTCTTTATTCCCTTCAAATTCATTACATCAAGGAACTTGCTTTTTTTCAAGTAGCCAGTATCATCATCTAGTGCACATAAAAGATTGAAGCTTTTGATACCGTTTCTGTGTTCCTTCTAGATTTTAGGTATCTCCTGAAACTTGGGTTTTTTTCCAGTTTCATACCCAAATTCATTCTGTGTGGTCCATATGTCATCAATGGCTAAAATCTGTGTCTTTTTGTAGTGGTACTGTATCAGGGTTGATGGGGGATGATTCTTCTGCAAGTTCAAACAGGGTTAAGCTTCGGGATGGGAGATTCTTAGCTTATAGAGAAACAGGAGTTCCAAAAGAAGAGGCCAAATACAAAATCATTCTTGTTCATGGCTTTGGAAGCTCAAAAGATATGAACTTCTCTGCTTCAAATGTAAAAAAGAATAAGCTCTTTGGATCTTGTTTGGATGTTTCCATGCCTCTGTTTGTGATCCTTAAAGCTCACCTGGAATTAGTTTTTTTCAGGAGCTAATAGAAGAGCTTGGGGTGTATTTTCTATTCTACGACCGTTCTGGATATGGAGAATCAAATTCAAACACGAAACGCTCATTGCAAAGTGAAGTTGATGACATAGCAGAACTTGCAGATCAGTTGGAGTTAGGACCTAAGTTTTACCTAATTGGAGTCTCCATGGGATCTTACCCTACTTGGGGTTGCCTAAAACACATTCCTCACAGGCAATTTAACCATTCTTGATACCCAAAACTTAAAGGATGAGGCTAAACAGATTATGAACAGTTTAAGTAACCGTTGAGTATTATGGCTTTCTTTGCAGGCTATCTGGCGTGGCTTTTGTTGCTCCAGTGGTTAATTATCGGTGGCCCTCGCTGCCTAAGAAGCTAATCAAGAAAGATTACAGGAGAGGTATTACAAAATGGGGTTTGAGGATATCGAAATATGCACCAGGACTGTTACATTGGTGGGTTATTCAAAAGCTCTTCCCATCAACTAGTTCAGTTCTAGAAAGCAATCCGGTCTACTTCAACAGCCACGACATGGAGGTCCTTAAGCGAACTACTGGTTTCCCCATGCTTACTAAGGTCACTACCTAACTTAACTCCATCCAATTTAAATTCCAAATTTGAAGTTGTTTGATCCATTTGGTACACAACTTAAAAACATTACATAGGATTCACTACGGGAAAGAGATGTTTTCAACACACTAAGAGACGATTTCATGACTTGTTTCGAGCAATGGGACTTCGAACCTGCAGATCTAAACATTACTAAAGAGAGCTGCATTCACATCTGGCATGGCAAGGAAGACAAAGTTGTCCCATTCCAACTTCAAAGATGCATCTTGCAGAAACAACCTTTGATCAACTACCACGAGATCCCGCAAGGCGGACATTTAGTCGTGCATTACGATGGCGTTTGCGATTCAATTCTACGCTCACTATTGGATTCTTGAACTCACAAGTCACAACTGATTTGTAACGGATCATGTGTTTGATTGATTGATATACATATGTTCAAAAGTGTACAATGAATGTGGGATTAGTAGTAAACACAAACAAGACTGTGTGCCAAATCAGATGCTTAAGCTATTTGGATTAACTTCATTAATCAAATAATCAAAACGTGAATCGCCGCCATTAACGAGCTTCAACAGATCAATCGCTTTCTTCCTTCCTTTCACACTACCGTTCTCAGCAACGTACACGATCCCTTCCATAGCTCCTTCATCAGCACCAGACTTAACCGCCGCAGCAACTTCCGACCTCGCTTCATCCCCTCCGCATCTCGCCAGATTCAGAAGCGCACCGACGGCGTTCTCCTTGATCCGTAGTGTCGAGCCAGTGCAAGGATCCAACAGATCAGCGAGCACGTTAGCTCCCGAAACTCTCCTCATCCCGTCTTCACTCTCTTCGCATCCAGCGACTTGCGCCATAACCGCCGTCGCATCTTCAACGATCCCGCACCTCGAGTCCTTGACGATCAGCGAGAACAGAGCCGGGATCGCGCCGAGGGAGATCATCGTCGATCGGTTCATCGGGTAGAGAGCGATGGCGAAGAGTGCTTTAAGCGCGTCTTTGATCGACCGGGGATGCGAGTTTGGGTACCTGATGATGTGGACGAGGGAGAAGATGATGTCGCGTTTAGATCCGATGATCGGACGGTAAGATTCCTCGGCGATGAGAAGACTGTAAATCGTGGCGGCGGAGGATTGAACCGCGGCGGGAGAAGTGGTTGTGTCGTGGTGACGAAGCGCGTGAGAAAGCGCGTCGAGCAAACCGCGTGAGGACATGAGGGGTTCGCGTGAGGTGATGGAGAGGTTGAGGAGAGTCGCGGCGGCGTTTTCTTGGGAAGAGTGAGACGAAGAGTAGAGAGTCTCGGCTAGGTAAGGGATAGCTCCTGCGTCGGCGATGATGAGACGGCTGTCGGGATCTTGTTTGGAGATGAGTCGTAGCTCGGCTAAAGCGGCGGCTCTGGTTTGTTCGGAGACAGAGCTGAGTTTGGCTACGATTGATGACATCGTTCTACGCTTTGCTGTTTCCATTGAACACAAAAGATCTGATCTGATGAAATGAACCTTTCAAAAAAACCTAATTAATGATCTCTCTCTATTGGATAATGAAGTTGGACTTTTTCGGACAAAACCACTTGTCCTAATTATGTGATTGCTTTGTGTTTAAAAGAGTTTGAACAGTAAACAAAGAATGAAAGAAGTCATCACATAAGTGGGAATTAAAAGGTTAAAGGGTATGACTTTTTTTAGCTTTGTCAACATGAAGAAAAAACTTTTTTTTTTTTTCCGATTAGAAAATTTAGAATGTACCATACGTGTCAAAATGTTGATTCTACAAGAAAACACTTTGAATATTTCATGTGTTTACTCTAACGTTTCTAATTTCTATAATCGGTTCGATGTGAAATTGAAAGCAACTGAAATATCTGAAATAAACAAAACTTACATGGTAGATACTAGATAGAGAGAGAGAGAGTTACAGAGAGCAGCGTCTGGCCCATGTAAGGCCCGTTAATCGCAAATATGGGTCGTATCGTTATCCGAATGTATCATTAATCGCACATAAATCGGTTCCATTTACGTGGTACGTACGTACGTACGTGAATTTCATATAGTAGCAGAAAACTATAATTAAAAAGGGCGAAACGATTATGAAGATCCTATATTTTCTAGTACAACTTAGAACGAAATAAGTGTAATTAAGACAGACAATAGAAACTTGGCCATTTTTTAGTTATAAAAAGTCACATTTTTCATTTTTAGAAATT
This sequence comes from Camelina hispida, assembly GCA_023657505.1. NCBI lineage: Eukaryota > Viridiplantae > Streptophyta > Magnoliopsida > Brassicales > Brassicaceae > Camelina > Camelina hispida. The sequence continues at coordinate 3,357,827 of CP094631.1, forward strand.
GGAGAAGTGGTTCCGCGATGACTGAACTATCTGCAGATCCGTTGTTGTTTGGCAAGATGTTTCATCACTCATCAGTGTCCTATATTCACATTAATAATTCCCAAGATCAAATTATTATTTCATCATTTTTTTTATACTAATGGAATGTAAATATACGTTATGAATGTGCCTCTTACTCTCGTGGGCGAGACAACCAAAGAGAGCTAAGAGCTCTGAGCCTTCCATAGTACTCTCCGATGACTAGAAAACACCTAGCGGCTTGTCGGACTGTCAAGATCCGTCGCAGCTGGTGAACTGTCTGCTGCCTCAAGTTATCAGCCTTCATTTAAATTAAGAATAGACAATTCAGAAAAATCAATATGTATAAGTAACACAATTAATTTTTGACATTTTAAACTGATCACTATTTCATTTGATAATAATATTCTAAAATTTCGATAATGATAATTGCATACCTACTGCCTTGGTGAGCATGGGTATTACAAAAAAAAAGTCAATAACTTGTAATTGTATAGTAAAGTAAATCAATTTGATAAGAATGTTTGAAAAAAAGTAAATATATTATGTATATTATTTGAGTTCAAAAAACAAAACTTTGAAAGAGATGGAGAATACTTTAAACATATTCTCTTTGTTTCTTCAGCTATCTTATTATATAAAAACAAGTTGGTGAAAGAAATTTGGCTCTTGGAATAATTAAATATAAGACTAAAACAACATATATTATTATATGACAGGAGAAAAAAGGAGCTGAAAAGACATGGCCAATTGAGCATATAGTCCAGAAACAGACAATATATACGTGAAAGCAACATTTTATCGAATTTATTTATTTTTTTTCTTATTAGACAAATTCAGCCAGCACATACGTTTGTTCATATATGTACGCTAAATATACGCACGTATTTCCGCATTTTAAAACATCTGTATGTCTTAGTTATATACATGCCCCCAAAACGTTATATTCACACCTAACATAGTTCCAAGAGAAACACATCAAAATTCTCCATTCTTCTATGTATATATAATATAATGTTTATCTATATATAGTTATATAGTTAGGTCACTTTTGTTTATATTCCACACGGTTATTTTTTTTCTGGTTTTGCGTTAAAAACAGTACTATAATGTAGAATGTAAATTTAATGCAAATGAAACATCATATAGTAAAATAAATGAAAGCAGATAAGGTAAAAAAAGACAGGTGAGAAAATGGAACCTGGCGGATAAAGCCTTCGAGATTAGAGATCTTGCCGAGAGCGACGGCCATTTGTTGCATTCCGTCCATGACTGGAGATGCGGCGAGAGTATCGATGAGAGATTGCTGAAGTTGTTCAAGACCCTGCGAGAGAGCTTCCTCTGCTTGTTGTGACGAGTGTTGTAGACTATATATTCCCATCAGTTGTTGCTCCGTCAATAGGTCCATTTGTGACACCAATATCTAATTACAAAAGACCCCATTAATCTTCTCTTTTAGTTTTAATTGATTTATAAATAAAAAAACTCATTTCGTGTTACATTTTGCAATCTCATGCAAACGTAAAACCTAGAACTTAAGTCTTGGAATAATAGAGACGTAAGAAATGTCGAACTAGAGAAGATGAAATCGAACCTTGATTAGGTCGGATGGACGGAAACCAGCCATCCAAATAAAACAGCGTTCGGCTGGAGACATCCATGTTCCAATGATGAGGTGGAACACATCAGCTTTCGCAGCCACGGCTTTTAATCTGAATATCTCATCAAAGTGTGCAATGTAACCGTCAACGATCAGCCTTAGATCGTTGTCCGATAAATGAGCCTGAAGACCGGTTCGAATCTCCGACATATGCCGGTTATCATCCTCTAGCCACCTCCCATATTCCATGTCAAACATCGCAGCTCCTATACGTACGTTCATTTTAAAAACATAAAAGTTGTTAATAGTAAATTAATCATTGTTGTTGTATTTTAATAAAATAGTGCTATACAAATTGGTGTTTTAGGTTTCAGTACCGGAAGTGATGTTAGGTCCAGGTGGTCCACAACCACCCATGAACAGCCCCTACCATCGACATAAACAATATATTAAATTCCATAAACAGACATTTTTAATAACCAAATTAAGAAACTCAACAATTCAATTCACAGGTTGTGACAAAGTAAAAATATAGTATTATTTTACCACAAAAAGGAAGGATTATAAGAAAATAAATAATTTAAATATCAACCTGAGAACGAGCACGCTGAAGTTCTTGCTCCAACTGGGAAAGCTTTATCCTACTTGATTCTAGCTGTTGCACATACGCCTGCTCATGCCATAAGTACACGTTTGTTAATATATGCTATGTCAATATATCATACATATAGAATTTATACGAAATTTTGATTTTTCGTAATGATGGGTTGGGTGCATGGAAACTACACGTTCATAAATGAATTTATCATAGAAGACTGGTAAATGGTAGATATAGAAGTAAATGCATAGATATAGCAGCGATTCCCCAAAAAACCCAATGCCTATGTTACAGTAATAGCAATAGCACTGTTGATGTGTTTATTAAAGAAAAAGAAAAAGCATTGTTTATATGCAACCCAATATTATTCGACAAAAATAGTAATGAATATGTCATATATATGGTTACCTTTTTCCTAAGACGGCTTTTGCGAGCAGCTTCTCTATTTTGGGCCAAACGTCTCAGTGTCTAAATAAATCCAGTTTTAAAGAAGAAGTTAACGAATTAATTTGGGTAAAATGGAGAACAAAATACTAGTATTACGACTACATATACTTAAAGGTTACTAAAAGGTATGTATGTAATATATACATATATATATCATATATATATATATATATCTCCTCGGGGGAGTCAAATAAATGTATAGGAAATAATGATGATGAACGTTAAAGTACCTTAGCATCAAGCTGTTTCCCTGAAGTTGTAGCCTTCCTCTGCAATGTCAGAGAACAAAGATGAAAATAGAAATTGAATTCAGTGGAAAAGAAAGAAAGAAAACAGGAATTAATTGTATAAGTGAAGTCAAGTCATGTGATTAATATTCATATATAGAGACAAGAAGGAAAACAGCATGTATTAAATGTTTTAAATCTAAGCGATATGAATTTATTTAAGAAAATTATGTAACATTTATGCATCTATATCCACCAGATATATCATGACAATAATGGATGTGAAGAAGTAAAAGTAAAACATTGGTTAATTAAATGCAACAAAAATAAATCTTTGAAAAAAGAAAGTAAACACAGAATAGAAAAGAGAGTAAAAAGGAAATTAATACTACTATATTCTATTTAATTATTAAATAATAAAACACTGAGGAAGATTCTTCTGCTTTACTTATTTCGCTTTATGGGGATTTTATTTTATTTGGATTTAAAATTTGTCTGTGTTTTCATTTTTATCAACGATTTGAGAGGTCAAAATTCTGAATTTTCTCTGATCCGTTTCCTTTTTGGGATCTGTGTATGTTTTTTGTTTTATTGGAAGATTTGTTAGGACATAGACCTATATGAAAAAGCATGTGCATGCATATCTATCATGTGACAAGGAGAGAGAGGCTAGTGATATACTCCTCCTACATACCATGTACATGCACCAAATCATGCATGTCTCATGATGACCCCAACTACATGCATATATCTATCTCTTTCTAAAATTGAAAATTTAAAACATCATGGTGATGATAAGTACCTTATCTTCCGAAGGTTTAGGAGGAGCTAAAGTAGTTCGAGAAGTAGAGGGAAGTCCAGATGTTGAACTTGAGTTCGCCATGTTGTTGTTATTCTGATGATGATGATGATGCTGAAGCATGAGATGATGGTTCTGTTTGCTACTCATGGGAGACTCAGGCTGTTGACTTTCAGCTTTGCCGGAGAAATTCGCAGATCCTGAATCGCTGCTCTCTCCTCCTGACTTTGAACTCTCCTGCTGCAATACATATTCAACATAATCATACTCAAACGTATAACTAAATAAAAAGTCAGAAAAGGAATAATTATAATGTAACTAAGGAGGAATTGACCTTAGCGTATAATTTTTGACAAATGGGTGTATTATTAGTTTTATCTACTAGCTAATAATATAAAGTCAGGAGAAAGGAATGGAGTAATTAACTAGTCTTAAAAATCGCTTTCAGTTTAGAGGGCAAACAAGCAAATAATAGTATAGGATAGTAAGAGGAACAAGAAACATATGTTTGTATGTATATAATAAAAACGAGAGAGTAAAAATGCACAAAATATATAAGAGAATAAATGTTTTTTATTTATAAATTAGAAATACCGAAAAGGGAGAAAAAAACAAGAGGAAAGGGTCAAAGAAGAAGAAAGGGTACAGTAGGAAGAGTTTGGTGAGTTCTGATTGGCCATGAAGGGAACATCTCCAGAGTCGTAGCTCCTCCTCCTCCTCCTAATAAAGCTGCAATGCAGATTTACCCATCATTACATTTTAGTATCATAGAATGTAGTTAGTAGTGATCATGGTTTGATTAATATTAATCAGGTGTGTGCATTTGTTGTAATCTAAATATCTTATACACTAACTAGTATTCTAATTGGAATTAACTTACATCATTTATCACGTGGATCTATATACATATAACATGACATACATTTCCTAATAGTATAATTTTGAATATTCGATATTGAGGAAGTTAGGGAGTTGGTAAAAAAAGATTTTTATTAGAAGAGAGAAATAAATAAACAAGTCACGCCATCCAAGGCTCTCTTTTGCCTCCGTATCATCACCTAAACCTATCTAAAGACTTGTTCAGACTTCTCTCAGCTTTTTCACATTTTGTTTTTTCTTTTTTTTTTCAGTTTCAGTTTTTGTTTTCTTTCTATTAATTCTAAAACTTTATTGGAGTTTGTTAAGGAAAGCTCACGTCATGAAGATATGAGAGAGAGGCTTACGTGGCTTTGTTTCATCGTTCCTATACTTCACACCTTGCAGAACAATTGCTTCTTCTAGCTCTCCAAAATCGAAGCTCGACGATCCATTTTGGTTACTGTTTCATTTATTAAAATTTTTATAATTAGTACAAAAAGAATAATCATCATGTGCTGTAACTAAAATTAGAAAGTGAGAAAATGGAGAACAAGATGAACAATAAAATTAAGTAACCATACTTAGAGGAGAGGGTCGCATTTGAGTTAAAGAAATATATAAATAAAGACGTACGGTCGCATATAATAAAAGTTTACACAAGAGCTAAAACACAATATAAAACCTATAACACATTTTTTAGTTCATGTTTTTGCCTCTAGATTTTCGTTGACCATTTATAATTATCTCACGAATGAAGCCGTGTAACATACTATCATATTAACTACTATAAAGAAAATGACAAATTAAGAAAACCCATATAAAATTTAGAGCTCAATATATATTGAATATATGTAAAATATGAATAAAGAAGTTGAGCTTTATGTGAATATATATATGTAAAGAAGAAAAGACTTGGGAAGATTTGTTACATGAATCCAGGAGGTGGATGATTGTTGTTGAGGCCATGAATTAGTGAATAAGGAAGATGATGATTATGGTTATGGTTTGTGGCTTCGCTGATTCTATGGTTCGCCATCTCCCCCTCAAAAGAACAGCTTCAATTGGTGATATCTTCCTCTTTCTTGATCTTCTCTTCTGCTTGATTAGATAGTCTCTATTCTGTAAAACATCAAAATCTTGAAAATATGAGAAAGACGAAAAGGTGATATATAGAAGCTTGAGTTAAGAGACACCAAGGGATCGAGGGAGGGAGAGAGATTGCAAAGTCTTAGTTAATTCTTTGATCAGTTGATCAAATGATTGAGGATTTTGAAAAGATAAAAAAGCTAGTTGTTGATGATGAACATGAAAGTATATAAGATATGTGTTTATTTTATTACCTTTGTGAAGTTTTCTATTAGCTTTTGGTGTTTGAGAGAACAAAGAGGAGAGAGAGAGAGAGAAAGTAGAATGGAAACTTTCTCGTCAAAGGCTTTTTTATGGCTGAACAGAAAAACAAAGAGGGTCCAACCTTTTCTCTTTCCGGGATATACACTCATATACAAAATATCAAATATGTGGGCGTGTTATATATATATATAATATGTGTTTGCTAGATATATAGAGAAATGATAAACAATATAATTACTTAGTAATTTGACTAATTGTATAGTATTATTATCACTTTATTTCTCTCTACTTGTATGCGAAGAAACCTTTGTGATTCATCACTCTCTCCTTTTCACCACCTTTCTCTATCTATTTCCACAGTAAACACAATTTGCACTTGCTAACTTTCAAACTTTTTCTTTTAAAAATACTAATAATAATATTGCGTGGTATAAATAAGAGGAAGATCTTGTCCTTCACAGACCTTGTCTCCAGGCTATGCTTTTGTGTTGCTATTTTTTTTTGTTTTTGAAATAATAATAGAATTGGGTTTGATAGAGTTGTACATAAAATTGAAAAATTTAGTTGACTAACTTTATAGCTGTCAAGGGGTCAAGCTAGTAGTACTTGGCAATTGATCAGATGGACGATACGATATCTACATAGATAAACAGAAAATTCAGAGAAAGGGCTTTTATCTTTGTTAAAAGAAAACAAAAAAAGAGCCTTATCCATATAATATGTGAAAGATAACAATAAGAAGATTAGATATAAGATTAATTGGACCGAACAAGAGAGATTATTAAGAAAACTATATATCAAGGGTAGAAATAATGAAGGATGAGGAAAATTAAATGAAAAATTTGTATTTTAGTAAATAAAATAGAAAGAGAGCAAAGATATAGAGAGCAGAAAAAGAGGAGGAACCCACTAGAATCACTGACTCCTACTCCACAATCTCTCTCTATCTTTGTAACCGCCTGCTTGTGCTTATTGGTTCTTTCTCATCAAATCTCTTTTTGGGCTTATTCACGTACTCATTTTTATAAAAAAAATAATCTAGCTAGCTAGTATCATCTTTTATATATACTAGTATTCATATTCACGTAGATGCGTATCTATATAAATACTTGTTTGTATATGTGAAAAGAGAGAATGATAAAGTTCTTCTAAAACCCACTTTATCATCCTAGCTAGCAGCATGGATCATGAAGTTAATTTGTTTAAGTATAGTTTATGTGTTGTTCTAAGACCAAGTGAAACACGATACATGAAAGTTCTCTAATAAAAATATAAAGAATCTTTGAATGGGCATGAAAAATACATCCTACTTTATATATTTTGCCAAAGAATATGATATCTAATTAAACTCTAGTAGACATATATACTCTGGTTCTAATGATTAAATGAATACAACTCCTCCAGCTATAGATTATCTATGTTATTTTATTATTGATCAAATGATTTTGTTTTTGGGTTAGAGTACACAATGAGCGATCAAACAATGTTTTTAATAAATATGTTTGGTGATAATAAATATATAATGAAATACACATAAAAAGAAATTAAAGACAATGTAAATAATGTGGGATAAGGACTGTTTGTTGTGTTTATGTATATAGCAGAATCGAGTGAGTTTCTATTTTCTGAAACCACAGCTCTTTTTGTTAAATGACCTTTGGGATATATATAGAGAGGGGGATAAGAGTAGTATGATTAGAATACGTCTACGTACGTACATATATATCGTTATACATTTATACACACATACTGACATACATATAATAACGGGAATTTAGTTGCATCTTCAGTTTATAATTAATCTTCTAAACTTTTAAAGCAGATTATAAGAGAGACAGTTTCTGAAATGTTCTTATTTCTTTAGTTGAAAACATATATATATGCTGTATACATAGCTTTAAGTTTCAAATTTGAGATTTGGATTCAATAGAGCTAGAACAACTTTCTCTAGTCGGTTAACCTACTATGCTTAAGCTGAATAATTAACTAATTTGCTTCTACCAGTTCAACCAAAATACTTTTAGAATAATGACAATTATGTAGACCAATAGGATAAAAACTAAACGGCCTTCTTGCATTAATCGTAAATAAAGTATAGGAAACAGCATTAATAAAATGTCAATAATTAAAAACATCTCGATCAAAGTGTTTATTTTAATTTGATTAGTTTGGTATTATCCTAAAATTTTGTTGATGGGTCAACATCCCCTCCCTGTCACCACCTAAATCCTAATGCCACATTTCAGATTCCTTTCCTTTATTAGAAATTGCTATATGTCTCTTTTGATTCGTATAGCTGTTTTAGTCAATGACCTCTCTTGCAAATCTACATTTGTCATACGCTTTATTCTTCATTACTTTGTGTCATGATATAAATCCCTTAAAAATTGAGAGTTTATTTTCAAATTTTAACGGCCCCTGAAATGCTTTATTCGAAGAAGTATAACTCATAGTTAAAGATCCTTTAAAATTCAATATCCTGTATTCCTGTCTATCAAAGTTCAGCCCAATAGCATAATCAATAATCAATGATTCATCATTTTACTGTAGAGTTCAATAATAGCATATTCACTATTAAGAGCATTAATATCTTGGTCCGAGGAGATATACATACTGATCTGACCTTAATGCCTATACTCATTTCGCACATTGCGTAGATGAGTATCTTCTAGTGGACACATATTTACCAAAAAGTCAGTGTTGGTCAGTTTTGGTCATAGAATGACCTATGTAATCTAAGAGGCTGATTCTCCGAAACTATATTAAAAACTGCTAGACCTAGTTTTTATCAGAAATCCATTTTGACTAAGGGTGACATTGTCAAATTTGCAAATTTCCCATTATTCGTTGACTTCCTGATATTGTAACAATCATGTAAAGGGCTACATCTTGTTAGTTTGCTTTAGGCCCATATAATTTTTTGGGCTATTCGATTGCAGCAGTCCTCTTTCTGAGAGGCGAGAGAGCTCATCATTACAATATGATACTTTTTGTCTTTTTGATGCAAATATCTTCCTTCACTCTAATACTAAAACACGAAAATATAGGAGACAGATGTTTTATAGAAAAACGAAGGGAGAGTAAAACCCACTCTAATACTATATTCTTTAAAGAAAACGAGAGAGAGACCATTAGAAAAGACTTAGAAATCAAATAAACGAACGAAGTGAGTGATTCCCACGTTGCACCTTCCTCCTAACCCTTTTCTTCATCGTCACTCAATCTCTCTCTCTCTCTCTGTGCAACGTTCTTTGTAACGTGTAACTTGCCAACTTTTTTAATTTCTCTTTATATATAAAATCTTTTTTATCAATTCAAGTTCGTTGCCGGCCATTACCATTCCCCTAATTTCACCATTATCTCTCTCTTCCTTTTGTTTTTTCTTAACCGCATTGCCAAAACCTTTTTTTCTCAAAGGACTCTGTTTATAAACTTGAACTTGAATTAGCGTTAGGAAGAGATATAGAGAGAGTGATAAAGCGCGGTAAGAACGAACTTTGGCGGTTCCGCGGCTCTACGTCGTCGGTAGGTCGAGTCGTCCTGGAGCTCGCCCGTTGTTTCTCGACGGCAGAGGTGGAAGAAAGCGACCACAGAGCCATGGACATTGGCGGTCCAACCAATGTCCGTCACGTGGCTCACGTTACCTTTGATCGCTTCAATGGCTTTCTTGGTCTTCCCTCTGAGTTCGAGCCTGATGTCCCCAGAAAAGCTCCTAGTGCAAGGTTTGCCACTTCTTTCCTTAACGGAATTGACCTTTCTGGTTTGAGGAGTTTTATTTGTTAGAACTTAGAATCATCGTTAACTCATTGCCTAATTGATTTTTGAGTTGCAAGTTTGTGATTTAGGTTTCATATTCATGTTATTTGTGTTGGCAGTGCAACAGTGTTTGGGGTATCCACGGAGTCAATGCAGTTATCGTATGATTCGAGAGGGAACTGTGTTCCTGTGATACTGTTGCTATTGCAGAGCAGGCTATATGATCAAGGAGGCTTACAGGTAGAAGGAATATTCAGAATCACAGGAGATAACAGCGAGGAAGAGTATGTAAGAGAGCAGCTTAATAAAGGGCTCATACCAGATGGCATCGATGTTCATTGTTTAGCCGGACTCATAAAGGTTCTTCTTCTTTTACCTTTGATTATGTATGTGTGTTCAGGTGTTAATGGCACCTTAATTTGATGATGTATGTGTGTGTGTGTGTTTTTCAGGCTTGGTTCAGAGAGCTGCCGAGAGGGGTACTTGATCCTCTGCCATCGGAGCAAGTGATGCAGTGTGAGTCAGAAGAGGACTTTGTCAAGGTTGTGAGACTCTTACCTCAAAATGAAGCTTCTCTTCTCAATTGGGCCATCAATCTCATGGCTGATGTTATTCAGTTTGAGCATGTTAATAAGATGAACTCTCGTAACCTTGCTTTGGTCTTTGCACCCAACATGTCTCAGGTCAGTTTTTTTAATTTGGCACTTAACTAGCATTTGAATGCAACTTTGGAGGTTCCATTGTTGAGATATCTTGCAATGGTTTTTGCCATGGAGTTGAAGTAGTGTTTTTACATCTTGTGAAATGTGATGGTTCTGTTTTGGCTTTGTGTGTAGATGGCAGACCCTTTAACTGCATTGATGTATGCGGTGCAAGTGATGAAGCTGCTCAAGAGCCTCACAGAGAAAACTGCCAGAGAAAGGGAAACTTCATCTTCTGCGGTTGAGAGAAGAGGCAACAATGAAGTGGAAGTTAGCGACAAGGAAGAAGACAGTGAAGAAGAAGAAGAAGAAGATGGTGTGCACATAAATAACGAGGAAGAAGCGCCAGAGAGAATAAGAGTGGCTGCTGATGAACACAAGTCTGGAAGCATGAAGAGTGAGTTTCAGGGATCTAGTGCTTCGGATTCAAAGGATAATGATGGAGCTGTGCAGCCACCCATTCGCACGAACCCTATATAGGAAGCAAGTGAAATCTGATGTTTCCTCTTAATAGTTATTTTGTGTGTTTGGATGCTTTATTGTATTGCATATGTAACTACTAAGTAATGTAGTTTGTTGTTGAATGTTGATATGATATGAGACTAACTCTGTGGGATGAACAACAAAATTGTAACTGCCTTTCTATTTCTAGTAAGATCATATTCAATTCATTATAAAAAACATGAAAGAGTCAATAACTAATACCAAAAGATACTAATACAGAGATGAGTTGTGACCAAAAGAAGAGGACCCCTTAGTTCTCGGGAGTTATTCCAGCTTGACAGAACGGTAGATGTGGCGAATAAACATCCAAGAAGCCAAGAAACTTATGGTTCCAAGAACCAAGAAGAGAGCGTAACATAACAGAGCCGTATATCCCAAGTAGAAGCTCAGCTGCAGAAACCCGGTCATGTCAGACCTCAGATAGAAAATTACTCCATACCCATACATGAAGATTGCTGTGAATCCTCCGCACAGTATTGATCTGCAAACAATTATCATAAAATCGTTTAACCATTGGAAATTGGAAAATGATTCTGAAAGGAAAGAATACTGCGATCGGTTGTGTAAGATACTCATTGTAATGTGTATCTGTGATGGCTTCTCATGTTACCTAAGTCTAAATCATATTCACATGTTTGAAGGGACAAGGACGCAGTAAAGTAAAAGAATACATACCTCCACCACCATTCATGATCTTCACCGGATAGCTGAATGTAGGTCAAGATAATACCAACACTCGCACTCAAGAAGATGAGCACAACGAATGTGAAAAGCATCATTCCAGGTGAGGTATATATTTTGAATCCCCACAAGCTTGCATAGAGTTGGTGCCACTCGAGAACTACTGCACTGAAAGGTACAAAGCCTCCAAGAAACACCTGGTACAGCTTTCTACGATACCAATTTTGAAGTGGAATTTCTCGGGGGTTTCTTTTAACAGCAGTTGGAGGTTGAAACTCTAATAATCCGAAACGATTACCTAAAACTCCTCCCAACGTGAGAAATGGGATATTCAAAAAAGTGTAAATGAGCATGATGATGACTATTGTGCCAAACGGGAGTGCAGCTGTTGCCCCATACGCAACTGCCACAGTGTTGAGAACCGAAACTACTATGAAGAAAGGAACTGGGTAGAGAATCCCAGCAAGACGAACCCTCCTTTTCTGAAAATGCCAATAATGCTCTAATGTTTAAGGATATACGAACCATGAACGTTTCTGGAACAGCAAAAGTAGAAGGGATCTGAAAAAGTCAATCACCTGTTTGTTTCCCTCGAAATGGTTATGGAAAGAAGCAGATGTGTAACCAGCCACTATTGATGTTAGAGTGTAAATGATGACGAGAGAAGTCAACAGCATTCCACGACTGTATGGGTATAGAAAACCGGTGAAGGCCAATGCAAATAGAGCAATAATCCTGAAGATGAAAAACAAGTCAGTGACATGGAACAATATTAACACACCATTCATCTTGATACAGGACGTAAGTATTCCCAATAAATGAAAACATAATGTATCATCATGTAAGATTGACTTGAACAAGTTGTCAATAACTAAGCAAATGTATAATATGTATCTCAAATGCCATGACAAAACTTTACTGGGGTTTTCACTAAAAAATCATAGCTAGCCACTGAAATCGAGTGTGATAAAATTAGCCTATGTATTACTGTATAGTAGAAGCTTACAAGATTAGCAACTGAGTACCAGTTCCCAAGAACGCACAGAGTAAGGAGATATTCCGAGGACATCTAAATACATCGTTATGTACGAGTTTCCAACCCACTTCCTTTTTTTCTTCTTCATCACCAATCGAGCAACTGAAATTCATAAAAGAGAAATGATCTCAAAAAGATAATTTTTTATCATCACATATGCTAAACTACACAAAACAAGAATAGTCTCCTAAGAAAAGACTTGTCACCTTCTTAGTTCATTTTTGAGATGACGCACGAAGAGCAAAAAAAGAAGTCCAACTAACAAAACAACAACAGTCATAGAGTTAAGAAATGAGAATAAGTGAATCTTCTGGCTGATAGGATGAAGCGACGCCTGGGAATACTTATTCATTCTTGTTGCAGACCGTTCTGAAGTCAAATTCCAAGTAACCGAGTATGTAAACTGAACATCAATCTCAGTGTTCTCCGATATATCAACCAGATAACTCGGATCACTAAAACTGTTGATTTCAACAACTTCGTCTGCATTATACAGAACATTAAACTTCAAGTGACTGAATAAATAATACTTAGTTAGCTTCTCCTTTTGACCAAGATAATCTCCCTCTGATTTACCAACAAATCCCCACAAGGGGAGATCATCGTAGTACATTTGAAAGTAGTAATCTTGAGCAATAGCATCTCTGAACATGGCTATATCACTAGATTTTAGTCTCTTGCGGCGCAACGTAACATGAGTTTTGTCCTCCCCAAATTTCAGCTTATATAGTGAGCTCATTAACCGGTCACCATTAAGAACTTCCCCAAGAGTTTCCTGTTTCTCAATCACAGGCTCTACAAAATAATATAAAACAATCCTGAATCAAGGACTAGAACTTGGGACAACATACACATTTCAAACTATACATATATGGATGTTCATATATCAGAAAAACCTGATCATTGAGTTTGTCTTGAGAAACCTAACCTGGACGGCAGAACGGCAAATCATAATACTGATAGGTCTCACTGCAAAAAAAAGTTAAAAAAAACCAATCTTTAAAGTGGGTCTAAGAAAAGGAGCTACCTTTGAGTTCCTCTTTTAACAAAACATTATCTTTCTCTTCCTTTCAGATTAACCATATGCTAATGAAAGCAAAATGCAGAAAGAGTTACCCAAAGAAAAGATTTGAGAGTAACCTTGGATTGTGAAGAGGACCGACTTTGTTGACGAACAAAGGGACATGATCGCCGGCATTGTAACGGGTCGACGAGCTTGATCCGATCCAAAAAGTCAATGCGAGTAGGACAGTAAGCAGAAACTGCGCCATGTGCTGATTGGCACTCTGCTGTTGTGTTTCCAAGAGAAACAAATTAAGAGAGGAAGAGGAGGAGCTAAAAAGCCATCTTCTTCTTCAATCTATCAATCAGCTCAAGAAGAAGAAGAAAAAAAAATAAACAAACAGAACATAGAGAGACGAGACGACGTCGTAGAGGCTCAAAGTCAAACCTGAGTGATGATGAATGACTGACTTAGCCGAATTGAGTGGCTTTGACTAGACGGTGAACAGAAACAACTGAACATGTTAAAGTTATCTTTGGTTAAGACTTGAGAGTAACAAAAATAAAAAAAATATTAAAGTGAGTTTTGGGTCTGACGTTTGCAGTTTGGGCTTTATGATTGTTGCAGCTAAAGGCCCAAATAGATTTAGGTTTAATTTTAGTTTTTATCACTATCCTCCTACTACTATAAAGTCTTCGCCTTTAGACAAAATTAGGGTTTCCTCTGTCTCTTCTTCACTCAGGTTTGTGCCTCAACCGACTGCTTCACTTCTACCTCCTTCATTCTTGTTTCTCGAGCTTCTCTGTTACAGATTTTAATTCGTGTTTTTTTTTGTTCTTTTATTTGTTTTGTTTCCAGGATCAGATCCTAGCTAAATTGAGACGAGCTCAAAATGAGGTACATGATGACGCATCTCTTACATTCACAATTCTCGGATTTTTCTCTCGTATGCGATTTGGTTTAGCCCTAGTTTACCAATCAAATTGATCTAATACTAAGACGTCTCTGTATTTATCAATCGTTACGCTTGATTGATAGGTTTAGTATGTGAATTGCTCAGTGATTACGCCAAAGTTATTTGCCTTAATGGTCTTTTAATCTGGATAACTGAATCTGTTATCTTCATAGATTGTTTACTTGGGTTTAGTTAGATAAGATGATTCTGTATGGGACTGTTTATAATGGGGGTTTGTACAGTGATGAGTTTGTTGCTGTTGTGTATATATGTTTGTTTAATATACTGTTTTTTTTTGTGGGCAAATGCAGTAAGCTTCAGAGTGAGGCCGTGAGAGAAGCCATCACTATTATCACAGGGAAGTCCGGTGAAAAGAAACGTAACTTTGTGGAGACTGTTGAGCTCCAGATCGGTCTGAAGAACTATGACCCTCAAAAGGACAAGCGTTTCAGTGGATCTGTCAAGTTACCACACATTCCTCGTCCTAAAATGAAGATCTGCATGCTTGGAGATGCCCAGCATGTCGAGGAGGTGACTTATCTTATCATTTCTTCTTTACAATATGATCACAAAGTTTGTCTTTTTGGAAATGAGTAATTTTTATGCTCTGTTTCTTGGTATAATGGTATTTCTGATCATTTCACTTGGCGGCTTAAATAGTTTTATTTATGCTTTGTTTCTTGCATCATGAAATCTTTGCGTATTTCATTTTGTTTACTTTCGCAGGCTGAGAAATTGGGGCTGGAGAATATGGATGTTGAGTCTCTTAAAAAGCTTAACAAAAACAAGAAGCTCGTCAAGAAGCTTGCCAAGAAATACCATGCTTTCTTGGCCTCTGAGTCTGTCATTAAGCAGATTCCTCGTCTTCTTGGTCCTGGTCTCAACAAGGCAGGCAAGTTCCATGTTACAGCTAATATTCCATGTTCTTCCTTGCACAGTTTTTAGTAGTCCTTTTCTTTCTTCTGTCAATGTGTTTTATGCATTTCTCTTTTTTGGTTTTCTTGTTTGAATGATCTCATTATCTATAAACTGATCTTAGCCCCATGTTTTTTGATACATGCTTATTGATGATTCTTAAGTAACACTCCTTTCCTATATATATACATTATACAGGAAAGTTCCCAACTCTTGTGAGCCACCAGGAATCCTTAGAGGCAAAGGTGAACGAAACCAAGGCAACAGTGAAGTTTCAGCTGAAGAAGGTTCTGTGTATGGGAGTCGCAGTTGGTAACCTTTCAATGGAAGAGAAGCAGATCTTTCAGAATGTTCAGATGAGTGTCAACTTCCTCGTCTCGCTCTTGAAGAAGAACTGGCAAAACGTCAGGTGTCTGTACCTCAAGAGCACAATGGGACCACCACAAAGAATTTTCTAAGCTCTCACAAAGAATTTTCTAAGCTCTCACCTGCTTGAATGGTGGCTATAAGACACTTCTTACCCTTTTGTTTCTTTTTCCAGACATCTGTGAAACAGTGTAAGGGTTGTGTGTTACTCTCCTTTAGCATCTTTGGTTTTGGATGATTACAATGGTTTTGGCTTATGGATTTTGTAGCTTATATTATCTTTAGTTAGATGTTTTTATTTGAAAGAACAACCCATAGATTATGACTGCTCAAAAACGTAAACAAAATTATCTCATCTACTATATGGGTTATACATAGTACGTTACAATGGTCATCATCTGTTCTCAAATTTTGGATTTAGATGGCTTTGCTTGAAAGAAAGGATCAACCCATATATTATGCTCTAATTGGAAACAATTATTTTAATCTCAACTAATATCGACCACGATCATTGATGCATTTCTAAGCAAACTCTAGTGGCTTTTTTATGTTATAAAAATCCTATTAAAAATCAACACTGTCTTAATTCTTGTGTATATCTTAATTCTTATTACTATTATATTTTTTCTAAACACCTCTAATAAATTCGTATTTAATTTTATAGCTAACTAAACTAATCAGTTTTTTTTTTGTTCTTTTTATGAGATTTTTAATTACATTCGTGTATTTTTTTATATTTATGACAAAAAATATATATAAAAGACTTAACCAAAAAATAAAAACCATATTCTATTATTTTTAATTCCAAAGCAAAGAAGACAACAAAATAGAGAAGCGCGTTCCAAAAGTTAGCGTTTTTCGTCTCGGACCCAAAATCGCAGCTTTACGTGTAAATTAGAAATCTAGGGTTCTTCCGATTAGGGCCTAAAATCGAATCGAGATACCTTCGAATCTAATCTTCGATTTTTTCTTTTTGCAAAGATGTCTCAGAACGGAAAGCTGATCCCAAATCTGGACCAGAACAGTACGAGGCTCCTCAATCTCACAGTTCTCCAGCGAATCGATCCATACATTGAGGAAATCCTCATCACAGCCGCTCATGTCACTTTCTATGAATTCAACATTGATCTCAGTCAATGGGTTAGTTTTTCAAATCAATCCTCGTTTCACCATAATTTGATTATGTTTTTTGCTCTTAGCTTCTACCTACCGACTGATCTGTCTTTTTTTTTTTGTTCTTTCTCAATCAGAGTCGTAAGGATGTTGAAGGATCTTTGTTTGTTGTCAAAAGGTCAGTACTTTCGATCTTTTTTTTAGCTATTGTTGTGTGATGTTGTAATCTGTGTTAAAATCTGATGATGGATCCGTTTTCGTTTCTATTAGGAGCACACAACCTCGATTTCAGTTTATTGTGATGAATCGTCGGAATACAGGTCAGTCTAATCTTCCCAGTTATTGAGTACAGAGCTCTCAATGTTTGTTTATGTACTTAGTTCTCATCAAATTTCCAGTGATTTGGTTTTTTTTAAGTTACTCGCTTTGTGATGAAATAGCAAAAGTAGTGGATCTGTAACATTGTTAATAAAGAGAATTCAGGTTTTAGCTCATCTAAAACTTAGGGACAAGGGTGGAGCAGTTTTCTCTCCTAGGTCCTTAGTAAAAATTCATTGCGAGTTCTTACTTTAGGATTCTAGACTAATGTATTGTTGAATTCCTCTGGGCAGATAATCTGGTGGAGAATCTCCTGGGAGATTTTGAGTATGAAGTCCAAGGTCCTTATTTACTTTACCGTAATGCTTCTCAAGAAGTTAATGGCATTTGGTTTTACAATAAACGTGAATGTGAGGAGGTAGCAACTCTTTTTAGCAGGTAAATTTAAGTTACTGCATATCAGGTAGTAACTGTTTTTGTGATTGGGGACAATCATGAGAGTAAAACTAGATCCTTATATACACGTAGGTTTTAATTGTTGGTTTATGAATCATATCAATATCGTCTTTTATCCTACAGATTCAATATCGTGAAGACCTTTCTAGTAGATTTTTTTTGTTTTGTTTTTTTATTGTTTTGATGACGTGAGTACTCATTGTATCTCTGCCTAATGGTTCCTTGGCATGACAGAATACTGAGTGCATATTCCAAGGTTAACCAGAAGCCGAAGACCCCATCTTCAAAAAGGTATGAGTTTCATGTTTATAATTAGACACTACACCATTAGTTGTTTCTTGGAATTTTCTTCTTTGAGGTGAAAACTTGATAAACTTGAGTTAATTTTTTCTACTTTCTTCAGTGAGTTTGAGGAACTGGAAGCTGTGCCTACGATGGCAGTTATGGATGGTCCTCTTGAACCGTCTTCAACAGCTAGGGATGCCCCTGATGATCCTGCTTTTGTCAACTTCTTTAGCGTAAGTCTCTAAAGCTTCTGTTACACACTCACACTATCGTCGACATCATGACAGCATCATCTAAGACTAATGGCAAGAGGGCTTTCTGTTAGCTATATATTCTTGAATCTTGAATTATATTCAGCGTAGTATATGGTCCAACTTAGATTATAATATGTTGATTTTCTTACTTCCACTCATAATGTAACACTGAATTTATCAAAAAAATTGTTGCATTGACTACAGTCAGGAATGGCTCTTGGGAACACTGCGAGTGGGTCAGCAAGTGGACCACCTTACCAATCATCACCGATTCCTCACCAACCTCACCAACCCACCATTTCTCCTCCTGTAGCGCCAGCAGCACCTTCACAGATAAAATCTCCACCGCCTCTACCATCCTCCTCTCCTCTGATGCCTCTCTTTGACAACAACTCCGATCTTAACAGCAGCAACTCAAGCGTTACCGATTTAGTGACGCCAGCCTCTTTCTTTGGACCCCCGCGAATGATGGCACAACCGCACCTCATTCCTGGTTCGTCTATGCCCACTGCTCCTCCTCTCAACCCTAATAATGCAACTCACCAGCAGCGGTCATACGGTACTCCGGTGCTCCAGCCTTTCCCACCACCAACTCCACCACTATCGCTCGCTCCTGCACCCACTGGCCCGGTTATCACCAGAGACACAGTGAAAGAAGCCCTTTTATCCCTGTTTCAGGTTTGTCTTTTTTACCAAATCAGTTTACTTGATCTGCTGCCAAAACCTAACGAGTTGCTTTTGACAGACTAATGATTTCATCGACATGGTGACCCGAGCTTTACAAAATGCACATCAATCATGAAATTGCGCTGCATCAGCATCTACGCGTGGGACAGTGGCGGTTTGATTTAGAATGTGTAGTTAAAATGTAGTTTTGTTCCCTCTGATACTTCTGAACAAGTGTTGTTGGAACCTCCAAAAAGGAAATTTACAAGATACTGCACTGCTCCCTTGTTTTTAACTCATGAACCTACTTTTCATTTTTTCTACTTTCAAGTATCAGACCTTTCTTCTTATATTTATACTTTATAGTATAGACACATATATAATAAAAACTCTAAAAGATTCACACATCTTCCTGCGTATTATAGCATATGGAGTTTGATGGAGCTTAAAAATTCATATAGTAAAATAGTGAGAAAGAGTAGAGATTAAAAACTTTCACTTGTTAAAAGTTTTGAGATCATTAGCAATGTAAAAACATGTTTATATGCTTGTGAGAGAGTCAAGAAACATAAAAACATGAAGAGAGTTATTCTCGTTTTGGAGTAGTGTCCAATCATCTAGAATCAAGATCATGAAGAAATCATTTGGTGATATTGAAAAAAAACATCAGAGAGATTAATAGCAATAAAATTACACATAACCACCAAGAGAAAGGACATATAGTACAAGATGGGAAGAGTAAATGATTGATAAAATGCTTAGAAGTAATTATCGGTCCTGCCCTTGAATCCAATTTGTCCGAAAGTGAGGCAGAGGAAGAGGCCTAAGTGCCAGGTAACCAACCACAACCAGAACTGTGAAGTGAGAGCAGGAGGAGACGGGAAGTGAGCAAGCTCAGTTCCGATGCTGTCAAAGAAGAGACCAGTCAGGCTCTTCCCGTTTATAGCCGGGATACTCGACGGAGCTAGCCATCCGATCAGCCCAAATCCCACCACGTTCAAGTCTCTCCTCAACCAGTTCCTCTCAAAGCTATTTGCATTTTTGACACAAACAATCTAGTTTTAAAAAATAACTTCAAAAGGATCTTATCGGTACGTATAGAAAACAGAACCTAAGAAAGAGTAACATACCAAGTGACTCTTCCTCCGGATGCACCGGCGAGTCTCAGAGGGTTCTTGGCGCTTATTGTTGGTTTCAGAAAGGCTAATAAACATAATGAAACGTTACAAATTTATATCATATAAACACATACGTTTGATTCATATTATCCAAAAAAGACAAAAGAGAGATTTACATGAAGAGAAGGATTTGGTGGTGATGGATGATCCTCCAAGGCCTATCACCGTCGATGGGGTTGCAAATGTTGCTGCCATTTTTTGACTTTGTTCTGTGCTTCTTTCTCCCTGCTTTAGTTTTGTTTTTAACTAAACACAACACAAGAAATAGATTTGAGTTTTGTGGACGAAGAAGGCAGAGATTTCTAGGATGTGTTATCAATCAATAGCTTTGTGACACGTCACTATTTTCTTAGATATTGTGGGTCTACCTTCTCTTTCTTGGATAAGATTTATTCCTGATTTTATTTTTCCCAAGCTGTACCAAAAAAATTAAAATTAATGTACCGATACCAATTGTTCGGTTCGGTATGGTTCGATGCAACAATAACATTAGTGTAATTTGATCAGCCAAGTCGGGTCCGCGGGGGGTAAAAATGGACTACAGCTTAGCGGCGGTGAAGATGCTTTGCTCCCAGCTCCGGGACGCTAAACCGACGTCTTCTCAGAACGCCACCGCCCTAGGCGGTGTTCTTTTTCAACGTGCTTGGTTTCAGGTTCCGATCTATCTTTTTTCATTCTCTCAATTTCATTAACTCACGTATCGATGACACTTCGATTGTATCGTTGCAGGGGGTTTTGGTCTCCGTCTCCGGCGGTGGAGATGACCGTACGATACTTGATGATGGAACCGGACTCGTCGAGCTCGGCCTCACGAGCGAATTTGCCCTCCGTCAATGGAAATCAGGAATGTACGTGATGGTTGTTGGTGTCTACCATATCCGTACTGGGGAGATACCTCTGCTTAAGGTTACAGTTCTTTTACTCTTTCATCTTCATATGCACATTTTGATCAGTCCAATGTGGTTCTAGTTTAGCTAGAGTTTGCAGATAAGTCAATTTGGTGGTTTATACTAATTGGCACAGACGAGAGTTAAGTGATCACATGATTAGGCTGACACAAGCTTAGGGGGACTAAAACCTCAAAGTAGCTTTAAGTTCCATAAGAGGTTTTTGAGTTTGAATGTGTTAGTAACAGTCTTGTGGTGATATATCTAGGTTGAAGCTAGACTTGGCTTGAAGATTCATATCATCAGTAGTAACTAAGATTCATCTTCTCTTGTGATGTTAGAATGACAGCATCTCCAGAATCTAACATGTAGCAGTTGTCCTGCATTTACATACTAACTCATTCACGTTGTTGTTTGTAACTGAAACCAGGTTCATAAGATGGTTGAGCTGTCGGGAAGCCCAGATCGTGAAGCCATGTGGTATTTAGAAGTCATGGACGCATACAGACTGTTCTATGAGCCCTTGATCCTAGAGTTCTCTTGATTCTTCCTTCACTTTACTTTTCATTCTCTAGAAACATCAAGTACATGATTATCTCTTCTCATTCTTTTAGTTTTATCCATTTTTGCTGTAGTTAATCGCATGGATATGTAACTTTGACAGAATCAAAAGCATGGTTGTATTATTTCTAACACCGTTGCTGGTTTCCGGTTTATCCAAATTCTGTTGCAATTCTCATATTCTTGACCATGTACTGAATCACCGATGCAACTTTACAAAATGCCATTCCATGACTAGTAACATCGACAAAATTGTTCTACAAGTTGAGCAGACAAGTTAGAAATACCAAACAACCTTAAACAATTGTTTCCACCATTTCGACTTAGAGCTCCTCTCAATCGTGCCTTCTCTTCCTCATGCATCCTCAACAGCCTAAGAATCTCTCGCACCCGAGGGAAAAATGCACCAGGACGTACACAATAAGGTTGAAGCACTGTGAGAAGTGCCTCTGCGTCAACCTCAAACCTATCAAACCTTTTTCTCCGTAAGACAGGTTCTCCTGAGCAAAATTTACGATACATAATGGTCAAGCCCTTCCGCGAGATTCCTCCACAAGTCCAAGAAGTCTTTCGGGTTCATGTTTAGCTGAAGAACACATAGATGCCTTCTTAAATTGTCCAATGCTTCTGCAACACCCTGAGACACTGTTAAATTGCTGGAACCAGTAATGACGTTCTCTTCCCAATAAACCGTATTGATATCGAAGTCGTCACTGCAAAGATTGTCGAATTGCTGGAGAAAAACTGTTATAATTTCCATAAGCCAATTGGTTTCCAACTCAACAAGGCCTTTCAGTTCTTCCCCAAAAAAGCAGCCTTGGCAGGAAGCTTCAGGTTTTCTACCAACTTTGGCGCTGCTTTCCGCAGCCCACATCTCCACAAAAACCAAATCATCACTCCATTCTCGTAGTTTTGATTCAAGATACCGAGCGGCATTTATCGGTCCACAGGCTTGTATCAGTGTATCCTCAAATAAGCTATAGTAGGAGAGATCAATCTTCTTGAACTCCAGTAACATAAATTTGAATATACACCAGAGAAATTTGGTGGCAGTAGCTCTTATGAATTGGATCCTTGGCAGAATGGCTGGTAAAGTTAGACCATGGTCTATCAACCTCCAAGTCCTATTAAGAAAAGAGTCTGCTACTATTGGCGCTTTATAATCCTCTCTTGTGGATAGAACATACTTTGCAGACCGTGAGCTAGCTTCATTACCAAGTCTAGTTCTTTCACTATCATCAACTACCCAAGCTCTCTCATTCTTGATATCCTCTTTAGTTTTTCTATAAGCATCCTTTAGTTCAATCTTCCCCCAGGTCTTGAGCCACTCGGGTTTCTTACAAAATAGTCCCATTACTGATATATCTTGAGAAAACGCTGTCGAAGAGCCTTCATAAGAAAGACAAGTATCTGAATTCACAAAAGACTGCATTCGTTTATCAAATGTAACCATCTGATCGACAAGGTGGAACCACGATGATATAGCTTCAGATTTCATGTGCTTCTCCTTGAACGTATCTATAAGCTTAGGAAAAACTTTTTTCTCTAAGAAGCCAGATAGCATCTGGACCATCGCTGAAACCCAAGCTTCTTTAGCACTACAGCTTACTAACATAGCTCTGTCAATCAAAGGCTGTAAAAAATCATCAACCCCATCAGCAAAGTCTCTCGTAACTTTATAGACAAGTTCAAAAATAAACTCAGGTTGTTCAGCCCATTGCAAGAAATGATACTCCATCCGAGATGCAACCGGTTTCACCAGTTCATCAGTAGCCCAAAGTCCAACATTACAATTTTCTTTAGCCATATGAAGCTTCTTCCTTTTTTCCTTCTTGGTATTAAGTTGCTGTAAACCACAGAGGAGTAGAAAGCTTTGGGAATACGACTCCTTTTGATCTCCTTGCATCAAGAGTAGAGGATTAGGGATAGTACTAGCAACCTCTCCATGCTCGACTTTAGATGTTGCCAGTTTCGGTGGCCAGCCAAGAGATGAGAGAAAAGCTCGATGCTCTGCGATAACCTCAGGGCGTATAACAGACAAACTTTTATCTGCTCTACTATCAACAGAATCTACAAGGTGGCGCCACTGTGAGTGATGCCTTGTAACATCACCAAGCATTAGTTCAATCTCATTCATCGTCTTAATAGCATGACTAAACCTCTTATGCTTGACTGCAAGATCCTGCATTTAAAAATATAAAAAAAAAAAGTTTAAACCTTTCATATTTTAGCAAACCACAACTCCATATAAGTACTCAACTTGTGGATCAAAAAGAGCTTTACTTGAAGCGTACTTCCTCTATGGCTTCTTATAGGATGAAACACTGAATCTTCAAGATCACCAACCAGACTTTCCAACTTTAAGGCAGTCACTGAAACAAAAAAAAATCGAATCTTTCTTATATTAGGTTAGCTCTTAATGATGTTCACGAGTCAGTAAATCAAGCCAAACTCACCGAAATATTTACGCTGATTCTGTATTCGACATAGCTCTTCCACGAGTTTCTGTAACTCCCAATTCGTTTGCTTTCCCACAGAATCCGTAGCTACAAATTAGGAGACAATCAGAAAACTTATTAAAATAAACAAAGAGGGTTTGGTTGGTATAATAACTTACGGAGACAGAGGAGGCTCTCGAGGTTAAATCTCAAATCTTCGAGTGAAACTTTAGCGGAAAGCGAAGTTGAGATCCATGAAACGGCGTGTTTGGTGAGATCCGTACGGAGGTGGAGGAGACGGTCGTTGAGATCAGAACAGTCGTGGTTTAAATTTGACGCTAGACTAGAAGAGCGGAGAAGCAGATCTCGAAGGTCCTCGAAATTACCGTCGAGAAAGCCTAGTGAGAGACCGGAAAGGTCTTTCGGGTTTGGCAAGACGAACGACAGTGGTGGAAGTGGATGTTGTTGTTCCATCTGAAGAAGCTTTTGCCGGGAAACGGTGGTTTCTCTATCTCGACTCCGATGAGCGTGTTTTGTTTTTATTTATTTATTTAGAATTAAAATTATTATTTAATTTAAAAAAATTAAAATTGTAAAAAAAGAAAAAAATCGTTAGCTTGAAGCAAAGGCGCCGTCGAGTTCATTTTTAAGGGTTTAGAGACTTTTTAGGGTTTACTGAGAAGAAGAGGCTGAGAGAGATGGGGAAGAGCGAGAAGACGTCGCTTGGGCGATCGTTGGTGAAGCACCACAATCATATGATTCAGGAATCGAAAGATAAAGGCAAGTACTATAAGAATCTTCAGAAGAAGGTTCTCGAATCCGTTACGGAGGTTAGCGACATCGACGCCATCCTTGAGCAGGCGGAGGAGGCTGAGCGTCTTTACACCATTAATCATAGCTCCTCTACTCCTTTGTCCATCAATCTGTAGGCTTCTCTTCTTCTTAATTCCTCTTTTTTCTGTCTTTTGATCGATTTGGGGGATTTGTGTATCTGTTTGTATAAGTTTGATAGATTCAGTTTGATTGATGTTCATCTTATTGTTTTGTTCATCTTAATTTCTTGTCTTGATGTTCTTATGGTGCTCACTGGCCTGTTTCTTTAATGTTTTTTTTGGAACAGAGACACAAATTCCAGTTCAAGTGTTATAGCAGCTGAAGAATGGAGAGAGCAACAGAAGATAGAGGAGGCTTTACACGCCAGTAGTCTTCAAGTGCCTCGAAGGTATGTGGTTTTTATTCTCTTTAGATATTTACTCTTCTCTTTACTCTTCTCAACTCTGAGACAAAAGTATAATTTTTTTTCTATTCTTAAATCTTTAGACCTCGGTGGACACCCGAAATGTCAGTGGAAGAACTTGATGCTAATGAGAAACAAGCTTTTCTAAATTGGCGCCGGATGCTTGTCAGGTTAGTTTTTTCTTTGTTTTACCCCATCTTAGTGATCCTAATATTGATTTTGCGTCTTCAGTGTGTGTACTCTAAGCAAATCAGTATTAGGCACCAAAATGTTTGTTGGTGATGAAAACATTTAGTCAGCTTCTGTTACACAGTTTTCTCAAATGGTAAAGTCGGATGCTTTCATTGATAAAATGCATGTAGTTTGAGTAAATATATTACCTTGTTTCTCACCGTCTTCTCAGATGGTAAAGTCTGATGCTTTCATTGATAAAATGCATGTAGTTTGAGCAAATATTATGTCCTTGTTTCTTACTGAGAAGGTCAAAGAAAGAAGAGTAGAGGAAGTCTCATTCTTGTATCCATTTTCTCCACAGAATCTCTATTTTTTTGTTATTGATATAGTGTGTTTTGTATAAGTTTATATTTTATGTAGCATTCAGCGTTTGCTAAAGCCGTAACTTATATAGAATTGAGATTTGTTCAATATATTTTTCGTATATAAAACCAAACTAGTTAAGAGTCTATAGATATTTCGCCCTAATCAATATTTCCGATTGGAAAGTTATCCTTGCTCACACCTTGAAGCGGTTTCTAGCTCGCACAAGATATCTTTTCTTTTACGTTTATGATTTGATTTTTGTCATGTGTACGTTTCTGTGGGGCTTATTGCTATTTAACTTATGCATGCTTACTTGTTCTCCTGTATTTTGGTTTAGCCTTGAGGAAAATGAAAAGCTTGTGTTGACTCCATTCGAGAAGAACCTTGACATCTGGAGACAGCTTTGGCGAGTGCTTGAACGCAGTGATTTGGTAAGTCTTTACGAAAATGAAAAGCTTGTGCTTAACTTAACCCTCTCAATAAGTTCAATTTATGGGCGAAACAGTTTTGGTTATTTATACTTATCCTTTTTCAGATTGTTATGGTAGTTGATGCTAGAGATCCTCTGTTTTACCGCTGCCCTGATCTTGAGGTAGTGCATTTCCTCTCAGCTTGAAACTCCACTTGGCACCATTTTCCTGATTCATGTTCACTTAAAAGATTTTTTGTGACACAGGCATATGCTAAAGAAATCGATGAGCATAAAAAAATTATGCTTCTAGTTAACAAGGCGGACCTTTTACCTACTGATGTCAGGTTAGCCAATCTTCTTGTGCCTTACTACTTTGCCTCCAACCTTTTGTCTTCTAATCGAATTGTTTATCTTTTGAAAAAACTGCAGGCAGAAATGGGCAGAATATTTCCGCCTTAACAACATCCTGTTTGTTTTCTGGTCAGCCATAGCTGCTACCGCTACCCTAGAAGGTAAAGTCTTGAAAGAGCAATGGAGACAACCCGAGAACTTACAAGAGACAGATAATCCAGACATTATGATATATGGCAGGGACGAACTCTTGAGTCGATTACAATCTGAGGCTCAAGAGATTGTCAAAGTAACGAACTCTAGAGCAGCATTATCGCAGTCATGGACTATTGAATGTCAACGTGAACAAGCCGTGGTTGGATTTGTTGGGTACCCAAATGTAGGAAAGAGTTCTACAATCAACGCATTGGTGGGTCAGAAGCGAACAGGTGTCACCTCTACCCCGGGGAAAACAAAGCATTTCCAGACATTGATAATCTCTGATGAGCTTATGCTATGCGATTGCCCTGGTTTAGTCTTCCCTTCGTTCTCAAGCTCGAGGTATGAAATGATTGCTCGTGGTGTACTTCCGATTGACCGGATGACGGAGCACCGTGCAGCTATTCAGGTGGTGGCAGACAAGGTCCCTCGCCGTGTCATTGAGAGTGTCTACAACATATCTCTTCCTAAACCAAAAACCTATGAGCGTCAGTCCCGCCCGCCTCATGCTGCAGAGCTTTTAAAAAGTTACTGTGCTTCTCGTAGCTATGTTGCCTCTAGTGGATTACCTGATGAAACGAAAGCTGCCAGGCTGATTCTGAAAGATTACATTGGAGGTAAGCTGCCACATTATACAATGCCACCTGGGATGACCCAAGGTGATGAACCAGATATAGACGACACTCAAGAGCTAGGGGATATTCTCGAAGGTTCAGAGTCTGAAGAAGACTCTGCAGTAGGAGATGAGACAGAGAGCGAGCAAGTTCCTGGTATTGATGATGTGCTAGATGATTTGAGCTCGTTTGATCTTGCAAATGGGCTCAAGCCTTCGAAGAAAGAGACAGCGAAGAAGCAAACCGCGTCGCACAAACAGCACAAAAAGCCACAGAGGAAAAAAGATCGGACTTGGAGGGTGCAAAACACAGAAGATGGAGATGGGATGCCTGTTGTTAAAGTATTCCAGAAACCAGCTAACACAGGTCCTCTCACGATGCGGTGATCACAGTCAATCAAGAGCAAAGATAGTGGTTGGTAACCAAAGCTACTTAAAATGTTTTTTTTTTTGTTTTTATAATGTAATTGAACCTGTTGCGGTTGTCGAGTCTCTTTGTTTCCATGTTATATTTAAGTCTTATTTTGAGGAAAAAGAAGAGAAAAGGTTAGAAAAGTGACAACTCAAATCTGGTGGAAATTGGAATTTGTATTTGCCACTTGGAGATGCCCATCGTGTAGTATTAAGAATATTACTATAGCCATAAATAGAGTTTTCATTGAACTACAAATTGTTTCTTATTTAAGTTCGGACTCTTTTTAAACATTCATTAGTGAAAACGAAAGTTATAAAGACTTAATTTTTTTTGGCTAATAATGTCATTAATGTTACCAAAAAAAGAATAAATAAAAACAAATATTCCTTTTATACCTGAAGTAAAATAGAGAGTGGAAGAAGGCTTTCGTACGTTTGGCGTAGAGTTGTTTGGTTCGTGTCTCATCTCTCTTCGCTCGTTCTTTTCGCGTCCTTGACCTCCTTGTTGCTGATACTACTGCTGATTAGGCTTTTGTTGTATTGTGTAGTACTAAAGAGAAAGAGGAGAGAGAAACTTTTTGGGATAACCAAAAAAAAAAAAAAAAAAAAAAATTTCGTTTTCATAATATTTGTGAATGTCTGCTTCGCTTCTTCGTTTTTAATTTTCTTTCTTCTTCTCTTTGGGAAGAAAAAATAAAAAAAAAATAACTGTTTTCTGTTGTAAAACAAAGCCAAGGAAGGATCTGACCGACCCGTGAAGGAAACAAACCTAGGGTTTCGATTTTTTTTTTCACCGGAATTTTTCTCGGGGAACGGGAAGATGTTGATCAGGAGATTTGCTTTTCTCTGAAAATCTTTTAGGCTGGATCGGTCTTAGTTAGGTTTTTTTTAATTAGAAGCTGTAAAGGTTTGATAAATAATGGATGATGATTCGTCTATGGTGGTGGCTGACAACGATCAAGATCGAGAGTTTCAAAGCCTTGATGGAAGCCAATCTCCTTCTCCTATGGAGAGAGAGACGCCTCCTTCTTCTCCGCAGATGAACGACCAATCAGGCGGATCGGTGCCAGCGTCTTCGGATTCTAATCCGACTAGTTCTCAATCTGCTCCGGTTGTGGGACAAGAGCAGCAGCACCAGGGGGGGCAAGTTGTTGGTCCTAGGTGTGCACCTACGTATTCCGTGGTTGATGCTTTGATGGATAAAAAAGAGGATGGTCCTGGTCCTAGGTGTGGTCACACGTTGACCGCTGTCCCTGCTGTTGGTGATGAAGGCACTCCTGGTTATATTGGTCCTCGTCTTGTTTTGTTTGGTGGTGCTACGGCTCTTGAGGGTAATTCTGGTGGTGGTGGTGGCACCGGTACTCCTACTTCTGCTGGAAGTGCTGGCATTCGTACGTTTTTGCCTTCTCCTCCTTTTTTTGAGTTCTAGTTCCTTACTCTCAAGGTTCTCTCTCCTGAATGATTGAAAAAGTTTACTAGTTTCTCAAGTTTTAATCTTTCTGATAGAGGCTCTTGTAACCTTCTCAAGATTTAGCGATTACTGAGATCTGCTATGGTTATTTGCTTGCAGTTCTTGTGAGTTCGTCTCACTTTAGAAAATTTGGTTCTAAAAAGCTTCATCTCTGTTAATTTAGCTGGCAGTGTCAGTTAAAAGCGTTTTTTTCTTAAATTTTATTGCTTTGAGTCCTTTTTCATGTGGAATCAGTTGGGTCAATAGTAGCTGTGGAAAATTAGATGACTAATTCTGTTAATTTGATGATATATTCTTTGTTCTAGCTCTTGTTATATCAGAAGGTTTCTAGACTTGCTGGTTGTATTAAGTAATTAGGGTGTTCTTTGCTGTGCAGGGCTAGCGGGTGCAACTGCCGATGTTCATTGTTATGATGTACTTTCTAATAAGTGGACTAGGTGAGCATACAATGTGTATTTTTATCCTAATTATGAAAACTGCATGATATCCTGCCCTTTTTTATAATTTCTGGATACCAGTTACTTAAATGAACTGTGGCTGCAGGCTTACACCCTTTGGAGAACCACCAACCCCGAGGGCCGCACATGTTGCAACTGCAGTCGGGACCATGGTAGTTATTCAGGTAGGAGTTAAAATGATACTATTAAATTATATGTATAATGTAAGCTTATCACTCTAAAGATGAACATTTTCAGTCAGCTATGAAAGTGCCTCTAAATTTTATCTGTGGTGCAGGGTGGAATTGGTCCTGCTGGTTTATCGGCTGAAGACCTTCATGTTCTTGATCTCACTCAACAACGGCCTCGATGGCACAGGTTTGAAAATAAACCTGCCAGTGGCTATCTCGCTTTAAAATTCCTTTTTCTAGTTTGTGTCTTGATATAAATTATGTTCTCTATCCAGGGTTGTTGTTCAGGGTCCTGGACCAGGACCGCGTTATGGACATGTCATGGCACTTGTGGGACAAAGGTATCTCATGGCAATTGGTGGAAATGATGGTAAGCAGTTTTCCAAGTTAGCTTATTCTCAGTGTTTTTTGGAAGGGGCATCATATTCTTCTTAAAGCTCCCCGCTTCTGAACTCCATTTTAAACTACCAGGAAAACGCCCACTCGCTGATGTATGGGCCTTGGATACTGCTGCCAAGCCTTATGAATGGCGTAAGCTGGAACCAGAAGGGGAAGGTCCACCTCCCTGCATGTAAGTTTGATTACACTCCTTTATGACTGTGTGCTTTGCACTGGATTAATATTGTTCCTTTTTATTTTCTTTCTGTACGTTGTAACTAGGTATGCAACTGCAAGCGCGCGTTCCGATGGTCTTCTTCTCCTCTGTGGTGGAAGGGATGCAAACAGTGTGGTAAGTGAAGAGATTTGTTACAGTTTCTTGCCCAATTATTTCTTTGAAAATAGACACTGAGCCACTTGTAGAGGCATGATATAGATTATCGACTTTTGCTTTATTGTGAGAAAGAAATGGGACCGTGAGATTTTTAGTCAATTTTTAAGGAGGTTGAGTTTTGTCACTGAGAAAATTGATAATTTATCAATGGTGCAATGAACAATAAATTTTCTCAGCTAAAAGATTTATTTATGGTGCAACGAACAAATTTCATTCTATGTTCTAGAGCAGACGGAGATGTACCTCTTCTCTGCTAAGTAAATTAGTCAAGAGTTTGTATTTCAGTTATCTGTTTATAATGATCTTGAAAAGCTATCAAGTCTGCGTAAAGTAATATTTGAAACTCAATGGACTGCCCTAATCTTGAATACTTGATTGGGGAGATTAATATTGTTTTCTACATTTGAACTGATAGCCTCTGGCCAGTGCATATGGACTTGCGAAGCACAGAGATGGACGTTGGGAATGGGCCATAGCCCCTGGTGTCTCACCGTCTTCCAGATATCAGCATGCTGCGGTATGCGATGCTTCTTTCTCTTTGGTTCTCTTTTCTGTCCCCACCAGATTAATTGAATCGTTTGATGGATTCTTTAGGTCTTTGTAAATGCAAGACTTCATGTGTCCGGTGGGGCACTTGGAGGTGGACGCATGGTTGAAGACTCATCCAGTGTTGCAGGTTTGGAAACAATCTGATGTTTGTGCTGTTGGATTTTCGTTGAGGAAATACTCTCTTAAGTCTTCTGTTGGCCATTGTTGAAATGTGTCTCATGTATAGACGAGAGCTGTATATAATGATTTTGTACTCAACGTGAATTGAGTTCATCCGCGGTTCTTTGATTATATCATCTATTGTCTTTGTACAGTATTGGATACTGCAGCAGGTGTTTGGTGTGATACGAAATCAGTTGTTACTACTCCTAGAACTGGCAGGTACAGTGCCGATGCAGCTGGTGGTGATGCTTCTGTTGAGCTGACTAGGCGTTGTAGGCATGCTGCTGCTGCAGTTGGTGATTTGATATTTATCTACGGTGGTTTACGTGGAGGTAAACAGAAAATTTTGGCAGAACTTTGTTAATGCACCTATGATGCTATGATACAGACCACCGTTGTTTAGATTTCACAGTTTCTTGTGCATGCTTCTCAATGATGATGAACTAATATATATGGTTGTTTAGAAATTATGGGTTCACAACTTATTTATATACATTGTTTATACTTTAGGGGTGTTACTCGATGACTTATTGGTTGCTGAAGATCTTGCTGCTGCGGAAACAACATATGCTGCTTCTCATGCTGCTGCAGCTGCGGCAACAAATTCGCCACCAGGTCGATTACCTGGAAGGTATGGTTTTTCAGATGAAAGGAACAGGGAGTTATCGGAGTCAGCCGCCGATGGCTCTGTTGTGCTGGGAAGTCCTGTTGCACCCCCTGTAAATGGTGATATGCATACGGATATAAGCTCTGAAAATGCGTTACTTCCAGGAACTCGGTTAGCTAACTTCCTTCAATAATGATTTATCTTGTGCTTTATTGTTAACACAATGATGAATTTAGTGACAACCATCCAACACAACTTTGTAGGAGAACCAATAAAGGTGTGGAGTATCTTGTTGAAGCATCGGCAGCGGAAGCTGAGGCGATAAGTGCAACGTTGGCTGCTGCCAAGGCACGACAAGTCAATGGTGAAGTTGAACTCTCAGATAGGGATTGTGGTGCAGAGGCTACACCTAGTGGGAAACCTTCATTTTCACTAATCAAGCCAGATTCTATGGGATCAATGAGTGTTAGTCCTGCAGGGATTCGTCTTCATCATAGAGCCGTGAGTGTCACACTTATTGTATTGAATAAAATATCAAGTCCTGCAATGTACTTCGAACACCATGTTCTTCATTTACTAGTATTTCTTATCCCAGATTCTCACCCCTAATGCTGTTTGGTTGATAATGATTCTGGCACTTTGTTATTAGGTGGTGGTTGCTGCAGAAACTGGTGGGGCCTTGGGTGGAATGGTTAGACAGCTATCCATTGATCAATTTGAAAATGAGGGACGGCGTGTCAGTTATGGGACACCGGAAAGTGCAACAGCAGCAAGGAAACTATTAGATCGACAAATGTCAATCAATAGTGTTCCAAAGAAGGTAAAGATTTTGCTTGACCGCATAAAGGGCTTTAAATTGTTGTGATCCTACTTGTGGAAAATTATATACAGTAATACTCTCTGTGGCATTGGATAATCGCTTGGTTGTTGTGATATAAATCAAAAGTACCATAAAATGGTATTTTAAAGGTATACTATTTCCTGGTTTGCATGGTAACTCATTGGTGAAGATTCCTTTGAATCCTCTGTTTTCTTCAATTGGGTTCACTTAGTGATTTGGCCAGGTGTCTATGTTTGGAGTTCTAACGAAACTATGTCCTAACTATGGCTTAATAGGTTATAGCTCATCTTTTGAAGCCTCGTGGGTGGAAGCCTCCTGTTCGACGCCAGTTCTTCCTAGATTGCAATGAAATAGCTGATCTCTGTGATAGTGCAGAACGTATCTTCGCAAGTGAACCAACTGTTTTACAGCTTAAAGCACCTATCAAAATATTTGGTGATCTGCATGGACAGTTTGGGGATCTTATGCGCCTTTTTGATGAATATGGTTCACCATCTACAGCTGGAGACATATCGTAAGTGCACCGTTACAAATTCTGACATCATTTGGCTACTCTATTTTTGCTGGGATATTGCTGATTCTGTTGTATTATTGTCAGATACATTGATTACCTCTTCCTAGGGGACTATGTTGATCGGGGTCAACACAGTCTAGAAACAATCTCCCTTCTGCTTGCATTAAAGGTAGTTACAAACTTATGTTAGTTTTGACTTAAAGAAGGTGTTCTAGTTGCTTGATTATTGAGGGTTTGAGGTTCTATATTCGGTACTGCAGGTTGAGTACCAGCATAACGTACACTTAATACGGGGAAACCATGAAGCTGCGGATATTAATGCGCTTTTTGGCTTCCGAATAGAGTGTATTGAGCGAATGGTAATGTATTCTGCTTCTAAATCTCTTGTTTCTATGTATAGCCGTCTCATGTCTTAGTTGCTTTTCAGGGTGAACGTGATGGAATCTGGGTGTGGCACAGAATTAATCGTTTATTCAACTGGCTACCTCTGGCTGCATCAATCGAAAAGAAAATTATCTGTATGCATGGGGGTATTGGTCGTTCAATAAATCATGTGGAGCAGATAGAAAATATTCAACGTCCAATTACAATGGAAGCTGGCTCCATTGTGCTCATGGATTTATTATGGTCAGTCCATATCTCCTACATGTTGTTCTGGTTATCTTTTTGGTCCAAGTCTGACTAGTATGTTAATTTGGAATTCTTTAGGTCGGATCCGACTGAAAATGACAGTGTCGAAGGTTTAAGGCCGAATGCTAGAGGCCCTGGATTGGTGACTTTTGGGGTGAGTAATTTTCATTCATTTTGATTTTTAACGTTGTCTGAATATCATAAAATCGGCTATTATTAGACACTTGTTCTTGGGTATAAATCTGGCCAGGTATGATGTAACTCTTCCTTGAAACCGAGGAATATAATCTAGTTTGCTCACAATAACTTACTTACATATGAAGAAGTGTTACTTGCTTTTGTATTTCATATTTACCTGTTCTGTTATTCATTCACCAAGACTTTGCAATTACAGCCTGACCGTGTCATGGAGTTCTGCAACAACAATGATCTTCAGTTGATTGTACGTGCACATGAATGCGTGATGGATGGATTTGAGCGTTTTGCTCAGGGGCACTTGATAACACTCTTTTCCGCTACAAACTATTGTGGTATGTGCATCGACTCACTAGCTAGTGCCATTAGATGGTTGATTGAAATATTTTGTTTAACTAATATTCTTAAATAACATCAGGTACTGCGAATAATGCTGGGGCAATCTTGGTGTTAGGGAGAGATCTTGTAGTGGTTCCTAAGCTCATTCATCCTTTACCTCCAGCACTTTCATCGCCTGAAACTTCACCAGAAAGACATATAGAAGACACATGGATGCAGGTTCCCATCGCTTCACTTCATTACTAGATCTTAGTCCATAGTTTGACCTAAATAAATGGCAACTTAGCATAGCATTTTTTATTTTTTTTTTGGCAGGAGCTGAACGCAAATAGGCCAGCGACGCCAACCAGAGGACGACCACAAAATGCAAATGACCGAGGAGGTTCTCTGGCTTGGATGTGAGGCAGACAAAGAGGCACTCGTGCAAATACGTCCCACTCCCAAAACACTTGTAACATCTGCCTCCTGGTGTTCCTCATGTGTACAGAAAAAAAAGATGAGCGATAGACGAGAAACGATGAGGTTTGGAGATATCAGGGGGTGTGTAAATTGAGATGTTGAAAGGTTAGAGAAAAGTCAGTTTTGGTGGTGGTTAGTAGTGAATTGTAGAGTTAATTTGTTCGGGCTTTAGTGTCCTCTCTTTCATTTCCATTCAGTCTGCTGCTTTTTTTCTATAATATCTTTCTTCAAATTATCTTCTCGTTTTCGTTTGTGGTATAGTTTTCTTGGCGAGTTCTTAGAATGGTAATGGTTGATTTAGTTGGAGGATGGTCTATCGTCTCTTTTTAATTCTGTATCATAGGGGAGACATTGGGGGCTTTTGTGTATTTAAATTATTTTATCAGATTATACGTTGTAACATTTGTGTTGATATCATGATACGAAATTTTTTCCTGGCTCCTTTTGGTTTTTTTCTAAGCTCGAAAGGATAAGTATGATTCTAGTGACACTGTAATCTACTCACAAAATTGGTCTTTTTTTCTTTTCGATTTTGTTGACACTGTAATTTGCAAGAGACTTGGTTGTTCAATGAAATGAATGAATCATTCATTTACTAATAAGAATGTTCAGGTGACAAAAGTCAAACTTTCAGACTTACGATAAAGTAACAAACATAAAAAAAAAAAAAAAAAAAAAAATCACGTTCAATACGTTAAAGATATATATAAGGTGGAAATCGTATTTTAGGTTAGATTTATACTATAAAATATAAAGGTGCCTTGTACGATTGGGGTAATGGGTTCCGTACGTTGATGCCTATAGGCTGAGTGTGACGCTGTGACCCCGGTGCAAAAAGCCACCAGCTGCTGCTATCTACTTCCGCGTTTTAACCATTACCTTTTCATAACTTTATATTATTTTCTACAAATCCATTTGATCTCTCTTTTGATATAAGATAAATTGGACAATTAGTTGAATAATAATAATACAAGGTGGATCTAAAAATGGGCGAAAGTAACATATGTGAATGAGCAAATGGACGGATGTTTTACCAACTTGGAATAAGAGAAAGAAACGATGGAATAAATGACAAATTGATTAGCCTTTTTTTTTTTTTTTTGGGTGTTTGTCATGACTCATGATTGGTAAACTAATAGAGTTTTCATTTCATTATATTTTGTTACTCACAAGTGATGTTCTGTTTGATTATACGTTTATAACACGTTTAAATTAAATACTATGAATAATTTTCACTAAATTTTATGAAACAAAGACTATAAATAATTCGTGGTTTGAGTTTTTATTTCCTGTCAAATGAAGATAAAAATGAAAGAGTTGTGAATTACGAAATTTTATGAATTTAATAATGATTATAATGTACAGCTAGCAACTTTTATAAATGGTTAGATATCAAATGTTGGATAGCACTATTTGTTTTTTATATGAAGAAATTTTTTTTGGTCGTGAACTTTTTTATTGGCAGTTCTGCAAATAATTTAAAAATTAAAAACTTAAAGCTATTAGCTACTAGTCTACTACTAATAGTCGGTTTTAAGTATCGGATTAAAATCAGCACCAAAGTAGAATTTGGTTACGTAAGTAGTCTCTGCCTCTATAATTAATAAGTATACTCTGTCTCTAATTAATATTTTTTCTCATTTTCAATTTCTTTAACTATCAACGTTTGAAGTACAACGCACCACTATTTTCCTACTTTTAATATAAAATAAAATTTCACGAGTCCCAAATAGGACACGTTAATGCTCTTTATAAATAACGTCGATCCATCTGCTCAAAACAACAAGTGATCGTTCTAGCTACTTCTTTCTTCCTCTCTTTCTGAAACTTATCAGAGAGTTAGAGTGATCATTTAAAAAAACGTGTGATGGAGAAAGTGAGAGAGATAGTGAGAGAAGGGAGGAGAGTCGGGAATGAAGATCCGAGAAGAGTAGTTCATGCTTTCAAAGTGGGACTTGCTCTTGCGTTTGTCTCTTCTTTCTATTATTACCAACCTCTCTACGATAACTTCGGTGTCAATGCAATGTGGGCTGTCATGACCGTAGTTGTCGTCTTTGAATTCTCTGTAGGTCAGTATCGGTCATGTGATCAGAATCAGCCACTTTCTAGTATTTGAAGAGATGTCTAATATCTAAGGGAAAATCTTAGCTAAAATATATTTAAAATAGTTCTCTAACTTTTGGTTTGGTGTGTATTTAGGAGCTACACTTGGGAAAGGACTAAATAGAGCAGTTGCAACTTTTGTAGCAGGAGGACTAGGGATCGGAGCGCATCACCTAGCAAGTTTGTCAGGTCCAACGGTAGAACCTATTCTTCTCGCCATCTTTGTATTTATCCAAGGTAACCCTCATATTATTTTTACTACATAAGAGTCTAGATAACATGCATATATATGCCTGCTTATATTTATCTCGAAGAAGAGTACACTAACGGTTATATATATATTGTGCAGCTGCATTGTCGACGTTCGTGAGGTTCTTCCCGCGGGTGAAGGCAAGATATGATTACGGGGTATTGATATTCATATTGACGTTCGCACTGATATCAGTGTCGGGGTTTAGAGAGGATGAGATATTGGATTTGGCACATAAGAGATTATCGACAGTGATAATGGGAGGAGTCAGTTGCGTACTTATCTCTATCTTTGTCTGCCCTGTCTGGGCAGGACAAGACCTCCATTCTCTTCTTGCCTCCAACTTTGACACACTTGCCCACTTCCTTCAAGGTTTGTCTTTTTCTTTGAAATTATTTCTAATGTATATATATTCTCATTGAGTTATGAATAAAAAAGTGGGAATCTGGCAGAATTTGGAGACGAATATTTTGAAGCGACAGAGGATGGGGACGTCAAAGAGGTGGAGAAGAGGAGAAGGAATCTTGAGAGATATAAAAGTGTTCTCAACTCAAAAAGCAATGAAGAAGCGTTGGTGGGTTCACTTCTATAATTATACCCTTTCTATACTAACTTGGAATGAATTTTTTTGTAATTGATATTTGTTAATATTTGTGTGGTCAGGCTAATTTCGCAAAATGGGAACCACGTCACGGCGTATTTAGATTTAGGCATCCATGGAAACAGTACCTTGCCGTGGGTGCATTACTCCGGCAATGTGCTTACCGGATTGATGCTTTGAATTCATACATCAACTCAGATATGCAGGTATAGTAATTACTTTTTATCTTTAACTTTATTAGAGATTTTAAATTAAAATAATACATGAAAAAGAAAAAGAAAAAAATCTAAACAGAATACTTTTACATGCATGTAAATATAAACTACACATAAATGGAATAATATGGTCTTTTTCTAACCCTTCGTTTTTTTTTGGTCTATTAGATCCCAAAGGACGT
The DNA here is from genome assembly GCA_023657505.1 of Camelina hispida. Classification (NCBI taxonomy): domain Eukaryota; kingdom Viridiplantae; phylum Streptophyta; class Magnoliopsida; order Brassicales; family Brassicaceae; genus Camelina; species Camelina hispida. Next base: position 3,396,080 of record CP094631.1, read on the forward strand.
GAAAAAAAAGTTAGAAGAACCATTAAGAAGAATGAGCTCAGAGTCGGGGAAGTCAATGAAAGAAATGTCCAATTCATTAAAGAAAATGACAAAATCATCTACATCGGATATCCATGTAGTAAACTCACAAACTGCCTGCAAAACTCTTTCCACTTTACTTAAGTCAGGCATCTTAAACGATGTTGAGCCTCTTCAAATGATCTCATTGATGACTACAGTCTCTCTGCTCATTGACATTGTTAATTTAACGGAAAAGATCTCAGAATCAGTTCATGAGCTTGCATCGGAAGCTAAATTTAAGAACAAGATGAAGTCAGACTCCGTAAGCATTAGTAGTGCCGTGCCAATCAAATCTCATGAAGGTGATAGTGATGATGATGATCATCATGTTGTTACGATTTTAGGTGATGTTGTTACATCAAACAATGATGGCCAATCGCATGGAGAGAGTTCAGTGGATTTCTGTCACCATGTCGCCATAGATATTGACGATGATGATTCGATCCATGACAAACATGAAGAAGATAGTAATGTACATGTACAGACGAGTCGTGTATCATGTGGGCACACTAATGCTAGTGATATAAAGAATTTAACTATTTAATTTATTATAGGATTTAAGGGTGGTGAGCAGGGGACTAAATCATGTATATTAAATAAAGTTCCTTCGAACAAGCTGATTTTTTTTCCGATCCGACCTAATTAGACCATATGTATTCTCTCTGTTTTTCGAATTTCTCGTTTTCTTTCCCAACCAGGTTATGTACTTGACTACTTGTATGTAGTTTTTGTTAACTTGAATTTTGGAAAGTTATCGGCAGAAACATTGCACCGATGTATGTTTTAGATTACCACATGTATCTCGATCGATGTTCTCTCCCATATGAACCAACGTAATAGATAGTTTAATAAATATTTATAATAAAACCAATTTATAAATCATAAAAGAAGGTCATTGTAAATCAAAACAAAAGAAATATATATATTTTTTCATATTTTGACACCTTAGTATATTTAAGAATAACATGCGTAAAACAAATTCTGATTCAAAACAATAAAGGAAATACGTTTATCATTTTCATTAGTATGTGTATTCCTTTCCTTATTCTCCTTTGAAAATAAATGAAAAAAGAAAAAACAGCCAAGAGTTACAAATTCATGTTTCTCGATTTTTTTTTTGGGCAAATTTCATATGTTTCTCATTAACCTATAAAATAACGAAGAATTAATCTCTTTTACATCAGGTATTTGTTCCCAACATGGTTAGGGTTTTATGAGTTTTTTCTTTTTTCTTTTGTTAAAGTCAAGAAAATTATAGAATTTTAAGAGAATATGATGAGGAAAATACAGATAAATGACATGCGTTTTGTTTTCGACAACTTAATAATCAAAGAGTTTTCTTATTCGTCTACGATAAATTTGATTGATAAGTGTTAGTATATTGCGAGATGTCATTATTAGCCCTACGAAAATGTGAGCGAAGGTGCCCATGTTATCGTAAGCTCACGGGCTCTCGTGCTCGTTTGTCTATTAGCCCTTTTTATGTCTCCAATTGCTTTTGTTTTTTTCAAAACTCTTGAACTCAATGGGGCGCAAATTAAAGTGGAGGGTAAGTTAATAAGGTAATTAGGTATTTGTCTCCATCCTTCAACCTTACCTTTTTTTTATGAAAATCCGTTTAATCCATTAATGAATATACGTCTCTGTTGCACCAAGTCTATATATGTATATATATATGTCTCTAAAATTTTATATATTTCATATCATGGTAATCAATTATGATGGTCCAGATCCAACGATTTAGACCATAACTATGTATAGTTAATCGACTTGATAGAAAAATCACACCAGACATGGTAATCATCAATTATGATGATCCTGAAACCTGAAGTAAGTCTTTAGACTATTTGTTTACATATATAAACTGATTGATTTGCCTAGTTACTGAGTTTGACACCACCAAACCTCTTTGATCGTCCTAGTTCGAGTCTACTTTAAGTCATGTTTCCTCTGTCACTTCGATATTTTTAAACATTACCAATATTTGCATATGATCATTTAGAGTTTATATTCATGGAAAGGACTACAATTAGCATCTATCGAAACATTCGGGTAACACAATACACCGCTAAGACTAAGATGATAATACAAAATATTAAACAACAGTCAAAGCAGTCATTGGATTCCAATGGTGTGTCACACATTGTAGAAGCTACAGTTATAAAACACTTTTAATAGATAACTTCGCTTATCATGAGTGCTCCACTTACGTATCAAAAGCTCTCAAAGATGCACCACCGTGCACCCTATATAGACTTTCTGCAATTGATTATATCAATGTAATACCATAGTTTAATCAAGTAAATCTTTTTATATATTTTAAGGACGTTCCAGATTAAACGAACCATTAAAGAATAAAAACCCCCAAAAAAAAATAAAAGTCTATTGATAACGACTTTAGTGCGTTATGCGTCAAATTGAAATTTTTTTTACTTCCTAAAGTCGTCAAATGATGTGATATGAACCGTACGTTTAAAGTGGGAAAAGGTACACAACTAAACATTTGTGCCCAACATTAAAACGCATTTATAATTCTTTCGTTTTGTTTCTTTTGACTTTCGTATTCGTTTTCACACAATAAAAAAAATATATCACTGTTTATATTTTCATCTTTCTTTTTTTTTAATTGTTGGTAAACTACTATACTATTCTTATTCCATTAGCCATTTAGAAGTGCAAATAGATTGGCTTTCTAACATAACAATATAACATTAGCTAGGTGGAGTAGCATTTGACTATTATTCTTAATGTTGTCAACAACAATACGTCTGTTTAAATTTATATCAACGACAACAAAAACAATTTACTAATGACAACATAACAATCTTTCTCTTCCTTCCGTTTTAAATTAAATATAACCTTAAACATAAATTTTGTTTTTGGTTAAATGTTGTTCCCACTGTTTGAATGAGAAAAATTGTAAAATATATATAATCAAAAATACATACAAATTTATTTTTTTAATATGTTTTCAGTTTAAGACGGAAGGAATAATATAAGGTGTATATGTTCTGCTTCAGTAGCGCATCTGATAAATTATATTAACTCCGTTTTTTATTACTTGTTGTTTAAATTTGTTTTTTATTACTTGTTGTTTAAATTTGTTTTACACAGATTATAAAAATTATTAAATTTTCTGTTTTATCATTTTTAATATATTTTTAAATTTTTTTATTGGTCAAAACATTAATAGAGTTAGATAGAATTAGAATTTTTACCAAACATTTGCATTGGAAATCTAAAACGACAAGTATTGATAAACAAAAATTTATCTCTAGAATGAAGTAATAAGAAACGGAGGAAGTATTATGGAGTTCGCTTTGAAACCACCCCTTCATATACCTATACTTTTAGTCTGAGTTTCTGATCAACTGCATGGTAGTGTTTTTCGTTCTTGGTAATTTTTAGAAAGTTTGTATTGAAAGCAAAATAACCAACTCAAAAGTTTTCATGCCAAAATACATTACAGGAACCGAAAATGAATACCAACAGTTATACAAATTGTGAAATTACAATCACACAGACTTGAGCCAAATAAGTTAATATTTCCAATGCTTGCCAAATGCCCACCAATGCGCGCCTTATAGCTCGTCCTACACGAAATTTCAGAATCATATCAGTTTACAATTTTAAGATGTGATCAGTAGTACTAAAATGATGCATAAACCATTTTTTTTTTTGAAGTGGTTGAGATAGAAAAACAACTTACATGGTAATCATCCATGTAATCACGTGGATTGGGCTGCAAAACAAAAAAGCCAATACATTTCAAACATATTCACTCACTTTTTCCCCACCAAAAAACAAGGTTAAGAAAGAGCAAAGCTAGATAACTGATTTGGTCTCAGTATGTACTTACACGTTTGTAACGCCTCCTCCTGTCTCCATACCGGTGGTCCCTTTCCTTCCGTCTACGCTCTCCTTCTTCCCGTGCTTTTCTAGCTTCCTGTAAACGTCAATTTGTATGGACATGCTCGTAACTAAGATGTACAGAGAAGATTTGGAAAGGAAACAAGATGTGGTTTGTAAACTACGAACCTCATCTTCTCTAGCTTTTCTTTCTTTCTCAGCTTCCGCAAATAACTCCTTCTCAGACTGGTGAGTATGGCCAAAAGTATATAGCATATCAAATTACTTAGCAAGAACATTTTCGTATATAAAACCACAAGGAAGTCCTCTTCTTCAATTCTGTCCAAAAAGAAGCAAAAAATATATATCTCAAGGCTCCGAGATCTACCTCCCTGTGCTGGTCAAAATAGTCATCCACGATGCCTCTTGCATATTGCGGATCATCACAGATCAAGATATTGTCAAAGATAGAACCAGCCTTCACCTGCAGTATTAAGATCAATGTCTTCATTCACTTACACTAGATAAACTGGTTCTCTCGTCTAAAATGAAGTCTTTCATCTGATATTTTTGTTTCTTTTTGTTTTGTGTATATCCCAAAAGTTCTAATTTAGAAATTTGGATGGTCTATATATTTACAAGCTGCATGCATATATGTGCTAACTTTAACTAATTGGCAGTGACTACTCTACTATATAAACTGTTTATCCATGTCTAGTGATGGAGTTAATTGGATATAATTCAAAAAAGCTACAGAACTTACCTGCCACACTTCAATGCCTGCATATTTAATAGGCTTCAGAACGTAAAGATCTGGATCATCTTCAAATTCTGTGAAAAACCAAGAAGCTCAACCTTAGTATTTACGAAAATAAAAAACCACCCTAAACTGCAGATACACATTCTATAGACAGAAACATGCCTGGGTTATCTATCCATTGGGTCTTCCATTTTCCCTTGTAGTTTGGGTTCTTGATCCTCTGTAGGAAAGTAATGTTTTAAGAAAATGTCAAATGGTGTAGAGGAAAAATTGGTGATCTATATAACCATTGATGACTGTCAAATAATAACCTTTGCTTTCCAAGGACCTTTGTAAGCAGGATTTGGGATCTTTGGGGGTTCCCAGAGACCGTTTTCTTCCTCGTCCCAGTCCTCAGGCTAAACAAGTAGAGAGAGAGATATCAGACATAAAGCTTAAAACTATCACAAACTAATGAGTTCCAAAAAAAGGGACATAATTTCAGAATCTGCAGTGACAGTGGACATAGAAAGAATGATGGATGCTTGAGACTAACAACAAAACAATCAGTTGAAGAATTCAATTTAAAAGTAACATACCTCTTTAGCTTTACGATCTGGAATCTCACGCGGAATAGAATCATAACCCTGGTTGCAAAAGAAAGAAAGAACTGAGTGCCTTGAATCAAACTAAGAATTAACAGTATGGAAACTGAATAGCTTCCTTTCATTACAAATAGTCATTTCTATATTGCTATGCTAGTTAGTAGTTACCTCGGGTTTGACATCGTTAGGGTCATCGATATACTCTCTATCATCCCAGTCCTCTGGCTGCAAAAACAGAATGGTAAAATCTATCAAGGTGAAAGCGAAACGAATTTAGTGTAACTAAATATTTTGGTCTTGCTAGGAAATTTGGTAGAAACTCAGATCAAAACCGTAATCCATTTTTCTTGTCACATGCCATAGATTATAATAACTACATCCTAGTGTAATTATCTCAGGAAAAAGGCTATTTAAATTTTGCAAATGTTTGGTTTAGCAATTCAAATTGCATAAAGAAAGACTCTTGGAAACCTTACCTTCTTTGCATTCTTCACCTTTATCTTCTTTGGAGGAAGGATGTCCCAGTCTGTGTACATACTGCCAAATTCTCTCTCCTTATTATCAACCAGAACGCTGTAAGAAGCGTCAGGCCGCAGAATAAATGTGTAAAAATGGTTTAATTTGTCTGTTTCACATTGCAAATCCTTTTTAATCGGATAATTCTGTCCCTGATATGAAAGAATAACATGAAGCTTCTTTGTCTGCGTTCCGCATATATCTGGTCCAAACATTAGACTGCATAGAAAAAGGAATGAACAGTTTAACGAGAATCCTCAGAGACAACACCTATAGTAAAGAGAATGAATGTTTCATGAATTATTTCATTAGTTCACGGAATCCGAAACCATCTCCACCTTTTCGTGGAAACAACTAAATCATTATTGTTCTTCCCCTAGAGTCTCATAGCAACGACAATATAACTGAATCTAGGCAACTTGGCTAAGATTGCATGTAACCTTCTAGGAACTGATGTTAACTGAAAAGGCATTATAGTATAAGGCACAAGATTACCTGTAAGGAGTATCACCACCAAACTGCTTCTGGTTAACATAGCCAGAGAGGAGCTTGATGTAAGCGCCACCACATTCTATGTCTTGTTCAATCTTGACAGAGTACTGGACAACAAGAGTCCGGTTTTTGTTGCTAAACTCAGGAATCTTTGCAGAAATTGCATAATGTTTGGCATCATTATAGGTCTGAATACCTAAACACATGAAGAAAGATCGAACATTTAACCCAAAAAAAAAAAAAAAAAAAAATCTATTTTTGTTCATGTTAATTTCAAAGATCGAAAGTCAGTACACCTAAAGAACTCCACGTTACAAGAGAGGTCAAGATCTACACAAAATCTGCTGCTGACAAAGAATTTAACCAAATGAAGATTCTAGTATTCCTTCAGAGATTGAAAGCCAGTACACTTACTAACTCCATATCCTAGTTCACATAACAAAAGAGCTAAATATCTATACACAACTCGCTGCTGACAAGAACATATCAAAGAAGAAAAACACTGCAGCATAACAAAAATCACAGGGCAACGCATGAAATCAAACGGAGACTAAGTTCTCTTATTCTGCAGATGGTAAGAAATCCACATAGCATTGCAAAAAAAAAAAAAAAAGAAAAAAAAAAAAGTGAAGCCCTTAACGCCAAAAAGATAAGAGTTCTGAAATTACATATATCAAGTGTGAGCAAAAGGAGATACCTTTATTATCAGGATCGCCGGGCCATTTGCCGGCAGTGTGCTTAAAGGTTCCAGCTTTGCCTTCGTTTCTTTTCCAATCAGACAAGACCCATCTGCTTTTCCATCCACCTAAAACACAATCGGACTAAGTTAATTACATAAATCTATAAATAGCAACCCAAACAAAAAAAGAGAAAGAATCTAGAACCATATAATCGTTATACTACCAGAAAAGGAAAATCCTAAAATAGAAGATTCTAGTTGAGTGATGGATTTGGCTTCACTATCCTAAAAACAAGTCAAATTACTACTTACTCTGATCACATATAGCAACGAAATTCAAAAACTTTTAACACACAAATCGATGTTTTGTTATCCGAAAAAGGAGAGAAGAGTGTTTATATATATATGTATACTTCACCTTCGAAATGCTCTTCTAAGAAGATCTCGGAGAAAGCCAATGGAGCGATACTGAATAAAGAGATGAGGAAGATGGAGAAAGAACAGAGCTTTTTTTGAGGTAATGCCATTTTTTTGGTGGAGAATCTCTATCAGTTCACCATGGTTAGTGAAAATTGTGCTTTGGTAGGTTTTATAATTTATAGCAAAGAAGAATGTGTTGACTCAGAGTCGTTTCGTTTAATTACAGTATTACCCCCCTCTTGAGGTTCGGGATGGTTCTTTCTTTTCATCTTTCAAAGACTTTTGTTGTGGTTTTACTTTCAAGTCGTCGCAATGGTGGACTGGACTGCTGAATCTTCAAAGTCGTTTTACATCTCGTACGTAACAAAGGGGGCAAATCCCATCAGTTCAATGGTCCCAAATCATCATTATTTGCTCTCTCTTTCTTGCACTAATCTCTCCTTTTATGTTTTATAAACAAAGTCTGGTCTAACTATATATAGTAATTAGTAATCATATTCCTTACCTTGTATATTTGATTTGATTTTTTTTTTTTTTTGGTATTCATATGCATATATATGACTAATAATGCAAAATTAAAAATGATGTCTTATGAGAGCGAAGAAAATATATTTTATTTTTTCGGAAAAAACACTCAAAAAAATTTGGTTTCTAGTGAAGAAGAGTTTATGTGATGATAAAGATTAAAATCTAGAAAAAAACATATGAAAAAGTAACCCAATCAATAACATTATGTATACCTTGTCACTATCAGCATGTCCAGTCCAGTCCAGCCCAGCCCAGTAAGCACGAACCAATAACTAATCAATTAACCCATGTTTTTTAAATTAAAAGACATCTATACCCCTGTCTCAATGGCGAGTGGCGAGGCGACTCACTTACAGAGAACACGTGTGTCGCGCGTGACCGTCATCCTCATCTTCCATTCATCATCCACCACCGATGGCCTCCGACGTCTCATCTCCGTCGCCGGCTTCTCCGATGGCTACCAGTCGCGTAGACGTCTTCTGGCACGACGGAATGCTCCGACACGACGCCGTATTAGGCGTCTTCGACTCCGGACACGACCCTGGATTCATCGACGTATTGGAGAAGCACCCGGAGAACGCCGATCGTGTCAGGAACATGCTCTCGATTCTCCGACGCGGTCCCATCGCTCCTCATGTCAATTGGTTTACTGGCCGCCCAGCAATCATATCTGAGCTTCTGATGTTTCACACTTCAGGTATTGTCAAATCAAAGGTTCGAGATTTAGGGCATAAAAGAAGAAACTTTATGAAACATCTCTCTTAATTTGCAATTGAACTTACGAATTCGATTTTGATCTTTGTTTCCTTGCATAGAGTACATCAAGAAGCTAGTGGAAGCAGATAAATCAGGAGAAAGGTGTGAACTTGCTCCAGGTACTTTCATGAGCCCAGGCTCGTGGGAAGCTGCACTTCTTGCAGCTGGAACTACTCTATCAGCTATGCAACATATTCTTGATTCTAATGGGAAGATAGCTTATGCTCTGGTACGCCCACCAGGCCACCACGCACAGCCTACTCAAGCTGATGGGTATTGCTTCCTCAACAATGCTGCTCTTGCCGTAAAGCTGGGGTTAGATTCGGGTTCTTGTTCTCGAGTTGCGGTTATTGACATTGATGTGCACTATGGAAATGGCACAGCTGAAGGGTTTTATAGATCTGATAAGGTTCTTACGGTGTCACTTCATATGAACCATGGGTCGTGGGGCTCTTCTCATCCGCAGAAAGGGTCGATTGATGAAGTTGGTGTAGACGTGGGATTAGGTTACAATCTGAATGTCCCTTTACCTAATGGCACTGGTGACTGTGGCTATGAATATGCCATGACTGAGCTGGTGGTTCCTGCTGTTAGAAGGTTTGGACCTGATATGGTTGTTCTCGTTGTTGGTCAAGATTCTAGCGCTGTGAGTTCTTTCTTTCCCAAAAGCTTAACTGTGTTCCCCCATTAGCATTCAAATCCAATCAGCACTATTAGGCTAAGCACAGAGTATAGCCTCTTTGCCGCTAATTTAGCTCTATTGCTTGCAAGTGTGTTTGTTTCCTTATGTGGTTGTTTGAGCTGACCACATGTTTTGCCATAGGTGGGTTATTATTGAGACCTAGCTATTTTACAGAGTCTGCAGTTTCAGTACTCTATTAGAAACTTCATTAATGACAGTTTGGTATAGTTGTTTATGGTTCATGTAACTTATTCCGGACTAGAAAAGTCTGTCTAAGCACTTCTGCAGGGTTTATTGTCTTGGTTACGGGTAAATAGATAGCTAATGTAAGCGGCTCCAGTGACTCTGCTGTGACAAGTCTTAATAAGTTAGAAGTGCTATCAACATTCAGTTAACAAAAGCTAGATGAAGAACTAGTATAACTAGAAACGAATCAAGGGGGTTTGGGTATTGGTTTGGCATTGGGAGAGTGTTTTTAGGCTGCTCTTGAATTCACACTAGGTTTTGCATTCCTTTGCTTCAGTTTGTTCTTTCTTCTCCATTTGTACCCATCATTAGGATTCACCTTAGGTTTTGGCTTCAAATGTTTGCTAGAGATGCCACATGTCTAGTTTGTGAGGTGCTTGGAATATCATGAACTGACGGATAATCACTTTTTACTGTGGGATCTGCAGTTTGATCCAAACGGGAGACAAAGCCTGACGATGAATGGATACAGAAGGATCGGGCAGATAATGAGAGGAGTGGCAGAGGAGCACAGCCATGGAAGGTTGCTTATGGTGCAAGAAGGCGGGTATCATGTTACATATGCAGCGTACTGCCTCCACGCCATGCTAGAAGGCGTGCTTAAGATTCCAGAACCGCATCTATCGGATCCGATCGCTTATTATCCTGAAGAAGAAGCTGTTGCTGTTGCAGCTGTTGAATCAATAAAAAAATATCACTCCGAATTTGTTCCATTTCTCAGAGGAACTTGAAGATATGTCGTATGAATGAGATCTATGTTGTGACCTTTTGGAACATAGGTCCGATTGTAGATTGAATCACAAGTTTGGTCCTTTCTGCCACTCCAAATCGCATATATAAAAAAAAAAAAACAACTTGTTGAGCAAACGATTAGTTAGGCTTACAAGGATGGAAACAGCGTTTTGTGACGGAATACTTACTTTTGCGAAAGAGACTTTTATGATATATACTCGTAATTCTATAAATGCAAGCTACAAATAAGATAGCGGCATATATATATAGTGCGGATCATTTGTGCGGGTCCTTGAGAAAGAATGCATGTCAACTTCGTGGAAATATGTCAGGATAAGATTGATATTCTCGACTTCCGGATTATGTTTCCCCCGTCGATCTCTCTTATATGATCTCTTAGAAAGAAACTTGTAAGAATTGTATTGTTGGGTTGATTCCAAATGCAGCAATGCTTTACATTACATTTAGCTTTCTTACATCGGACAAGTTAGAAAACCCCCTAAAAAAAGGCAAGTGGTTTCATAAGATTAGATATGTTAAAGGTTTAATTTAAACATCTATTATGAACTTTTTTGGGGTTACAAAACCATATATGTATAGTATATTTATTTTTTGCACAAAAAAAAAAAGTATATTTATTTTATAAATATTAGTTGCTTCGTTTATTTTGACTCTAACTATAAATAAGGACGAAACAGAAAATAATATGCATTTATGTGCACTTGCAGAATAAATAGGATTTTAATGAACTTTTTGAAACACAATTGCAAGTCACTAAACCAAACCTACGCACATGTTTAAGTTTTTTAAGAAAATGACAAAAAGAATTTATCGTTTGAAAAATGTCCAACTAAAATCATAAATTTTCTAGGGGTCAAATGTCCAATTACAGTATGTATCGTTTTCAATTGTTCCTGAATGGATGTATATCAGCATTCTGTATTACAAATTGGAGTTAATGAAGTAAATGTTAAATAAATAAATATCGAATATGTTCTATGTTAATAGTTTTGTTTTTGGACTTTTCACGTGTGTTAACTCTGGATATGACGATTTACGGTTGCTGTTATAAGTTATAACCAAGTCCACATATCGTTTTCAGATATGTCGACAGTTTGTCAATAATAATTGAACCAAAACTGTTAAAAGATATTCTCATTTCTTATCTGTACTATTTTATTTCTAGGGTGAAGTTTGAAAAGATAGCACGACGTATGTAATAAACAAAAATACTACATGTACACCGTATATAATTTAGTCGTATTACTTTATCCAACATCGCGATGATTATGCGCAAAATAGAAAAGGCGTTTTTGGTTAAAGCATAAAGAAATATCACTTTTTAAAAATAAGAGTTTTGTCACTCGGTTATTTACATATATACTTACAAATGTAAAATAAATGAAACAATGAAATTATTGAGCTAATTACCCTATAAAAGTTTGAAACTAACTTATTTAGTTCATGATATATATAAGATAAAGGAATTGAATCAACGCTGTAAACTTGGAAAAGAAAATTACAAAGGATAGTATATATCTTCATCACTTTGTGATGGAGTAATTTAACTATCTAACTATCTTTAAAAAAGAAAATGTAAGTATCGAAAAATAAAAAAGAGGAACATTGTAGTATAGTCCCCACTTGTCTATCTTCGTCTCCAAATAAACCACATTAGTCTTTTCAGATTTTTTGTACACTTCCTTCACCCCCCTCACCCCTCTCTCTCTCTCTCTCCTCCTTCCTCTTTCTTCTTTGCTTGCCCTTTTCTTTAATTTTTATTCTTCCCAAAATCAAAATAGTTCCTCCTCTGATCTCATTGGGATAACTTTAAGTTTCCATATATAAAAACCAAACAAGAAGAGAGATATCATTGAAAAGAATCCACAACACACAAAAAAATGTCTGTGGATTTATCATCTGAGCGTGTGTGCTATGTCCACTGCAGCTTCTGCACCACGATTTTAGCGGTAATTATCTCCCTCTACTCGTTACTTCTTTCTATGTGTCAATGAAATTCTTAAAAAGAAAGTGTTATATAATTTGGTATTTACTCTGATCAGCTAGATCCCCTTTTTCCAACTTCTATCAAACTGTTTTATAAGATAATTAACTATTTATCAAAGTTGATATCTATATGTATATTGTATAGTTAATTTTGCATATGGGTCATGATAGATCAACGTACTTTGTTTTTCCTGTGATTATTGATGAAGATATATATGGGAAGTTTCTTAATTTCAGAAACCCTAAATTTTTATTCTTATTTTTTTTTTACAAAAAAAAAAAACGCGTGATGAGATACCCAAAGAAGCAAAGGAAGTTCGGTAGTTGAAACATAGATTTTAGTGCTCAAACAAAGTAAACTCAAAGGAAACAGTTTCTGATCAGATTTAGGGCTCTATGAGTAGGTTTTAAGTCTACTAACCAACAAAAACCTCTTCTTTCCCTATTTTCACAATTTCAAAGTTTTTTTTTTTGTTTTTTCGTTTTTAATTAGGGATATAATTTCTTTTGTATTTTGGCAAATCCTTCCCTTATTTACTCTTGTATTCATATTTTCTTTGGTGTTAGTTAGTTCATTAAGTTTCAATCCCCATTAATATTTCCTGTAAAAGGGATTGGTAGATAGCTTCCATGTGTGATGCAGTCTCAAAAACTTTCACTAAGTTTTCTACTTTTATAGTCTGACTTCATTTTATCTTTTCATATATATGACTGTAGTATGTGACACATGTATACACATATCATATCAATCATAGATCTTTCATCTCCAAGCGTGGTCCATGGAAAAATGTTTACATCACATCAGCAGCTGATAATTTAAAATCAATTTTTTTTGGTTCTCTAAAATTCCTTTTTTTTTTCCTACATTATATAAGGTGAAGCTAAATTATTAAATGGATATAATTTTAATATTTAATTCAAATCTCACTAGTTTTTTTTCAGCTTCATAGTATTAAATGGTTTAATTTCTATGACTATTTAGCAATATCCACAACTCTTTCGCACATACATGATCTGTGTGTGTACATCTATATATATAACCAGCCTCGGCTCACACCCATGGCGAGAGGGGCGGTGGCCATGGGACAAATTTTTTTTCTTTCAAAAAATCTTAAGTAAATGGGGTCCAAAAAATGGGAAAAAAAAAATTTATGTTGTTAAGGGTCTAAAAATTTTTTTATGCCTAGGGATCAAAAAATTGTTGAGACGGGGCTGTATATAACATACAAATCAATGATCTATGATCCATGAGTCAACTCATGTAACTTCACTGTTTAGACCGGGAAAAAAACCCAGTAAACTGTAAACTCTTATCCAGATTATTCTTAAAAATAAATAATGGAGATGTAGCATTAGTCTGATTAGAGACAAAAACGGCCACGTTTAGTAAAAACGTTGAAGGTCGTCTTGCACAAATTAGGGTGTGTTTTGTAGTGGAAAGTACAAGAGATTTGTTCTACCCAGTTCTAGCAACAATTTCTTGATCTATACAAAAGCTGCAAACTGTTAAATCATGGCCGATCTTGACCACTTAGGATTGGATCCTTTCTCTCTCTCTCTCTCTCTCTCTTTCGCTCACGCACACACACACAAGCATACATACACAAAAATATAAGAAGATTATAATAAAGATGGTACCATCACTTATATATATGTTAAGGACTTTATGGGCTGTGGTTAAGGTCACGTCGTTTTCAGACATGACTGTCTTCTCCTTACAAGCTTCATCAACCATTCTTCATCTTTACTATCTTTTATCATGTTGCCTTGAGGGTTGTGTGTCAGACATAGAATTCATCAGAACCCACCATATAGAAAAATACACCCTTAATTTTCTATATGGTAAATAATTTGATCATTTGTTTGGTTCGAATATTAGCTGTGATACTTCTATAAATTTTAATTTTATATTTTATGTAATGAAATCTATTGGAGTAAATTTACATATGCAATTAGATTTATAATTAACAAAACAAAACAAAATTCACTTTTCTATAGAATGAATGGAGTAGTAGTTAACAAACATACTCTCTCAAGCTCTCTCGTTAAATTAGAGATTGGTATAACCAGCAATCGAATTACATAATATGATGAAAGAGATAATCTTATACTAATCAAGACATATATCAATGATCAGGTAAGTGTACCATACGCAAGCTTGTTCACACTTGTGACGGTGAGATGTGGCCATTGTACCAATTTGCTCTCCCTTAACATTGGAGTTTCGCTTCATCAAACCTCACCTCCTCCCATTAATCAAGATCTTCAGGTATTATATTATTTGCATTAATTAGTCTATCAACGTTTTTTTCTTACAATCAAGAAACCTGGCTTATCTAGTCTTTTGTAATCATGAAGCCGTATAAGCAGCACATAACCTCTTCGGTAACAAGGAAAGATTTTGCATCATCTTCTAGGAGCACCAACAATATATCCACCACATTGTCCGAAAATATCGATAGGGAGGCTCCTAGAATGCCTCCTATTCGTCGTAAGTCTCTCTTTCTTTTCTAAATTGAAATACGCAGAGTATTTGACGTTTGTGTATAATATAATTTGATTCAACAACTCGTTTATTTTTCCATGGCAGCGCCGGAGAAAAGACAACGGGTTCCTTCGGCATACAATAGATTCATCAAGTAATTGTTAATTGCAACATTGTTAGTTCTTTTTTAATAAATTATTCGTAACGTCTTCACCAGTTTTAATGAACTTTATTGTTAATCAGAGAGGAAATCCAAAGGATCAAGGCATGCAATCCAGAGATTAGCCACCGTGAGGCGTTTAGCACAGCTGCTAAAAATGTAAGCCTTCCTTCGTTATCAACATTTTCACAGATAGATATATAGCTCAAAACAAAAATCTTAATAGTAGCTTCACCGACGACGTCAGAATTATAGAGACTTGTGAAAAGATCAAAATAAAATAATATTTAAAGTACTGACGTATATATATAAAGTCTTCTTTAAACACTAGTAAAATGTATTTCTTAACATTAAAAATAAAATAAAAATCAATATGTCTTTTAATTAAATACCAATTTGGAGTACGAAAAACTAGAAACTAATATACAAACACATGATTGGATGAATTCTTAAAGTTACTGTATTTTTCAAATAAGAAGTACTATATATTTCATAAATAATAACTGGGA
Organism: Camelina hispida; assembly: GCA_023657505.1. Lineage (NCBI taxonomy): Eukaryota > Viridiplantae > Streptophyta > Magnoliopsida > Brassicales > Brassicaceae > Camelina > Camelina hispida. Next base: position 3,411,545 of record CP094631.1, read on the forward strand.
AAATTCTAGGGTTTGGTCTCTTTCTCTTTTGTGATTAAACTTTCGAAATATAAGTGCATATACCAATAAGGTAGTGGCTGCCACTATGCATAATTGGTGGAATGTTTATATATCACAGTATATATATTTCAAAAATTAATTATTTGGGTCTTATTTTCTTGTGTGTAGTGGGCACATTTTCCTCACATTCACTTTGGATTAAAGCTGGATGGCAACAAGAAAGGCAAGCAATTAGACCAGACAGTTGCAAGCCAAAAATCTAATGGCTATTGCTAAAGCCCTTTCTATATATACATATATGCGTGTATGTATATATATGCGATATATGTGTATGCTATGTGTTTATCTTTGTACGTACGCATTTATGAATGTGTAAGCAGAGGAGCTGATGATGGCAGTGAAGGCGAGGAAGAAGAAGAAGATCATAACCTTACATATATATTTTTATACATGTATCTATGTTCCTTTCTTTTTCTTGCGCAGAATTCAGCTATAACTTCGTTGCTTTATTCTCCTAATAAGTGTAAGTCTTTTATGATTTTCACATTTGAACCTAAGTATTTAGAAGAATCTTCTTTACGAAGATTGTAATATAAATTTCCACTTTACTCATTCTGAAAAGGTGTAGCTTTTTTATGTGGTCACAACTTTATACATAATATAATAAGTAGTTCATAGGAGTTGTAAATAATAAAACATGAGAGGTTAAAAAGGTGTGTGGAATTAGATTTAATGATTCTATATAAACTTCATTTAATATATAAAATTTGAAACAAATAAAGAGTTTGGATGTTTGGAATCTAGATGTTTTTGTGTATATGTTGAGATATATATATATATATGTACAATTAAGCACATGTACAGTATATACATAGTAAAAGATAAATTCCATCTTGGGATATGATATATGGTAACTTTTATGGTGCTGAGATAAGTCTGAAACTCACTCATTCCAAAGAAACATTCTTTGCAAAAAGCAAAGGCGTTCACTTGGTTGTTTTTAATAGTTCTTTAAAAATAAAAATAAAAATCAATGCTTGTGTCTGTGTCTCCTCTTGTCAGCCACAAAAACTCACAATCCGTTTGAGTATCATCATGATTAATATCTATGTCACACTTTTATTCTGGTGATTGGCTCACTGTTTCAGGAAATCATAAGCAGCGTGAAAAACTCTGGTTTTTTTAACCGTTGCAGCGGATGAGGCGGACTAGTGTTCCGGTCGACACCGTTTTTTATGGAAATAAGAATTTGGCACATAATGATCTAATTATTATCTATTTAAGAAAATTTAACAACTAGTTCGCTAGTGTATTTATTTGCAGTGATCGTTTTCAAGATTCGAAGCCATAGAAACAACCTTGTCGTGTTGTTTTAATAACATGGAAGATTTGACTTTGTCAATGCATACTCGTTTTGTGAAACTTTTGTAGTATGTGGTCAACATAATTTTTGCTTGAAAAAAAAGAGAAAATATAAAATATGAACTCTTTTTATCAGTGGCTACTGAATAATATAACAAAAACGTTTGTCTCTTTTAATTTAATGTAATGCAGTCCTTATACCATTTATAAAAGTAGTGCTATAGAGATATTTTTGTATAGCTAGCTGTGGTCAACTTTTGCTAAAAGAATGCCACTTTGGAAAAATGACTCAAGCATAGACCAAATTGCAATCACTACTAGTACTAGCTTAGCTATAGTTTCCACGTCAACATCAATTATCTATTCAGTATACGTTCTAATTATAACTTACATTTTCTATTGTCCAAAATGGACACTAACTCTATATATATGTAGCTTGTGGCTATGTTTAATGATAATCATCTCTCGTATAGATAATAGATCGTACATCCACCACTCGATAATTTTGGTTAGGAGATGTGGGGACCTGTCCAATGTGTGCAACAGTATTACGTACACCTTCCATCGTCCATGCACACACATTTTAATTAGAATAAGAAAAAATATATACGAAAAAGCTTTGCATATACAATTGAATTAAGATATGCATAAATATAGGAGGGAGAGAGGAGATGACAATGTTTAATGAAGGGTCCAAAAGAAAAACAGAATCTGAAACGTCAAATCATGTTGGTTGGGGTCTTTGTTATGTCTTTGGCTGTTTGTGCCTCTGACGGGTCTTGTCCACAACACTTTAAATGTTTCCTTTTCTTTTTTTTTCACTGCCTTTTTTCATCCTTCATTATAATTATGTTCTTTTGTTCCAATCTTCATTATCACGGTTTTCTTTTTCTTCGTTTGTTTACGGTAAATTTGTTGTTTAGGGAACAATTTAGTCTAATAACATAAAAGTACACAAGAATGCATTATGTAATCAGAGATATATAGCCATATAATTTGCCAAATTAAGTCCATAACAAATTAGAAACGTGGATATATAGGTACAGCTTTGTCCTTGGTCATTTTATGTGTTAATTAGCTTACATTGTTGCATGTGACGCATAAATGACATAAAACAAATTTGACATAAACCATGTGAAATTCGTTTGGTTGAATTTTATAATAGTTCTATAATAACAAATTTTGGTCATGTTCTCTTTAGTGAAAAAGATTATACTATATTTGTATTGCTCTAGGTTTAATTTTTATTTTGTTAGTTTAATATAACCCTGACATTTTTTTCAATAAGTACACTTTAAACCTTACCTATTACATGTAATTAGTCCTAACAATTTTATGAAATTCTATGCTTAATTCTATCATTGTCGTATTGTACGCTTACAAACATTTATAAGATTTTATACTAATTTTTTTGAATTTTTATTATTTTTAGCAATAGTATCTCATAACAGGCATTAATATTCAGACCAGGGAAATCGGTTATGAGCATTATTGTAGCCGGGGGATGATTATTTTTTTACCCAGTGTAACATATCCAACGAAATGCTCATGAGACCCGAGAGTTGAGAAGCCCTAATTTGTAATGATAGAAGAAATTGAAAGAGATAAAAGACCATGTAAACCCTAATTTGTAATAGGTATAGAAAGAGGGAGAAAGAGATATATATAAGAAGATTTTTAACGCATGCAGATGAATGAATATTATCATAAAACCATCCACTAATTAATTTTGATTGGTAGCCTATATATATTGGCGATTGAAGTATATATCCCAGTGGAAGAGAGCGCTCGCAGGACTTCAACAGGATGGTGAGAGGACCAATCAACTAGGGTTCAATATGTAATGTGGAATATAAACTAGGGTTCAATATGTAATGTGGAACCCTAGTTTATATTCCACATTACAATCTTTAAACTCTAAACTTTGATAACTATATTTGTTACACTAAATTCATATACAGAATACAGTAAAATGTCATTAAATGCAACGTGGAATATTAAAGATGAGAAACTCTTTTTCAATAATTTCGTTTATTACTAAATTGCGAAGATAGAACATTAGACAAAAGGGGTCAGCCCAGCCCACTAATAGACTATATGCTGTTTAAGCCCAACAAAATGAGAACCCAATTTATACAGCCTTTATTACACTGACCTAACTAATCCAGCCATTAAAACGAAGGGAGATGAACAGTTTGAACCTTGAAGGAAGCCGATCAAGTACCATTTTGTATTTAATGTTGTATTGATTGATTTGCATCAAAGACAGAGTTGTTTGATAAAGACATATTAATTGATTGCAATCACTTGCCGCCAACTAGAAAATTTACAACTTCACTAAGTTTGATTTTTAGAAAAAAAAACTAAGGCAAGTCATATACAGCAATGAAAGACATCAATACACTTCCCATCCAAAGCTTCCCATCTTTCTCCTCCACTTCACTTACTGCCTTCACCACTTTCCCTTGACTATCTTCCAACACCTTCAACACTTTCCCTTCTTCACTGTACTTGACAACCACACCATGAGGCCAACCACCTACCTGCAGCAAGTACTGGAACTTCACTGATATCGGCAGCTTCAGAAAGAACTTCCTCACCCTCGGGTAATGAGCCATCACGTGTGTGAATATGTTGCGGTGGCCGTGCACAGCCACCCAGAAATCCCCATCTTTGTTTGTCCGGATGTTGTCTGGGAACCCATGTAATAGAGCTACCACCTCTGAGGTTCCTGCTTTTTCCCCTTTTAACCAGTATTTCCGCAATCTTAATCACAGACAACAAAAAAATAAGCATCAGAGTTTGTGTTCTACTAGGATCATTGAATTGAACTGATATGGAAACAACTTGAGAATCCATAAGTTAAAACAAGTACTGATATGTAACAGACAAATGATGTGGAAATCACAGAGGAATTAAGATGAAGGACTCACCTTCCAATTGATCCTTCACAAAAGATGAAAAAGGAGCCGTCTTTGCCAAGGGATAGACCATTAGGAAACTGGAGATTTCTCACGAGAGTGGTAGTCTCCTTTGTTTTTGGATTGTACTTCAACACCCTCCCCGTGTCTTCCCCCGAGACAATCAAAAGCATGAATTTCCTATAAACAGCAATCATTATACTCACCACACTAAGAGCACAATTTGTCAAACACACATAGTGGTAACTAGGCATTAGAAGCTCATATCAACTTCTTGTATACACAGTTGAACGATAGTGAAGAAGCAAAACAAGATAAGCAAACTCTAAGCAACCCATTCGATCAGGAGAGTAAAAGATCAAAACTTTAAAACATGATACATACCTCCGTTGGAAAACAGAGCTGCTATCAGTAAAGTAAACATTGCCTTCTTCATCAACGTCAAGATCATTGGTGAATCTCAAAGGCACACCATCTGCTTCAGTTGTAAGAGAAGTTGCCAAACCTCCTTCAGGACCAACCTTCATTATCCCCAAATACGCATCTGCAATGTACAAATCCCCAGTTCTCTTATCGAATCGAAGACCCAAAGGCCTACCACAGATATGTTCATCCTTCAAGTAATCCAAAAGTGATGGCTTTTGATCACATAGCTCTTTTGACCTAATATAAAACATACATAAAACATTCAAAAGTTGAGAACTTTACTCGATTGCAAAATCGAAACTTCAACAACACTCACCGATTGATCGAAGTATATGCGAAATCAGTCCAAAGAGAGCCATTCCAAAAGAGAATCCGACCGTCGGCGACACCGGTGTAAGGACCACGACCTAGCGGATCGAAAGCGATACTCTCGGGACCTTGAACCTCGTTGAGAAACCTGATCTGCGAGTTCTGCAACAGATTGAGACGGTCTCTCTCCTTGGGAAGCGAAGATAAAGGAGGCATGTTTATCTTGTAAGTTTCAAAGTTCGGGAACTTGGAAATAGAGCTGTGATTGAAGGGATCGAGAGCGCAGTAGATCGCAAAGACGAGAAAGATCTTGGCTACTCTGTTCATAGCCATGTTCATGTTCAGATGATTGGAAGAAGAAGAAGGAAGAAGTAGTTAAGTAGTAGGCAGAGTGCTGCTTTTGTGGTTGAATCATTTTAAAAAGTTTTGTTTTTTATTTTAAAACTCTGATAATGACCAAGTGTGTGTACGTGGTGAGATATGATTAGTGGGTTTAGTGAATCAATGGTCTGAGGCACCGTAGAGGAGTGAAGCTCGCCGTCAATCAGAAAAAAAGTGATCTTTTTTTAGGGAAACTGAAAAATTCAATTGGGACGAGAGAGAGAGAGAAGAAGATAATCATCGATTGATCTGGAGAAAAAAAGATGGGAGATTCGGAGTCATTCGTTGGGAAAAATTGGAATGGATTCAAGGGTTTCTGGAGTGATAGGCTCTCTTTCTTCGATAACTACACGAGGTTCACCAAACGTGACGCTCCTCTTCCTTCTTGGTCTTCCTCTGACGTCGAGGAGTTCATTGCCTCTGATCCTGTTCATGGCCCTACCGTAATTTCTCTCTCTCTCTCCGATCTCTGATTGTTTTTTTTTTCGGTTCATCGCTATTGTTTTGTGATATTAACAATTTTTCGTGAATCGATGATGATTAGCGTATGATTTTGGCTTTAGATCTAGCAACCATAGATAGAGTTCAAGGAGCCTAGTGAGTGAATCATCGTGGCTTGACATTGACACTTAGCTTAAATTTTGAGAAAACGAAACTGGACCTTTTGATTCCGCACTTGTGTCTTCATGTATCAAGTTTTGTTCAGCTTGTCGATTTTATTAGGTAGGAGGAATAAATTATCATTCCAATCAATTTAAGTTACAAGAAACTAATTAAGGTATGAGGTAAAGAAGTTTTAGAAGAAGCAGGAGTTAAATAGGACTTAGACCGAGCAGAAATGTGATAAGCATTGAGGAATCTAGTGTGGTATTTACTCTGATTGATCCCTTCTTTGACGTTTTTGTGCCTTAAGATATATAAACTCTAATTTACCCTTTTCTTGGGACACTTTAAATTCCTTGTACGACTTCTTTCGCAGTTTCAGCTCATATGTAGTATTTGGTCTTACTCAAGATATAGACGTTTTAGGTCCTCTACAAGTTTGGCTTATATTGTTTGTGTTCATGCCTTTCCAGCTGAAAACTGCTAGGGAAGCTGTGACCTTTGGTGTTGCTGGAGCTGCTCTTGGAGCTGTTTCTACTGCTGCTATTGCCTGGAAATACTCCAGGGTTCCACATGGTAACACCATCACATTTCTCTCTGTCGATACCTATTTAAACGTACCACAAAACTCGCTAGTCAGGGATAAAATGAAATCATAAAAGAGTTGAATAGACATATTGAATAAGCTTGGAATGTGTTATGCTAAAGTTATGCAGTTCTCATGGAGCTTACATGTCGCCAAATACTTTGTCGAATTGTATTTTGATTTCTCTTGCTACATTTGACACCTCTGACTGCTGCTGGTGCGACAGGTGCTGCATTGTCCTTCTTAGGAGGAGGTCTTTTTGGTTGGACCTTTGGGCAAGAAATCGCAAACCACACGATGCAACTCTATAAGCTGGACACAATGGCAGCCCAAGTTAAGTTCATGGAATGGTGGGAACGCAAGAGTCAAGGAAGGTCCTGAATCCTAAACGAAGGCTTGAGTGCTGCTTTCTTGTCCAGAGTATCTTGCAATCATCATAAAATGGTTACCGTTGTCCATTTCCAGACTTTCTCTTTTGAACCTTCCTGTTCTCGCTTTTGGAGCATGTTTTCCTTGTCTCAATAATCCAACATGCCTCATCGAATGTTTTGAAGATTTAAGGAAATGAATTGAAAGAAAACCAAATGGTTTCTGAAAAAAAAAGTTAAAGAACGTTGACTTCACTTGCTATATGACGCAGATAAAGCTTTCTGTTGGTATTTTATAGCAATAAGTTTTCCCCATTAAGAGTTTATTTACTGAAACTCGCAAGTTCTCTCCATCTACATGGCTTTAACAAATTAGGTTTGAAAATCCAATATATCCAGTAATTAAGTGGAACAAAACCAGATTCGTGAGGCCATTTGTTTGCGGTTACAAAAAAAAACTCTGATGCATCACTAATCAATTTCAGTGTAATTAGCTTTATGACTTTATGATGCAAGATCCTACATGGCTACTGATCATACATGTCAAACGAGCATTTCCTTCCATGTGGTTTTTTAAAATTATGATGATCAAGGAGAATCCTGAAAACTGTCCATGACTACTGCCAATACACAGTCTAATTACAAACACAATGGGCCCTTGGGGAGTTGAAGAGCCAACATCTACTCCCATTGATTATATATGTAACAGATTTAAATAAATAGTCCTTTGGAGGCAATATAACATACAACCAGCCGAGAGATCCACCAGAAAGGTGTTATTCCACTTATTTGAAAGAATTGAAGAAGCTCACGGTGTCTGCAAGCGCAACGACAAAGGAGTCAACGTCCTCCTTCGTGTTATAAAAGTAGAGGCTGGCGCGCGCACTTGCATTTACTCCAAGATACCGGTGGAGTGGCTGTGCGCAGTGGTGTCCTGACCTTATCGCAACTCCATGCTGCAAAATACAAATATTTGCTTCAGTTTTCATTCTACTACGGATATTCAGATGAGAGAGAGCAAAATATGCTTCAACAAGATGCCAGTTGATCAAGAACCTCCAAGGTTTAGGGGTTAGACGTTTGAGGTGGACGATAAACTAGATGATGCAGGGGTTTTGTTTTAACCTAATTAGCAACAGAGTCCAGACACATGGTATTTCACGTAAGTCCTAACCACTTGGAATTAAGAATAACCAAGACCACATGATATCCTAAGCTAGGCATTTAAGATTCGCTTTGCCCTCTAAAACAGTTACATTACCCACCCAGAAGAGAGTTAGGTGGTGCAGCTACCATTCACTGAGATATATAGGTAGTGCCCTACTGCCCCACTCTTCTAGAGGTACAAGCTCTTATCTAGAGAATAAATATCCATTGAAGATAAGAGAGAACCAGCAAGTGATAAGACAGATAGCTCCCAGTTATAGCATACCTGTTGATCAAGAAAGGTTGCCAAATCAGTTGGGTGCAATCCCTCCACATTAAAGGAACAAAGAGCACCCCTGTGAACACTTTCAGAAGGTCTGGGACCGTATATCCGGACATCAGGAAGGGAAGACAGTTTCTCATACAAGTACTTACCAAGCTCTACCTGGAAGACATAAGAAATTAAAATTACAGTAAGAAAGAGGACATGTGAAGATCAAAACATGCATTCCATTACGGTCATTGATATCTAATTGTAGGAAAATCATATCAAACCTCATATTCATGGATTTTCGGCATGCCAATCTCTGACAAATAATCAATTGCTGCTCCAAGGGCAATCGCTTCTCCTATTGCCGGTGTTCCAGCTTCAAATCTGGTAACGAATATGAATCTACTTATTTCCAAACGGTAGCAAATATGCAAATTACAAACTAATATAAGTAGAACCCCAACCTGGATGGAGGTTCCGCATAAGTTGAATGATCAAGAAATACATCAGAGATCATTTCTCCGCCACCTTAAAAAAGGACGGAAATAAGAGGAAAATAGATGAGTTAGCCAGTCCAGGCCATCCTTGATTAAACAGATATGACGACTGTTTTCATTAAGATATACATGATAAATGGCTTACCTAAGAATGGAGGCATGGATTGGAGAAGATCACTCTTACCATATAAGAACCCAATGCCTGTAGGTCCACACATCTGAATCATGATTATCATATTACTACAAGCTTGCCACAAGGCTTATTATTATGTATCTCAGGAAGAAAAAAGTAAACAAATTCCAACCTTGTGAGAAGACGCAACTAGGAAATCAGCATTTAACTTCTGGACATCAACCACCATGTGAGGAACACTTTGACAAGCATCCACAAGAACTTTGGCTCCAACATTGTGTGCACAGACCACAATCTCTTCAATGGGAAGACAAGATGCTAAACACAAAGATAAACAATTAGATACTTACCTAAATCCTCTAATTATCAAGGAAAAAACAAAGACACATATACAAGCTAAACAAACTGATTATGATAAGAAGATGAAAAAGAAATCTACCAAGGACATTTGAAACATGGTGAACTGCGACAAGCTTTGTCTTTGGAGAAATCATTTCTCTCAACTTGTCAATGTCTGGGACTTCATCTTCATTCAACATCACATACTTAAGAACTGCTCCAGTCTTTTCAGATACTAATTGCCAAGGAACAATGCAACTATGATGTTCGGCCACTGTTAGAATAACCTGAAAAGCTAGCATCATTCACAATCTCACTTGCTATTGGAAAACAAAAACAAAACAACACTCTGACTGTGAAACAAAAAGACTCAATGTCTGCAGATAAACATAGATACCAAGATATTTATATAACAGAGATGGATTGAGAAAGTAAGGGGGCACACCTCGTCTCCAGGTTTGAGGTTCAAAAGACCCCATGAATAAGCTACAAGATTAATAGCTTCAGTTGCATTCCTAGTGAAAACAATCTCTTTGCTATCTGAAGCATTAATGAAACGAGCAACTTTTTTCCTAGCCAACTCAAATTCATCAGTAGCCTTGGCACTTAAATAGTGTATCCCTCTATGAACGTTTGAATTATAAAACTCATAATAATTCTGCAAAGCGTCCAATACAACAGACGGCTTCTGAGAAGTTGCAGCACTGTCTAAGTACACAAGCTTAGACCCATTCACTTCCTAAAAAACTCAAATCAAGTTAAAAAAAAATTAGTGAGCTCTCCAATTATATACTTCACTATCCCCTAATCTATTCGGCTTAATACACAATTAGGGTAAGTTAAAACAAACCTGGTGTAGAATTCTGAAATCTTTTCGAACGCGATGGCCGAGAGAGACGGATTCGGAATTGGTGGCGACGGTGGCGGAGGAAGAGGCGGCGGAATAGACGGATAGCGAAGAGGCGCGACGGACGCGGGAGAAGGTCCGGTGTCCGATGGAGATGGCGTTAGGGGCGAGTGATTTGAAAGAAGGGAGTTTCATAGCCACACCTTCCATGGTGGGAGACGACGACGAACGAAGAAGAGTGGATTGTTTAGCTCGTGGGTGGGTGGGTTAGTTCAACTGGTGTGTAAATTAAGTGAGGAGAGAGTCTTCGATGTCACAAGTTCGACCACAGGTGACGGCGAGAAACATTAACTTAATCTGAAACTGAAACCTTACAGGGCCACATAAGGCCTATTTAATGGGCCATTGGTTTTAAAAGTCCAATTAAATTGTTTGGTTTACCGGTTTAACCGACCGGATCCGTATGGACTTTTGGAAACACTACGAAACACGTAACCTATAATATCTAATTAGTGTATAGTAAAAGACAGTTGGCAGAGATATTTTTGAGAGTAGGGAAGCGCAGACAGCAAAAGTAAGGTGGGAGGGATCACATGGGGAAGAGCGAAGAGGCGTTGTCATTTGATTGGACCGACCACTTAGTATCGTCTCATGTTCCTTTGCTAGTAGTTTGTAGCCCCCAAACTTCAAGACTTGTCCACATGTCACACACTCACACATGTCTTAGTTTTTATGTAGTCAATGACGACGAGCTAGCTCATCATTTATAACTTTTTGTGTGTACAGAGTCTTATGCTTTTCTTTATTACAAAGAAAGATAAAGCCAAAGTATCCTAATTTATAAATCAAGAGAAAACGAAAGAGGAAAAAAGAGAGGAAAGCTAGAAGAGTAATTATGTTGAGATCTTCTTCGTATTGTGGTGCTATACTCATCACGTGCCTTATGGTTCTGAGTTTGTCAGCTGATGCGTACAAGAACTACACTGTAGGAGAGTCCACCGGATGGTTCGATATTCAGGAGAAACCCTCTGCTAATTATCAGAAATGGGCTGTATCCAAATCCTTCTCTTTGGGTGATTTCCTCAGTAAGTTTCCCAATCCTCTTCAGCCCTAGTTTCGCCGTTTTGGTTACAATTTTAGCGTGACTAACATATTTGTGTTGTTTTCAATGTAGTTTTCAACACGAATAGCAACCATTCGGTGGTACAGACATATGATTTCAAAACATACAAAGAATGTGATTACGACAACAATGAAGACAATAGTACAACAGAGTGGTCAGCTGCAAATCCTTCATCAACATCCCCCGTTCCCGTCTCAATAAGTGTTCCTCTTGTTAAAGAAGGTTCCAACTATTTCTTCTCAGGAGCTTATGATGGCGATCAATGTAAATTCGGACAGCATTTTATGATCAATGTAACACATGGTCAGGGCTTACCTGGTTCGTTATCACCAGATGAAGATGCTTCTGCGCCTGGACCAAGCGAATCCTCTCAGTCCGGTGATGATGAAGTTGCTCCTGACACCATTGTCCCGGCCAATTTCGACCATCCTAAAGATATTGAGAGTGATGATGATGATGATAAAGTGGTTCATAGTAAAAAGAGTTCTTCTTCCGTGACAAAGTCTAATCTGTTTTGTTTAGTTTTTATGGGATTCTTTGCATCATTTTAATTAAAAATCTTATTCTTCATAACTAGAATATCTGTATGTATGAGCCTTCTGTTTTCTAAAGATATCCTCGCCTGATAATTAAAACAAAGAAACCAAAGAGTATAAGAAATGAAGAAAAAAAACAGAGTAGAGAAATGTGTTTTCCATCTTCTATTAAAGGTGGAATCGTTATTATTAAGCTCAGTATTTACTTGGGATTTTAATGTCCTAAAAGTTCTCTAAGTTTTGGAGTCGCACTCGTGCTTCAACGTAGAACTGCAATAATGTTTTGATGATTTATAAGTTTATATATCAACAATATGCATTATAAAGGATTTAAATCTGGTAGCTAGGTGACAACTGACAACAGTACAGACTAATCTAATTTGTTTGATTGTATCTACATTTTTCTTTAGTCACAAATCTATAAAGCTAATTAATTAATCTTCATCCGTTATCTGAACTGTTTTTTCTTGCTATTTTTATTACAAATACTTGTAAAAAGTTGTAATGAACAAGGAATTTTAATAACTTAATGGATTCTAGAACGTCCAGTCACAGGGATTTTACATCAAATATACAATTTTTTGTTAACTACAAGTTAAAACAAGGTCAAATCTTTTTTCACAAGAAAAGAAATGATTAGAACATCGATATTGTTTAACCAATATGATCATTACATGTTAACCAATGAAAAGAACCTGAGCTAAAAAAAAGGTCAAGGAGGTGTTAACATGTTGATTCAAGAGATTATTGGATTCCATTAAGAATGATGATGCCTATCATGTTTGACCACATTTCTGCTAGTCAATCAATCAACTCTATATAATAAAAGGGATTACTTGTGGTCAAGACAATAATTGAAATTTAAAATTCATTGTTAATGTAATGGAGAATACTAAAAAGTGAATCACCTAGCAACTTCCAATTATATTCATGCACTAATTTTAACCTTTAACTATGTTTTAAAAACTATCTTTATCATCTTTTGCTTTCATTTCACGCAAATATTTTTCTTTTAAAATAATCTGTAATCTGCTATGGAGACTATGGAGTATAAGGAACCTTTTTTTGTTTTAAACTATCAAGTACTTACTTTATTTTGCTTTCATTTTATCGTCTCTTCCCGGATTTAGTTAACTCAATCTTGATAGTAGATTTCACTTTCCGGATTCCAATATGCGATGGCTTTATTGCTTTTTCACTAAAGGGCATTTGCAGGACAAAACCGTTTTGGTTGCTCGATCGTGTCTATTTAATAGCCTTTCACTTATATATTTACAGGTACAAAGAAAGGCATCACATTCATTACAACATCGTCCACATGCTTTGTTTAGCTGGAAACAACTACAAAACTCACAACAAAGTACAATAAATTTAGGATAAGAGAGTTGATGCCTTGTCTTGCGCTGGCACATGGGACACATAAATAAACATAATTCGTAATGATGACACGGCACCCATTTTCCCATAAGCAAAAAAAAATAAATAAATATAATAAATCTCCATCGAAAATTAAAAGAAGAAGAAAAAAAAAACAAATATACAAAGGGTGACCGAAACTTTTGAGAGGAGGAAATGAAATGGTGCTGGTGGTGGTTGCAAAGCAAGGTGGTAGCAGATATAGTTACAAAGGAACCAAATGAGCCATTGTTGTAATCTTTTTTACGGTGTAGTTCCCCAAGTTGTTGTTGGTGTTTTGCTACTCCACTCTGTTCTTCCTCTCACCACTTCAGCTCCATCCTGGAGTCGGAGCAAATGCTGACACTCCACATCACCAGCTGTTGCGAGGTTACCCATATCGCAACCCGAAACTGCTGTGAGCGACTGAAGGACACTGTCTCTTCCGCATTCCCTCCGATACTCCAGTGTCATGCTTTTCAGCTTCTGCCTCTCCATTATTCCCACTGGAGCACTCTCCAGTATCCACCCAATGTACTTTACATTATTCACATGCTGGTTAACATCTAGGTCACTCCAGCGCGGCTGCAAAAAAGTTAATTACCAAACCATAAGAGAGTTTTTACATGGTAGGAATCAGTTTGCTGAAACGAATAGCAGATAATATACTCACAGTGAGACCAGATCGAACATAGTCAGCAGTCTTGTCATCAAGTTTTGTTAACTTTCTGCTGTCCTCGGTAAGGACAGGGTCGGAATTCACAAAATAAGGCTCTATTTCCCCTCGAACCTCTTCAGGAATCTTTGACAATCTCCTTGTCAGTTTATTCATCATTACCCAAACACTGCAAACAAATATTTTGCAATCATTCTATCAAATATCCGTAGAATAAGCTTTGTTTACACTTTTCTGAATTGATGATGACAGAGCAAACAACATTAAACAGAGAGCACAGTAAAATCTAACCTTGATGCTCGTGTTAAGGTTTCTCCAGTATTGCAATCCCGAACTAACCAATCACGACGCATACCATTCTTTCCAGACTGACTAACCCATGTATCAACTTCAACAACATCTCCCCTGTGAGACACATATTGAATAAGCAAATGAGTTACGAGGCAATAAAATATGCATGCACAGCACGTCATCCAGGTTGCAAAAAGTCACTAGTCATATGAGCAACATTTGTGCTACTATAAAACGCAATATCAACTGGTCATAAATATGTAGAATCGTAATTCATTATATGAACAAACGATGCAGCGTCTACATCGTTTACTCAAACCTGGTTATAAGAAGTGATAGCATGAACCTGCATAATCAAGTTATGCAGGAGACTCACAAAAAAAAAATGATATTCGGGAAAAGCTTACCAAGTAGGATATTTATCAACAACAACCTGCATACGAGTGACGACCCATATCAGGTTCTTCTTAAACATCTCAGGGGTAGAGCCAAACCCATCTCCCAGCAGTCCAGCAGTCTTAACATGATTAAGCGCCGTTTCCTGTAATAAGCACAAGAGCTTAAATCATGCAAATCAACGAGAACAGTGACAACATGTTCACTATATATAATAATCATAATCCAAGTGTTTACCTGCAAATGATTCATGACTGTTTCTATAGATGCTGCGCGATCAGCACCTATTTCATACGACCTAATAGAAAAATTCTGACGAAACACAAGGCCATCCTGAACTATTCTGCCAATACCAAAAGGATCCATAAGCATGTCAGAACGCCTAGGTTTCCAGTCAAGCATCATCCACTGTTTCTCAGCAGCTAAGAAAATCGTAGTAATGGCAGCAAGAAGCATGCTCCAGTCAGGTAACTGGTTAATGAAAGTTCTCGGAGCTTGAGGATGCGAGGACGTTTCGGAATCAGTCCTAACGATGTCAACAGAACCAGGCAAACCAACTTTTTTGCCATTAATCTTGGGAGGAGCTTGAGCGTTAGGTTTAACCTTCATCCTGCCAGAGTTTGGTGGTGAATTGAGACCAGCGAAGTTAGTGGAACCAATCTTGTTTCCTCCTTTTCCATTAGGATCAAGAGAGGAAGAAGAAGGAACAGGAAAGAATGAAGACGTAGCAGAGGTGGCCACCATGACGAGGAGATGAGATAGAAGCCTTCAAAGACACTGCCACCCAAACCAAACCAAAAAAAAAAAGCTAACTCAGTGTGAGTGCCATATATATTATTAATAAATGCTTCATCGTTTAGCAAAAGGATCTTCCTGAAGCAGATATAATCTCAAAAACAATAAGGCTTCCATAAACGAACACTTACAAAATCTTAAACACGCATACACATAAATTAACAAAACCAAAAAAAAAAAAAAAAATTTGTAAATCAGATAATCACTGAGCTTAAATCCGAGACTCTAAGGTGAAATCCAAACTGATGAAAACAGAGCCATAGAGAGAGCATATAGTGGATGCTCAAAATCGTAAAAATTTCATTCTAAAGCATTCAACATTCGCCAAAAGAGGTCACAACCAAATTGATACAGAGAACGCAGATCTGAAATCCAAAGGAAGAAAGAACAGAAGAAGCAGCGAGAAGAAACTAAAAGCTGATAAAAAAAAAAAATCAGATCCCCAAACAAAAAAACATTAACCACAGATTGAGAAATTATAATTCGAATGTAACTGGAATTTGAAAAGCAATCAGATGACGAATCCAAGCCAGAAATTAAGAAGAGATTCAGAAGAAGAAGAATTAAAGTTTTAAAAAAAAAAAAAAAAACAGAGAGAGAGAGAGAGATGTATTTACCCAGGATGAAGAAGAGCAGCAGATGAGAATGATTGAAGAAAGCAGAAAAGAAAACGTAACGCCAAAAAAGAATGAGCAAAGTCTCTCCAAACCCTAAATTTTTTCTCCTTTCTTCGGCAGCGCCTCCCTGTCTCTCACGATCTCTCCTCTGCCTCTCTTTTCTTTTTGTTTAAAACTTTTTTGTTTTTTTGTCAAGTTGTTTTTTGCAAATTCAGGTTTTTTTTTTTTTTTACAACAGGTTGTTTTTAGGGAGAACAAAAAAAATATTATTAGAGAAAACAAAAAAGGGAGAAGAAGAAAAGTCTATAAGGTGGGTGAGAGAGAGAAAATATGGATACAAGAGAGATTTAATAATGCCCCCCTTTTATAATCATATCATATCATATATATATACACTGTCTCTCTTCTATCCTTCTCCTATAGTTTCAATTTTCAAAACTACAACAACACATATTTGTTTTTTTCAATATTACCCGTTTTGCCCTTTTCTTGTTACAAGATTGGTTAACCTAATTAGGCAATTTTATTCAATTTTTATTCCTTCTTCATACGATACGATTGGACTCTAAAATTCTTTGTATTTCATTTAGCACGCTAAACTTGATTTGATTTCTCTCTCTCTTCGTTCCTTCCTTTGGACTTAGACTTTGGACTTGGAAAACTAATAATAATAATCAATCGGATCAATCATGTACGTACGTAAGTGTAAACGTAATTTGTAGAGAAATTAAAAGACGTTAGCAGAGAGATTTTGTTGTTGTTGTTAAATACTGGCTACCGGTTCAACACTATTGGCTGCCTAAAGCAATTTTTTTTTTTTTGCCCTTTAAAAAATCGCATATATTGGTGCAAGTTTGAAAACCTAAACACCTATGAAACAGAGACAACCGCTTACAAGGGGTTTTCTTGTTTTTGATGCCCCAAAATGTTGTATATATTTTGGCGCCAAAAGCCTTGCTTGGCTTAGGTCAGGCGGCCCAGGCCACTGTAATAATTATATGTTAAGGCTGAGACACAACAAGGTACATGTGCATCTATCTCTTTCTCTTACTTGTTTTTTTTTTTTATTAATTAGTATAGAAAACAACGTTTATACACGGCTTTAACCTAACATTTTACGTTTTTCCGTTTCTTTATTTAGTTAACCTATAAAAATAATTCTCGAAGGTAATCAGCCGAGCCGGCGCGGACTTAAGACATTTATTCCACCGAAAACATGATGGAACTGAGTATTAAAAACCCCAACGTGGTTTTGACAAGTCGAAATAATTCATTACCAAACCATATGTTTGATAGATAGTGTACTTCCCAACCAGACTATATATATCACTTTTCCTGTTTTGGAATGGTGATTCTGATTTATGCCCTTAATTATCTGGATAGCATCAATTTTTGCGCGTCGAGCATTTGGTACCCCGTGTTTAGATAATTAGATTCAGAAGAGCCTAGCTAACAAGAATATATGATTTCTTCTTTACATGGAAAAAAAATATAGTATATGATTATTTTATATTATTAAAAAAAAAAAATTGTGACTATCTATTGAGGACCAGGTTCATGGAGTTGACTACGATGAAGATGTTGCCCATCTTTACGATAACTAGTTAGGTTTGCGCATGATCTACCACCAGTCCCCCCACGTCCGTATCTCTTGTTTACTTTATATCCATTCGCGGTTTCTAATATAATAGGAGACATGTGCATGAGATCGATAGATGATTAACAACACATATTGGGAACATAGATGGCTACCAGCCTACCACCTGCAGAGACGTGTGGGAGATGAACACTGCCGCATGCACAAGCATGATTAGCTGAGACCTAGATGCATTTAACCATTGCTACTTTTACTTAGCCTTGTAGGAGAGGCTCTAATTAATTAACAGTACTTTATAGAGTATTTGATCTATACTATTACTTTCCAAGATCTATATATAGTTTCAAAAGAGAGGGGATCTTAAGCGATACTTGGCTTGGAACAATTCTAGCATGAACCTAAAAAAGAAACACAAATTCTAGCATGAGCCATGGGTTAGAGCAGCCTAATAAATAATTCTCTTTTATTTTGTACTTTCTTTTTTGTTTATTGTATATTTTCTTCATTGATTATATCACTTGGTCTTTGATTATGATTAATTATTAATCTCTCTTTTGGACTCTTAATTTGCTTGGAGACGAGTCAAGAAACAAGTCAGGAGAAACAGTCGCGTTGATAAATTATCCGTTTTTGTTGTATTTTATCTCAATTGCTTTAAAATAAAGAGTCTCAAATAAACAAACAAACAAGAAAGTGTATTTAAAACCGTTTGTTTTACTGCTGGCTCTAGCTAGGATGTTTATGATTAAAAACGTATAAGAACACGTTTGCATTTAGAGAATATGATATTGCATAGAGAGCTACTTGTGATTGTTAAAAATTTGATGGATGATGCCTTGTAAAAAACCTTGTTATCTTCTGATAGAGTAAACAGTTATTTCTTCTAATGAGTGACTCATAACTCATAAATTCTAGGATGCCTACTGTCACATTTTAGATCAATTTTTTTTGTTATAATTACATTATACTAGTATGTAGCTACGTGTAATGTGTGTTTTGGTCTATAATAACTACACATTATTGTCAGTTGGTTTCTAGATCCAAAGTGACTGAAAAGAACTCGCATTCAATTCATACCTTCTTTTTAAACTCCTAACCAGTTCTCATACTTTCACTAGTCTCTCATTCATATAGTATAGTAATCAAACTTTGGCGAAAAAAAAAAGAGTACCAATCAATTTATTTTAACTTGAAAAGATACTATGATTATCTTATGCAAAATTTTGTTACTAAGATATAAAGTTAAAAAATAAATCCACTTATTTATTTATTTTTAGGGTTAATTAATAATACTCCTAATAAAATAATAAATTAATAAAAAACTAATAAAATAATAAATTAATAAATTAATAAAAAGACGTTTTTAATTGAAATATATCAATTTGGATAGAGCTGCAATCTGGAGAAGCGATGACGAGACAAAGGAAAAGCGAAATAAGCTGATAAGGTCCGACGAAACACACACTCTTCTTTACTTCATTCTTCTTCTTCTTCTTCTCCTCTCTTTGGAAATGGCGATGACTCATGTCGCCGCATCATCACCAGTTTCAACGTGCCGTCTCTTTCGCTGCAATATCCTCCCTGATCTCTCCCACAAGCCTCCGTTTCTCCCTCTCACCAAACGTAACAGAGTCGCGTCGTGCCGGTTCACTGTACGTGCCTCCGCTAGTGCTACCGTCGAATCCCCAAACGGTGCCGTTGCGTCGACATCAGAGACGGAGACTGAGTCAGAGAACACCTCTTATGGCCGCCAGTTTTTCCCTTTAGCCGCTGTGGTTGGCCAGGTCAGTGTGAATTCCCAATTTGATTCTCTTAGGTTGCAGCTTCGTTTGGTTTAGTTGAATTGGGTACAATAAAGGATCAATCTTTTTCATCAGTGAACTGTGTTATGGGACTATTAAGCCTTAGAGACAGAGAGTATATAATTTGGTTGGTTTCAACTAATGTTGTTTGTAGGAAGGCATAAAGACTGCTCTTTTACTTGGCGCGGTTGATCGTGAAATCGGAGGGATTGCTATTTCAGGTCGTAGAGGCACTGCAAAAACAATTATGGCAAGAGGGTTACATGAAATCCTCCCTCCTATAGAAGTTGTTGTAGGCTCAATATCAAATGCTGACCCGGCCTGTCCAGATGAGTCTGTATCTTACTACCTCTATAAAGAACTTCTTCTCTTAATTACAACCTCTTTCTGAACTCACACTCTGCTGGCTTGTATTCTTGTAGGTGGGAAGACGACTTATCTGAGCGAATAGAGTACAATGCTGATAAAAGCATTAAGACTGAGATTGTCAAATCTCCTTTCATTCAGGTACATTTTGTTTAGGAGCGTTTGTTTACAAGTTTTGAATTTGTTATCTAATAACTTAGGCTTACTGTAATTCTGTAATACACAGATTCCGCTGGGAGTTACAGAAGACAGACTCATTGGGTCTGTTGATGTTGAGGAGTCTGTGAAAAGGGGGACAACTGTTTTCCAACCTGGTCTTTTGGCTGAAGCACATAGAGGAGTGTTGTATGTTGATGAAATAAATCTCTTAGATGAGGGAATTAGTAATTTGCTTCTCAATGTATTGACAGATGGTGTTAATATAGTTGAAAGAGAAGGTATCAGCTTTAGGCACCCATGTAAGCCACTTTTAATTGCAACCTATAACCCTGAAGAAGGTGCTGTTCGAGAGCACTTGCTTGACCGTGTTGCCATTAATTTAAGGTATTGCTGGAGTTTTTGAATTTAAGTGTGAAAAATATTGTCTGTTTTATGTTTTGGTGATTCCCAGTTCTTTCTCTTTTTACATCACTATGTTAACATTTGCAGTGCAGACCTTCCTATGAGTTTTGAAGATCGCGTCGCAGCAGTTGGAATTGCTACACAGTTTCAAGAACAGTGTAATGAGGTTTTTAGAATGGTACATGAAGAGACAGAAACAGCAAAGACGCAGGTATCTTCAAATGAATTAAGAGATTAAGTACTGGTACAACCTCATTAGCAAAAGTTGGATGGGATGCTAAGCTTCTTATCCCACTTTTCTCGGTCATAATCCAGTGCGTTTTCTGACTGTAGATTATATTGGCTAGAGAATATTTGAAAGATGTCAAGATAAGTAGAGAGCAATTGAAGTATCTGGTTTTGGAAGCTGTCCGAGGTGGTGTTCAGGTATTGAACAAAAATTCTAAACTCTGTAGTAATGTACTCCTGAAAGAACAAGGATAAACACGAAAAAAGGACCTAGATGATGCATGCAAGATAATGTCGCAGCTATAGAATTCAACTAGTATAGTCCTTAAACAGGAACTAGATGTAATGCACGGAATGGCTCAACACAGGTAGAAAGATACATCTAGATAGAGTTGAGATGATTTATAAACAAAACTGGATAAAGAAGGCTTCGTATTGAGTGCTTTTGTTGCAGTGTTGATTGTGATATTTCACCGTGTTATGATCATATCACCATAATAATATGTGTGTTTGGAGTACTTGTAGTTAATTCTAATTGCCTTTTTTCTTTTGTGGATGACTACCTGGAAATCGTTTAATACTCCTATCCCAAATAACTAATTTATGATACAGGGACACCGTGCCGAATTGTATGCAGCTCGTGTGGCGAAGTGCTTAGCTGCAATTGAAGGGCGAGAAAAAGTCACAATTGATGACCTCAGAAAGGCCGTTAAGTACTCTTCTCTAGCTCATTCATTTTTACTGTTTTGTTCTTTCTCCAGAACGATAATATATGTCTAAACTTAATGTTTACTAAACTGAACATTTTAGTAGAAATTTTAATTAGCATTGTAGAATGACGCTTTATGATGCAAATGGAGTATTTACGTCATTCTCCACTTACTGATTAGCAAATGTGGTTCATTTTTCAATAGGTTGAACTGGTCATTCTTCCTCGTTCATCACTAGATGAGACTCCACCTGAACAACAAAACAACCAACCACCTCCTCCACCGCCTCCACAAAATAGTGAATCTGGAGAAGAAGAAAATGAAGAAGAACAAGAAGAAGAAGAGGTCAGTGGATGCGGTACACATTATTGTCTCTTGTTGCACACACACGATCTAGGTTCTCTAAATTATAATTCATTGACCAATGTAGGATGAAAACAATGAAGAAAATGAAAATGAGCAGCAACAGGACCAAATACCTGAAGAATTTATATTTGACGCTGATGGGGGTTTGGTGGATGAGAAACTCCTGTTCTTTGCGCAACAAGCCCAGAAACGTCGAGGCAAAGCTGGCAGAGCGAAGAACGTCATCTTCTCAGAAGATAGAGGACGCTATATCAAGCCAATGCTTCCAAAGGTTTGCCCTCGAGATCAATCTCAATTCGGCTAGTTGAATCAAGTGTAGAGAGATGTCGTTGATTTTAGCCTTGGCTCCTTACTTGAATCAATATCTATATATGATCTAGCGTATTTACCTTAGGGGTTTCTTGGTATTTCTAGAGCACCTTCTTGAGGCTCGTTAAATAGAATTTATAGAAGTGATCAGGCTCCCAAACATGCATAGTCCTTAACAAATTTCACTTTGACAGGGTCCAGTGAAAAGATTAGCTGTGGATGCAACACTTAGAGCAGCTGCACCATACCAGAAATTGCGCAGAGAGAAGGATATATTAGGAACTAGGAAAGTCTTTGTTGAGAAGACAGATATGAGGGCCAAAAGAATGGCAAGGAAAGCTGGAGCCCTGGTACTGAACCTTTTTTCATGCATTCTTCTTCTAAAAGATTGTATATAAATAGTTTCCTTGGTACAAAATAACTTATACTTAAAACAGAAAGATGTTTGGCATGATAAATTTGATAGTTTCCTTGATACAAATTTCAGTGAAAATAATATCTGATTATGCTTGTGTCTCAGGTTATTTTCGTGGTTGATGCAAGTGGTAGTATGGCATTGAATCGTATGCAAAATGCCAAAGGTGCTGCACTCAAACTACTTGCAGAGAGCTATACTAGCAGGGATCAGGTAAAGGTCACTCTTTTGAATAATAAACATGCTTGTTGCTTGCTGTTTATACACCAGTGATTGGTTTAGGTTGCGATTATTCCTTTCCGAGGGGATGCTGCGGAAGTGCTTTTACCCCCTTCTAGATCAATTGCAATGGCAAGAAATCGTCTTGAGAGACTTCCCTGTGGTGGTGGTTCTCCTCTTGCCCATGGTTTAACAACGGTATGTCCAATATGATGGTTTTGTTAGTATGAAACATCATTATGGTGGGTCACCATAATAATAACAATAATACTTATATCCATATTAGGCGGTAAGAGTGGGACTTAACGCAGAGAAGAGTGGTGATGTCGGGCGCATAATGATTGTTGCAATAACCGATGGTCGAGCCAACATTACACTGAAAAGATCAACTGATCCGGAGTCTATTGCCGCAGATGCTCCAAGACCGACGTCCAAAGAATTGAAGGTAAACAGATTCTGCCGAACTCATAAAAACGCAGGATAGAAACGAGCTCTCTGTCCTTGATGAAGTGATTACAATTGCGTGTTTTTTTTTTTTTTGTGTTGTTTAGGATGAGATTCTGGAAGTTGCAGGGAAGATTTACAAGGCTGGGATGTCTCTTCTAGTGATTGATACTGAGAACAAGTTTGTTTCAACTGGTTTTGCCAAGGAGATCGCAAGAGTTGCTCAAGGTTTGGTCTCTCTGCATTTTTTACTGAGCTATGTTTTGTTTATAATAATAAGCAGACAATAAACAACGTTTGTGTGTTTGATTGTTCCGCACAGGAAAATATTATTACTTGCCAAATGCTTCAGACGCTGTTATCTCAGCCACCACAAGGGATGCGCTATCTGATCTGAAGAATTCTTGACTTGTGGTTTGTATGATTCTGAATCACAGTGTATATTCTAATTGTGCAATACAGTTCAGTCACTAAACATAAACATGAAAAGTTTATAAGAAATGAAATTTTGTTTTAACATATTCTTTCAATGAATTTCCGGTTTTATTCGGTTGGTCGGTAATTGATTATGCATTAGCGACAGATCACTGCTATAAACGACTGCGTACTTTAACGTAACTTGTAGCAATAAACAGAACCGAGCTCGAGTGTGAGCAAAAAGTGAAGAAGATGCAGATGAATAAGATAACCGGTATAATACCGGTTTTTACTAAACCATACACTAATTTTGAGGCAAATAAACCGGCATGGACCGAATTA
Source organism: Camelina hispida (assembly GCA_023657505.1). NCBI lineage: Eukaryota > Viridiplantae > Streptophyta > Magnoliopsida > Brassicales > Brassicaceae > Camelina > Camelina hispida. Next base: position 3,435,339 of record CP094631.1, read on the forward strand.
AAAGAAAACCGGACTTACCTACTTTGGAATTGGAGGAGAGAAAGAACATTGAAGAGTTGCAGAGTTCAGATTTTTTCCCCAAAGACGATGATGATGAAATCTGTTTGCTCGATTTCTACAGCTCCATTGATTCGTTCGTCTCCATTTCAATCTCATTCTCGAACAAGCTTGAATCATCGGTTTACTCTCAAGATTCCAGCTTCGCTCTACTTATCCCATCCAACAAGTTGCTGTTTTTCAAACCCTTGGAGTTCTCAGGAATCATTGGATTCTTCCTCCCATAGTGGAATGTCTAAGGCATCGGTTAGTGTATTTGTAGGTGATTCGCTTAAAAACCTCAAGATGCAAGTGGGCAGCCCAGCTTTTTCTCTGCATTCTATCAATCCGATAGCCAAGCTGAGTCTGAGTGATCAGGCATTTCTTCTCTTGGCCTTCATCGCTTGCACGGTAAAGTAGTGTTGCCTCGTGTTTTGTTTTTGACCCTTGTTTGGGTTGGTTAATTCATTGATAAAGGTTTAGGCTTTTTGATCTCTTGATGGTAACTCTGTTGTTATTACAGACTTCAGTGGCTTTTACAAGTCTTGTGATTGCAGCCATTCCCACACTTCTGGTAAGCCTCCACACTTGTTACCACGTTACTCTTCTTTGTATGTGTCCTAGCTTTTGGTTCAGCTATATGATTGTTTCTCTTTTGGATTTGACTTGACAATGCATGGTGAATTTCAGCTCAATGTGTATCTTTGCAGTTTGATTAAGATCTACCTACTCGCTATATCCTATTGTTTTTTTCCCACAATCTTTCAGGCTATGGGTAGAGCTGCAACTTCCTTCGCGAAGTTAGCTGATACAGCTCGCAAAGAACTCCCTAGTACCTTGGCAGCCGTAAGGCTCTCCGGCATGGAAATAAGTGATCTTACTCTTGAATTGAGCGATTTAAGGTGATCACTAAAGCTCCTTTTTTTTCTTTTACTTTATCGCTTAGGATCATCTCAACGCCACAAGAAATGGATGCTACATGTCTTTCAAAATTGCCATCTGTCTATAATAAGAAACTTTTGTCTTATATATAACATCACAATGTAAAAAATGGTTTCAGCCAAGAGATAGCTGATGGGGTAAACAAATCAGCCAAAGCAGTTCAAGCAGCGGAAGCTGGAATCAAACAGATTGGAACACTTGCACAACAGCAAACTCTCTGTAAGCTTCTAGTCTTTTGTCATGGTGGCAACATTTAGATTCGCTCAAAAAATGATGATGTTATGATCTAAAATGGTTACCTTGAACTTGAATTCAGCAATGATTGAAGAGAGAGCAAATTTACCAGAAATATCGCTGCAACCTGTAGTGGCTGGTGCAGCCGAGAAGACTTCTCAAGCAATTGGCAGCGCAACCAAGAGACTGATGAACATCATAACCGGAGGAGACAAGGATGAAGAAGAAGATACCTTAGGCATTTAGAAAGCTCTTATCTATTATGAACAAATCCTCCTTAAGTAGAATTTGGTATATTTTGTGAAAATCTGATGTGTAAGACACAAAAGAAGAAATAACAGGTGAGTTTTACTTCATCTTAAATGTATTGTAAGACAACAAACACAAGACATCGAAGATAAAAAGATCAGTTAAGTTATCAAGCCGACAAGACAATAAATATAAAAAAACAAAACATTAGAAGACTATGCAAATCGGGTAATATAATAGAGGGAGGCGAGATTGGGCCGAACAAGTAAATTACTCTCATTAGGCCCAAAGAAAGTGAAAGTCAGAAGACAAAGCTTTATCCTTTTCCGGTCTTCTTCTTCATCCGCCATCACCAGTTTTTTCTCACACCTCTCTCTCTCTCTCTGTAATCTCTTTTAACGGCCCCTTTCAATGGTCAGACTTGGCTTTCGGATTTAGCCAAGTGAACGAAGCATGTCTTCTTGTCTTCTTCCTCAGTTCAAGTGCCAACCTGATTCTTTCTCTATTCACTTCAGAACCTCTTTCTCCGTCTGTTAGTACTTCTTTCTCCCTCTCTCTCTCTCTCTAATTCACATTCTCATGTCCAAATTTTGTATTGCTCCTCCAGTTTCGCGTTCCAGATACGTTTTATCCATATGGGTTATTGTTATTTGGATGTGATTTTTGATGCCTTTAGCTGTGATGCTAATGTCCTTGTAGTTGCTCTGTTCTTATCCGTTTGGGAATAATGCCTTAGGTTAGTGCTTAAGATGAATACTTTCTTAATATTTTGTAAGTTAGCCTTGACTTGGAAATTACAGTTTTTAGTCTCTATAGTGTTTGATTGTTCTAGCTTAGAGTTTGCATTACTTATTTGATTATAAATCCTTAAATTGAATAGTAGCCAATTTTAATAGATGTGTGGATGTGATTTTAATAGTAATCTCACAAATGTGTGGATGTGATTTGATGGAAAATGCAGCAAAGCAAAATAAGGGTTCAGTCTTCTTCCAACCGCAATGTGCAGTATCTACTTCTCCGGCATTATTAACTTCTACGCTTGATGTGGCAAAGCTTAGACTACCCTCTTTCGATACTGATTCAGATTCCCGTATATCAGACAGGCAATGGACTTATACAGGAACCATTGGTCCTTCCACTGAGGTTTGTTATATTCCTACTCCCACACTCACAATGATGCTACTTTGTATTTTGTAGCTGTGATTTGAAGTCCTCTTGATAAATTTCTTGTAATTGTAGGCAAAATATTTAGAAGCTTTAGCCTCTGAAACACTTCTCACCAGTGATGAAGCTGTAGTTGCAGCAGCAGCAGCTGAAGCAGTGGCCCTTGCAAGAGCTGCTGTCAAAGTTGCAAAAGATGCCACATCATTTAAGAACAGTAACAACACGAAACTATTAATTTCTTCAACAGCAGACAAACGCTCCAAGTGGGACCAGTTTACAGAGAAGGAACGTGCTGGCATATTGGGACATCTAGTGGTTTCAGACACTGGAATTGTGAGTGCTAAAACCACTGCACCTGACTCTAAAAAAGAGCCGTCTGGTGATTTAATATCAGAAGAACAAGAAGTTGAGCTTGTGGAGGAGCAACCTTCAGCGAGTTTAGCTGTGAGATCTACACGCCAAACTGAAAGGAAAGCTCGGAGGGCAAAAGGGTTAGAGAAATCGGCATCAGCTATTCCGTCTGTGAAGACTGGTTCAAGCCCTAGAAAGAAACGTTTTGTTGCTCAAGAAGTTGACCATAATGATCCTTTGCGTTATCTTAGAATGACAACAGGCAGTTCCAAGCTTCTCACTGTCAGAGAAGAACATGAGCTATCTGCAGGAATACAGGTTTGTCATCAACATTCCAAATCCTAAACTAACCACTTCCCTTTCTCTACTTCGCGCCTGGTACATTACAAAAACTCACCCCTCTTAGGACTCTAGATACTGGGCGTAAACACAATGTTTAAAATATCTTTAAATGTATAAAGAATGATGAAATTAGTGGTGAGATGGTAGAATCCGAGGTCGGTTCTTTGTGCTTTCTATAACCATTATATCATCTGAATTTCTATGAAAGCTAAACTACCCTGGTAGGCTTGTCTCGAAATTAAATTTTCACTCTTTTGTTTCTTATGATAGAGCTCCTTCACTACCTGTTTGGCATTAATAGAAAATGGGATATATCAGTTTTAAACATTTATTCTTCTTCTCTGTAAATTTTCTTTATTGTGGTATCTTGTTCACATACTTTGGGTCATACGTGTAGGACCTTCTGAAGTTAGAAAGACTTCAAGCAGAACTTACTGAACGTTGTGGCCGTCAGCCAACCTTTTCACAGTGGGCTTCTGCTGCTGGAGTCGATCAAAAATCTCTGAGGAAACGTATACATCACGGCACACAATGCAAAGACAAAATGATTAAAAGCAACATTCGTCTCGTTATTTCCATTGCAAAGAATTATCAAGGAGCTGGGATGAACCTCCAAGATCTTGTCCAGGTTTGAGCTTTTCTTTCTTAATTTTCTGTAATAGTACACCTGTTGCAGTACTGATGAAACTGATAGTATTGAACATCTTGCTAACATGAACTCATGTTAACAGGGAAGGGTGCAGAGGGCTTGTAAGGGGAGCAGAGAAGTTTGATGCTACAAAAGGTTTCAAATTTTCAACTTATGCGCATTGGTGGATCAAGCAAGCAGTGCGGAAGTCTCTCTCTGATCAGTCCAGAATGATAAGATTGCCTGTAAGTCATCCTAAATGTTTTCTTTTGACATGTTTAAACAAGGTTCGGGCCTTTGCCTGATCATACAAATTTTTATGGGATGATTTGCAGTTTCACATGGTAGAGGCCACATATCGGGTGAAAGAGGCACGAAAGCAATTGTACACTGAAAAAGGTAGGCATCCAGAGAACGAAGAAGTTGCAGAGGCAACAGGGCTGTCGATGAAAAGACTCATGGCGGTTCTACTCTCTCCTAAACCTCCGAGGTCGCTAGACCAGAAGATTGGAATGAATCAAAACCTCAAACCTTCGGTTTGTCCCTCGTGACACAACACACTCCATATACATAAACATAAAGTCTTCTTGTTAATTCAAAATAATGATATGAGATAATGTGTAAATTATGCAGGAAGTGATAGCAGATCCTGAAGCAGAAACATCAGAAGATATTCTGATAAAGCAGTTCATGAGGCAGGACTTAGACAAAGTGCTGGACTCGTTGGGAACGAGGGAGAAGCAAGTGATACGTTGGAGATTTGGGATGGAGGATGGGAGAATGAAGACGTTGCAAGAGATCGGAGAGTTGATGGGAGTTAGCCGGGAAAGAGTGAGGCAGATAGAGTCCTCTGCATTCAGGAAACTCAAGAACAAGAAGAGAAGCAACCATTTGCAGCAATACTTGGTTGCACAATCATAAATTTTTATCTTTTTTCTTCTTCTTTCAAAATGGAATGTTTTGTGCATAGAACCCACCCGAGTATAACAACACAACACACTTCGCAAGCAGTAAATTATTCTTTTTAGCATTTGACTATTTCTTGTGACCAGCAGTGTTACACGTTGTCTTTTTCCAAAGAAGGTCACTGTCAAGTGAACACATCTTTTAACTATTTAAAACCACACCAAGTCACCAGATATCAAAATTAAGATATTTCAGGTATACAACAAAACCGTCTAAGGACAAAACAAAGGAAGAAAAAAAAAAGGAATCGGCTAAGAAGAAAAGAAAAAAAAAAGTCAGGGTAGGGAGGCGTCGTTCCCACACCACACGGAAGAGCTTCCGAGTCTTATCCAAAGCATTTCTTCACATCCCTTAATATCTTCTTCTCCGTCTCTGTCTCTCTCTCTTCTCCTCACGGAGCTTTCAATCTTTGCTAAGATCGTCTTTCTCTCAGGTTACACTCTTCTTCACTTAACTCTGAGTATTAATTTTATCAATTACCCAAAGTCACAATCTTTCAGCTTTGTTCTGTTTTTTCCCCTGTTTTCTTGAATTGTCTTTAATTTAGCCTGAGCAACACACGTTCATGTCTACGAGCTGGATTCAATCAAGTCAATTTTATTAATCATGATATGTAGTAGATTGTTTCTGTGGGGAGTAAGTGAGAGAGAGATAGAGTAATGTGGATTTTGGTATGGTTCAGGTAGTGGCCTGGGGAAGATTAGACTAGTGAAGCATGGCAGTAGCTACACATTGTTTCACTTCACCTTGTCATGACCGTATTCGATTTTTCTCAAGTGATGATGGTATTGGTAGGCTTGGCATTTCAAGAAAAAGGATCAATGACACATTCTTGGTCAAGATTTTGCCCCCTATCCTAAATGCTGATCTTAGAACAAATGGGAGATCCTCACGTCCCTTATCTGCATTCAGGTCAGGTATCTCTAAGGTAATCAATCAACCCCGTTCTGTGTTTCATTACAAAATTTGTTATTTTGGATGATTTGACTTAACCTTCAATCGTGTCAGGGAGTATTTGACATTTTGTCATTACCATCAAAAGATGAACTGAAGGAGCTGAGCACTCCGCTGCTGCTGAAGCTCGTTGGTGTTTTTGCGTGTGCGTTCCTCATAGTTCCTTCTGCAGACGCGGTTGACGCACTCAAAACTTGTGCATGCTTATTGAAGGGATGCAGGTAACTTTTCTTCGTTTGGATTCTGCATCACTACTCTCCTCCTCACAAGTTTATATATTTCTCTCATTGTCTGACCATTATGGAAGCCTAATTATCTGTTAGGATAGAACTCGCAAAGTGCATTTCCAACCCTGCTTGTGCAGCCAATATTGCGTGCCTCCAGACCTGTAATAACCGTCCAGATGAAACCGAGTGCCAGGTTAGAAAGTTATTTTGAATATCATTTTAGAGGCAGAGATATAGCTTGCTTATGAGAGAAGAGACCAATGGTTTTGTTTCCAAATTCTGTTCTTATTTCAGATTAAATGCGGGGATATTTTTGAGAACAAGGTAGTTGATGAGTTCAACGAGTGTGCTGTGACGAGGAAAAAGTGTGTTCCTAAAAAATCTGATCTCGGAGAGTTTCCTGCCCCTGACCCTTCTGTTCTAGTCCAGAACTTCAACATCGGGGACTTTAGTGGGAAGTGGTACATTACAAGTGGCTTGAATCCAACCTTTGATGCCTTTGACTGCCAGCTGCATGAGTTCCACACAGAAGGTGAAAACAAGCTTGTTGGAAACATCTCGTGGAGAATAAAGACCCTAGACAGTGGATTCTTTACTCGGTCAGCCGTACAAACGTTTGTTCAAGATCCTAACCAACCTGGTGTTCTCTATAATCATGACAACGAGTACCTTCACTATCAAGATGACTGGTAATAAAATCTTGTATCCACCCAGGAGAAAGAGTTAAGTCTTGCTTCTCTTCTTTGGCCTAAAAAGTTTTCACATGATTCTTGCAGGTATATATTGTCATCAAAGATCGAGAATAAACCTGAAGACTATATTTTTGTGTACTACCGTGGGCGAAACGATGCTTGGGATGGATATGGTGGTGCGGTTGTGTATACGAGAAGTTCTGTATTACCTAATAGCATTGTACCAGAACTTGAAAGGGCAGCAAAAAGCATAGGCAGAGACTTCAGCACATTCATTAGAACGGATAACACATGTGGTCCTGAACCTCCGCTGGTGGAAAGACTTGAGAAGACAGTGGAAGAAGGGGAAAGAATAATCGTAAAGGATTTTGAGGAGATAGAAGAGGAAGTAGAGAAGGAAGTGGAGAAAGTCGGTAGGACTGAGATGACCTTGTTCCAGAGATTGGCTGAAGGATTTAATGAATTAAGAAAAGACGAGGAGAATTTTGTGAGAGAGTTAAGTAAAGAAGAGATGGAGTTTTTGGATGAGATCAAAATGGAAGCAAATGAGGTTGAAAAATTGTTTGGGAAAGCTTTGCCAATCAGAAAGGTCAGGTAGAGAAGAACCATCATTGTAGTTCAAAGCTGTATTTTATACATACTGTGTTCGGTTCATATAAAGTATACATTCTTCTTGTAAACATTCATCATTCCATAACAAAATGGATACAACAGAACTGAAGCTGGTGGTAACAATGGCAATGAACAACTAGAATGATCAAGATGATTAAGAAAATTGGATATATTTGTAAACATTAAAATTGGATACACAACACAGAAGGATTAAGACATCCTTTGGGCGAAAGAAAACACAATGGGGGTGGTAAACTCATAGCAACTCAAGAAGAGGTGAAACTAGTAATGATTGGGATGACAACAATGAGAATGATCAAAAGCAGAACAATGATACCAATGCACATCCACTTCCTGCTGCTTCGCTGATGATTCTTTGCAGTCTTGAGCTCGTTAGCCCCATCATTCACGTAATGGCTAGCATTCATCACATGATGCTCAATCTCATCCATCTGTTCACCTTGTGCTTCAACCATCACAGCCATATCCAGAAACACCTGATGAAGCTCCAAGAGACTCTTCTCAATCTCCTTAGCTGCATCATACCTATCCTGAATCTCAACCACAGTTTCCAAGACCTTTCCTTTACCATGTTCCTGGATCGCACGAGTGAGAAACTCTTCACCTCCAGCGTTATCAGTGATGATCTTCTCAATCATCTCATCATCAGGGTGTTCTCCAGTGACAGTGAAGTACCTTCTCTCAACAACCTCCTTGTACTCACTCATCATCCTCTGTCTCAGCCCTTGAAACTCCATCATCACTTCCTTCAGCATCTTCCTCAGACCATTGGTGACAGCTGTCCTGCTCCTGTAAACCGGAGTCCCCGAGAGCCTTTTAATCTCCCTGTTGGCTTTATCCATCTCTTCAAGCTTCGACTTGATCGATTTGGCCTTTCTCAAACCAGAGACAATCTCGTTAGAGATCTTGTTGCGAAGAGACTTCACGGACTCAGCCTTGTGAACACCTTTACTCTCTTCGTTGTACTGCTCGATCCTAGCCAGTGTCTCACGAATCAAACCAATCTCTGCTTTCACATACTCTGCTTCTTCTAAGAAAGAGGAAAGATTCTCACAGATCTTGTCTGCTTTAGCCGAAGCCATCTCAAGATCGTACTCAGGCCCTGCTTCCATATCCTTCATCGCCGCTTTTTCAAGTCGACGTAACTCATAAACGATTTCGTCATCAAGTCGTTCATCTTTTTCACCTGAAAGTCAACAAATTTCACAAGAATCAGAGACAAATCGAGAGAAGTAACAGTAACAGATCAAAAACTAGAGAAATCAAATGAAAGCACAACAAATTTACCCTTGTGTGTTCTATCTAGATCCAAAGTTTTGCGAGAGAGAGAGAGAGAGAGAGAGAGAATTGTGAAAAGGAGGAAGCTTTGAGTAGCAAGATGAGAAAGGAGGAAGCTTTAGGATATAAGGAAAAGGAAAAGAGCCGTTACAGTGTTTCTTCAACCCCAACGGCTATATTCTGGGATTTTGTATCCGTTACATCATCGTCCGTCCCCATTAGTCTCTGCTTCTTGTTTTTATTTCTATTTTTAAATTGGTGTGATTTTCTTTTGGGGGAGATTTAGAAGGTCAAAAGGAATATAGGGGCTTAAACTGCAATTACGTGGTATTTTGATTTGCCGACGTGAGATTGAGACAGATTCAAAAAAGTGAATAGGGACTAAATTGTAATTTACGAATGTTACAGGGAGCGCTTTTGTTGTCGAGTTGAGAGAGAGAGAGACTGAGACTAGTTTATTAGTATTAAATTAAATCCACCTGTCAGGCACCATTGGTTACGAAAAATAAAGAAGAGGTGGTGCGCTGTGCAGCTGCACTTTTGTCACCATTTTATTCGAAATTGTGGTTCTCGTGTGTGTTTTGCGGTTCGTGTTGGAAAAACCTATGGTTTAGTTTTTTTCTTGTTACGTTTCTCCTACACTGTACCCGTAGTTGAACCATTCAAATTAGTATCACTATTTTTAAATAAATAAATTTCTTTCACATTTTTTTTTTTTTTTTCTGGACAAACTGACATTTTGTTTTTTATACTACTCTCCCCCAACAAAATATCTTCTTATTTTTCTTTTTAATCTAAAGTTTTTTTAAATATTAGTTTTTTCTATTTTTATAGTCTTTCATATATTGAAAAATGCCCAAAAACAATGATTAATCAAATTAAAGCTATTACATTTCTAAGTAATTTTTTTTAAATATCATTAATATTATATATATTTATTCTGTAACGCATGTTCCGCATGAAATATGCATTACTTTTCTAAATAAGAATCAACACATATTTTTGTGTTAATACGTACTGCTATGAAGTCACATGATTGTAGAGTTGATATGTACTAACCGTTGTAATGTTTTGACTGATATACTTAAATAACTTATCGACAAAAAATATTTATTCAGTAACGTTTGTTTTATATTAAACAAATTTTATCTCGATTATTTTGTCTAGTCAAACACAAGTCAGTAGTCACATTTGTTACGTTTATTATCTTTTAATAGTTTTGTTTGTAACCCTTCTTTTTCTTTTTCTAACTTTTTTATTAACAAAACACTTCAATTTACATCTCTTGAAACCTTCTAGATATTTGTATTGTCAACATGTTTACATATGCAATTATGGAATTGAGGAGGTTAACTGTAAAAGAATAAAACTAAAAGGGCAATCTCCAATTGCATCTTAATCAGGTGGCCTTGAATGTAAAAAAGAGTAAAGGGGGAGAAAGAGAGATGTGGTGGAGAGAGTGAGACCCACGTGAGTGATGTGTTGGCAAACTATCTTCCTTAAAATCCAAATCCTTATTATCCATCACTACTTTTTCTTCTATTTTGGTTTGGTATTAAATTTAAATCCATCACTACTAATAGTACTTTGTTTACCAGCCACTCCCCCGAGTTTTGTTCGTATTATGTTAATGTCGTTACACTCGTTACAATATGGAACACATAAAAATCCTCTTTTTCTATGCCATTGGTTTAAGAGTATTAAGGTCTAAGTTGGGCTAAACCGATATTTCATGACCTAATTTGTTGTTTACTTGTTTGGTAAATGATTCAGGAAGGATGTTACATTTTAGCTTGCTTCATGACCTATATAATCCATTTATTTATACTAATGTAGGTAAAATTTAAAACTAGTTACTGAAAATGCCTAAAAATACATGCATTATCCGATTCAAAGTTGCAAGAAAAATTCTTTTTTCATATCCATAAAAATTCCTTAGTATCTGCTAGAGAGAAGAGAGAAGTCAAGAAAAGAACCTTATCCACTTACTACTTTTATTATCATCCTGACCGACTAAAGCTCATATCACGAATCCACCGTCGGATCTTAAAATTGCCAAATCCAAATTGAACGGTCATGATCAAACTAACCAAAAGGCGCAAAACAGTTTCTTGTCCAGAAAAAAGTCTAATTTTTAAGATCTTTCCTTTTTCTTTTCTCTTTTTATAAAGAAAAAAGCGAAACTTCGCTGGCGATTTGAAGATTGCTGAGAAGACACGTCGTCTCTCTGAGAGAACTTTTTCCTTTATTTTCTTCCTTCTGGTAAATTCTGGAGAGCTATTGTTTATTTTTCTTTCTCCATTCGATTTATTATGGCGGAAGTGATTAGCAAAACGAGTTTATTCATCGGAGCTTGTGGGAATCATCACCGTGTTGATGATTTCTCTGTGTCTCCTGTTAGTTTTGGTGGGTTTGGTCTCAAAAAGAGTTTCTCTTGTCTGAAGGTTAAGAATCAAAAGCCTCTTAAAAGTGTATTCCTTGGTAAACAGATCGTTCTCGGAGAAGATGCTCAGACAGAGAGCTTCAAAAGGAGCTCTTCCTCAATCACAGCTCAGGTAATATTTTATTATAATCCAGACATGCGAGATCTGGTTTTAATGATCTTGAAAGCTAAATTCTTTGAAAGATTTGATCTTTTTGGAAATCATGGCTAGATGTTTAGGGTTCTTGTGTTTTGAATTTGATATGTTTGGTTTTGCTGGATCTGTGAAAAGTATGGTCTCTGACATGTGTAAATTTGCAGACAACTCTGAGGATTGGGACAGCTCAGAAATGGTGGGAGAAAGGTCTGAAAGAAAACATGAGAGAGATCTCTTCAGCTCAAGAACTTGTTGACTCTCTCACCAACGCTGGTGATAAGCTTGTTGTTGTTGATTTCTTCTCCCCTGGCTGTGGCGGCTGTAAGGCTCTTCATCCTAAGGTAATCCGTCTATCTAACTTCTTCTTCGATTGGATTGGACTATTTTTGTTTACATGTTGGGGAAATGAATTCTCACAAGATTGGTTTGTGGATTCTTGCAGATATGTCAGTTTGCAGAGATGAACCCTGATGTGCAGTTTCTTCAGGTGAATTACGAGGAGCACAAGTCCATGTGTTACAGCCTTGGTGTCCATGTTCTCCCGTTTTTCCGATTCTACCGAGGCTCTCAGGGTCGTGTTTGCAGCTTTAGCTGTACCAATGCCACGGTTCGTTCTCATTTGCATGAATCAAGAGAGAACCAATTAGATTTCAAACCATGTTGGGTTTGATTCTGATCTTAATCTGCTTTTGTTTTTCAGATCAAGAAATTCAGAGATGCATTGGCAAAGCATGGACCAGATAGGTGCAGCCTTGGACCAACCAAAGGTCTTGAAGAGAAAGAGCTTGTGGCACTTGCTGCCAACAAAGAACTCAACTTTAGTTACACACCAAAGCCTGTACCAGCTGAGAAAGCAGCTGCCACTTCTCCTCATTCAAACCCAAGTCTCCCTGTTCCTCTTCCGTCCATGAGCAACAACGATGGAAAAACATTGGTCTCCGCAGGGAGATGAGGTGAGAGCGTGCGGATAAACATTTCCCTGTACAGTTTGCGTGGTAGTAGTAGCGGTAGTAGCTGGATATATTGCAGTACCTAAAGATGTCAGTTCTTAAGAGCAGCCAGCCGGTTTAGTGGGGTTTAGTTTTTTTTTCGGGTCCCTTGAGCAAAATCGGCTATTGGCATCTGTGTTTTCTAGAGCAAAACCAGTTCCAATGGTTACTCGAGTTTTGCTCAGCTCTTAATGGGATTGAGAGTGGAAGTTCATGCGCTTGTCTTCCACCTTCAATCAGCTTCAGTAGTGTTTTGGTTTCTTTGTTTGTTTTTATTTGCTTTAAAGTTTTTAATGTAAATAAAAATATCCAATGAGGATTATCATACAATGTCGTGAAGCACTCTTTTGAATTGGTATCTTATAGTATGTACTATGTAGTAAGGTTTTTCTAATGTGGTGCTTACTCAGTTTGATATGTTGTTGTCTCTTTGAAGTTATTTGTAAAATTAGATCGTTGGTTAACGACTACTTCAACTAATTTGCAAAAGATAGTTTATTGGATATTTATAGTTTTTATAACAAAAATTTGGTTTTCGTATCTCAGTGAGAAGAATTACAGAAATTGAGTGGGAGTGTTAATAAAAGGGATTGTTCTGTTACTAACTCTATTTCGAAGGCACCAAAACATACCAGAAGAAAGAATACAAGATAAGATCTTCAAAGACAGCTATGACAAGATTCGAAAAACTTTAAAAACAAAAATTTCTATTAAAAACCCTCAACTGCTCTGCTTGGCATCCTCGTCACGCAAAAAACACACGTTTCCCATTTTGAAAGAGTTTTTAACCAGACATTGAGAAGATAATATCATCCATCGTCAACTGTTAAATGAAACTGAGCTTTCAGGTTTATAAGAGACTCATTCTAGCATTTGATCAGCAGATGCAGATTCTTGTCCACTGGCTTTCTGGTTTTTATTCTTTTTGCCTGCTAACAAGTAGGCAAAAACATCTTGTTACTACTATCAATATCAATCAGCTAAATTGCATCAAGTAATAAAAGGCGACTAGGAGATATCAGGCTTTACAACAAAAGGACAAGGAATCACACCTTTATTCTTTAGTTGATTGAGCTTCAAGTTCTTCTTTACGCTAAATTTTTTGGGGGATTTCTTGGTGTCTTCTGATGCAGCTGAAACCACAAGGAAGAGATGAGCTTTTTGATAAACAATTACAAAAACAATATACAAAAGAAAAGACTGCGACTAATGTGCATCTTTGTTGTTTTACTAAAACAAAGATGGGATTGAAACTTGAGAGAAACATAAGATAAGATACAGAAGATACCAATACTAATGATACTATATACTTGCATTTCCTAAGAGTTCATTCCTAACTGATATTTCCACAATTCAATTCAAACAAGATTTCTAAATGAAAAACTTCATCCAAGCCTTAAACAAAGTGAAATAAAGAGAAAAATCAACACAACAACAAGAACAAAAAAGCTCAGTAGCTTTAGTAGTAAGTACCTTCAGAAGTAGCCATCTCTACATCTTCCATGGTAACAAGACCCTTGTCCACCATATCTTTTTGCTCCTGTTGAAAGAATCAAACAACCAACCCATTTTTAAAATTACTTCCACTTACAAAAGTCTAACATAAAAACCAAAGGTTTATAAATTGTCACAAGGCTAATATAATAGCTAAGACCTAATCGTGTTGTGATTCTCCAACTTCTTACTTATATCAAAAGAGAGGATAAAAAGAAAAAAAGAGAAAAGGGAAGGACATACTCGGCGCCATTTGCGAAGGAGCTTTCTCTGACGTTTACCGGAGACGGAAGGGACGGGAACTCTGGTCTTCAATTTATTGGTGAGAGGATCGCCGTGAATGGCTCGTTTTCTATTAGCTTTCGCCTCTCTCTTCTTCTTCGCGATCTCGTTGTACTTGGCCATATCTTTCTTTCACTGTGTAATTCCCACAAAACCTTCGACGACGCCTCCGCCTCACTTAATTAAACCTAAAAAAATCAACTTCTTCTAAAACCCTAGAATTCAGCACTTCCGCCAATTGTATTTTGGGCCTTTTCCCAATTTTTACTTGGGCTTTTTATTGTCGACCTGCTTAATAACAGATAACCAACATGGATAGTTCCGGTTCTGTTTGATTCAGTTCAAATCTAAGTAAAATTTTCTTAAAACTTGGAGGTTCATGATCAAGAAGGGGTATTCAACTTGATGTTTTAAGGATTTTGTAGGATTTTAATATTTTAGAATTTTGAAAGATTTAGGGAAGTGTATTCAAATCATGATTTTGGAGAATTTGATGTGATTTAGGAAATTTAGAATTTTAATAGATTTTAGGGAAGTTAATATGATTTTATGTAAAATTCTTTCAAATCTCACATAAAACCATGAGATTTGGATTTCTGTATTTTTAACTAAACAAATCCTCCAGAATCCTTCAGAATCCTAAAAATTATTAAAATCCTAATCCACAAAACTGTTTTGAATAACAGTGAATTTTAAAGTAGATTTTTAAATCATCAGTTCAATAACAGTGGATTTTAATAGACTTTTTAAATCATCAGTTCAATAACAGTGAATAACATAGAATTTGTAAATTTCACACAAATCACTTAAAATGTCAAGTTGAATACACCCCCTTAGTAAGTTTTTAGGAGATTTGATTGTATTTTAGAGTTTTTCTATTTTAAGAAGAAAAAAATGAAATGTGATTCTATAAGATTTGACTATTAAACTTTGGGTGATTTTAAAATATTTTACAACACAATACCAAAAGAAAATCAGATCAATAGTTGGAGCTATGTACTCAGATCATGTAAAACTTAAACCCAAAAACTGATCAATAGTTGGATCAATGGTGATGTTTTTTTTTTTTTTTTTTGTGTCCATATAATAATCTGATCGAACTCTCCATGAGCTCAAACCTAGAAATTGATCCAAACCAATAAAATTCATTATCTCTTTACTCTGTCTCTGGTGATGCAAATCCAGAAAACTTGACGGCTCAGCTGAAACTGGTGGAGAAGGTGACTGATGATTGGCAAGGGTTTTTGGCTTCATAATCTTTAGTCTTTTTTTTTTTCTCAAATCTTTCAAAATTCCACCTCTAATAGGTATGATTTTGATTGTCATACTTTTCAACTAAAAAACAAAAGAAAGTCTCTTAAAATCATTCAAAGTAGCAAGTTTTAAAAAAGTTGTGATATATTGAATAACAAGAGATTTCAAGTAGGTTTTAAAAATTATTGATTGAATAACAAGAGATTCTATATTATTAGGATTTTACATAAATCTTAAGTTGAATAACATACGATTTCTAAAAATTTTAAAAATCCTCAATTGAATAACAAAAGATTTTAGATTTTAAGAATACTCTAAAATCCTTTAGAATGTCAAATTCAATATCCTTCTCCAAACAACAAAAATTACTATCTAGATTTTTTAGTATATAATTTCTACGAAAGCAATTTTTTTTTTTAAAAGCTGTATAGTTAATTAAGAACAACTGTAATGAACATTTAAAACCAAATCCAGGTTAAAATAGTCTAATCACATTCAAAAGTAGGAAAAAATCTATTAATGGGGAATAAAAGGGAAAGCTCTTAGCACATGGGATTCCAGCTTCATCTTCTCTCTAACAATATCGCAATTATGATCTCATCATGAGGTTACATAATTATCTCATGAATTCATGTATAGGATTGTATTGTTGTTATTCTTGGGTGGGTATATTATATAGTATTAGTTATATGATATAAAGTCCCATATGGGTGCATGTGAAATGTGAATAAAGTTAGAGTTATGCAATTATTTTCCTTCTTCTGAATAATAGAGGATCATTTTTGATATATATAGGATTCAAATGACTTTAATTTAGGAGCTACTGTCCCATCTACTTTTACGAAACTATACAACAATTAATTGGTTAGACGAACCCGTGCCCTCTTTTATTTTTCGACATACAGTTGTGCTTTGTATTAGTTAGCTATAAATTTTGTACTAAAATTTGGATGCACACGAGTACTGCATACGAGTATAGCTAGTACTAAATTTGGATGCACGACAAGTAAAAGGGTTTGTGTTTGGTTTTGTATGAGATTAACACTACACTCATCAATGATGTAATTTGAACGATGATAATAGCTAGGCTTCTTAATTATATAGTTTTTGGAGAAACCCAAAGTTGTTCCAATCTTTCTTTAAATCTCATGGCAGCATTTAAAGTGCTACTTTCCGTATTCGCACAATCAATACGCATAAACTTTAGATTCATTATTGCTTTCAATGAATCACACGAACAAAAAAACAAATTCCGTTACGCCTTGATGTCATACGCTATGTTAGAAGCCGACGCTCACAAGCCATATGTCCTAGGCCGGGGCATAAATAGGAAATATATTTAAGCTTATAGTTTGCTTCATTTAGTTTATGCATCTATATCAGATAACATATGTGATAATGTGTACATATGCGACAAAAATGTGATGTATTATTACATATATGCACGCAAGTGTCATATATGGGACGTTTCTAGTTGCGACTTGGCAATGAAGCTTCTTATTTTCTGATGATTTTTATTATGGTCTATCAACGTGGGAAGATTCTCTCACGACCATCAGAGTTCACTAGCATTTTTAATGACGCCGTTCTAAACAAAAAACATTCTTCCGACTATTGAAGAAGACATGCGAGAAAACTCGGAAAACAGATCATTTTTTTTTCTGGTGTGCAGTGAAAATAATACACATGTAAAAAAAAGAAGCACGTTTGTGTCAACACATACATGAGGTATATTCAAAAAAAAAAAAAACACATACATGAGGTAATCTCTAATAATATAGTTTTCTTTTAGAAACACTTTTATTTTGACTGATTATCAATCATCATTAAATGAAAATAGTAAAAAAGAGCACTATGTGAAGACACATTCTCTGCCCATGTTTCACTGTCCCACTAATCCCTAATGAGGACAAGGGTTTACAAGTCACTCAGTGCCTTATGATTAGGCTCTTCAGAAACCCACGATTTCTTCATATGTATTATATATATACCATCATCATTATTTTAGTATTCTTTATCAGCACTAGTTGTTTGAGGTTGCACAGATCAGCAAACTGATAATTATATAACATTACAGGATATGGTCATGGATTTAGTGCTCCTCAAATTTTCGGTTCAACTTTTTATACACAATGTCGCATTTGGCCAATTTGTTACACATCATCATGTCATATAAATTGTTATCCGTATAGACATAACACATGTGAATAACTGAGAGTTGATAAGATAGAAATAATTTAACTATATCATACAAACTGTTACGATCGCCAATGGAGTTCGTATACTATTCCACCGATGGAAAAAGTAACATAATCATGATAAAATAATTGAGAGAGAGAGAGTGACAGAGAGACAGAGAAGGAGAAGATTAAAATAAAATAAGATTCTGATTAATCATTGTTATTCCAGCTTTTGGTTCCCAGTCTCTCTTATTATCAACTACGCTTGGGGACATTCAATCTCAGTTGCCAAAAAAATGCCATAAGTTTAGCCAAAACTGAAGAAACAGAAGAGCAAAAAGAAAATGGCCATTCCTAACCTTTTCTTCTTCTTATATTACGTTGGGTTCTCTCTTTTACCTTTTGTTTCTTCTCAAGCTTATGAACAAGAGATCTTGTTGGCCATCAAGTCAGACCTGTTTGATCCTTCAAATAATCTCCAAGATTGGAAGAGACCTGAGAATGCCACAGCATTTACTGCATCAGTTCATTGTCAGTGGACCGGAGTTCACTGCGATTCAAATGGCTACGTCGAGAAGCTTCTTCTTCCCAACATGAACCTCAGCGGAAACGTGTCGGATCAGATTCAGAGCTTCCCTTCTCTGCAAGTCCTTGATCTCAGCAATAATACATTTGAGTCTTCTCTTCCTAAATCTTTTTCAAATCTCACGTCTTTGAAGGTCTTCGACGTGAGTGCGAATAACTTCTTTGGAACCTTCCCTTATGGTCTAGGGATGGCCACTGGTCTTACACACTTCAATGCGTCTAGCAATAATTTTTCTGGCTTTCTCCCTGAAGATCTTGGCAACGCAACTAAACTTGAGGTTTTGGACGTTCGAGGAGGTTACTTTGAGGGATCGCTGCCTTCTTCTTACAAGAATCTCAAGAACCTGAAGTTTCTCGGTCTTTCCGGTAATAACTTTGGTGGAAAGCTACCAAAGGTGATTGGCGAGCTCTCCTCCTTGGAGACCATCATTCTTGGATACAATGGCTTCACGGGTGAGATTCCAGAAGAGTTTGGGAACCTGACGCACCTTCAGTACCTCGATTTGGCTGTTGGGAACCTTACGGGCCAGATTCCATCTTCTTTGGGGAGGCTGAAACAGCTCACAACAGTTTACCTCTACCAGAACCGTCTCACAGGGAAGATTCCTCGAGAACTCGGTGATATGACTTCTCTTGTGTTTCTTGATCTGTCTGATAACCAGATTACAGGAGAGATACCTATGGAAGTAGCTGAGTTGAAGAATATGCAGCTTCTGAATTTGATGAGGAATCAACTCACGGGAATCATTCCGTCAAAGATTGCTGAATTACCAAATCTTGAGGTTCTGGAGCTGTGGCAGAACTCTTTAATGGGTTCCTTACCTGTGCACCTCGGCAAGAATTCGCCATTGAAGTGGTTAGATGTCTCATCAAACAAGCTTACAGGAGAAATCCCATCAGGATTGTGCTATTCCAGAAACCTCACAAAGCTCATTCTCTTCAACAACTCATTCTCAGGTCAGATTCCAGAGGAAATCTTCTCATGTCCGACCTTAGTTCGTGTTCGAATCCAGAACAATCTCATTTCCGGAGCAATACCAACTGGTTCAGGTGACTTACCAATGCTTCAGCATCTAGAGCTCGCAAAAAACAACCTCATCGGTAAAATTCCAGATGATATAGCCTCATCTAAATCACTCTCGTTCATCGACATATCATATAATCAGCTCTCATCCCTATCTTCTTCCATTTTCTCAAGTCCTAACCTTCAAACCTTTATTGCCTCACATAACAACTTTGCCGGGAAAATACCTAACCAGATTCAAGATCGTCCATCTTTGTCTGTTCTCGATCTTTCCTTCAACCATTTCTCAGGTCAAATCCCCGAAAGGATTGCTTCCTTCGAAAAACTTGTAAGTCTAAATCTCAAGAGCAACCAATTGGTGGGAGAAATCCCCGAGGCATTAGCCGGGATGCACATGTTAGCTGTTCTTGATCTCTCAAACAACTCTTTGACGGGGAATATACCAGCGGACTTGGGAGCTTCTCCAACCCTGGAGATGCTAAACGTGTCATTCAACAAACTCACAGGACCAATTCCTTCAAACATGCTGTTTGCAGCCATAAACCCAAAAGACCTCGTGGGAAACGCTGGCCTCTGCGGTGGAGTTCTAACTACTTGCTCTAAGAGTCTAGCTTTGTCAGCAAGAGGCAGGAAACCAGGGAGAATTCACGTCAACCACGCAATATTCGGGTTCATCGTTGGAACTTCAGTCATCGTGTCTCTAGGAATGATCTTCTTGGCAGGGAGATGGGTATACACAAGATGGGATCTTTACAGCAATTTTGCGAGAGAGTATTTGTTCTGCAAGCAGCCTCAGGAAGAGTGGCCATGGAGACTAGTGGCTTTCCAGAGACTGTGTTTCACTGCAGGAGACATCTTATCACATATCAAAGAATCAAACATCATTGGAATGGGAGCCATAGGGATTGTTTACAAAGCAGAAGTCATGAGACGACCATTACTCACAGTAGCTGTGAAAAAACTCTGGAGATCACCATCACCACAGAATGATATCGAAGATCATCATCAAGAAGATGAAGAAGAGGACGACATACTCAGAGAAGTGAATCTACTTGGTGGTATCCGACATAGAAACATTGTGAAGGTTCTAGGTTACATTCACAATGAGAAAGAAGTGATGATGGTGTATGAGTACATGCCCAATGGAAACTTGGGAACTGCTTTGCATTCCAAAGATGAGAAATTTTTACTAAGAGATTGGCTCTCTCGATACAACGTCGCCGTCGGAGTTGTTCAAGGTCTCAACTACCTCCACAACGATTGTTATCCTCCGATCATTCACAGAGACATCAAATCTAATAACATACTCCTCGATTCTAACCTCGAGGCGAGGATAGCTGATTTCGGATTGGCGAAGATGATGCTTCACAAGAACGAGACGGTTTCTATGGTGGCCGGATCTTACGGTTATATAGCTCCGGAGTACGGATACACACTGAAGATAGACGAGAAGAGCGATATATATAGTTTAGGCGTGGTGCTTTTGGAACTGGTGACTGGGAAAATGCCGATAGATCCTTCGTTTGAGGATTCGATTGATGTTGTGGAGTGGATTCGGAGGAAGGTGAAGAAGAACGAGAGCTTGGAGGAAGTGATTGATGCGAGCATCGCCGGAGAGTGTAAACACGTGATCGAAGAGATGCTTCTGGCATTAAGAATCGCTCTTCTATGTACTGCGAAGCTCCCGAAGGATAGACCGTCGATTAGGGATGTTATCACGATGCTCGCGGAGGCTAAACCTCGCCGGAAAAGTGTTTGCCATGGCGCCGGAGATTTGCCGATTTTTAGAAACTCGCCGGTGGTAGGACTGATTTAGAAGACGAAGGTGGTAGGGGTATTTTTGTCATTTGAGCAGCTGAGACTTTTAACGTTGGACTTGAGAGAGCCCACAGAAGTATAAAAATCAGCCCATACAGTACACCAGTGTAATAAGGCCCTTGAACCGATGATTAAAAATTGTAATAAGTGCCTTGTTCAGTGGCTAATCCAGCAAATATGTATTTACCGGTGGATAAAAATTGTAAAATATATGTATTTTTAACACAAAAAATATTAAAATTACCAAAAATTACATCTTGTTAAAAAGATTTAAATTCTGATTCAAATACTAGTCAACGCCATTAGATTTTGTTATGGTCAAAATCATATATTTATGACCATTTTATAGTAATTTTGAATATCTTCAAAATACATAAATTTCTTTTTATGATACAATAAAATTTTAGAAATATTGATTAATTCTTTATATTTTTGATTTGTTTCCATCCTCGGTCGAACAATTTATGATTCACAAATGCAATTGGATTCCATCAAATATACATTGCACCCTAATATCTCTTCCAATCCTAAGTTCAAATTTTTTTTTTATGTATATGACTAACTAATCAGTCTTCAACATTTGATCATCAACTCAATTCCGGTTTAATTATAAAAATAAGTTTGCTGTAAAGTAAAAATAAAAAATAAATAAAAAGTAAATCGTTTTAGGCTAAATATGAGTTTAATTAATATACGATAAATGGTCAATTTTTAACACTGTTCAATAAATCGTTAGGGGGTATCTGGACGGCGATCCAACGCCTAGCGCCTAAAACACCTAGTCGAGACTTAGATGGTTTTTAGACGGTTTAAGCGTTTACAATATAAAACATTATATATATAATTATGTACAAATATATGTTAGTAAAAGGAAAAAATTATAAATTATAAACAAAATTAAGAAAATACATTTATTTAAGTTATATTAACAACGTATAAACATTTATAATTACGTAGACATATATAAAACATAATAATTTAAATATATATAGTTAAAAATTAAAAATAAATATTAAAATTAAACTACATTAGCAGTTTAGACGGTCATGTAGACGTTTGCTGAGCGCTTAGCGTCTAGACGACCGCCTAGACCGTTTTCTTAAACACTTTTAATTTTTTTTTTGCAAAAAATATGAGTTAAAGATGGAGTAAAATAGTCAATTACATATTTAATTTTCCGTCAAATATAATATTAAATATTAACCTAAATATTAAAGAAATTTCATTTTTTCTCTAAAATTAAAACTTTTAACAAAATGACAATGTAGTCAATGAAGTGAGTTAAGAATATATCCTCTAAAATTAAATGTGTGGTAAATCTATTCTTCTTCATCATCATCATCTGAAAATATATATAAATTGAGAGTGAGTTCCTCGATTTTATCATCCAACTCAACATCTACAATTACCGCTAATATTCCTTGGTTTAGGAATGAAATTTCTGTAAAATTGTTAATTCCAATTTCCAAAAGCGTCGAACCTCTCCAAAGTATTTTTAAACACAAACCCCAAACACTCTCCACACCAACGGCGAACCGTTTCGATCGCAACCCTTCGTTGCCGGCGATTCGGCTTACCTTACCCCAAACACAAACCCTAGCAAAATTCATTGCCGCCCGCTTTTGTTTTTTTGATTCCTCCTCCCTGTCTCTATATATTTTACCTCTCTCTCTGCCCCAGAGAGTTTGCTCTCTCACTGATAGTATTCTCTCACTTTGGTAAAGCCTCTTCTCCTCGTCAGTGTCTTTTGTACCTCTCCTTCACTGTATTGTTAAACTAGGATTGTTTTGCCACCACACAAAGCTAGTTCCGTTTTTTTATTGGTGGTTCCGTAGATCTCTTTGAGCTTGTGTTGTTAGATAATGAGAGTGTATAGCTTGATCAGACCTTAGGTCAGAAACAAGACTTGTTTATTGAATTGATTACTTCTTGTTGTTATTACCTGTTTATTGAATTGATTACTTCTTGTGTTATTATTATTACATTTCGGCAGTTCTGTGGGATTTTAAACTTTCTGTGTTGGGAGTGATTTGAATTATATTAGGTTTATATTGTTTCAACTAGGATTCATTCATAGTTTCTTCTGAATTTAATGTCCCGTATGTAAACAGTTAGATGCTAGAGAATCTTATCTCGATGATTAGTTTCAAGACCCTAAATCAAATTTATATATATTAGGGACAGGACGAATCCACTCTTTCCCTATTGGCTTTGAGTTGGAAGCCCTTGACATTAGATTGCCCTTGATTTTTTTTTAATTCATTCTCGTAGATTTTACAATTTTTGGCTGAATTGTACATGTTTTTGTAAATAGAGAGTCTTTGTGGTGCTGTGTTAGTGAGTAGATCATAAGTCTCCCGAGGTATGTTTAACGTAACTATTGTTAATGCTTTTTCAGCAGGAAGTGAAGGAAAAACTCATAGAAATGGAGCCAAATGAAGGAAAAGGGAAGGATCAAGGTGAAAAGCCAGTGGAGGCAACAGATGATGTGATGGATATAACAGACGAAATAATGGAGGTAGACCAGGAGATGATGGAGGCAAAGCTTGAAGAGGTGAAAGCTAGAGATGAAAGAGGGGAGCACATTGATGTGCAGATGGAAGAAAATAACAATCAGGATGGGCAAAAAGATGAAGCCACTGATAGTATGTCGGAAAGTTCTGAACTCAGTTCAGAAGACGATGCACAATTTCTGTTGGGACGAGATGGTGACTTGGTTCATGAGGTAAGCAACTTAGATATCTCGTCGTGGTCACCTTTTTTAGTTGTAGCATGACGGAGAAAGTGCGTATGTTTATCTAATGTATCTCTTAACAATTATTGTACAGAAACCTTTGAGCGAGGAAGAAATAGAAGAGTTAATTTCAGATTTTTTGGGAGTTGAGAGTAAGGTATTTAATCTCTTCTTTTGTTCGATAGAGTTCTATTCAGGCCAATTTAACTTTCAGGTCTCAATCTTACTCTTTGTGATACCCCATTGATCTATAGGCTGCAGATGCTCAAGAAGCACTTGAAAAGGAGTCTCTTTCTAATGTAGAGAGTGAAGTTAGGAAGGAATTATCACAAACACTCAGTGGTGAAGAGGTTAATTTCTTTTTCTTACTATCATAGCTTCGAGTTCCTATGCTCGTTCGCATTTAACATTTTATGAGAGTGCCTGTTTTAGTTGAATGAAGCTGTTGCTGCTGAAATGATGACTTTTAAAGATGAATGGGAGGCAACTCTTGATGAGCTTGAAACCGAAAGCTCAAACCTGTTGGTATGTTTTGTTGTTGATTTCTCTATTTCCTTACAATATAATTCAAAAGTTACACGTCATTCAAAAGAACTTAAACAGTTCTGTTTTCCTTGTTGTTTCTTTCTTAAAGGAGCAACTTGATGGTGCGGGAATTGAGCTTCCAAAATTGTATGAAATGATAGAAAGTCAAGCCCCTAATGGTTGCCACACTGAAGCTTGGAAACAAAGAGCCCACTGGGTTGGGACTCAGGTGACAAAAGAAACTGTGGAATCATTGGCTAACGCTGAGAGGTTTCTTCACACTCACCGGCCTGTCCGAAAGTAGGGTTTTTATTAGCTTCAACTATTAGTTACTGCAAATTCTGAGTGTCGTGGATGGTATTTCTAAACATTTTCTGGTGTAGACGACACGGAAAACTTTTGGAGGAGGGAGCTAGTGGTTTTCTGGAGAAAAAGCTTGCTGATGGTGCTGCCAAAGAATCTCTAGCTGGAACATCTGAACTTGACTGGTCGTCTCTAAACAAAGTTTTTTCGGAGAAAAGGGATGAGTCTATTTCCTTTGGTAGTAAGGATTGGGCGTCTGTTTACTTGGCAAGCACTCCACAACAAGCTGCAGCCATGGGATTAGAATTTCCAGGAGTCAATGAGGTTAACTTTTCTATTACGTCTTTATTTTTCCTGTTAGTCCTGATGCTGATGATGATTTGCGTACGTTTGCATCTGTTAGTTATTCTTCACTCCAAGAAAAATACATCAAACTTGACATCTCCTTTTCTTGGCAATTTAAAGTGGGTGCTTACTTCCATAATGCTTCTTTTGCAAGCAGGCTTATGTTTCCTTTTTAGGTCCTGCTTGCAAGTCATTAATATTTATGGTATAATTCACTGTTAAGCCATAATCAGAATAGGAAAACATACCGACAAATAAAATTCGAGCGTTACTTGGTTATTATTAGTTGTAACATTTTAAGATGATGGAAGGCATTATATTGGCCTATGGAGGCAAGTAATGTTTATAGATCTTCTGTTTCTTATCCTGCTAGTTTAACTGAGTTGGACATTTTCAAAACATTGCGCTTTAATAAAACTCGTGGCAGTCTAGAGTGATCATTGAAGTTTTTTGTTTTGTTTTCAGGTAGAGGAAATTGAAGAGATTGATGCAGGCTTGGCAGATCCATTTTTGGCCGATGCAATAGAAAATGAAAGAGAACTTCCCCTTTCTGAAGAACAAAAGAAAAATTATATAAGGGTATTACTTTTTAACTTCTTAGATTTCTGTGATTAAGCACCTTACTAATGAAAGCATTGCCTTTTCTGGCTGTTAGAACAAAAAAAATAATTAAGGGTAATATTCTTTGACTTAACTTCTTAGATTTCTGGGATTAAGCATTCTATTTTTGAAGTTATAACCTTTCCTGGTTCTCGCAACTCCCGCCTTACCATTTATCAGCTTTAGTTTGACATTAAATCACCTACAGGTCAGAGAAGAGGATGATTTAAATAGTGATCGTGAACTTCAACTTCATTTGAAACGGAAGAGACGCTATAAAAGATCTAAACAGGTTCGTTTTTCCTATTCTTTCAGTTCCTTGAGGTTATGTTGCATAAGTAGCATAGAGTGTCAGTAATATCTTCTATAGGGGATATCATAGTGAGCCTGATTTTGGAGATATAGTTGTGTTTTCCTACAACTTTCTCCTAGTTAAGATTAATGTTGATTTTATGTTTTATAAGATATAGTTTACTGAGGGTTATACATATTTAGGGGAAAGATGGTAATTTGCCTGTTAATGGTTCTGTCTTATGTTATAGCGGAACTTGGGCTTTGGGGCTTGTGGTGCCAGGGGTTTGTTAGTCTCAAGGAATAATTTTCTTGCTGACGTAGCAGTCTTCATTTGGTTTTATTTCAGGTTATCAGGCGTGCGGCAGAGAATATGGATGATGACTGTGTGTACTTGAATGGGAATTATATTGCCCAAAGTTCTGGTGAAGATCGAGTAAAAATTCCTGAGACCAGCACTCAAGTTCATAACAATGAAGTCAACAAAGTGGAAAACGGGAATTTGTCTAATTCAGATGTTGATGCCATGAGAGATGATTCACATAATTCAGCAAACAGTTTTAGGTGTACTGCCTGTAACAACGTAGCTGTGGAAGTGCATACTCACCCCCTTTTAGAAGTAATAGTTTGCATGGATTGTAAACGTTCAATTGAAGATAGAGTTGCGAAGGTATGTGTTTTTCTTCTTCCAGTTATATGTGACATATCAGAATATTATTACAATCTAGATCTCTTTAACGTGGTGATAACTTGTTACATGGAAGGGGGACCGACATGGTGAATCCAGAGTAGGAACTAAGTTATTTTGTTGTCGTAGTTGATTCATGGCTAACCAATATTTAACTGATAGGGTTAAATTGTCTTTTCATTTTTTTTTTTTTTTTGCCTTCATCAAGAGTATCGACTTCTTTTGTTTCCATATTCTACTTTTTGTTATTTAGAGGATCACATACAATTTTATAATCTAATAAATCATTGCTATATCTGTCTCTTTCTAACCAACTTTTACGATCAGGTTGAAGACTCTTTGGAACGTAGTTGTGAATGGTGTGGTCATATTACTGACTTAATAGATTGTAGAACATGCGAAAAACTTTTCTGTGCCTCGTGTATAAAGAGGAATATCGGTGAAAAATACTTGTCTGAAGCTCAATCCTCTGGTTGGGATTGTTGTTGCTGCTCTCCAATGCCCTTGCAAAGATTGACACTAGAATTGGAGAAAGCCATTAGGGATAAGAAGTCAGTAGAGTTGAGTTCTGATTCCAGCTCTGATTCTAGCTCTGATTCCAGCTCTGATAACAATTCTGCTGATGTTAATGTAGCAATCAGGTATTATCATATACACATCTAGCGGATTTAAAATTCCAGCATGTTCCCAACGAATTTTGTTGTGTTACGGTTCTTACTTGCATGATTTTTTTCTTTTAGCTCAAAGAAGAAATCAAAAAAGAGAATTCGGCGGATAATTGATGATGCTGAACTAGGGAAAGATACGAGAAGAAAAATTGCAATTGAAAAGGTATTGCAATTTTTCGTTATACTAGTACACAAACTTCGATATTTTTAATTAAGATTGCTCATTTGGTTTCTTTATTTTTGTAGGAACGGCAGGAGCGTCTTAGGTCCTTGCAGTTTTCGTCCAGATACAAAACAATTAGCTCTATGGGAGACCTGAAATCTATTCCAGAAGGTGCGGAAGTTGAGGTTCTTGGTGATGCTCACAGTGGTTACATAGTGAATGTGGCTAGGGAGATTGGTGAAGGTGCTGTGAGAGTTCCTTGTAGCATATCTGCCAAACTAAAAGTCCATCAGGTTTGCATACCTATGTGCATTCCTATCATCAACACTAATATACTTCCATAGTGGGCATTAAACATATTTATATACCCATCTCGATTAGAAATGCTTGTTTTAACATTTTTATCTGTAAAAAAAAATACTTAATATGGAAATGGCTTTTGCTTTAAGTTTGGAGTTTCTTTTTTCAGGTAACCGGGATTAGATTTATGTGGGAAAATATTATTCAGTCTATCAGCAGAGTAAAGTCAGGTGATAAAGGCCTAGGCTGCATTCTAGCTCATACAATGGGCCTGGGCAAAACTTTTCAGGTGCTTAATTTTTTTTCATGCACGAGTCTGTTTGCATGTATCTTATTATCGTCCCTATTACACATAGCACTAGTGGTTAATAGTTTTTCGTTAATATGATGTGTGCTATTACTGGCTCTTTATTTCTTCTCCCACTGAAAACTACCAGGTTATAGCGTTCCTGTACACCGCAATGAGATGTGTTGATTTGGGGTTGAAAACTGCTCTTATTGTGACTCCTGTAAATGTGTTGCACAATTGGCGAAGTGAATTCATGAAGTGGATGCCATCAGAAGTGAAACCACTTCGCATTTTCATGCTTGAAGATGTTTCAAGGTATAGATTCTTCTATGTGAAGGTCTTGCCCTAATATAAGAATGTATATGCATTCCCTCTCGTCAAACTACACTAGATCTCAGCTGTCAATTCACTTCCTGCGCTAATGTCTTTTTTGAAGGGAGAGGAGATTGGACTTGCTAAAAAAGTGGCGAAATAAGGGGGGAGTTTTCTTGATGGGATATGCAGCTTTTAGAAACCTGTCTCTTGGGAGGGGGGTGAAGGATTTGAATGCGGCCAGAGAGATCTGTAGTGCCTTGAGGGTGAGACTATAGAGATTTTTTTGTTTTCATGTTCTGCTTGGGATATTTTATTCTTGAATTTCTCTAAAACTATGTGGCTGCAGGATGGACCTGATATACTTGTTTGCGATGAGGCTCACATTATTAAGAACACCAGGGCTGACACAACGCAAGCTTTGAAGCAAGTTAAATGCCAGAGAAGAATTGCCTTAACTGGGTCACCCCTTCAAAACAATCTCATGGAATATTATTGTGTAAGTTGCTGAGGGAACCATAGAAATTTCTGAGCTATTTTCTTTTAGCCCCAGCTTCTTATGCTATGTCTTTACTGCAACAGATGGTTGATTTTGTCAGAGAAGGATTCTTGGGGAGTAGTCCTGAGTTTAGAAATCGGCAAGTGTTTCATACCAGTGTTTTTCTTTCTTTCTGCGTGCTATGATATGATGATTCTAGTAATTTTAATCATGCTTCTCCATACCTGCAGCTTCCAAAATCCAATAGAAAACGGACAGCATATGAATTCTACTGCGGAGGATGTAAAAATTATGAACCAGAGATCACACATTCTGTATGAGCAATTGAAAGGATTCGTGCAAAGAATGGACATGAATGTGGTGAAAAAGGATCTGCCACCTAAAACAGTCTTCGTAATATCTGTCAAGCTATCGCCCTTGCAGCGGAAATTGTATCAGAGATTTCTTAGGTTATATGGGTTCAGCGATGGAAGAGCAGATGAAAGAATGAATAAAAACTTTTTTGCTGCTTACCAGGTCTTGGCTCAGGTATAAATTAATAGCTGATTTGAGAAAAAGTTTTATATCTGGAAATTTTATTTGGTGTTTGTTTTCATAGTCTCAATTTTCTTTGCGGTATTCCGTCCCCCAGATTTTAAATCATCCAGGGATTCCGCAATTAAGAAGAGAGGATAGCAAGAATGGTCGTCGTGGTAGCATTGTTGATATTCCAGATGACTGTTCAAGTGAAGAAAATACAGACTACAACATGGTTACGGGAGGTAATTCTTAATTGTCACTGTTTTTATGCTTTGTTTAAACTAGTATAATGAACAGACGCAACAGATAAGATGAGACTTTTTTTACCAACAGTTATCAAAGTATTTTAACACACTGTGTCATTGTTGTTGCTTTGGATATTGACAGAGAAAGAAAGAACTATGAATGATTTGCAAGATAAAGTTGATGGCTACCTCCAGAAGGTAACTATAGTCTACTCAGCTTGACTAGACAACATTTTTAAGTAAACAGCGTGATAATGCACTCATCCTCTGAATCTAACCTTTTCTGTGTGCCAGGATTGGTGGGTCGACCTCCTTCAAAAAAATAATTATAAGGTGGCGGAGTATAGCGGCAAAATGATTTTGCTATTGGATATTTTATCTATGTGTGCTGATGTTGGGGATAAAGCGCTTGTGTTTAGCCAGAGTATCCCGACATTGGATCTCATAGAACTATATCTTTCAAGAGTTCCTCGGCATGGAAAACAAGGAAAGTTCTGGAAAAAGGGAAAAGACTGGTACAGGTTGGTATCTTGTTTTTTTATATTAGAAAGAATGCTGTTTGTACAGTTATGAAGGCTCTAACTCCCTTGGTGGGCGCAGAATTGATGGAAAAACTGAAAGCTCAGAACGGCAGAAGTTGGTTGATAGGTTTAATGAGCCTGATAACAAAAGGGTGAAATGCACTCTAATTTCAACCAGAGCGGGATCGCTTGGAATTAATCTTTATGCTGCTAACCGTGTGATCATAGTTGATGGTTCATGGAATCCAACCTATGATCTTCAAGCTATATTTCGAGCATGGAGGTATATGTTAGACTACTGTGGACATAAAATTTGTCAATAGTATAAAGTGTTGTGGCTTAGTATCACGTGGACTTATTGTTTGTAGGTATGGTCAAAAGAAACCAGTATTTGCATACAGGTTGATGGCACGTGGGACTATTGAAGAAAAGATATATAAACGTCAGGTATTAAAAGACCCAAAACAATTTAAAGTTTAGTGTGTCTTTCCTTCAAGGAGTCTTTTATGAATCAGATCTGTTAATATGATTAGGTGACCAAGGAGGGGCTAGCTGCGAGAGTGGTGGATAGACAACAAGTGCACAGGACTATCTCCAAAGAAGAGATGTTACACCTTTTTGAATTCGACGACGATGATGAGAAATCTGACACCGTAACCGAGTTAAGCAAGCAAAATGAAGTGGCTCAATGCAATCTGGTGGAGAATTCACAGAAACAGAAGGCCACTTTACCTCGTGTTGGCTGTGACAAATTGATGGAGAGCTTGCTACAAAGACACGGGCCAGAGTAAGTTTCGCAAGCTTAACCATATTCACAATCGGTACTTACATTCCTTGGTTTTCTACACAACTTGCTTTTTGACGCTCTCTGTTTTTCTTTCTTTTACTAGCTGGATTTCCAATTTCCATGAGCACGAGACATTGTTACAAGAGAATGAAGAGGAAAGACTGACAAAGGAAGAAAAAGACATGGCCTGGGAAGTTTACAGGAGAGCGCTTGAATGGGAAGAAGTTCAGCGGGTACCACTAAGCGAATCTCCAGTGCTCCCAAAACCTTCTCCTTCTGTACAAGAACCCGTACGCATGCCAAAGTTGTTCAACAGAAGTCGTTTTGTGAGCCGTAACTGCACCAGAACTGCTCACCAGCTTACTCTCATAAGCCAAGGAATAAGAGTGGGCTTTAGCACGTTCTGTGGGGAGTGTGGGCGCGTGTTAACATGGGCAGACGTTTTACCTGCAGCTAAACTTTCAGAGGTAAACTAAATAGTAAATGAAGATTAGAAAAGAAGTTGGAGTTTTTCTTTTTCTTCTTTTCATTATGAGACTGGAACCCAATTTAATGGGACTAGTTTCACATTTGAATCTCCCTGTAGATTATAGATGAGTTACATTATAGTTCCATTGCGGAGAACAAATCAGAGCGTTTGTTAGGGGTCTACTTCTAATCATGTCTTGTAAATCTTAAGGAGGTTAAGGATTTGTAACATTAATGGTACTCTTTTTTGATATTTGAATATACAACTTTCATTCAACATGTTTGTTGTTTTAACTGTTTGGTCTCTGAACGAGAGAAGTAACTGTATATATTCGTATATTAAGGATATGATACAGACAGTAGAAACGCTTATAATAAGATAAAGTTGGCTCTATTAGAGATTTAGTGTGTTTTCCGATTAAGAAGCTGATGTAGGTCTGGGTGATTTTGGGTTATAGAATTGTAGTAGTTATATCTGGGAAAACAAAAGGATGTTGCAATATTGCTGCTTTGGATTATCTAATAAAAGGAAGAGCAAAAGACTGACTAGAAGAAACTGAAACTTAACTTTTGAGCAAACTGAGAGGCCTAAGCTTTCTGATTCAACCGTTGCCTTACAAAACTTGTTTCCTGTACAAAAGGCTTAATAGAAACAACAAAGAAAAGGCGGGGACAATTACATTTCCTACACTTCCCTCAACAGTTTCCACTGCTTCAGCTTCTTCTGCAACTGATCAGCCTCACTTCCCATTCCCATCTCCTCCACGCCTTTGACTATTGAGGTATATATTGTCTCATCTGGCTTACATCCACTTGTTAGCATTATCTCAACAACCTCTATTGCCATTTCCATCTCTTTCTTCTTGCATAGCCCTTGGATCACCAACTTGTAAGTGCTACCTTTGATCCCATTCCCTCTATTGCTCGTCTCCTTTAAAACTTGACTCGCATCTTCAACTAAGTTTGCCCGGCAGAAACCATATATTAAAGAACGACGGGTTATATCATCGGGAGAGATTCCAGCATCCCGCATCTGATGGTACAGCTCCAATGATTTTTTCATCAGTCCCTTTCTGGCCAACCCATCGATTACAGAGTTATAAGTGATCAAGCCCGGCGGACAACTCGTGCTTTTAAGCAATCCAAGTAACTTAATCGCGTCGTCGACCATTCCCTCTTTGGACATGGCTCCTAGAACTGTATTGTAAGTGACAATGTCAGGTGAGCACTTTTGTTCCAGCATCTGGTAGAAGAAATCGATTGCACGACTCAAAAGCCTGGCTTTGCATAAACCATTAATCAGGATGTTGTAAGTGACAACTGTTGGAGAGTATGACGTCTGGTACATGATGTTTAGAATCTCCTCCACTTCATCCCAGTACTCGTGAGAACAAAGAGAATGTAGAAGAGTGTTGTAAGTTACAGTGTTCAGTTCCAATCCATGAGACAGAATATGCTGAACAACCAAAGCCACCTCCTCTAAATTACCTCGCCTGCAGTTATAGTTAACCAGAGAATTATAAGTGACAATATCAGGATAACAACCTTCCACTGCCATGTCTTCTAAAACTTCCATAGCTCGAGCGCTTCCACAGTACCTGCACACGAGTTCAACCAAAACCGTGTATGTAATCATGTACGGAGGGCAACCATTCCGCAGTTGTTCCTTCCAAAACCTGATGGCTTGCTCAGCCTTCCCATGATCAAACATACACCGAATCACTGTATTATAGGTAATCACATCCGGAGGGCTCCCACTCAAGCTCATGTCTTCTAAGAGGACCAAAGCAGATCTTATATGCCCTTTCTTGCAAAGATTTCCGATGATCATGTTATAGGTAATAGTGTCTGGAACCCCACCAGACATTACCATTATTCTCAAGATACCCATTGCTTTATCCAGCTGATCAATTCTAGCTAGTCCGCGGACTAAGTTTGAGCAAGAAGGAAAATGAGGAACCTGATTATGACGAGCCATCACCTCGACAAGTTTGCAAGCGTCTGTTAACTTCCCATTGCTGCACAGGTTATGCAGAATCTCATTGTTTGTCTCTTGGTCGTTTTCGGTAATTGGTCCATCAGATGATAAACTCGAAGAACCTAAATGCTTCCTCGGTTTCACTCTGGCTCTCAAGTTAGTACCGACACCATAGTGATGGAACTCTGAGCTTCTCTCAGTAACATCATTTACATGGTCGATGCATACACCGTTGAGCACGCCCTGGCATCTCATCATATAAACATCCCTTTTCAACACAATTTCTTGTTTCCAATCTAAAGAAGACATCTTTCTGCAAGATAAAGGATTCAACAAACAGAGACTCGTCTGCTTTGGATACAAACTTGGCATATGCAAGAAGTGAACCTCAAGTAGCGAATTTGATGAAGCCATCTCTCGAACCAGTTTAACAAAACAACAGAGACCTTTCCTTTCACGAAATCGTATTAGGCCCGGAAGAATTTGCTGTAAGGAAGTTCAATTCTTGGAGAAACCAAACCTGTGAAAAGGAAAGGTACAAGCTTGAAGGTTCAGACAGAGAAGCAGAAACAGATTCGAACAAAAAAAGAAGCAGAAAATTCTCAAAGTAGGGATAAGTTTGAGCAACCGAAGCAAACACAAATCTGGAGAAATGAGTGTAAATGAGTGTTAGAACTCACTCACCGTTCGTTCGTTCGTTCGGTCGTCGAAGCTGTGAGAGTCTTTTTGGCTTCTTCAACGCGGGTTTTGAGAAAGATGATAAGTAGGGTTTATACTTAATTTACAATATACACCCTCCATGTCTCTACTTATTTTCATTTCTTTCCAATCACTTCTGAAATTACATTCACCTCCTCTCTTTTTTTTTTATTCCTTTTTGTATTATTGGTACTTTGACTACTAAAAATCCCATTGCGATTTTGGTAAATAAATAAAATATACCAGCATTTTTAACGCGCTAGATACTATAGTAATATTATTGAATACAAATAAATTAATAAGTAATGGGTTCTGTAACACTTAAATAAGTAAATTAAGCACATTTGATCTAGAAGATTGCATTATCATATTCAAATTTATAATATGTTGGTCCAAAAAATATTTATAATTTGTCGATAACCTAATTGTTTTGGTTCTATGTATATTACAATAACTCTCTTTTGGGAAACAAATATGACATGATTTGTATTCAAAGTATCCACCCTGTAAATACAAATCCTAATCTAGTAATATATACTTACTTATCTAAATTAGTAAAATTTCTTTATATAATTTGTGTGGATTAGCTGTAATGTTAGTAGTAAAAAAGTGTTTTGTTTTTTTTTTGGGTGTTAAAAAGACCCAAACAAAAGTCATAAAAAACAATTATATGACAGAATTACGCAAAATGAAATAGTTTATTGCTTTATATGAGATAGATAAGAGTAGTTGCATAGGAAATTGCATCTGCTTGCTTTTTAGAAGCGTTATAACTTATAACCAAACCAAGAAGACATCATCACACATCATTCATCAATAGAGCAACAAGGCAAGCCAAAAGAAAAAAAAAACCCAGAAATATATTTATTTATTTATATTTATCAAAAGCCCAGAGCACCAAAAGCCACCCACATGTTTCTATCATCTCATGATCTTAAAAATTTGTTTGTAGAAAATAAGGTGATTGATCTGAGTTTAATCCCCAGTGAATCAAATTAAGTGTAGATAGCTCATAGCTGTATTTACATCTTGTTTGATTTTGGTTCTTCTTTTTCATCAGAGATTTTTTAATATCACAAAGAAAGAAACCCAAACAACAACATATGTGGATGGACCTGTAGATTTAATTCCAATTTTGCCCTTTTCTTCATCTTCCTGATTTTTTTTTTTTTGTTTTTCTGGGAATATTGGAAAAGGTTTGTTTCATTATTTGGACCCTTTTATTTATTTATTTATTTATGGTTTGTGTGTGTGTGTGGGTTAGCTTTGAATTTTCTTAATTTTTATGCAAACATGGAAAATGACATGCGATAAGAAGATAATCTGAATCTAGGGTTAGATCTGTTGAAAACTGGATTATTCAATTTTTTTACCTATCAACGATTTTAGATTTTAGGGTTTCTTCAGATCTTTTAAAATCCTTGTTGATTGTTAATTTTTATTTCTGATTTGTTGAATCTGCTGGGTGCAGTAGTTGTTGATGGAGCTCCAGCTGTTTTGAGAAACCCTAAATCAAATCAAAGACTATGTAAGCATGTTCCTTTTTTTTTTTTTTTTTTTTTTGTTAATGGGGTCTTCTTCATCTTCTGATTATTGAGATAATTTAGCGATGATGAACCTTTTATATATGTAATCTCTCTTACTTTGCCCTTAAAATCCGCACGCCATTGTTTATTATTTTTTAGTTTTTGGTTGTGATATGTATTCATGAGACATGAAATTTTTTGTAGTGTTGGCACAGAAGTAATGGGGACAGAGCTTATGAGAATCTGTGTTAAAGATGAAAGTGATGATTTGCCATCTGTTCCTCCTGGTTTTGAATCATATGCCACTTTCACCTTAAAAAGGCTACCCCCTGGTTCTTCTGATAAAGCCAAGACTCCTCCCATTGAAACTGTTCCTGTTACCGAACAACCTAAGATGGAAGTTGAGTCCGATGAATCCAAAGCTGCTCGCTCTCTTCGCCGTAATAGACCTTGGATTAATTATGATGATGATGTTGCTAACAATGACAATGCCGCTTCTCAACAACATCTTGATCAAGTTAGTTCTTTGTTTTGCATTTTCTTTATAACAACAACTTGTGTTTCCATTTTGATCAACTTGCCTTAACTCATGCATCTGTCTTGTTGCAGAATTCTGTCGTCGAGCCTTCTTTACCAAAGGGTGTGGTTAGGGGTTGTGAAGAATGTAAAGACTGCCAAAAGGTTAATCTCAGTTAATGCTCAACTATAATAAATGTCTTTCCCTTTAGGATTGGATGTCTTATCTTTTCTTGTCATGTCTTTCCCTCTTAACGTCATATTCACATGTTTGGCAGGTAACTGCGAAATGGCATCCAGATGAAGCTCGTAGGCCTGACCTTGAAGACGCTCCTGTATTCTACCCGAGCGAAGAGGTCTTGTTCATACTCTTCTATACTTCCAAACCTTTTGAACTGAGTTTCTATGTAAATTGATCCATATATCTGACATAAGCTGCAAACCTGTTTCTAGGAGTTTGAAGACACTTTAAGTTATATAGCTAAAATAAGACCGCAAGCTGAAAAGTATGGAATCTGTCGCATTGTTCCTCCTCCTTCCTGGAAACCCCCCTGCCCACTGAAAGAAAAGCAAGTATGGGAGGGTTCTAAATTTGCGACTCGTGTCCAAAGAGTTGATAAACTTCAGAACCGGAGTTCAATGAAGAAGATTTCAAAGCTTTCTAATCAAATGAGAAAGAAGAAAAGAAAGTGCATGAAAACGGGAACGGATCCTGTCACTAATGGCATGAGCGATTCCTGTTCTGCAAGCACTGGAATGAGTGAACTTGAGACGTTTGGGTTTGAGCCTGGTCCAGGGTTCACACTAAAAGACTTCCAGAAATATGCTGATGATTTCAAGGCTCAGTATTTTAAAAAGAGTGAAACTTCTACAGACAATGACTGTAAAGTTGGTAACTCCACAGACTGCTGGGAGCCAGCAGTTGAGGATATTGAAGGTGAATATTGGCGGATAGTAGATAAAGCAACTGAAGAGATAGAGGTGAAATTTTGTTCCAGTTGATATCTTTTTCTATTTTTGGGTTTATGTTTTGTATCTCCTAACTGACGCAATGATATTTCAATATAGGTTCTGTATGGTGCTGACCTTGAAACTGGGGTATTTGGTAGTGGATTTCCCAAGACATCATCAAGTCACAATGCTTCTTCAGAGGAAAAATATGCAAGATCAGGCTGGAACTTAAATAACTTTCCAAGGCTTCCGGCATCCCTCCTTAGGTACGAGGGCAGTGATATTTCCGGTGTCCTTGTGCCGTGGTTGTATATTGGGATGTGCTTTTCTTCTTTCTGTTGGGTAAGATTGATCTCTGTGAATTGCATAATTTTATTTTGCATGTTACATCATATGCTGATTTAGGATATTTCCTTTTACTGAAATCAAACGTAGGCTCATACTAGAACTTATAACTACAACAGAATGCACTTATTATGAATGTGATCTAATTTCTCTGCTACATAATTTCAATCATCAGCTATCCACTATTCGCAAAGCTGATTTATTTAATTCAATTTCCGAATAAAGTAAGGTTGAGGATATTTATTTCATCATCTGAAAAACCTGAACGAAATTGATTATCGTTTCATATCTTTTGTCTGTTTCAAAACATTCCGCATATGGAACTCTTCCCAAATGCTTTAGTGTTATCATATTATAAACTTTTCTTAAACCAGTGGATGTATTTTTCATTACTCTACATCTTATTTTGCTGACATTTCTTTTGTTACTGCTTTTTGTTTTTGTTTCTGTTTCCCTGATACAGCATGTTGAAGATCACCACTTGTATTCGTTGAATTATATGCACTGGGGTGCACCAAAATTGTGGTATGGTGTTGGGGGGAAGGATGCTGTTAAACTCGAGGATGCGATGAGAAAGCATTTGCCGGACCTTTTCGAAGAACAGCCGGACTTGCTTCATAAGCTAGTAAGCATTAGATATTTTCCATTTCTGTAGTTAATAACCCTGTAGGAGTTCTATGATCCATTTTTCATCCTCTAACGACTTGCTCCTGATTTAAATACATTTGTTGCGCATCATTCTTTCGGTATCGTTTACGTAACATAAATCATATGATGCTCTTTCGTGTAGGTTACACAACTCTCCCCATCAAAACTGAAAACCGCAGGAGTACCTGTGCACCGTTGTGTCCAGCATGCTGGAGAGTTTGTCTTGACTTTTCCCCGGGCATATCATGCTGGGTTTAATTCTGGTTTCAACTGTGCTGAAGCGGTAAATGTAGCACCAGTTGACTGGTTGCCTCATGGGCAGATTGCCATAGAGTTATACTGTCAACAGGGTAGAAAAACGTCCATCTCGCATGATAAATTGTTGCTTGGGGCAGCAAGAGAAGTAGTGAAAGCTGACTGGGAGCTGAACTTACTAAAGAAAAATACTGTAGATAACTTAAGGTGGAAAGCATTCAGTGGAAAGGATGGAATTTTGGCAAAAACGCTCAAGGTAGAAATATCCTTTGTCTTGATTCTAGAAATTAGTTGCTATTTAGTTTGAATGATTGGAATATCCTGAAGTCGTTGTTTATTTAAGAGGTATCTTTGTAAACCGGTTTCTTCATTTAAGAGGTATCAATGTGGTGATTAATTTTGTCAATGTTTTATATAGGCACGCATTGACATGGAACGTACCAAAAGAGAATTCTTGTGCAACTCTTCACTTGCATTGAAGATGCACAGTAATTTTGATGCTACCAACGAGAGAGAGTGCTGTATATGTTTCTTTGACTTGCACCTGTCTGCTGCTGGTTGCCGTTGTTCCCCAGAGAAGTATTCATGTTTGAGTCATGTGAAGCAGTTGTGTTCATGTTCATGGGTTACTAAATATTTTCTATTTCGCTATGATATCGATGAACTGAATGTACTTGTTGAGGCAGTGGAAGGGAAACTGAGTTCTGTATATAGATGGGCGCGTCAAGATCTAGGATTGGCATTAACTACACAAATTTCAGGAACCAAGATGGAGATAGATGAGGAAGAGAAAGTGCACAAAGACCTGAGTCCACAAGCAGCTGCAATTTCAGCGAAAGATTTGCAGTTGAAAGTAACATTAAGAGAAGATCTAAGCAAAGGGTTAGAGAAGACGAGTAATTTATCAGATGTTAATTTACTTCTGAAAGACAAGGAGGAGCAGTTAACGTCAAGCCACTGTATAAAGCCTGTCAAAGAAGAAACTGTATATGATTCTTCTGATCCAAAAGTTTCAGCTTGCCAACCATCTGAAGGAGGTATACTTTCTGTGACAACTGCAAAGTCCGTTAGTGGTAAAAAGAATTCACAGATTCTACCCAATGATGTGATACTCCTCAGTGATGATGAGCATGACAAACCTAGGAAACGAGGTTCGGTGAGACGAGATGCAGTTTCTTCTGGCAACAAACTGGAAGTACGAGAGAGACCAACCCACGTTTTAGCATTAGAAGCTTCTGCTAAAATTGCTGCTCCAAGTTGCCGAAGGCTAGGAGATTCTTTGCCTCATACCCGAAACGCTATATCATTGCCTACTAATGACCAAAGAGCGACGAGGGTGGATGTACCGAGTTCTGCATCGCACTTGGAAGTTAATGCCGAGGCTGGTGGGCTTGCTCAGGATATATGTAACAGAATAAACACTAACAACCACGGTGGTCAAAAAGCTACTAGTTGTAAACCCAAAAAGTCTGGAGGTTTGGTGATATTGGATGTGGTTGATGGGGCAAGAAGTAATTCAGGTACACCATCTTGTTCGCAAAACAATAGTCCAGATGGGTTCATTCGCCAAAAGGGTCCCCGTATTGCAAAGGTCGTGAGGAGAATCAATTGCAATGTAGAGCCTTTAAGTTATGGATGTGTGTTTTCTGGAAAATCATGGTGCAGCCGCCGAGCAATTTTCCCTAAAGGTGACCTGTGGTCAAGTATTTTTGCAACTTGAGAACAAAAACAGTTATACATTTTGCAAGTGTTTAATGACTTTTCTTATTTGGTGCAGGATTTCGTAGCCGGGTTAGGTACCTAAACATTTTGGATCCAAGAAATATGTGCTTCTACATTTCAGAAATTCTGGATGCTGGACGCGACAGTCCATTGTTCATGGTCAGTTGGTAGATAGATGCTGATCGTATTTGACTAACCGTAGTGTTTCAGTTTATTACATAACCACATGAATATTTCCGGAGAAAAAGGGTTGTATTGCCTTTATTATATTGGTAATTGTGTGGTATGTTCTTCTTCTCAGGTTTACTTGGAGAGTAATCCCAGTGAGGTGTTTGTTCACTTGTCGCCTACAAGATGCTGGGAGATGGTAAAAGATAGAGTGAACCAGGAGATAAGTAAGCAACACAAAGCCGGAAAATCAGATCTTCCTCCTTTGCAACCCGCTGGGAGTCCCGACGGTTTTGAAATGTTTGGATATTCATCACCCGCAATTGTACAGGTAAATCTTTACAAGTTTTGAATTCGGCTATATGATTGCATTGAAACTTATATGGACGGTTTTGTAATTATATGTACAAAGAAAACTATTTCAACAACAAACCTAGGTAAAACCAACTTTTTAGATATCCTCTTCTTCTCTTCTAGCTAGAAAGAGTCGAATAATAGCATTGTTGATTTTGAAAATGTAAAGCTTCATTTGTAAATCTTGTTGATAGATACTCTAATGTGATAAACAGGCTATCGAAGCATTAGACGTGAATCGAGTATGCACGGACTATTGGGATTCCAGGCCTTATTCGCGACCACAAGTTCAGTTCCCTGCAAATCCTCTTCCCAGAGAAGCCAACACAAGTGTCAGATCATTGGGTGTAGGAAATCTTCAGAATGCCCCCCAACACCGGTTATTACCTACCGGAACAAACTCTATGCTCAAAGTTCTGTTCAAGAAAGCTAACATGGAGGAACTAAGCTCACTTCAAGAGGTTTTAAGTGAGTCTAACTCGGATTTGGTGACCGAACTTTTGAAGGAAGAGCTCCAGAACCGGCGTTGATATGAATCTGATTAGAAGGGGATTGATTTTAGTATGTACATACGGAGTTGAATCCAGTTACTGTTTTGCAGGATGAGGCTCCCTTCCCTGCTCATTCTTTTTGGCACCCTTACAGAGGAAGGATATAAACGTATAACTAAAAAAAAAAAAAACAGATTCTTCTTCTGTCTCATAACAAAAAGAAAAGAGAGAGTGAAAGATAGAAGTTTATATAGGGTTCTTAAAACCATTAGTTTTGGATACTAGTCGGACTCATGTGTGGCTTGGTTTCCACATCAGTTTACTAGTATGACATTGTTTCTCTGTTTTGAAGTCCAAAGGACATGAATTTAAGGACAATGATGACATTTCACCAAAGCGTTTGAGACTTTTTGAGTGATGATGAGAAGAGTGGTGAGTTGTTTTCAAAAATCAAAACTTAAATATTTAACAAAGGAGAGGAATCATTGTAACAATTTTATTGAGATCTTTAATAATAGTCATACATGATATAATAAAGCATACTTGCAATAAACAACATTTAATAGACGATACTTCTTGACGATACCCAAAAGAAAAAGGAGAAGCATAATTCGGTTTCGCCAAATTAGTTTAGGCTTGGTTCTTGTATCGTCTGCAGTGCTTGCTGTCAAAGAAACATCAATTTCATATAAACTGTTGTTAGACTCAACTGCGAATATGGATAGGGTGATAAATATGAATAATTCTTACTTGTAAGCAAGACAATGTGTATTGCACATCACAAGTTGTTATCTGGTGGTGTATAACCATCCTGATCCTGAAACCACAAACCACAGTAAATAGTTTAAGTTGTAAGCCTATACATGTTCACGTTTACAGTTACATGTTATAGTTTAATGTTTGTCCCATATGAAATGACAATTTTTAGCATGTAAACGTAAATGCTTCACATACCGAGATGAGTTTTCCGGGATGACGAGAATGCCATTCTCCTCTAGAGCCTTGCGCAGTTTCGCAGCTGTAAGTCTTGAACCATCCTCCATATCCATGAAAATCTGAATTAAGAGTCATACGCTTAAATTAAACAAATATCACTTTTCTTGATAACTATAGACAGTAACTAATCGCACTATCTTAATTTAAATCCTGCATAATGGTTGTGATAATACGCACCATGTTGGTCTCCACGGCTGTAACATTTACTCTAATCCCTTTCATTTGATTCAACCCTTCTGCAAATATATAATATGTAATGAGGTTTTTTTTATTCAATTGATTATTATTAGTATAAAATGAGTGTTGCGTACGTACCAGCTAACAACTTGGCCTTCTTGTGGTCATGTTGTAGCTTTGGGAGGTTCTCTTGAAGCGCAACCAAAGCAGCTGCGCACAGAACGCCTATTTGTCTCATTCCTCCACCTAATGCTTTCCTTACCGTTTTCGCCTTC
This sequence comes from Camelina hispida, assembly GCA_023657505.1. Lineage (NCBI taxonomy): Eukaryota > Viridiplantae > Streptophyta > Magnoliopsida > Brassicales > Brassicaceae > Camelina > Camelina hispida. Next base: position 3,477,598 of record CP094631.1, read on the forward strand.
TCTATGAAGCTTTGCGAACCAACAATTACAGATCCTATTGGAGCTCCAAGGCCTTTAGAGAGACACACCTGAAACAAAGTGTGTGTGGGTGAGTCTCACCCATTTTTCAGCCAAAATTTTCACATTTTAAAGAAGAAAAAGAAAGGAAATGGCACCGAAACAGAGTCAGCAGCGTTCACAAGCTTATGGACTGGAACTCCAAGTGCCTACAACAAGAAGATTGCATAGTCTTTTGAGTCTTGTAATGGATTTACAAATGGAAAAGGATCAGATGATTGATCTTACGACAGAAGCATTGAAAAGACGGGCTCCATCAATATGGAGCTTTACACCATGTCTCCTCGCAATCTCTCCAACTCTCTCAGTGTATTCCACACTCAAACATCTCCCACCACAGCTGCATCAAATATTACTTATAAGAGACCAATTAGTCTATATTAAAGCATTCGAGTGCATGGCCCTAATGGCGAGAGTACTTACTTGGCATGAGTGTTCTCCAAGCAAATCAACCTAGTTGATGGATAAAATGTGCTTCCTTTAGGATCTCTGATGGCTGCTTCTATGGCGGCCAAGTCCATGGTCCCATCTTCTTCATTCTTGATCGTCTTGGGATGCACACCTCCGATGGTCGAGATCCCTCCGTTCTCGTAAACATGGATGTGACAGTTGTCTCCAAGAATCACCTCGCTGCCTCTCACATCGCAGTGAACCATCACGCTGATCAGATTCGCCATTGTACCGGATGGCACAAAGAGAGCAGCCTCTTTCCCCATCATCTTGGCCATCTCATCTTCAAGACGTCTAGCCGTTGGGTCGTAGCCTAGGACGTCATCATCCACCTCAGCGCCACACATTGCTTCTCTCATCGCATCGGTCGGTCTAGTCACGGTATCTGATCGTAGATCTACATTTCTCATCACCATTTTCACACCAAATTTACCTACAACCTCGGAGTTGAATATGAAAAAGAAACAGTACAGTTTAGAAAAAGGAAGCAATGTTACGTTATAAATCTGAGAACTGATTTATAAAATATTGAATTACAAATGTAATGATTTTGGATAATAAGAAAAATATGTGTGATAACAATAACCAATTGAATCATTTATATATTAATTTTTGATATATATATATAGTAATCTTACTGATGAAGATGTTATTAATATTAAATTGATTTTGTGATTTGCACAATTTTATAAAAATAGTTGGGAATTAAATTATATTGATGGCAAATTAATGTAAATAATGTGGAAAGTAAGAATTAAAACTTAAATTGGCTTTAGAGCTCTATAATACTGACACATCAGTTTTTTTTTGGCCAAAATGCTTCCCTATTAATATATAGGGAATTAAATTGATTTTTTGATTTGCACAATTTAATAAAAATTGTTGGGAATGAAATCATATTGATAGTAAATTAATGTAAATAATGTGGAAGGTAAGAATTAAAACTCAAATTGGCTTTAGAGCTCTATAATACTGACACATAAGCTTTTTTGGCCAAAATGTTTCCTTATTAATATATAGGGGATTAAATTGATTTTGTGATTTGCACAATTTAATAAAAAATGTTGGGAATAAAATCATCTTGATAGCAAATTAATGTAAATAATGTGGAAGGTAAGAATTAAAACTCAAATTGGCTTTAGAGCTTTATAATACTGACACATCAGCTTTTTTGCCCAAAATGTTTCCCTATTAATAAATAGGAGATTAGACAATAGAATAAGGAGAATATTAGGAGGAATAATTTAATTAGACTATGATTCAGATTCACTTCCCTCATGTGAAGTATAATAAAAACATTTTAATTGTAAGATTATATAGAGAAATACAAGAACATATGTGGTGTCGAGTCTGTTGAGACATGAAAATGGTGCTCATGCATATTGAGAGTAACACGTTTATAAAAAGAAATAAACACATAAGAGTATTAAAATATGTAAAACTACTAGAGGAGCTAGTACCTGTATAAATGAAGAAGGATGCTCTTGTTCCTTACTATACTGTTCCAGTTCAAAGTTTCTTAAATAAGCTTGTTGTGACCTGACATCGTCAAATCAACACATTATAAGAATAACTATAAATTAAACAGAAAAAACACGGACCCTGAATCTAAATTAAGAAGAGTTTCTTCAGATTTGGATGTTCCTTCTAAATGGCAGAGAAAGAAATAAAAAATTACAAGAATCTTGAAGAAACAGAACCTTTTTGGTCTCAACAGCTAAAGATTCTTTCTTAACGTGAGTATTCTTTTCTTTTTAATGTATTGTGAGAGAGATAGAGAGATGAAAACAAAGGTGGGCGAGTCAGTGCCGCGTGGATAATTTACGTGGGGTTGGTTTTGAGTCTTGAGACATACTTAGGCCACCAAAGGTACCATTTGGCTATCATGAACGCCATAGAAAATTAGGAATCGTTGGCATTGAAACTTAGAAAGAAAGAAACGACAAAATCTTTTGTTTGGTTTGATAAGGACAAATAAACTAAAACTATTAGTAGTATTAAAGAAAGTAATGTATAATGTTCACGAGGAAAGGATGAAGCTGAGTTAGTATTATTATATCGGAAACACACACATACATACGTGTCCCAAGGCAAACGTATTCCACGAGATTGTTGTCTTGTTATTATTCTCGGACTCATCGACGAACCAAAAGTTTTAATATTCATAAATTTCAATTGCAAATCAGTAAATTGATCTAGGACACATGCATACAACATCACCCTTAATTAGTGTATGAAGGTACTAAACACAGACAAAAAAAATGTTAGAAATCACCACTATAAAGACACACATGAGATATATCATAAAAACATAACCATCCATCAAAACTTCATATACTGTACTTGAACAGTGATCCTTGAACAAATTCTTACGATAAAATCAGTCAAATTATATTTATATACTACCAAATATAAAATTTAGGCCACTACAATTATGAATATAATCTTAAAAAACCAAATATCGTTCCAATAACAATTGTTCAACGTTTCATTTTTTCTTTCCTTACCGTTGATTCATCATTTTCACAATTAACCGAAGCAAGGTACGTTACGAACATTAATTCTAATAGGGTGACTTGAAGTTGTTTGTTTTTTCAAAAGAAGCAAGAAGAAGAGTAAGATGGTACATGCGAGCGTATTAGGGAACGTACCACTTTGGTAGTTGAAAAAAAGGCGACGAAGTCGAAGACGGAACTCAAATTGTATACATCTCAAAAACTATGTACTTTATAGTGCGAAGCAGCTGTAACTACATCTTCATGTCTCTCTCTTTCTCTATTTATAGATATAGAGAGATATGGAGACAGAGTCAGCTCCAACGTGTCAATGCTACTTGTAATTCGTGAATCGTGGCGTCTCTGTCTCTATCTGATTTATTTCCAACGTGTCAATTTATTTTTCTATCGGAGCCAATTCTAAAAGCAGACGTACAGGTACAGAGTTGAAGAAACGTTGATGACGACCGAAAGCAGTCTAGCCACCTGACCTGACGTTTATTTAACCCAACCAATCCGAACGTACCTCAAGACATCTATTCTGATGATTTTTCTCAGCACCAAGATATTAAGATATCAAACCTTGCTCAAACACAACAGTTTTATTAATAAGCTGACTTTTGAAAAAGTTGGAACCACTTGCTTAACATAGAACACTTAGTGCAACATTAGAAAAAATCCTTCAACATGCGAGCCCCAGCATTAAAAGTACATAGAGATGACTTAAAGATTCTAAGGGATTCTCTCTTGCTAAACTTACCTGATCGTTTCCACAAAAAATGTTATACCCCATCTCTCCGTAGAACATAAACTTTTTTCATCTCCAACTCTCGTAATATCTCACAGCCACAGGCTATACAGCATAACTTCGCCAAAAGCATCAAATAGATCAACTCTCCACTGGGGCTCTCTCGCATTATCTGTAATACGACGCTATAACATAGAGCATGAAAGCCGATGACGCCGTCACTATAAGTTCCTGCAACCCAATCAATATCAACGTTACAACTGTTGTTACAACATCAGAACCCTGGTTGACAGTTGTCACTTATGAAACTATTTCATTTCGAGATTAGACCCTTCTATTTGTTAAATTTTGGTTCTGCAATTGGTGGCAACACGTATCAAACTTAGTTGTTCTCATTTCATACCTAACACTTGTGCATCTAAATTTCATCTCAGTAGATGTGTACACATAACCTATGGATGTGACCAGTGAATTATATTCCAAATAAACGGCACAATCATCTACAACCTTATCAACTAGTGTTGTTCGTTGAGGCTTTGCCAGCAATTGACAAAAAAAAGGTCCAAAATCATCATTTTGTATGGTTCTAGTTAAGGGAAGGTTTCAGGAACAGAGAGATATGGGGATATGCAAGAAGACCAACCTGGTTATTGTAAAGAACAATGGGTATGGAGTTGCCCATGTACTCGATGATATTTAAGATTCCAGTGTAGGCCTGCAAAGCATGATTCACTATGAGTTCATCATAGTATATGAGTTCAGGAGCATCCAAACAATAATGCTTTGACACAGTGGGTTGTATTTATATCACGGATGCCACTTTCTTTGAGTAAAGTTCAACCATTACCAGATAGAGCAACATAAAATAGAATCTTTAAAATAGTGGAGTCTTTATGGTTATACATACCAAAGATGCCAGAAGTATAGAGCCGAAAACTAGTGAAAGCGAACGAAGAAGCCTCTTTCCCATTCTCAATCCTCGTCCACTTTCTTCGCCTTCCTCCTGCAGTCAGTAGTATCAAACATCAATGCTCATCAGAACTAGAAGAGCCACCAGGAGAACCGACATTAAAAAAAAGCTTTATGTTTCTTTAAAACTCACGTTATATATTGGAGATGAAGGTGCTTCAAAGGATTTTAATTTCTCAAAAATTCTGTAAACAAATGCAAACGACATGAACTGCAGCGGTTTGTATTCAACATTACGTTGTATCGCAATCCATGCACTCTGCAAAAAGAAAGAAAAAGAGAAAGTGAGAGTATGCATACATATGTGAGAAACGAGCCACTTTTTCTGAAAGAAGCCAGTCATTTCAAATGAAGCATGATGTCTTGAATTCATAAAGGCTACAGATGTTAAACTAGCAAAATCGACACTTTAAAAATAACAACATGATCATCAAACTTGATTCTTCTGAAACACTTACAAACACAACTGATATTGCTAGGTTGATCAACACATCATTTTTGGGCGACTTGGAAAACCTGGAACAACACGGATCAACAAAATCATGATTAGCAATATATCATCCTTTTGAAGGATAAAAAGCAATAATTTGAGTAGACTCATAAAGAATCTTTACCTAGGACCCCATGGTATCATGGGCTGCTTATCAGCATACTTAATATCCTTGGAAACCTGAATTAGAAGAAACTCACAGAGGATTAAGAAAGATAGTAAATAGAGTCCAAGACGGTAAACGGCAAGAAGGAGGGCACAAAACATACCTTGAAAGAACCGAAAGTCACACCCTTTTTCCTATTCATCAACTGGGCATACATGAGCTTATCATATGCTTTCTCAAGCTATCAAAAAAGGTAACATAGAAACGTGTTAACAAGTTACAAAGAGAAATCATTACTTAACATGACTCCATCGAAAGAGAGAGGTAACCTACTAGAGCAGCAGTGGCTTCATCACCGCTCCTCTGAGCATCTTTAAGTTTCCTTCCATAAGTTTGCTTGATCTTGTCAAATCCCTCTATAGGGTTAACACCAAGAACCTGAGAAAGTATGCAATCATGTCTTGAGAACTGCAGAATAAAACAATGTGACCAACAAAAACAAGACCCTTTCCAGGACTCTAGAGATCAATTACCTCATATGGGTTAAAGTCAGCATCGGACTGTGGACTTCCAGCAGCAGACGAAGCAGCACGTATCAAAATCCTGCTCTGTAACACCTTTCCTTGGGGAAGCCTGTAAAAATTCACACATCTTCAATTACAAAATTAACAATGACAACGTTTAGGAACTGGTCTGAAATTGAGCACATCGATGGCGATCCCTAAAGACCAACTAAAAGTTATAAACTTTATAGCCAACTGTAAGAAGAAGAAGCAGAATTCAATTGACAGGTGCTTTATGAATGACAAGATGAGGGCTTTTGTTCACAAAATTCGTAAGTTTAAAATAATCCGAAGTAAAACAAAAACGATGTAACAATTCAATGATAAAGCCACTGAAGAAAACTTGAAAAAGAGGTAGCAGCTTCAAGGGCAGAAAGGAGAAAGTACCTGAGAAAAGAAGGCGATTTGGGAGTGCGAAGAGTAAAAAGAGAGTTCCTATGAGCAATTTGAGGATGAGGGTAACGAAGCGCGTTGGATATTGAGCAAGCCATGATGGAGCAGGAGGACACAGAAGTAGATAGTGCGAGAGGAGCCATGGGCAGAGAGAGCTGGTGTGTAGGGCATAAAAAGGCAAATTAAAAAAGTGAATGTGTTCGGTCAAGTTCAAATCCTTTAATTAAATAATACTTTAACCTCAGTTTAATCAGTAGGTTCGCGTGGCCTAATGGATAAGGCGCTCGCCTCCGGAGCGGGAGATTGTGGGTTCGAGTATCATCGTGAACGATTGTCCCAGATATTAAGTACTAAAGATTGTCTTCTGCTAATTTAATTTTTTTGACCTAGAACTTGTTACGGCCTAATTTCAGCCCAACCTGGTTATCGGGCCAAGCGTAATTTTCAGCCCAATTTGATTGTCTTATTGTTTTCGTTTTGTTTTTCCTTGTTTTGTTTTCGTGGGCCTGACAATGTTTCTATTCAAAATTGTTATCTTTCCAAGGACTATCTCCCAATTAAATACGAACATGCCATACTTTATTGCACTTTTTTTTTTAGTATAGCATTACTCACTCACTTTTGAGAGGCAAATTTAGCATTTTGTACGAAACAAAGTAATGCAAGTAGTTTGAAGTAGACCAATATACATGAAACAGCCTGAAAATGTAGCTGGATTCATTCATGATGTGTTCTATTGTTAGTAAGAGCGATGACGCAGTATAGAAACAAAACAGCAGGTAGGAAAAAAAAACATGGGATCATCAGTAGCAATAATAAAATTGTTAATTTAGAGATTATATAGTGATGTAATATGATGATGGTAATGGTGTAGTGTAACATTTATATAGTTCTTATATTATTTTTCAGGTCACTGGTATATTAATATTAATATCGTTCGATGTTGATGTGTAAGACTCATGTTCTTTGAATATAATTTGCATAATGTAGTAGACCGTCATGCGAGAGCTGATTTGGTTCACAGGAAATTTAACTGTAAATCATACATTTTATATTTCAACAAATCTAATAATTCGAATAATCGTATGATAACTTGAATACAACATTAGACTATTGTTATATTGTTATGACCGTTTCAAAGAATAAAACAAATTATTGAATAGATAAAAAAAAGGTTACGGTATAGAAAAAAAAAAAAAAAAAAAAAGAAAACAAAAAAGTTAGAAACCTTATCGAAGTAAAATCCAAATAAAGATAGATTTTGGATTCGCAAATAATATCTGAAATCCTATTTTTAAGTCAAATAAAATTAAAATTAAAAAAAGAAAATCGGAATTTAATGAAAAAACTAACCAAAAAAAAAAAAGAAGAAAAAAGAAAAACCATGTAGGCATCAAAAAGAATATTCTTAAGAATTAAGGCTATAAAAATAAGGTAGAGCCGACTCAAAGTGCTCTTCTTAACTCACACCTAACAAACAACAAATACAAACAAAGAGTGGATATTATGACTTGCAGCCAAACACTCACAAACAACAACAACAAATACCAGATCTGCGAGGAGATCGGCCGTGGCCGTTTCGGCACCGTCACTCGCGTCTACGCTCCATCCACCGGTGATTTCTTCGCCTGTAAAACCATCGACAAGGCCTCTCTTTCCGACGACCTTGACCGCGCCTGTATCGACAACGAGCCTAAGCTCATGGCTCTCTTGTCCTACCACCCGAACATCGTTCAAATCCACGATCTCGTCGACACTGACTCGACTCTCTCTATCTACATGGAGCTCGTTGATCCTTCCGTTTCGATCTACGACCGTCTCGTCTCTTCCGGAACTTTCTCCGAGTCTCAGACGGCTTCCTTCGCGAAACAGATTCTCCAAGCGCTGTCGCATTGTCACCGATACGGCGTCGTTCACAGGGATATCAAACCGGAGAATATTTTGGTAGATCTACGAAACGATACGGTTAAGATCTGCGATTTCGGCTCGGGGATTTGGCTTGGGGAAGGTGAGACGACGGAAGGAGTCGTCGGAACGCCGTATTACGTGGCGCCGGAGGTTCTGATGGGGTACGAGTACGGAGAGAAGGTGGATCTGTGGAGCGCTGGAGTCGTTCTTTACACGATGCTCGCCGGAACACCGCCGTTTTACGGAGAGACGGCGGAAGAGATATTCGAAGCGGTTCTACGAGGAAATTTACGTTTTCCGACGAAGGTGTTCAGGGGAGTGTCGTCGATGGCGAAAGATTTCTTGAGGAAGATGATTTGTAAAGATGCTTCTAGAAGATTCTCAGCGGAACAAGCTCTGAGTAAGTTTTCCAAAAATCCATCAGATCTGTTTCTGTTTTTTTGCATTTAATTTTTATTTTTTTAATTAATGTTAGATTTGTTGTTACCTAAATAGAGATCAAAAAACTAAAAGTGGTGTGATTATGGATAATGCAGGGCACCCATGGATTCAAAGGGCAGGAGAAGCAGAGGAGGAGAGATTCATCTAATGAAAGATTCTCTCTGTTGTCTGTGGGGAGAATCAAAATAAATAAATAAAGTGATAGCTTATCATCGTTTCTTTATCTAACAAGTACTATGAGGGAGGGAGTGAGAAGTGTCTTTGTGTCTCTGTGTGTGTGGTCTTTCGGCATATGTAAATTTTGGCTTTTGGGGCCATTGTAGATTCCGCCTACCTACCTAAGAAGACTCTGGAAAACGCATAACAAAAAAAAAAAGGAGCTGAATAAGTTGATAGCCAAAGCTTGTGTGTGTGGCTTCATCTGTTTGAGTTTGGCAATGAGTTTTTTTTTTTTTTTTTTTTTTCCTTTTTGTGAATTTTGAAGGCCTTTTGATAAGAATTAGGAGACGGTAATGTAGAGAGGATAACGATCTTTTTCCGCCTTTTACGGGTTTTTTTTTTCCATGTGGGTGAGTAAAAGGATGTGAGAATGCAGAGTTGTACTCTTCTTTTTTCTACTTTTTAATCAAATAATATAAGCTTTTTTATGTGTTTTGCTTTTTTATCCATAATCTAATCTTTTTACTTATTTAATCTTATCTAATCCAATCAATTAATTTTGAAAACAAATGAATATGTCGTCGTTGAGAGATTCTTGGAGAGAAATCAGATCTTTGTTATTGGCATGACAAGTTGTGTCTCAAATTTTGTTAACTTTGGTTTAAAGACGAAATCTGATTATATTAAGTTAAAATATATTCAACAACATTATTGTCAGTTAACCTGTAAGGGTTTGACATGTGTCAATAATTCAAGTATTATTTTCCAGTTTTATTTTTTATAGCTCATTTTGATAAACTATTTTTCTTAATCTTCTAGAATCATTTAAGATTTTGATATATGTTACTTAGGCCTTGATTGGAACAACAGTTAGTGAAGCATTAGCATTATGCAGCATGAGCAGTATGCTGCATAAGCTGTATGCTATTATTTATTAACAATGATATGTGATTGGTACAACTGTTAGCATTTAAACCTAAAATTACAAAATTTGACATTTTAAATATACAAATATAGTAAACTCTAAGTGTTTAATGAGGGTAAAATTGTATTTTAATAACTTTAAAACCATTATGCTTGGGAAATGCTTCGTTTAGGAGCATTGGGCTGTAGAGCATTTAAAAGCCTTTTATACTCCCTTTATGCTTTCTAAACAAAACGTGATTGGCTTTCTAAAATCTATATGCTCACTTATATACACTACCAATCAAGGCCTTAGGCCCTAATGTTACTAGTTAATACTTAATACTAATAAAAATAAAAATATTAGGTTACATGCAGAGATCCTTTAATCTAGTGTCTTTGATAACACTCCACCGATTTATAAAGTTAGTGCACACTTTTCGTAATAGATCAAAACTTTTTCACTCATGACTTTTTTGATGCGTACAAAGATGTACGGTGATAGAGAAAAAACGATGTACGGTAAGCTAGTTAGGTACGTTTTCTCTTCTATTTTCCATAATCCCCACTTTTCAAAAATTCCAAATCAACATCACTTTTCTTTCTTACATTTGCAAAGTCAGATTATAAGAATAAACCAAGTATCCATTGTAGCATATAATCTCCTTGTCTGCCCCAAATATATCTTGGAATATTTTTCAAGAAAAAGAAAAGCAAAACCCACAAGGTAAACATGAATTTTTTTGTTTGTTAGAAATGAGCATATCTTCTAAGCATATTCTCTTTCAGAAAATTAAATCAGACGAAATTTCCAAATCTCCATAAGTCAGGTATTCCCACGTTAGTTAGTATATGCCGTGGGTGGATCAAACCCCTAGTTGATTCCTTTCTTGTATGGGACTCCTTAAGTTTATAACGTCACTCATGATGAATCTTCCGAGTCAGCGGAAGAGACTACCAATTTTATTTAACAATTCAAAACATAGTTATTCTTTGTTTTTATTATGTTCTCGTAATTAGTCCATTAATGAAATAAATGTGAACGCATAAAAATTCCCCTTCCATGAACGCATGAAAGGATCCTACAATAATTGAATAAGACAATAGATTAAATCACTACTAACCATAGTTCGGTAGTCCTAATCAGAGGAATAAATCTTTTTGTATTGCATATTGCGTGATACCTCACATGCCCTGTGACATGCATTAGCAGCATGCCCATAACACTCTATTATTATTACTAGCTCCGATTATACAATAACTAGCAAAAAAAAAAAGATCTTCATTAAAAAAAAAAAAGAAGCTTATTCATATCGATTGTGACAGTTATAAATCGCATGTCACGTAACTGCGTGGCATAGTATATATTAGTGTATTCATCAATCATCATCAACACAACATTTTTATAGTGGTGTTAAGTGTCGTGGAGGCTTGCAATGAATCCACTAACGTATGATTTGTGTAGAATTCATATTTTAATGCGGACGTGGAATCAATCGTTTGATAAAAGAAAAGATGGAATCGTTCTATCCGCAGAGCTCCTCCAACTTTTATATTATATTTTCTCCCTCTTTCTCCTTTGAAATGCATTAAAATGAATAAAGCAATATAGTTTGACAAAAAAAATATATAAAAAATGAATAAAACAATATGGATGAAAAATCAAATCGATAGCTCAATGATATAAAACAAAATTTGAGAGAAACTAACGAGGGGAGTAGACAACACAACACAACACAATGGCCCTACCCATGTGATACGTTTAGCTTAATGGATAAAAATATCTCATCAATGACTCTTGAGGTCTTATTATGGGTATTATATAATCCTGACAAAAAAAAAATATGTAACCCATAATTTGTGCAAGGAACAAGTAATAATGTAATATTGTTATAGATACGACTACTTTGACCGAATACAATACAGTTTTAAAATATTGTCAGGTCCAGAGTTTGAATGTTACTATACTATTACTAACTATATACATATAGTATATATAATTGTATTAGCTAGAAAACGAGTAAATGCGATTTTAAAAGAAAACCAATTCTGTAAGGAACCGAAGATGCTAGAAGAAACAACGTTAAACCTAACTTATTGAAACCGAACCTAACTTACATATCATGAAAGCTGTCAAAGCCTTATAAGATACCGACATTTTTTCACTAGTCCCTAACTGCGACATATATCGAGAAACATATAATTGCAATAAACAAATAGTCCCACAAAATTATTTGTGCCGTTGTGGGGAATCGTCTCTTGGAGACGCGTCAAAGCCAAATGCAAAGTTTTAGGAGTAGGACCCAAATACGACTGGTGGTGATCAGCGGCTTGACAGATCACGTCATGTGGTCGACCGAAGAATCAACTACGTGGTGGTTGATAAGCTATCTTTCTTTAGCCAATTTGTCTTTGGATAGTAGCGATGCCGTATATTTTATATAATTGTCTTTCTCCATTTCTTTTTTTCTTTTTCTTTTAAGTTTTGTCGATATCTTTGCCCAGAGCTGGTTCGTACGGTAGCCTCGGAAGTCAAGAACAGAAAAAGAAGCAATCACGTGGGTGAATAAACAATCACGTACTATCCAATGCGCCTAAGAAAAAAACAAAAGGAAAACTAACGATAATAAACTAACTCATGTGGTTGAATATTCATCTTATAGACTAAAACTAGAGAATTTTAAGGTTTTTATTATGATTTTATTTTTAATTGTGGTTGATAAGCATTAAGACGGAACGACCGACCCAAGTAATATTATTGTTAAAATGGTTATGAACTCCATTATGTATACCTTTGGTTCAATTAGTATTATTTTGCGACGTATGTAGCGACAGATTCACGATGACTATTTTATAAATGATTCGGTGTCTATAAAGACAAAGTTTAGCAAGGTTCATGCCTTAGTAAATGTATACTCTCTAAAGCAATTTTTTAACCAACAAAATTAAAAATATTATTGTGGAAACATAACTGAAAAGAGGAGTTTAGTCAAGTTCAAAAAGAGAAGACATTTTGTTTGGAAAATAAGTAGTGGAAATGTGTGTACAAAAATAAACACTTTGCCGTGCATGTTCATGAATCATGCCTGAGAGAAGAAAGTTCCACTTCATGAAACTATATATGAAAAGTTCTTATTCCATCAATTCTTGGCAGTTTCGTGGCTATACCCAAAATATACGTACGAAAGTACCTTATTATTAACTTCGAATAGGAAAAATTTGAGTAAACTTCTTATTGGACCAACTATTTTCAGTTATGTCCTTATTTTGTAGGTAAATTAGGCATACCCAATAAAACAAAACCATAAAAGGGCCCAACTTTCCGACCTTATGATCCTTGTTACGGACAATCTTGTTTGTTTGTCGGGAAATCGCACCTGTAAAACCTGAAGACTCCTATTGCTTTACCCGCAAAAAGAACATCAATAAATGCTCTCTACTGTTCACTATCTCTCTGAACTCTGTTTAGATCAAAATCGACTTTTGGAAGTAAATGAAGTTACTATAGCCTGATTGCCTCAAGACGTACATTGTAACAGAGATGGATAACTAAACCTTTACTTTGTCAGCTCAGTTGGGATTGAAAAATTGAACCTTTACAAGATGATAGAACAACATTTACGCCTCTAATTTTAGTGGATGCCTCACGCAAACCAGATCGTCCAGTTTATTTCCATCCATCTTGTACTGTGACACCCCTTTCATTTGGATATAGTGATCCCTAGCTTCCTTTCTTAAACTCCTTAACGGCATCACTTCCCATTTCTGGTAATTTGACTTCTTCCTGATCTCACTCATGTCCGGAGATCCCGAGACTGGTCCTTTTGTCGGGTCTGCGTCGCCCCACACTTTACAGTTACCGAATTGTCCTAACCCATCCCTCTTCGAACTAGTTGGCTGTTGGCTTCTTTGTAGGCGTAAGGCAGCTGCATGAGCTCGGCTTATCATTTCACGACTTGGCACACTCGACCAGTCCTCCTTTCTCTGGGATCTCATGGGAGAATGGATCCGTATTACCTGCCAAGCATGATTTCTTTAGAGAGACCACAAAAGGGTTAAACGTTTAGAGCAAACAGAATTAAGGTTTTGACAAGTTATCCGTACACCAAGACACTCTAGAAGTTGGTAGTATGCCCTTCCTTGAAGTGGGTTGTGCCCTTTCCTTGGCGTGGAAAAGTAACGCGTCCTGCATTGAATTTAAAGATACAAAGTGAGGAAACATGACAATTTTTCTCTAGAAGTATACTTGACTTTTCCCGGTTACCAAGGTAAATTATTATCAGATTAGAAGTAGGAATCTAATCTCCTAAACAGCTTTGGAATGTAAGAGATATGGATAAAAGTTATTTAGGATACTTGCCACTCTGTGTATCCAGGATCGACTGTGAAACCATATATGTCAACGATATCGCACATGGACAATGCTAGTTCAATGGATTTCATCCCGGTTCCTTTTGCACCTCTGCGTAGGACAATTCCTTGGAAAAGATAAACAGGGTTTGGTATACCCTGTTACAAAATAATTTAAAGCCGTGTAAGAACACCCTCTAACTCATGTAAAAGCGACTGCAAGGATTCAGTATTCAGTCTCTTCAATTATGTTATTGAAGGGGCATTGTTACAAACGACTACAAGTGGAAGTTGTAAAAAAACGGCCATGATGGACAAAATAAAAAATAAAGAAGACAGTAATTATACCTTTATCATTTCGTTGAAGTCTCGGTGGGTCACACTTTTAATTATAAGCACCTCATTGTCTGTAGTAAATGGCAGGTTACATCAGAAGGGCAAAGCTACAATGAGTGCTTGAAGATAATAAATCATAAGATGCAGATAATTTATTCGTCTACTATGAGTACTAACTAACCAGACCCATTGAGAATCTTAACCATGTTACGAGCTGCACCACGAACAACTAGTCGAAAATCCCTTTTTACTCCTACGTACTTGGCATACTTCTGCAACAAAATATAACATAAATATAAGCAATGCAAGTAAAGGAAATCAAAATTCCATACTACGTCAAAACAGCAATCGGGAAACTCAAAGAAACCACAAATCAGAATGTTAGACATATAACTACCTTATTGACAGGAGCCTCATTGTCTCGAAATACAGCATCATGACTGTCAATCTCTTCTCCGAACTCAGTTTTTAACAGATCTCCAGAATTCCCAACAACAGCGCATTTATGAAACTGCCGAGGGTGGAAAGGAGGCTTCGCTGGAAGGATCACATTAAGATGCTCCTCACACAATGTACGATTATAACACTTCTCAGCTCCCCTGAAACCGGAAAGATCAAAGAGCTCAACAAGAAATAATCAAATAACACAAGCAAACCATTAGACAAGCACGTGTAGGGATCATACAGCTGTGCAATTCTCAAAGCGGCATAGTCCAACCATCCATCAGGGCGTACATCGAGGTATTCTCTTGTCAATACTGTAGTCATATTGCGGTACTGCATTACTCAGACGCATCAGAATTCTAATGAAGTTCTCAAAACAAGAAAATCTAATCAGAGAAAGAAAGAAGCACACGAACCTGCTCCCATAAAAGAACCGCCTCACAGACATTATACTTGAACTCCAATGCCTCGAAAACTTTAAATTGTGCATTGTACTGTAATTGAAAGACTTGATTCACTTAAAAACCAATGAAATATCAAAAAAAAAAGAAGCCATACACAAATGTAAACATACCCAAGTGCTGTTAGTGCCTTCAGGGAACTTGAGGATCAAATTGCAGTGATCAATAATATGAGCAGAGAGTCCAAGCCCTCTCTTCGCCTGCGTAAACAGTATAAACATTACTCTAACTCTAAACACATCTTCCAAACTACAAAAAAATTCATCACAATCCCATAACCTATAGACTCTTCCAGCACAACATTGAGTATTTAGCAGGTGTACTTCCAGATCAAAACTAGTGCGCAAGAACACATATATACAAATCAAAGATGACGAATCTATAAAGAAACTTGTAAAAATCAAAGAAATCTGGGAATTTGGAGACAAACCACGCACTGTTGAACGCTGGATTGAAAACTTGACAAGATCTGGATATCTTCCTGTTGAAGATCTATTTTACGACTATTACTAGCTGCGATATGAACAATCAAAAATCGTTAGTTTACTCGAACAATTTTAAGATGAGAGGTAAGTGTGATGGTATAAAGGAAGGAGACGGAAAGGTTTAAGCGACGGAGGAGGACCTGCGAAGAAGGAAGATTGGATGGAGAAAACGAAAACGGAGAAAACTGCGAGTACGCAAAGTACTTGAAGAAGCGGCAGTTTCCGGCCAGCTTGGTGAGATCTCATTCTTAGAGCGAACCCAACCAAGTGAGAGAGTGATCGATCGAATTTTAGAAACAGATGTCGCCGGAGATACTTCTAGTACGCCGTTGCAAGATCTATATAAACCCAAGGACTCAAACCGCAAATAAATAAAATCTCACGTGACTTTTTACCCAAAAATAAAAACATCTCACGTGACCTTTAATGATTTTTTAAATGGTATAGTTTACAATAATTACGCGTTACATGTTCGCATTAATTTGTGTCTTTGTTTAATAAAAAAAGAACAACGTATGTGTAACTCAAGTCGAAGAAGAAAGCAAGAGTTGAGCACTATTGTGTTCATTCTCGACGAAAGGATGATCATCTGCGATACGATTATTATCACAAGTTTGGTGGTCGTCACTCGTGAACGTGTTGTTGTCTCTTCCTTTGTTCGTTTCAGAATGTATCACGAAACTTGAGTTTCCGAATCCTGTGATCCGACCAATGCTTTGCTTACGGTTTCTTTCTCTCTCGTCCTTAAGAAAGATGTCATCTTCGAGCAATATTAGCACCTTCTCGGCTACGTTTCGAACTTTTACTCCACAACCACAATCGAAGCCTCCCTCATCGATCCACTCGATCTTTATGACATCTTCAATAATTACTCTCTCGTGTTGAAACTCTTTGAATACACTTAGTGGGCCGTTGATCAACAAGTGGTTCAACATTGACAACGTGTTGTACATGCCGCGCCATTCCCTTCTATCAAACATTACCATTCTGAAAAAATAATACGAAAGTTATATAGTTACTAAATTTTGTAGGATTCTAATGGTTGTTGATTATGGTTCTATATCTTCTTTAATTTATGGGGTAGTTTTGTATTGATGGATTTATTATTAGTGGTTAGATTATATATTTCTAAGTTGTTTTGCTTGAATCAAAGTGAGGCAAAAATATATAACCTTTGCCGTAGAATCCTCACGATTCTTTGAAATTGATCGACCTCAAAAGAAGCTCTGGTTATGACCGCCATGGAACGTGCGTCTATTAACGAGTGAGCACTGCCCGTAACTTCTTCTGTCAATCTTCAAATCGGACGGTTTAACGCAAAAATCCGTTAGTATAAGAGATCTCTTCTAAAATACGATACAACAACAAGTTTTGGTAATAAAAGTTACCATATACGTAAGTTTTTAAAATTTAACAGATTTATAAGCTTAGCAGTAAGGGTTTCTAGAAATTTAGTAAAGATGACTCACAGTTCTTCAGCAGTAACGTCGGTTACGGCGAGACGAGCAGTCTTGATCTTTTCCTTGATGAAGAAAGAAGCTTGCTTCTTAAGTTCATGGAACACCGGATTTTGCATAAGCTTAGACATCTCTAACTGTTGATACTCAATGAACAAACATAATCAATATATCTATATAGATCTATAGTACTGCCTTCGATATATATATTTTGAAGTACCTTGTCAGAATTGCAATACGTACGTAAGGAAAACAACAACTCCACTATACCTAGAACAAAATAACCAACCACTACTCGTTGAACGTCAAAGGTATAAATTATAAACTATTAATGGATGTGAGGAAGAAGAGACAAGAATCGGGGATTGAGAAATCGATGCTTTTATCTTTTAGTCTTGTATCGCCTCCGACAAACATATATATATGTCATCTTAACTATTTCGTTATCATAATTAAGTAATATATACATTTTTAGATGCAATTAACGTGTTAAGAGATTAATTAAAGTGCAGTTTACTAAGACGACATGACATCACATATATATGTAACTAGTTTAGTAAAAACTGTTCCATTTTGGTTTGATGAACTTTGATAGTATATATATATATATATAACCATCATTTTTTTTTACAATTTTCCTAGCAAAAATCAATTTCTCCCATCTATACTAAAGGAAATAGTATTACTTATGCAATTGTAGCAACTAGCTTAGCATGTGAAGTGTGTGATACGAAAGTTTTGTGTGAATTAAGGTTAAAGCATCTTTAGATGCAATCAAAGTGTTTTAAGAGATTAAATATGCAATTAAAGTGTAGAGAGATTATTGTATAAGTTAATTTCGTCAAAAACATTAGGGTTAAGTAAAACACTAAGACGATCATTATATGTACTTTACTACCTTTTTCGTTTTGGTTTAGTCAAACGTTTTAGTACTATATGGTTTAGTCACCTAACAGATGATATAACCATCATAACGAACCATATCTTAAAATCGAATATATATATAGTTTTGGTTCACATATTTAGTATGCAATGTATTTTTTTTTGTGTGTGATTAGATTCAATCAATAATGATGGGTGTGGGTCAGGCAAAAAAGCCCACACACACACACATCAGATAAAGACGAATTAAAGGGAAACAACATGAGAGTTTCTTTCTTCTTCTTCGTTCACTTTTTCTCAATCAAAACAAAAGGATAAAAAAAAAAAAAAAAAGGCGTTTCTTTTTCTCTTTCTCTATCTATCATCATCTCTTGTGAAATTCAAATTCGAGAGAGAGCATTTGAAAAATCCAGCTCCCAAAATCGTTGATTTATCAGCGACTTCAAAAAAAAAAACCCAACTTTTTTTTCCCCCAATTTCACGAAATCGCTTCCGTGAGTCAATCTCAACATCATCATCTGGGAACAGAACACTCTTCGTTTTTTTTTTGTTGAAAGCGTCTAAAACGATATGATGGGAAGTAAAAGAGAAGAAGAGAGAAACGAGAAGATTATTCGTGGGCTTATGAAGCTTCCCCCTAATCGTCGTTGTATCAACTGCAATAGCCTTGTAATCTCTCCTCCCTTTCACCCATTTTTTAGTTTTTGTGTGTTTCCCTTAAAGGCCTAATCTTCTGAGTGTCTTTTTCGTATCTACTGAGTTTTTGAACTGATGGGTTTCTTTGTTATTGTGTTTGACTTCAGCTTCTTCTTCTATGGTTATCATTTCAAAGATATGTTTTTTTTTTTTTTTTTTTTTGGGGATTTCGTTTGTTTCTTCTTCTAGTCCAGCAAATGTTTTTGATTATGTCCCTTGAAAGGTTCATTAAGTGAAGTTAATCTCAAGTGATCTCGAATACGGAAATGGAAAAAGCTTAGTTTTTTTTTTTTTTTCATTCATTTGTGTGAATTTAGATTTTAATTTCATTCTAGCTATTATAGTAAGGATTGATGATACTACTGATGCAGGGACCTCAATATGTTTGTACAACTTTCTGGACTTTCGTATGCATGGCTTGTAGCGGGATTCAGTGAGTACCCTTCCTCTCTTTGCCAACTATTCCAGACCTGCCACTCTGTTTCTTTTCTTATCTCATCTTATCCTGGTTTCTTATGCTTTTTTCCTGATTTACTTTATTGTCTTACATTTACGGTTCAGTTGCTTGAATTTTGTAAAGCGGCAATACTTAAAACCTTTTTGTTCAAGTCATTGAATATATTTCCGTAGTTGATATTTACTTAATGGAACACTTTTTGTTATATGTTCATCCCACAATCAAGTTTTCTGCTATATTGTAGCGCTGTTGAGTGGATACTCAGTTTCAATTTCTGCAGACAAGCCTAACAAATGATCCCCTAGAAACAAGAATAATGCATTGTCTTACAAAATACACTTTATCAAATGCTTGATTGTTTTTGTGTGCTCTAATTTCGTTCTATGCACCTCATTTCGTCGACGCATTGTGAGCTAAATTTCGACATCATTATAGTTGGTGGCGGACCTGTGAGTTTTATTTTATTACTCCTCTAACATAACAACATAATCTTAATCTATTCTGTGGTTCCCTTTTTATTTATGTGTCTTCTCTTGATTTGGTATTTTTTTTAATGCAACTCTTATATATTAGACTGGTTTTCTCGGAAAAAGGAAATATAGGTTTATGTATTATGAGCAAGTGTAATTAGGCATCTTTCATATGTAGTTAATAGGTTTCTCTTGATGTATATTTAAGTTTAGGGTGGTGTGGTGTACTGTGCATTTTTGTTTCTACGACTTCTTGTTTCGTATCTAAAGCACACTGCCATGATGTAGTGATGTCCCCACCTTTTCTTTTTTCTCTCATAGTTTCAGTTTTCACCATTGATTTTATTTGAATAAACTACAGCCGTGAATTTACTCATCGTGTGAAGTCTGTATCAATGTCAAAGTTTACTTCTCAAGAAGTTGAAGTACTTCAAAATGGTGGTAATCAGGTAGAATCGACGCTATAGTCTCAGTTTTTAAATGTTTCCGGAGATGTATGTTTCCCTCTGTAGCTTATGAGAGTTTTCCATTTTCAGCGTGCGCGAGAAATATATTTGAAAAATTGGGACCATCAACGACAGAGACTTCCGGAAAACAGGTTTAAATACTCAGCTTTCCTTGGTGTTCATGATTGAGCAGCAAAACTCATGGTGTCTTTTATATATCAAGTTACAATCCATGAAAAGATACTGATGTTGTTTCTTTGGCAGTAATGCAGATAGAGTTCGCGAATTTATCAAAAGTGTGTATGTGCAAAAGAAATATGCAGGTGCAAATGTTACGGACAAGCCTCTGAAAGATAGTCAGGCAAGATAATCTAGTTTCTTTTTCGTCATTTGATAAATTATAAAACATAGCTTGCTTCATTTTAGGTAAAATTCTATATCCAAAACAGCAATGGTTTGCTAAAATGTATTTAGGTATTTCATGAAACTTTTGGTCTAAG
Source organism: Camelina hispida (assembly GCA_023657505.1). Classification (NCBI taxonomy): domain Eukaryota; kingdom Viridiplantae; phylum Streptophyta; class Magnoliopsida; order Brassicales; family Brassicaceae; genus Camelina; species Camelina hispida. The sequence goes on from CP094631.1 coordinate 3,498,264, forward strand.
TGTGTCCTATTGCTAGTACCTTTCTTTTTTCATTTTAAGAGAAAATATTATACTTGAAGTTTCTTATCTAACAATGTTAGGTTTTATCAATTTTGCTCTGAGGCTGAAGGTTGTCATATAGCTCTTCTAATATCTGATGCTTATTATTTCTGTTTACTTGCTATAAATTCAACATGTGCCTGCATGCAGAGAACATTTAGTTATATTTCTTTTTCCTGTAATACAACTGACAGGACAATGGAAGTTCTGAAGATGTGACTCGACGGGCCAACTCGTATCATTCTTACTCCCAAAGCCCTCCTTACGATTATCAGTATGAAGAGCGTCGTTATGGGAAAGTACCCTTGGGATTTGCCGGCAAGTCTGCTTCAGTGAGAGGTCTTCATGCCAAAGCCTCTAGTTTTGTATACAGCCCTGGACGTTTTAGTGATCATATGTTTGAAGACCAATTCGCAAATGAGGGCTCTGCTCCAAGGGCTTCAGATTTTTCTGTTTCAAGTGGAGAAAATCCGTTCAGGTCTGATACACAGTCCCCAAACTTCCAGAAGGAAATTGAACTTCGTAGTCCGTTTCACCATTCAAAAGCCCCTCCAAGTGAAAATTTATTTCCAGGCAGGCAACATCAGGTAATAATAACAACCTGCCTCCTCTAGAATGCTTGGTTGTTACATTTGAATATCATCTGCTTGTGGAAAAAGTGAGTTTACTGATATTCCAACTTCTCAATCTTTCTTCAATTTCTTTCTCTAGAGAACTACAAGTGGCTTAGGGGAAGGCGTATCTGAAAGTACAGGAAGCCAGCAACCTTCAGTAGCACCCCGATCTACTACTGTTCCTTTAGTAGCAGAGTCGACAAAGGCTCCTATTGATTTGTTTCAGTTGCCAGGAGCGCCAATGACTCAATCTGTCAATACAGTTCAACCTTCAATAGCACCCCGATTTCCACCTACGAATGTTCATCAACCTCCACAGACGTACTCATCCACCCCGACAGATTTGTTTGCTGGAAATTTGGGCCAGCAATCTACTTCAAGACTGCCAGACTTGTCTGCACCTAAGAACGAAGGGTGGGCTTCTTTTGATAATCCCATACCTGCTGAACAATCTACAACCGTTATTAGCTCCTCTGGAGCTCCCCAGTTGGAAGTAAAAGATGAAGGAGTCCCACAGCCTAGCACAAGCATGCAATGGCCACCATATCCATCTGTTGTGGACCAACATGCTTTGTCGATATCAAGTCCATGGCAGGATGATCTCTCGGATGTTGCTAAAAATGTTGCCGTTACCCCGGTTAGTCTTAATTCTCTATTCTGCCTTTTCGATTACATCAATTCGGGTGCAGCATGAGAAAATAATTAGGAAAGTGCTTGATGTGCTATCGCATCCTAGACATTGAAAATGATACTTCTTTTGTTAATGAAAATTGTGATGATCCAATTTATCTTGGCTGGGCGAACCGGCTGGTCTCATGTTGTATGTATGTAGTTAGGCAAGCTGTAATCTGACAAACTAAATACTGTAATTAGCATTCCACAGTCACAAGATTAGCATGCATACTAGGGAATGTGATGAACTAACTCTTACCCGGCGTGTTTTGAGCAGCCGTGGAATGCCTTTCCTGACTCTATTGAGGGCAATCCTTTGGACAGTGGTAGGAATACTCACCAACAGCATTTGGAACCACAAGTTGTAGAGGTTGTTCCCTTTTCCCTTTATCATGTCAGTGTATTCTGGATGATCTCACTATTGATTCCTCAATGATGATGACAAGTCGCAGGAATTAAGCAATGGTGTCACCCAATTAGCCAGATTCCATGCTGGCTCTTCTGCTTTTGATTTTCCAGGGAACATTGTCATGGCACAAGTATACTCCCCTCTTATGGTTCCAGTTATCTTTGCAGTTTTCTCCTATATGCTTATCGAGTATCGACTATCTATCAAATTTTTCTATCCGTTATTTAGTCTTTGATCGATTAAAACTTCATTCACAGGAAGAAGCTTGGCAGCATGTAAACGAACAAAAGTCAGCTAATCCATTTGATCTCCCGTATGATTCCGAGTTTGACTCAAATGACATGGTATGTAGATCCTTGTTCACAGATATTTCTTGCAATCAAATCAGATCTCACACCATCATTTGTATGCAATGGTGTAATCTATCAAATCAGATAACCTCTGAAGCTCATCTAAAGCTCATCTTAGCGTAGAGTTTGATAATATTTGCTCAGTGTCTATGGCATTATGGTTCATTTGGTAAAACACAATATAGATTGTGGAAGATGCCCTACATTTACGTGTGTATTTATGAATACATCAGTAGAAGCCTTGCAAATTCTATGATTGACTTTGTCATGGTTGTATTTAATGCCAGTTCTTAGACATGAATTCGTTACAAGGGGCACTACCTGATATCCAGACACCACCAACCTTCTTTAATGGTGTATCACAACCATGGCTCGTTCAAGATTCTGTACCCTCGTACTTACCTGCTCCAGCAGTCGCACAAGGTGATATTAATTTCGTGCTATAAACTATACCATTTTCTGTTTATTACAGTCCTGCAAGAAATTTAGCATCTCACTATGTTGCATGAAATATCAAAACACAAGTGAGTATCCCATGTTCAGCCCCTTCAAAGTATTGCTTCTATCACGTTGGGTTTGAGTTTGAATATATTCCCACGAGGGGTGAAAGAAACATTTATGGTTGTGCAGACTATATAATCTTCATATTTCTTTTGAAAATCGACTATTGGAAAATTAAGGGCTTATCTAATTCCATGACAAACTTGTGCAGGTGGCTTAGCATGCATGGCGGGGCCAGGATCAACATCTCAACTACAGTAAGTTTCACAGTGTGATAATGTGATCTTTACTTTATGATGCTGTAGGAGTTATATGGTTCTGCAATGCGTTGAATGAAGAATCTGTGAAGTGCTTTATTCATTAATGCTTTCATTCCATAAAATGGATAGTAATCTACCATTAATAATAAATGAAAGAAAACAAAATCATAATCTGTAACGTTTTGTTTCTCTGTGGAGCTCATATTTTATCTTATATTGCCTAACATGGATGTAGGAATTCTGCTGCACAAGGCACTGTTGCTTCTACTGGAGGCAATCCATTTGCTTAGTCACACCTAATTCTGCTTCATCGTCTTCTTCACCTATGCGTAGATGCTTTCATCTTTCTTATTCATCTTCCAATTAATGCCTTCTATAAATTTGTTTTTATTCCAAAAGAAGAAACCAGCCTTATTGTGCAATGTGTTTGTTTCTTTGTTCGGAACCAAATTCAGCTGTATGTTACCTTTGATTTTTGAGTGTATTTGCAAGTGGACATACAAACCAACTGTGAAAGGGTTGATGGTTTAAGGGTTGCAGTACCTTTTGTAAAGTTTCATCTTTTTATCAAACGGAACAAAATCATTGATAAAAAAATGCAGTCGCTGACAAGCAATATACAAACCAATTGTGAAAACTAGACTTAGCAAATCCTAAGCTCCAACAAGGCCTAGTTGAAGAAGAAGATCCGAAGATCGAGGAACAAGTAAACTTCATGAAAGAGAGAAGATTGTTACAAAACTCAATTCAGTACAAAGAACTGAATATTCAAACCAATTAGGAATTGCAAATCTAAGCTACGAGTCAGAGTAATAGCTCACCTAAGCTCCACCAATGCCAAGCTCATTCTGTACCGCAAGAAGTCCATTCTTAATGATATCGTTCAGACGTGTTGCTAATTCCACTGTAATCATCCCCATAACATTGTCGTCACCAAAACAAGCCGACCACTGTAACATAGACCACAAAAACAGGGATGACCTTCCTCTCACATAATTGATGAATATTTGAGAGAGAGATGGCTGAGGCTATAGATGGAGGGGGCATTTTCATAAACTAGTAACCCTCGAATTTGTTCAGAGAAGGGCCGTGGCATTCGGTTCAAAATGTTTACGAAGCTTGGTCGTACTTTGTATACTCTGCCTTCTCCGTCATCGTAATCCACCGTGGTAAGGGGTTCATCTTTCCCGATCTTTCTGACCCTAAAGACCTTTAACACAGTTCCAGAATGCATTTTGCTCATCATCTTAACGAAACACTTGGTGGTTCTTAAACCAGAAATAGAATCTTGTTCGGTAGCGGCAAAGCTTTCAATCCACAAGACTCTGTTTTTAGAAACCTTCGTCGGCGGATACCTTGGGTGAAACGAAAAGAAGGTTCTAGAAATCTCCGGAGGATTACTACCGGCGAGAAAAACCGTTTCCGCCGATGAGCAAGCGGCTAACGTGAGAAGCCCTGCGTCGGGAAATTGCCGAGACATCGCTGGTCCAAGTCTGTTTGTAGACAACCGTATCTTCACGGGTTCGGGTTCTTCAAGAATCTCATCAGGACTAGTGAAAACAGAGATAGTTTGTGATGTTCGATCGTACATCGTAAAGATCTTCCTTGGGTTCCTTGAAACTTGGCTTGATGAATTGACAACTCTCGTGTCTACAAAGAACGATCTTTCTGAAGTACGTTTCATACGAATTAGGATCGTGGAAGAAAGGATGGCAGATTTGCTCGAGAGACTATAGCGAGTAGGAGTAGCCATTGTTTTCTTTTTCTTGGGCGGTATAGTAACAGAAGGAAGAGAGAGGGAGTAAGTAGAGAAGAAGACTGGTTTAAATACTAGGAGAATGGGCCCAAATAACGATTATAAGGCCCAAATCGGAGGGTCCGTTTATTTCCAACTGGGTCGGTTTATGAGCTTTTAGAGCTTCTCCAACGGGGCCTCTCTTATCAAGCCTCTTATGTTCAAATTGAGCAAAAAAATAAATCAAAAACACAGAAACTAATTTCTTCGGATCAAAAAGAGGCAGCTCTTATTGATACGTGTCAGCTTCTTGTTCGATGATGTTTTAATATTTAAAAAAAACAAATTATATCGACACAGTTTTCTTCTTCCTTCTCTCTCTCTTTCCCGATAATGTCTCTGTGAGATCGACCATCAGAACGACAATCGGAGGAGATGTATGGGTTATCTGAGGTGATCGGACGTTTTAACATCATCTCCACCGTCGCCGAGTTACAACGTCGACTGTGGTCAGCGAATCGGCCAGTTGATTCATGGAAAACGATGAGTCTCCTCCAGCAAATCGAAGCTTATACAATTGTCATGGTACGTTTCTATTTCTGTTTGTATGAATTAGTTGTTTAGAGATTTGGGTATTTGATTTTGAAAATTAGGGTTCTTCATACCCTAATTTATTTATATGATAGGCATGATGATTAAACTTAGGATTAATGAAATTATCCAGAGACTAATCGTAATCTCGTTGCCTAAACTCATCTTCAATCATCTCCTCCGAGAAAAAAAAGAGAATGGTTAATCCAGAGACTAATCGTAATCTCGTTGCCAAACCCATTATAGAGATTCATCTTGAAGGCAGTTTGTAAAAACGAGTTTGATAGAGAATCACAGAATTTTACGATTTCAAACACATTAAAAAAAAGTCTGATTTTTTTCTTCTGGTATTTTCTTTTTTCAGATGATGATGATACGAGAAGCAGAAAAGTCGGAATAGAGATGAAGAGACAGAACAGGAGAGCATTGAGTGTGATTAACCAGAAACTCGTTGGTTCAAAAGCTTATCCTTGCGTTGTTAACAAGAGAATAGGCTTATCTCACTACATTAACTTAACCCTCTCTCTCTCTCTCAAATTCTAAAGCTCGTCTCTTTTGTATCCATCTCTGTTTAAAGATTTCTTATTTCTTTGGATTTTATTGATTTCAGGAGAAAACAAGAAAGCTGTGAGAAGAAGAAGCTTGATTCATTACATCCCTCAATTTCAAGGTCAGTAATGCTTTGGAAAACCTTTCTCTGATTTTGTTTTTGGCTGAGAAAAGAGAGAAGATCTGAGATTGTTTTTGAATATGTGCAGACCTCAAGAAGAGACAAAGAAGCTGAAACCATCGCTTCCAAGTAGTAGTGGTAACGAGTTCGGTGATTGTATATTCATTGATGAAGAAGAAGGGGAGAAGAATGAAGCTACATTTGACCAACCTATGCCGATGTCGTTGGAAGAACTCTACATTGAATCTGATCCTATGGTAATTTTATCTTATCAATCATTTAACAATAGATCTTTATAGCTTGTAATGTATTTTTTTCTCTTACATCGAAAACCTCTCTGTGTGCAAGAGAAGATTTATGCTTAGTACATTACAATTCAATATGTCGTTACGGACGCAATACCCTTTCTTGAAGATGTTCCTTAAGGCAGCTCAATCAGACAAGAAGGTAAATCAGTTAATCTATCAGTGGCTTGTACGTAATTTAACATATACTCATCAAACATTATGAATTGCCCTTGTGGACTACGAAATGCTTCGGTATTCACCATCCTTGCTAGCCGCCACTGCAGTGTACACAGCTAAATGTACAATCCATGGCTTCAGTGAATGGAACAGCACTTGTGAATTCCACAGTCACTACTCAGAACATCAGCTCCTGTAAGTCATTATTATCCATTTGCACAAAAGGGAATCCTAAAAGGTTGATCTTCATAACGAAATCACATACATAAACTGATCTTTGAGTGGATTTGTGTTTGTTGTTGCAGAGAATGTTGTAGAAGAATGATAAGGCTGCATCAGAAAGCAAAAGTTTGGCACAAATCAAGGTTACAATCAAGATTACAACTAATCTATTATCCCATTTATGATTTGTATTCCTATTTTTACTATGCTTTTATAATTTGTAAGTTTAAAAAATTATGAAATGCTATTATTTCTCATTTTCATTTCATAAATAATATTTTTGACAATAAATTTTCTTTCAAAATGAAGAATCCCAATAAGAGGCTTCACCATTGGAGAAGCAAAATTTTAATTAGTCTTTCACAAATTCTTATTTTCAAAAAGTACAAAAATATTTTCTTAAAAAATTTAAAAACCTCAAAATAACATCCTCAACGGTGAAGCTCTTAAGAGGTTGGCCTCTTGGTCATGTTGAAAATGCTTTTGACGTTTTATGTGATTGGAATAGTTAAAACATCTGAACAAACCATAGATTGCAAGCGGGTCTTTTTACATGCATTATCGGCAAATTGAGGACAAGTCAAGAGAGAAAGAGAGAGAGAGAGAGCAGTTGACACAAGTTAAACATTTTTGTTCGTAAGTAATGATGGCCTATAAAGGAATCGTCCAACTACCCTCTAAATAACTAGAGAGAGCCGTATTTCAAGAAAAAAGAAAAACCAAGAGGACATGATCATCTCTAAAGAGTTTCAGTTTCTTTTCAACCAACTTGACTAGTTTTAGAGCCATATCTAGCCAAAATGAGCCTACCAAACTCGTCAAGTACTAGAGAAACACAAAACCATGATATCAATACTTGTAGCTGAAACCTGGCAAGAACCATCGCGCACAAGAGTATAGCAGCGACGAAGAAACAGACTGGTGCGGTCGTCTAATCGTCTCTGCCTTGAGATCAAAGATAAAAATATCATCCTCTTTGTCATCCTGACCAAGGCCACTAAAGATGGAATTGTGATTGATTCCAAGGCCACTAAAATAGATGGAATTGTCATTGATTCCCTCAAAGTCTTTGGCAGGCACGGTGACACCCAGATCCAAAAGAATTGCCTCGCCATCCAAATAAAGAAGCCATTCCCACTTTTTCGTACATGAACACATCTTGTAGATGCGGAATGACCAGGTATCGAGGCGTGTCACTACGCTCACGACCATCAGGACATGTCCACTTACTGTGACGACAATGCTAGTCTTCTCAAAAACACAAAGTCCTAGGCAAGACTCATGACGAAAATCGTCAAAGGAGAATGGAGCAACATAGACAGCATCAGTCTCAGGAGCTTTTAGGGGAATTAGGCCGTCTCCAGAGATATCAAAGATTTGGATAGCACCATAGCGATAGACGTAAAGCTTATGATGCTTGTATACCATGTCAGAACAGGGAGAGCCGTCGGGAAACTCTCTCCACGAGTGATCGCCTTTCTTGCAGATCACGGCACATTGTGTGTCAAAGGGCCACCTAGGTATCTTGAAAGAGAATACAACTAGATAGTCTCTTGCTTCCTCGTCTATCCATAGTCGAGGGGAATTGATTTCCAAGCCTATAGAATCAGCTTCGTAATATTGATCAGATGATCCAGTCAGCTGTGTAGCGTGGAACTTATCATCTACGATCCGCTCGAGTTTTGTCTTACCACGTTGTGACTCCACGGGCGGTAGATCGATCCTCTGGCCGGTTAAAAGGTTAACAATGTAGAGATTAAAGAGAGGGTTTCGCATGAGGAGCCAGCATCCATACGTGGCAACACACACACCACCGACACCCAGATCCTGGCTTATGCTGTACAGCTTGTCTTTTTCCTCGGGATTGAACAACTTACAGCGATTCATGTTCATGTCGTCTTCATTATTATGAGGGAATATAATTAACCATGGGTCTTGGGATTTTGGAAGGCATCTTCTCGAAGCAGAGAGCCAAGCCGAACATGTGGATTTAGCTCGTTGTAAATCGCGGAGGCTGAGTCGTTGGAGAACAGAGTGGATCAGATCCGGAGGAAGCTCAGACCAATAAAGGCAGTTTCTTCTCTTCCTAGCCTTTTTTTCGCGCCGTTCATGATCATAGCTAAGAAGTTCAGCCAGGGACATAGATGAAAGCTTTGCCTCTTCTCTCCGCCGTTTCGAATTACTAGTCTTCTTAAGCTTAAGCATGGTGTTTTGTCTTTATGACAAAGTGATTTTACCAAAGAAAAAAATATAGACAAGAGAAGGACCCCTTATATATATATATATACTATTTTTTATTTATTTAAAACCAATTTTACCATGGTTTAGATATGATCGAATCAGACAAAAAATAACTTTCTTTAAAATAAAAAAAAATAAATACAATAATGCAAGGGCCGCTAAAACATCACTGAATATCAGAATTTCTTAGAAAAATAAAATTTACCCAAAAAAAGCTGGTAAACTAATGATAGGTTGCCAAAAAAAAAAATGACGACTTTAGGTAGAATCAATTAACGATACTTTAGGTTTAAGTGTAAGCAGTTTTATTAGTTTAGATATAATTGACGACTTTAGATAGAATTATACATATGCACCTTTTTCAAAGTAGAATTAACTTATAATAATCATATATAAGTTTAGAATTTTTTTAAAAACAAAAATTGACGACTTCTTTTTTAGTTACCAAAAATTCTTACAAGTTATTATTTGATTCATTAATTAGTACAATAAATTTGGTTATGGATATAAATAAATTAGCAAGGACGACTGCAATTGCAAAGACGATGGTGAGGTAATTTAGTTGAAAAACGAATAACGTTAGTACATTGGCAAAGATCATATTTAAACTTCTTGTTTTTGAAATCGCCTAAGCATGCCTTGTTTCCATCATTCCCGCATGTTCCTTCATACATTTGATTTATGTGACACCTCTTGTTCGCAGCTTCCACGTCTTTTTTGTTTTATATCAACAGTCAACAAACAAATCAAGCAACACAAATTTGATCATTCTGTATTCCGCAAACTGATGAATCAAAAAAAGAGAGAGATTATAATATGTTACCTTGAATATAGCTAAAAACAAGAAACATGAAAACACATGAAACCATGAGTAAGATAGCAGATTTCATCATTCAAAGGGTTGATATAATTAATTAGGTTTTCTCAGTTACGTGATAATATTGTGGTCTGTCTTAAATTTGTTATTTTATTGTTATAAATATTATCACTAGCTCGTAATAAATATACAAACACATATGATAAAAATAGTTGTTTCGATAAAACTTGTGGAAAAGAATAAAAAGAGAAAGTCAACGAGATCAACGTGTTCTCTCGTTCATTAATTTTTAGAATATTCTTCTAAATATATATATATATTTTTTTTTTGGTGTTGTAGTTTTTATAGATACTAGTACTTCGTTGAATATAAATTAGATAAAGAAATTAAATGTAGCAAAAAAGTACGTGGTAGACTGGCAGTTGGAAATTACTCAAACTGAGACATAAATCAAAATCCTATACTAAGTTTCAGTTTTTTCCAGAATAATAATGTAGAAATCTACGACCGGTTTGGTATCCGGTTTAAGTTATGGTTTGAAGGGTTATTGAACGAATATGAAAAAGTAGAACTAATAAGTCGGTGTTAAAATAGTAAGTCCGGATGCGCACATCCCACATCGCGTCTTGTGAGAGGGTCCGTGGACTGTCCTATAAATTAATGCATCTAAGTCATAACAATTACTTGTGCTTAATTGACGTCAAGACTCTCTCTGCCTGTGTGTAGTGTATATGGACGAGAGATGAGACTTGAAGGAGTTAAGATACCACAGATCAATCCTAAAGTTACACCTGAAATGTCTACAAACACAGATACTAAAATGATCGGCTTCAGAGACTATCAATCCATTTTACATTAGCAGTTTTTCCCATAGAATATTGCTCAAATCCCTAAAAACATGTTTGCTTCAGTTGAAACAGCACAAGGTGCAATACATGGATAAAAAGAGCAATCAGGATATCATCATCTAACTTGTTCCCCTAGATTTTTGTTTTCTGGTTAATCAGAACATCATCAAATTAGTTGTCATCCCAACAACAAACGGCTCCATCAATAACCGCGTCAAGAAGTAGAAAACAACACCCAACATGATGGATATGGGAAGAGCAGGCAGAGCTCGGTTGTACACAGCCAACAATATAAGAGTGCACCCTAGTCCCGAGATGATCGCAAGGTAACAGGCGTATACCGTCATCAGATCATACATTGCTGCCCTACCAACAAGAACACTGTAGAAAATAAAGTCTCCAAGACCAAGTTTTATGCCTCTATTTGAAATGTCGACAACGTTATCCGACTCCTCCAAACCTCTTGGTTCTTCCCTATTATCTCCCCAGCCCATCAACTCAACAAGAGGAGACATTTCCTCATCCATAACATTATCTCTGTCTTCGATATTTCCTCTGGCTCCAACTGTGGTTGAGTGCTCTGAGGATATGGCAACCACAGGTGACCTCTCAACAACGTCTCTGTCTTCGTTACCATGACCATCCACATTGTCTATATCCCTCACAGCAACAGCATTATAATCCAGATTATGTGAATTACCCCTTCCAAGTTGGTTTGCATCATGGTTCCGTACTGCTTGCAGCTCAACTGATCCAGAATCTGAAACCCCACCACCACCAGCACCACCACCAATCAAAGCCCTTAAACTCGAGCCACGGTTTCTCCCTTGGTTGCCCGAGGAGACAGTGGGTCTAGCTTCATAAACCATAGCAGGAAGCTCCTCATCTCGGCTAGAAGCCAGCTCCACCAAGAGCTTAAGTGGACCACCAGGTGCCAAAACAGCAACCAAATCATACAAAGCTAAAGCCACCAAGATAAACCATGTAGTCCATTCAGGTAATTTAGTGAACCAAGCTGCAACAACAATCCCCATAACAACCATATAACACTGTCTCAGCACAATTGGTATACCACCAGCAAAAACTGACAAAGTCCCCAGGATGGTGAAATTGAAAAGCAATATGAAGCAAGTGATTGAATCCACAGGAATTGAGAAATGCTGTATTATCGATAAGAAGATCGCACCTCCCATCGTACCTGAGACACACAACCACCAACATTGAATTCGAGTAAAACCCTAAGAAGAAGGAGGAAACGAAATTGTGTACCTAAGACGAAGAAGGCGGAGAAGCGCATGTAATGCTTGAGGAAATTGGTGAAGTTGTAGTAGAAGAGGAGAACAAGGATGAAAGTGACGGCTGCAACGAGGACGACGAAGACTATGGCGTTGAGAAGACTACCTTCGAGCTTGACGGTAGCGGAGTCAGAGGGATTCTCGATGTAAATGAGATTCGCGGCGGTACGGATCTGAGGGTCGGAGGTAACGGAGAGAGAGTAGGTTAGAAGGACGACGAGGAACATGCAGATTGAGACCGGAGCCATCACACCGATAATCTCAACTCCGAGAGAATCGAGTATACTAGAAGAATCCATCGTTATCAATAATATTTCAGAGATCTTTTGGCTTGGCTACTCCATCTTTGGGGGTTCTAGAGGAAGAAGACGAAGACGAGAGAGAAGAGGAGAGGGTTATTACTTCTGTGTGACCATCTCCTTTTATTTTATTTTTAATTAAAAAAAAATATTAATTTTGTCGTCTTGTTGAAACCAACAAATTGGGATTTAAAACTCTCCGATCAACCCCAAATTGGGATTTTAGAACCCTAGAAAGAGAAATGTCGGCGAATGAAATACCCGACGAGCTATGGAGAAAGATTCTAGAGATTGGGGTCAAGTCCTCAGCCTTCTCCTACAAAGATCTCTGTTGCATCTCCATCTCTTCTCGCCGTCTCCGCCGTTTGTCCTCCGATGATTGCCTCTGGGACCTTCTTCTCTTCCATGATTTCCCAACCCACATCATCTCTGCTTCCTCTTCTCAATCTCCCACTAAGTTTATCTACAAGACTAGGTATTGTTGTTATTTGATTCAAATTTGTGTGTTATTATGAGGTTCCTTGTATTGTCACTGAGTGTGTGTGTGGTGGATAGGTTTGAGAGGGATAAGGAGAGGAAATTAGCTGCTCATAGGAGAGCTGTACTCAGGAAGGAGAGTGAGATTTCTGAACGGAGACGGAGAATTCGTGAATTGGAGTCTCGGTTATCAGAAGAGGCTGACAGATTACAGTCTGCTTCTCTCGAGTTTTCAAATTTGCACAAAGTGAGGTACACTAACTAGTCCCACACCTGGAGAACATTATTGTTATTTTCTAATAAGTTCTGACTCTAAAGGAGGAGATGATTGCATATTGTTTTGTGAAAAGTGTGAAAAGATGATACTTTTGTTTGATCAAAGTGAAAATGAGATGGTTCCTACTGTTCTTGCCTCATTCATTCCTTACTCATGTCATTTGTTCTTGTCTCTCTTAGGCAAGCATCTGTAGCTCTGAAGGTTTGGCAGCCAGAGGTCGTACGTGGCAGACAAAAACAATTGGTTGAGCAAAACGCTGTTCCTGTTGAGGGTCGACTGCGTGCAGTTGAGATGGAGATAAAGTTATGCAAGCAGCAAATCATGGGTGTGAAAAGGGAACTTGTGAGTATCAAGTCAGGGAATTCCAATCATTGTTCCAAACTTCCTCTGGTTGACTTTTTAACTCTCTTATATTGTTTTTCTCCGTAATTGCAGAGGGAGGTAAAACACCGATTTGACATAGCCATAAAAGAGCTAGAATCCATGAAGTATCATCCTTTACGAGATTATAAGTCGATATGTAGTGGAGACCAAGGAAGTAATAGCAAAACGAAGAAGTTGAAAACGAGCATTAACTATAGTGGAGACCAAGTGAGTAATGACAAGAGGAAGAAGTTGAAAACAAGCATTAACTGTAAGTTTATGAACATTTCTCACTTTTCTTCATGTACTAGTGTTGCCTGTTCTTACCGTCAAAATTTTCTCCATGAGTATGTTCCTGAAAATCTTGTTGTTCTTCAAAGTGTGACACGATGTAATGTGGAAGAGTTTTATGCCGATATGGACTGTTTGAAAGTATGCAATGGAACACAATATAATTGCAAACCTCATTGAGTAATTTAGAAACACACGAGGGATGTTTATGTTTGATCATATAGATTTACTTGTAAATCTTTGTTATCTTATCAGTGGTATCGATTAATATACTTACGAACACTTGTTGCCTGGATTCCGGTAAAGCAGTTCCAGCAATACACAGAAACGAGGACTAGGTGGTACACTCAGAATCAGAATGATGATTGCCTGCCCCATTCCACACATAGACAGAGAACGCTGAGAGTAGTAGTATTAGTAGTTGTTGTTGTACTGTTTGTTGTTTCGTATCCAATTAGATTTGCAGGAATAAAGCTGAAATTTTGTCGCAGAAGATAATGTGGTCTACTTTGTAAGTTTTGGTTGATATGTAGGTATTACAATATCATGAATGAGGATAAATTTGTTTAAGAAGCTAAAACGGGCTTGTCTGTGTCAAAAGCTCTGTTCTTATTTACCTTGGTGTGTTTTTTTTTACTGTTATTGTTGGACCTCTTTACTCTTTAGTACTTGAATGTGTTGATATGGAAGAATGCTAAAGAATGGTTTCATGATCGTACATTCGTACTCATGCTTAGTTTGGATTCTGGTGCGGAATCTCCCGCTCAAAATCTGCCAAGAACCACCTATATGGATTTACAGATACATGTCGTTTTCACTTTGGTAATTAATTTAGTTTTACTTTTTACATTATTTTTTTAACCCTATTAGCCGCGTATAGAAAATTATAGCGTGTGGGTCCTGAAAGCAACGTGTCACATTTTCTCCTAAATGCTTCATCTTAATTGGATAATTAATTTAACAAAGAAGGTCAAAACAGTGGCATAATCGTAAATCCGGGAAACTTAGTCCCCTCCCCCTCCTTTTAACTAGCCGGCTTAAGTTTCGTTTCCGTCACTCCCACCACTTTTTTTTTTTTTTTTTTTTGATTTTGACCAACGGAAGAAGAAGAATCTGAAAAAGAGAGACCGATGAAGCATATTTTCAAGAAGCTACACAGAGGTGGGAATCAAGAGCAGCTGAATCGAACCAACGATGCTGTTCCTCCTATTCCTCCATCCGATCAAAATCGGATTCACGTTTCTTCTTCTAATCCTCCTCAAGCTACCCCTTCTTCTGTCGCCGAAACGGTTCCGGTGACCGTACCTGCTTCTTCGATGACTTCTCCTTCTCCTACTGCTGCTTCCAACCGTGCCGATTACATGTCGTCCGAGGAGGAGTATCAAGTTCAGTTAGCCCTAGCGATCAGTGCTTCGAATTCGCTGTCTAGCGAGGATCCGGAGAAGCATCAGATCCGAGCGGCCACGTTGTTGAGCTTAGGAAGCCATCAACGGATGGACTCTAGGAGGGATTCATCGGAGGTGGTGGCCCAAAGGTTATCGAGACAGTACTGGGTTAGTCTTCTTCTCTTGTTATCTAGGGAAATGCTGAATTCTCTCTTTGTGTGTTTTCGAGTCTCGAGTCATAATGAATTCAAGCGGAATTTAACATTCCATGGTTGTGGGTATTCTTATTGAATTACTGGATTCCTTAGCTAATTGAAATTTCAGGTTGAATTACATGTCGATTAACATGTATTGAACGATTCCTAGGAATATGGAGTGCTTGACTATGAGGAGAAAGTTGTCGATAGTTTCTACGATGTGTACAGTCTATCCACAGACTCAACAAAGCAAGGAGAAATGCCATCGCTGGAAGATCTTGAAAGCAATCATGGAACTCCTGGCTTTGAAGCTGTAGTTGTAAATCGACCCATTGATCCTTCCCTGGATGAGCTGCTACAGATTGCACAATGCATTGCACTGGATTGTCCTACTACCAGTGTTAGTGTGTTGGTACAGAGGCTGGCTGAACTTGTCACAGAGCATATGGGTGGAAGTGCGGAAGATTCCAATACAGTGTTGGCAAGGTGGACTGAAAAAAGCAGCGAGTTCAAGGCAGCATTGAATACTTGTGTATTCCCTATTGGATTTGTAAATATTGGTATCTCAAGGCACCGTGCTCTGCTTTTCAAGGTAATTTTCTAAATCCTCTTCTTGGATTTACTCTCTTGGTTTATCATACTTGTGGCTAGTAATGAAATCATATGTGAAGAATGACTGAACAAATCCCTTGCGCTTTGAATTGAATACCAAGCTTTTTTGGTTGGGTGTATTTAAAGTTCAAAACCTTTTCTTTTAAATATTTAATGAGAACCTCTTGCGTTGGATTCTGCCCTGAGTCACTGCTTGTGGTACTTCTGTATCAACTGTTCTCTATTAAGTAAATCTGAGTTAATTGATTGCCTTCAGCCTTGCCTAAATCAGATATCTACAACTATTTTTTCGCACCTAAGTAGATAATTTTGAATTGATCGTGGACAGTTTACTTCTGCCAATGTAGGTTTTGGCAGATAGTGTAAGGTTACCTTGTAGGTTGGTAAAAGGTAGCCACTACACAGGTAATGAGGATGATGCTGTGAACACAATAAGACTGGAAGATGAAAGGTAATTGTTTGACCTTTTCACTATGATTCCAGTAAAAAAACTATTTTTTGCACAAAAGTAACATATCTCCTCTCTTTTCAGAGAGTACTTGGTTGATCTTATGACAGATCCTGGGACGCTTATACCTGCTGATTTTGCAAGTGGTAAGGATTATACCGTTGAGTCATATAACTCACATGGAAACAACTTCCCTACAGCTCAGTTGTCAAATGACATCAAGCATTCAGCGCCAAAGGTGTCAGAAGGTGAAGGCAGTAGTCAGAGTTCTATGGCCCACAATAGTTCGTCTTTGAATAGAAGGCCAGAGGCTGAAAGGACAGATTCTTCAACCCCAAAGTTGTCCCCACTTCGGAACGTAGATTTGAGCGCTTCACCTTCTAGCATACCTAGTTCTAGTCAGTTGGAGAACATTTCCTCTACAGCAATTGCAAAGGGGAATCGAGGAGCCATAAATGACTGTTCAAGAACGAATATGAATATAGTTCCATACAATCAGAACAGTGAGGAAGACCCGAAAAATCTTTTCGCAGACCTGAACCCATTTCAAAATAAGGGAGCTGACAAGCTGTTTATGCCTACTAAATCAGGTTTGAATAGTGTTGATGATTTTCATCAACAAAAAAATAATCCTCTGGTTGGTCGATCACCTGCACCAATGATGTGGAAGAATTACAGCTGCAATGAAGCCCCAAAGAGAAAGGAGAATAGTTATATGGAAAATCTTCTCCCGAAACTCCACCGTGAACCTCGTTATGGAAACTCTAATTCCTCATATGCTACCTCGAGCTCCAATGGAGTTGTTCCATCAAATGTGTCTGGCAGAGACAATATGACATTTGTGTCACCGGTTGCTGCTTTACCATCCTTCACATCCCCTGGAAATCAGTTCACACCAAGTATGGTGGAGGATATGAACAGAAACACCAACAATGAACTAGATCTTCAGCATAATGCTGCTCCTGTGATACATGGACACCAAAAGGATGAATCTCACATCCACGATCATAGAAAGTACACAAGTGATGACATATCTACTGGGTGTGATCTGAGGCTTAAGGATCACGAAAGTACAAGTTCATCTCTTGATTCCACATCTTACCGGAATGATCCTCAAGTTCTTGATGATGCAGATGTTGGTGAATGTGAAATTCCTTGGAATGATCTTGTTATTGGGGAGAGAATAGGATTAGGTAATGTGATCTGCCATTTTTTTTACATGTTTGAAATATTAAACTACTTAGTATTTGTTTTCTTCCCTTTTCTGACGGCAACTAGTTAGTAGTACTGTATCTATTGGGAGAAAACTTTTATAGCATAGTCCCTTTCTACCATCTACATTTGCCTTTAACTATAATAGCTATGACATTAACACTTAAGGTAGCATATAACTTTTTTGGAAATCAGTTGTTCTAATGCTTATTTTATTGTGGTTAGGTTCCTATGGAGAGGTCTATAATGCCGAGTGGAATGGCACGGTTAGTTTCTTTATAACCTTACAGTTGAATTCAGAAGATTAAGGAGCACGAATCTTGCTGTTATCTGGAACTTCAAAATTTATTAAGATTTGTTAATGCTTAGAAGACTTTTAGACTATATTTAATGACTTTGAGGTCAAAGAGCTAAATTGCAGCGCCTAAATACATGTTTGGTTAATAGTCAAAGCAGTGATTGTGTTCTTTAGGTGAATCGTGTTTGAAGAGCACTTTTAGATAGGCTTGTTTCAGTCACTAGCCACAAATGCATCAGGGGTCTCCAGGATATTATTTTGCATTCTCTCATCAGTATAAGCTCTTGTCTTGTTACTTTTCAATAATTTTCGTGATTTAAACTAGCCTTCTGTGTCTGCCCATGCTGATTTTCTTCACAAAAGTGGAAGGTTTCAACTTTATTTTTCTGCTTCTTTGTTATGGTTGGATTTAGGAAGTTGCTGTCAAGAAATTTTTGGACCAGGACTTCTCAGGTGCTGCTTTGGCCGAGTTCAGAAGCGAAGTAAGCCATAAATTCACTAGCGTTGTTTTACTAGTATTCTTAGCTGCTAGTGATTACGATAGTAAATGAGGATATTAAATTAGGTCAAAAATCTTCATTAAAAGAGGCCAATCAGGGAAGGGATAGCTTACCTTTTTATACGATCTCACTTCTTAACTTGGACAGTATCTGGATGGCACAATCAAATTATCACTAGTAATGATTGTGTGTAGTTTATATTGTATGTAATCCTCCAATGTAAGCATAATGGGTAGAATCCATAGTAGTGAGGACTTTGGAACCTTTTCATAAGATTCTCTGAGCTAATTCTTGGGATCAGGGATTTCTGCCGAAGGAGGTTACTCATTTATTTATTTTGGTTGTAACCACTATGGCATACGTTGCAGCTGCTTATATTCATGCCTTTGGATTCCCACTCTTATTTTCAATATTCCCTATCTGAAGGTACGTATCATGCGAAGATTGCGTCATCCAAATGTTGTATTCTTCCTTGGGGCTGTTACTCGTCCTCCAAACCTTTCCATCGTCACAGAGTATCTGCCAAGGTTTGTTTCATCGTCTTGTTATGAAATCAATTGCATATGAGATTTTGAGCACTCAACGACTTTTTTGTGTTTTTCTATAATTGTAGAGGAAGCTTGTATCGAATCCTTCATCGGCCCAAATCTCAGATTGATGAGCGGCGGCGGATAAAAATGGCCCTTGATGTGGTAAAAAAAATAGATCCATATATCAAATTCCATGTCCCCTGGCTTATTTAGTTATAAACTAAATTTCAGATCATATTATTACTTTTCAGGCAATGGGGATGAATTGCTTACACACCAGCACACCAACAATTGTTCATCGTGATTTAAAAACACCAAACCTTTTGGTTGATAACAACTGGAATGTTAAGGTAAGTAGACATTATTTTCGAAGCTGGCCAACTAATAGACTTGTTTACTCTGATGTCATATGATTAGATTTTGTTTTTATCTCACTCACCTTGCAGGTCGGTGATTTTGGGTTGTCTCGCTTAAAGCACAATACCTTTTTATCCTCAAAATCAACTGCTGGAACGGTGAGAACACAAATCTCCTTGATGTCACTACTTTTTGATAGACATCCAAATTTCCAGCTGGGATGCTCGTAATTTGGGGGTATTGGCTTATTTCTCTGATCACATGCATTCTTAATTTTGCTAGCCCGAATGGATGGCTCCAGAAGTTCTAAGGAATGAGCCATCAAATGAAAAGTGAGTTAGCTTAGAAGCTCAGTTCTGTACTTTGGCTCTACTTTACTCTTATTTTCACCTTTTCACAAGGAGAATTGAAAAAAAATGGTGGCTGGTTTTTTCCCCAGGTGTGATGTATACAGTTTTGGGGTAATACTTTGGGAACTAGCAACATTGAGATGTCCATGGCGAGGAATGAATCCAATGCAAGTAGTTGGAGCAGTTGGTTTCCAGAATCGTCGGCTTGAGATCCCCAAGGAACTTGATCCTGTGGTGGGAAGGATCATCTTGGAATGTTGGCAAACGTAAGTGATGAAACAAAAACTGAAAACACTCTTTGAGAATCTGTTCCCAAGTGAATAATGTCGGTTGATTTATGATTTTGTTGTTTGATCAGGGATCCGAATCTGCGGCCATCCTTTGCTCAGCTGACGGAAGTGCTGAAGCCTTTGAACCGGCTGGTGCTTCCTTCACCACAGTAATTGGCAACTGTGAATATGTGAAAGAGAGTGGTTAATCAAATCATATAGTAGAGTATATTGCCTCTGGTGCTGCGCAGAGTTATTATTAATACACATAAAGCCAGCCTAGATAATATAGAGGAATGTAAATGAAATCAATGTACACTATGTTTTGGTGTATTTGCTGCTATAGGAAAAAGCCGCTATGCTGTGCTTATGTTTCCGAAAATATAATTTGTTTTTTCTCCAAAAAAAGCGTCATTCCATTAATATAATCAGGTTCTTTGATGGTTTACGCTATCTGTTACCAATCAAAATTATAAGATTAAGCCCAAACAATAGTTGAAGTTCCAAACTCACTTTAGGGTTATTATACATCACCGTAATATGGATTTGGGGAGAAAATAATAATATAATGTTGAGGGAGAGAGAGTGTACGAGGACAAATGGGACAATGACTGATTAAGGTCCACGAATTGGCGCGAATTCCATGGGGAAGAAAGAAACCTAGCGAAGTCCAAGGATATGATGAATCCTCCCTCTGGCGAACAACAACAATGTCACTCTCTCTCTCTCTGTCCTATTTACTCCTTCCTACAATCACTCTTTCACCTCTTTTCTTCTCCTCTCTCTCTCTCTCTCGATCTCGAGATCTCGATTGCGCCCAATCTCATGCTTCCGTTTCATCAGTTTTTGGCGATTCCGTCGTTTTGCTTTTGTTCTGGGTGACACTTTTCCCTGAGGATATCTTGAAATTGTGGGTTAATTTTGTGTTTTTTTTTTTTTTTTTTCGGGAAAAAATCTGTAATCGATTGGGTTTCATGAGTGTTGTCCGAATCTCCGGTATTGTCTGTTTGTCTTGGAATCTACAGAATTTTGTAGATTTCTTGCGTAATAAGCCACCTCATCCCGATTTACTGTGGTAAAATGTTCCAAGGATTGGATTCCTTTTGCTTGTATCTTTTGTGAAGAAGAACAGACAGACTAATATTGGATAATGGTACGGTACTTAGATTTTCATATTTAATTGTTCTGTTCATGTGATGATGTGAATGTAGAAGCATCTCAACACTCTCCTCGTATCGTATCATATAAAGCTGCTTTTTTGTTGTTCCTTAGCAATATCAACACTCTCTTGCTGCTTTTGTAAACTGCAGGGGACTCCAGTAAATATCATTGTAGGTTCTCATGTTTGGGTTGAAGATCCAGATATTGCTTGGGTTGATGGTGAGGTTGAAAAGATCAATGGACAAGAAGTTGTGATCCAAGCCACAACTGGCAAGAAGGCCAGTTATCTCAATCGCCTAAACTGTAACTTGACACCTTTACTGTAATCCTAAAAAAACTGAGTTATATTTCTCTGTTGTTGACTTGTATAGGTTACTGCAAAGTTGTCAAAGATATACCCAAAGGATGTGGAAGCTCCTGCCGGTGGTGTCGATGACATGACAAAGCTCTCTTATTTGCATGAACCTGGTGTTCTTCAGAACTTGAAGATCAGATATGAACTTAATGAGATCTATGTTAGTATCTCTTACACTGTTGTAGAGACCTTAAGTTTTACTACTATTATCTGTCTTGACCTTAGTTCTATAATTGTTCATGACAGACATACACAGGAAACATCCTTATCGCTATTAATCCATTTCAACGATTGCCTCACATCTATGATGCCCATATGATGCAACAATACAAAGGAGCACCATTTGGAGAACTAAGCCCTCATGTTTTTGCAGTTGCTGATGTTGCATATAGGTGATTGTTGATATATTTATATATACAGTATGATCTACATACAATATATATGCTGTCAGTGTAAGACGCCCTTTTATCTATACACTCAGGGCCATGATCCATGAGGGAAAAAGCAATTCGATTCTCGTAAGTGGCGAGAGCGGAGCAGGAAAAACTGAAACTACTAAAATGCTTATGAGATACCTCGCATACTTGGGAGGTCGTGCGGTTACAGAAGGACGGACTGTTGAACAACAAGTTCTTGAAGTAATGGCTTTTCTATCTTTCTTTTCTGTGATCTTCTTATATATGTATGGTCCCCTACTCGAGATTAATCTACTAACTTGTTTGTAATATCTCCGTCCAGTCAAATCCTGTCCTTGAAGCCTTTGGAAACGCAAAAACTGTGAGGAATAACAACTCAAGGTGATGCAAAATCTAGTTATAATAGTGGGCATCTATATCTATTGTTGGGGTTTCAGCTGATTGTTTACTATGCTTTTGTCTCAGTCGCTTTGGTAAATTTGTTGAAATTCAATTTGATAAGCAAGGAAGAATATCTGGAGCTGCTATAAGGACTTATCTTCTAGAGAGGTCTCGTGTGTGTCAAATCTCTGATCCGGAGCGCAATTACCACTGCTTCTACCTTCTTTGTGCCGCACCACAGGAGGTAAGTTCGGTTTAAGTTATTGGAATATATCTTGTTCCCCAAGAACTAGCCATATGATTTGATTGAACTAACAGGAAATTGAAAAGTACAAGCTCGGTCATCCAAAGACCTTTCATTATCTGAACCAGTCCAAGTGCTTCGAGCTTGTCGGTATAAGTGATGCTCATGATTATCTTGCAACAAGGAGAGCTATGGATATTGTTGGAATTAGCGAGAAGGAACAGGTCGGTTTGTGTAAGAAACTACAGTTAGTGTGTTGCATATTCATTTTAGTTTCCTACACTTCTTTTTTGATGATGAACTTAATTCTGCCTTTGTATCAACAGGAAGCAATTTTTAGAGTGGTAGCTGCGATTCTTCATATTGGAAACATCGAATTTACTAAGGGGAAAGAAGTGGATTCATCAGTTCCCAAGGATGATAAAGCGAAATTTCATCTTAAAACTGCAGCGGAACTTCTCATGTAAAAAACATTGTCTCTGAGGAGTCCTCTAAAATGTGTTATCAGTTGAGGCAAGCTAATTGTAAGTCTCGTTACAGGTGTGATTTAAAGGCACTTGAAGATGCGTTATGTAAACGTGTTATGATCACACCCGAGGAAGTTATTAAGAGAAGTCTTGATCCACAGAGTGCTGTGACGAGCAGAGACGGTCTCGCTAAGACAGTCTATTCTCGATTGTTCGACTGGTAAGTGGTTGGTTTAGGGGACAAGATCAAGATAACTGATATTTACATATTTGATGCTAAGTGAATATTTCTAGTAATGTGCAGGTTGGTAGATAAGATTAATAACTCGATTGGACAAGATGCCAATTCTAGATCTCTAATTGGAGTTTTGGACATTTACGGATTTGAAAGCTTCAAAACTAACAGGTAAATGATTCTCTACGTTGTCTTAGGCTCACAAATATGGAGTCATCATCCTTTGCTAATAGCCTAATACCATTCTGCTGCAGTTTTGAACAGTTCTGTATCAATTTCACTAATGAGAAGTTGCAGCAGCATTTCAATCAGGTAGGTTCTTGATTGCAGTGGAAAAAGGTTTATTAATCCAGCTCTGATTCTCAAATAGGCTTTTGAATACTCTGGTTTTTTATGCTGTTTCAGCACGTTTTCAAGATGGAACAAGAAGAGTACACAAAAGAAGCAATAGATTGGAGTTACATTGAATTTGTGGACAATCAAGATGTTCTCGATCTTATAGAAAAGGTCATTTCTTAACCAAGAAAGGACAATGCATGTTATCAAGGCAACCCCTATACCTGTTGTATTTTTTGTCTGACTTTTCACTTTTTCTTTTCCACCTGCAGAAGCCTGGTGGGATTGTTGCTCTCCTAGATGAAGCTTGGTAATGTTAAATATCAAACAAGTTCCATATGAAAGAAGAAGTTTTTATGTTCTTGGTTTGAATTAACAAGGTGTGATTTTTCAGCATGTTTCCAAAGTCGACCCACGAAACATTTGCAAACAAGCTATATCAGACTTTTAAGAACCACAAGCGCTTTGTCAAACCAAAACTCTCTCGAACAGATTTCGCCGTTGCTCATTATGCTGGAGAAGTAGGTTCTTTCTCCCTTCGAAGAAAGTTCACTTTATAAACACGCACAGGTCTCTCATGTCTTCTAAATTTTCAGGTTCTATATCAATCTGAACTATTTCTGGATAAAAACAAGGATTATGTGATCCCTGAACACCAAGATTTGTTGGGGGCTTCCAAATGTCCTTTTGTTGTGGGTCTTTTCCCTCCACTCCCGGAAGAAACATCTAAATCCTCAAAGTTTTCATCCATTGGTTCTCGTTTTAAGGTACCAAAGCTTATATCATATGTTCAGCATTAACTGTTTTAAGGAAGAATGGCTAACTACTCGAGAAGACTAATAATTTCTTAACAACAAGTAGATGTTACAACTAATTATTGGCCTGGTTGATGCAGATGCAACTCCAGCAACTAATGGAAACATTAAATTCTACTGAGCCTCATTACATCAGATGTGTGAAGCCTAACAATCTTCTAAAGCCTGCCATATTTGAGAATGTGAACATCATGCAGCAACTGCGGTGTGGTGTAAGTAAATATAAGATAATATTTTGACAATGGATTTGTTCTAAACATAATGGGTTCTAAAAACCTTTTCATGTTTCAAATTTCCTGCGAAGTAATGACAGAAAAGTATGTACTAATATAACTCATAACCTTCATGTTGTCTTTCCAGGGTGTTTTAGAGGCGATCAGAATTAGTTGTGCAGGGTATCCAACTCGTAAACCGTTCTTTGAGTTCATAAACCGTTTTGGACTTCTATCTCCTGCTGCTTTAGAAGGGAAGTAAGTAAAAAAACCATTCTCTCTAGCTGATCAAATTGTACTATTTACAGATTTTCTGACTTCTCTTAACAGCTTCGATGAGAAGGTAGCATCCCAAAAGATCTTGGACAACATGGGACTCAAAGGATACCAGGTAACAGGTCCTCAAGTGTTATGGAACCAAATTGTATAGTATTGGTGCTACAATGGGATATGGTTCAGTGACCCCAGAGTTTTACTTAAACCAAATGGAAAACATCTTTTGATAATGCAGATTGGTAAAACAAAGGTCTTCTTACGGGCTGGTCAGATGGCTGAACTCGACGCTAGAAGGGCCGAGGTGCTAAGTAGTGCTGCAAAAAAAATTCAGAGACGAATACGAACTCATCAGGCTCAGAAAAGATTTATGGTTCTGAGAAAGGCCACAATATCTCTTCAGGCTATATGTAGAGGTGAGCCATCTACTTGCTCAATCGCTTTCTGTGGAATTTAGAAGGGCATTAACTTTGTCACAGTTAAGAATGATCTGCTGAATATTGAAAATGTTTATGTAACTTTTGTAAATATCGTAGGGAGGCTTTCCTGCAAACTTTACGAAAATTTGAGACGAGAAGCTGCTGTTGTGAAGATTCAGAAGAATGGTCGGAGATATTGTTCTAGAAAATCATATAAAAAGCTTCATGTAGCTTCTCTTGTTGTACAGACTGGTTTAAGAGCAATGTCTGCTCGTAAACAATTCAGATTCAGGAAGCAAACAAAGGCTGCCACAATTGTTCAGGTTTCTGTTCTTGCAAGAATCACACGCTCTAATATTATCTTAGGTATCTCATGATCATTAACCCATAGTATCCTGTTACTAATGGCAGGCTCAGTGGCGTAGTCACAGAGCAGTCTCGTACTACAAAAAGCTTAAAAATGGGGTGATCCTCTCTCAAACACGATGGAGAGGCAGACTTGCTAAGAGAGAACTTAGGAAGCTCAAAATGGTACAACTATTTTATGTGGATTTGCTAATAATGTTCCTTTATTATTCACATATATATATGTACATCACACTGCCAAAAGCCTATTAGAATAATACATCATATTTTCCTTGGAAACTAGCATGCCATGTACGTTGAGATGGGAACTTTTCATCGGCAAGAATTTAGTCTTTTGAAAAATACTTTCGAAATCAGGATTTTAGTTCAAGAGTTCTTGAAGCTGAAACTGAAATTTTTTATTGTTTTCTTTCTTTCGTAGTAACTAAGTGACTGCTTTAAACATTAGATTTGCTGCTGTTATGATTGTGGATACTCGGTTAACTATGCAACAACATTTCTTATTTTCAGGCTTCAAGGGAAACAGGAGCACTTAAAGAGGCAAAGGATATGCTTGAAAAGAAAGTCGAAGAACTCACATACCGTGTCCAGTTGGAGAAACGTTCGAGGGTACGTATTTGCTAAAGAAACATCATTATAATTGATCATTTTGAAGTAGATGTATAATGTCTAGCACTGAACTAATTTTGCAGAGTGACTTAGAAGAAGCAAAGACTCAGGAGATAGCAAAACTTCAGAGTTCATTCGAGGAAATGCGGAAGAAAGTTGAAGAAACAAATGCGTTGCTTCTGAAGGAACGCGAAGCTGCAAAGAAAGCCGCAGAAGAAGCTCCTCCTGTTATTAAAGAAACACAAGTTTTAGTTGAAGATACCAAGAAGATTGAATTAATGACGGAGGAATTGGAGAGTGTAAAGGTACCGCTGTCAGTGGCTATCAATGGCCACTCAGATTTCTGATATTACTTTTGCAATTTCATCTAAATTTGAGATTTACATTCATTTTTACATGTGACTAGCTATACATAGCATCAGTAATCATTTGTGTTGCAACAGGCTACTCTAGAAAACGAGAAACAAAGAGCTGATGATGCAGTGGGGAAATTTGAAGAAGCTCAAGAGTCTCTTGAAGACAAAAGGAAAAAACTGGAGGAGTCAGAGAAGAAAGGTCAGCAACTCCAAGAATCCTTGACAAGGTAAGAATATATCATAAAGTATTGTTATTAATATCTTCCTGTTCTGCATGATTCTGCGGGTAATTTCATTCTCGTCTGAGCTGAAACAAGAAGATAATGTGATCAGGATGGAGGAAAAGTGCAGCAACTTAGAATCAGAGAATAAAGTCTTACGGCAACAAGCTGTCTCCATGGCACCAAATAAATTTCTCTCTGGCCGCTCCCGGTCCATTTTACAGGTAACTAAAACAGTAAATTCAAATAAATGAAACCTCATGTATCTCTTTGTTGCTTTTGCCTGAAGTTGATGACTTACCATCTGTTTAATAAAAACAGAGAGGTTCAGAGAGTGGACATCTTGCAGTGGATGCGAGGTCAAACTTGGTAAATATAACTAATTTGGTTTGGATCGTCTGTCCGAATCATATTTAGGTTTTGGATTAATTTAATGATGAAGCAATGGATTTCAATTTGATTCAGGATCTGCATAGCCATTCGATGAATAGAGATCCCTCAGAAGTGGAAGATAAACCACAGAAATCATTAAACGAGAAGCAGCAAGAAAATCACGAGCTACTTATCCGCTGCATCGTTCAACACTTGGGTTTCCAGGGAACAGACCTATCACAGCATGTATCATTTACAAATGCCTACTGCAATGGAGGTCATTTGAAGTCGAAAGAACCAGTGTCTTTGATCGCATTATTCAGACAATAGGCCATGCTATTGAGGTAATTTGCATGAGCTTCCTAATTTTCTTAGGTATTTAATTGTGATTGCAAGTGTATCCGAGAGTAACGTTGTGAAAGTTGATCTCTCAGACTCAAGATAACAACAATACATTGGCCTATTGGTTATCCAATACTTCAACACTCCTCTTACTCCTCCAGCGCACGCTCAAAGCTAGTGGTGCAGCTGGGATGGCTCCACAACGCCGCCGTTCATCTTCTGCCACTCTATTTGGAAGGATGAATCAGGTATATTATATATGGTTTGAGATCCATAAACACAATGTATCAAAAGCTTGGTGATTCATTATAAGTTTTAACTTTGAGAATGTCCATTATAGAGTTTCCGCGGGGCACCCCCAGGTGTAAATCTTGCCATGATAAACGGTGCTGCGGGAGGTGGAGCAGATACCTTAAGACAAGTTGAAGCAAAATATCCGGCTTTACTGTTTAAGCAGCAACTCACAGCTTATGTTGAAAAGATATATGGAATGATTCGGGATAACTTGAAGAAAGAGATTTCTCCACTCCTTGGATTGTGCATTCAGGTATGCCGTTAATTATAGCCACCACGTTCATCAGCGCAAAATGATGTTTTGTCCGCTAATTGAATTTGTCTGTCTGCAACTTCAAAATAGGCGCCAAGAACATCGAGGGCAAGTTTAGTTAAAGGAGCATCTCGTTCCGTAGGCAACACTGCAGCTCAGCAAGCACTGATTGCTCACTGGCAAGGAATTGTCAAGAGCCTTACAAATTTCCTCAACACTCTGAAATCAAACAATGTGAGTTCCTTCATGATTTCATTTCCTCTAAATATAGACAAGTTCTGAACTGCCCTGAGACTAAACCTTCTGATTATGCTTCTTAGGTTCCTTCATTCTTGGTGCGTAAGGTGTTTACGCAGATATTCTCATTCATCAATGTTCAGCTGTTTAACAGGTTTTTCCGGGGCTCATTAATATCTAAAACACTATTATCTCTAGACTCAAACATTGCTAACTATCTTTTACTAATCAAATGCTTCCTTTGTTGTCGCCAACAGTCTTTTATTAAGACGCGAGTGTTGTTCATTTAGCAATGGCGAGTACGTCAAAGCTGGCTTGTCTGAATTGGAACACTGGTGTTTCAAGGCAACAGATGAGGTAACTCGCGTAGTTAATTATCACTCTGTTACAAATAACTCAACAAAAACTAACAACAACAATTGCAGTATGCGGGTTCTTCATGGGATGAGCTTAAGCATATCAGACAGGCCATTGGGTTTCTGGTAACCTTTCCTTACCTTCTATCTAAACCTTAAGGATAGTCCCATGAGGGTAAGCCATATTTATGCTTGCTCCAACTACAGGTCATACACCAAAAACCAAAGAAAAATCTTGATGAGATCAGCCATGATCTTTGCCCGGTAAGTTGAAGTTTTTTCAGTCCAATATGATACCGACTTATATCAGAGCTTTGTAGTTTGCATTTGCTGATAAATCGAAATTGTGGACAGGTACTAAGCATACAACAGCTATACAGGATCAGTACGATGTATTGGGATGACAAATATGGCACTCACAGCGTCTCCCCGGACGTAAGTCACCTTAAGCTAATCTGTGTGATTATATCCTTTAGTTAGCTAATATATATCTCTCTCTATATAGGTGATAGCAAATATGAGGGTTCTAATGACAGAAGATTCGAACAATGCTGTTAGCAACTCATTCCTTTTGGATGACGATTCCAGGTTTAACTTCATTTACTATACAATACCAATAAGATTTCGTTTTCCGGGGCAGTTGATCGATACGTCTTCTTCTAATTGGGTGGTTTAAATGATGTTGCAGCATCCCTTTCTCGGTTGATGATTTATCAAAGTCGATGGAGAGGTTTGAAATTGCGGATATCGAACCGCCACCTTTAATCAGAGAGAATTCAGGATTTAGCTTCTTATTACCAGTCTCTGATTGATCTATTTTTTGTTTCTATTACCATTATACATCACACACCAACGGTCAACGGAAGACATATTTTTTAGTTTCTTTAGTGATTGATTGATTGATTTGTGACTCTCAAGTAATAATAACTTTTTTTGTGCCCTTGAAACAAGATTTGATTCCATTTTTTTTAAGATACATCCTCCACATTCGTTATGTTAAGAGTCCAATGTTGAATTGTTGAAAACTAAATTAACAAGGTTTTGTATCCTCTTAACGATCCTTCATACTTTTCTTATCTCTCTCGACTGCGTGTGAAGTGTAAGAGTATTTTGTAAATTGTGTGAAAATAGAAATTACCTGACCGGGCCCTTAACCGGGTTTCCTTTTTTTTTTTAAGTTTAAAATGTATTTTAATTAAATTTCTTTTTATTAACAAAATAAATCAGCTCAAATAAGCCAATGTAAAGTTTAAACACATAGATGACTAAATGCTAAACTGAACACTCAGAACCATTTTTTTGTTTGGTTTTTTGTTGAAGAATTTTAAACTCAACGATTGGTCCCAACTTATTTTTGGCCCCTAGGTAAATTAATTCTTTTGAACCCTTTTCACTAACTTTGTTTGGTCCCCAAAGAGAAAGATTTTTTTTTTTAGAATTTCATTATCTTCCTAAATCCTCTCCGCTCCCATCGAAGATACCATCTACACCAAATCAGTCACGGTTAGGAAGACGACATTCTAAATTATAATTTTTGAATATTTAATACTCCATCTGTCTCACAAAGATTGATGTTTTGGGATATTTTTTTGTCTCATAAAGATTGATGTTTTGTAAACTTCAAGAAGTAATCATTGAAAATATTTAAATTTTTGAATTGTTATTGGTTTATATTTTCTCTCTTTACCAAAAAGTAATTATAAATTAATTTACAAATAAAAACTAAAAATTTTGTGAGAGGGAGTAGGAGATTGAATCATAATTAAAAATTTAAAGAAAATCATAATATTATTGAATTTCAGTACCAGATTGTAACAATTTAACATGCAAAAATAGTCTTACAAATATATTTTTATTTTTAGATAGATGATTTATTTAAAATAAGCAAACTAGTAAATGTCTCTTTTTTTTTTTTTGTCAAACTAGTAAATTTTTTTTTGTGTAAAAAAGTTAAATATACAAAAAGAGCTTTAATTATGTTCTCAGTCGTCGTCGTCTGCTCCATTCTTTTCCGTTTCCTTCCACACCTCCGCCGGTAAGCTGATCTTTTTACCGGAATTCCATCGCGGACACCGTCTTCTCTCTCTCTTTGGTGCTGGTAACTTCGTTAGGTAGATCTTTGTGAAAACCATATGCATTAGAGACTACAAATCTTAATCGGAGACGCATATTGTTGGTTAGATTCGGAAAACCTCACAATCGATTTCAATTTTTTGTGTTTCAGATTTTCTTCTTCCTAATAATAATGAAGATTGTTATACTCGTAATGCTTCTCTGCTACTCGTTCGCCTTCTCTTCTGGGGATACGACTATTCACACGAACAATTGGGCTGTCTTGGTCTGCACTTCTCGCTTCTGGTATACTCCCTCCTCCTCCTCTTAATTAGGATTTTTGTCTAGATTCATTTCAATTGGTAATCAGCAGATCACAGATGGTGATTAGTGTTCCTCTAGTCAACAATAATTGCAAAATCCATCTATCTCCCTGAAGTTACAGGTCTCGCCCATACTAATCTATTGCTGTGGTTGCTATATCTCAGGTTTAACTACCGGCACATGGCCAATACTCTCTCTGTATAGGTGATAACTCGTTTTGCTTTCCCTTAACTGAAACCTTTCATGGAGGTTGAAATTTTCATATTAAACAAAATATGTTTTCTTTACTTGGTGTTTTTCTAGGACAGTTAAGAGACTTGGAATACCAGATGAGAGGATTATTCTAATGTTGGCAGATGATATGGCCTGTAATGCTAGAAATGAATATCCTGCTCAAGTTTTTAATAATGAAAACCACAAACTTAACCTGTATGGAGATAACGTTGAGGTAAATTTCTGGTTGGATGACATTTCTCCAAGGGTTTAGCACAATGTGATGTTTATGTAGTCGTGAAGGTTCTGTCTTGGTCATTGTTTTTGCTATATTTTGCTGTTTCTTTTCTCTGTGCTTCCATAAGATTCTAGGAGCCAACATGTATACATTTTTTTTATGGTGCTCCCATCCCATATAACAGACTTGTTTTCCAGAAGGGCTGATTGTATGAAAATATTTTCACTCAGGTAGATTATCGTGGGTATGAGGTAACAGTTGAAAACTTTTTACGGGTTTTGACTGGGCGTCATGAGAATGCTGTTCCAAGGTCAAAGCGTCTTCTCAGTGATGAGGGTAGCCATATTCTGCTGTACATGACTGGGCATGGAGGTGATGAATTTCTAAAGTTTCAAGATGCAGAAGAACTCCAGAGTCACGATTTAGCAGATGCTGTTAAACAAATGAAAGAGAAGCGTAGGTGTGTTCCACATTTATGGAGTTTCTCAAGTCATATATGATTATTTCATCCATCCGTTTAGCAGTGTATATCTGTCTCTTGAAAATCAGGCTTTCCCTGCCTATAGCTTTTCCATGGGACATTTCTTGGTGGAACAAACAATATTTATTATTTGTCTATCTTAATTAAGTTTTGACTATCTAATGACATCTTTTTGGCTAGCCCAGATTCAAGGAGCTGATGATAATGGTTGACACTTGCCAAGCTGCCACTCTCTTTAATCAGGTACATCTTAACTCCCTTTTTCAGGGATATTTCGTCTTTATATTTCAGTACGCTAAAATTTTTGTTTTTGCTCTGCCTTTTCGAGTTAATATGTTGATATTTCAAGTATCTTCACAGTTTATGTGAGCTTGTTCTTAGCAGTTAATCCAGTTGATGTTTCCCAATGTACGAAATTTTTCTCTGACGTTGTTAATTTTCTGAAACAATTGTCTCCATAGCTTCAATCTCCTGGTGTTTTGGCTATTGGTAGCAGTCTGAAAGGGGAGAACTCATATTCCCATCACCTGGACTCAGATGTAAGTGCCTTTCACTATATCATGAATGGAAAGTACCATTACAATATCAAGGGGGAATCATCATATTGTTTACGGATTGTTTCTTCTTTTACCATTGTATTGCTCTCTAATTCTTATATTGTTTTTACTACAGGTTGGTGTATCTGTTGTAGATCGGTTTACATATTACACTCTTGCATTCTTTGAGAGGCTCAATATCTATGACAATGCATCACTTAACAGGTGCATAGCTATGCAACTCTTGTCACCAACATTCTGAACGTTTTATATGATATTTCTTTTCACTTTAACTATGTTGGACGACATCGTGATTGTTGAATTGACTAAGGAGACAACTAAATGGTTGGATGTCTGACTAAACGTTTTGTGGTTGTCTGAACTCCCTTGTAATGTCTGGTCATATTTTGGAACTTTTCGTGTGTACGAGTTGTAGTTTTTTAGCGAGTTATAATTTGTCTCAGGATTTTTACGTCTGAAAATTTTCGATCATTGTTAGATTTGATACTCCTTTTTAAGGTGAACTCTCTGAGCTACAAACATTTGTTCTCCCCTGCTATTGTGCAGTTTATTTAGGTCCTACGATCCGAAACTGCTAATGTCTACTGCCTACTACCGGACTGATCTTTACCAGCCACATCTGGCGGAGGTAAGGAGGAAATTGATTGTGCAATGTCACGTTTTTTATTTAATGTCAGCTTAAATTACTATTCTGTTGTGACCAATCAAGACTAAGTTACCTAGGTTTTAGTTGCTTCTTATGTGGGGGATGAGCAGTCTTGGATATTTCATAAGTTCACTGTTATTACATGATCACGGAAACGATATTGATTTAGATGAAATGCTTGCACCTTCCGGATATATTTGTTTCTATTTTTTCTGTCTTGAGATGATTAATTACTCATTCTCCAAGTTTACTTATTGTGGAAAATTAGGTGCCTGTCACAAATTTCTTCGGTTCAGTTATGGAGACTATTCATACTGATTCAGCTTACAAAGCCTTCTCAAGTAAAACGTCCAATTATAAGATTAGTTCTGAGATGCCACCCAATCAACTTTCTGAGCACGATAAGCTTCAGAAGGCAAACATCCCAAACGATGAGTTGAAAACTGAGGTTAGTGGCTATGCTCCGTTCACTGATTTTATTATACTTTGGATTGAGCAATTTACATACAGAATACTGTATATTAGAATTGAATTATGAAATTGAGAGGGTCTTGAGCATGTTTTCTGGCTTGTGTTCATGATTTTGCTGGATTTGACTAAAGGAATTGAGATCAGGTGTTATCTTTGTTGTTGCAGAAGCAAAAATGCCCATATACACAGATGCGGGTAGACTTGCACGAGAAACTGGAGAAGTTCGAAAATGTTGATACTGTGGTTAACCTCAGCATAGCGGTGATGATTTTCGTTGTAATGGTCTCATCATCTTTGCTATGATGATATCTCTATGAGCAGTTCTTAATAGAAGCTGATGATGATGAATTTGATAATCATCTCCTCTTCACTTGATCTCTTTTGTATGATATTCACTGTTACAGCTTCACATCCATGTTCTTTTTGTATTATTTATTTTACATAGTACCTTAGAAATTTCCAATTTTTTCAAGATGAAGAAAATATTTACTCACAAATGGTAGCTGCAGATTACTTTGCTACTTTTTGCAAACCTAGATGGCTAGATCTAGGGTTTAAATCTGCATAAAGCTAACAAGATTAAGGATCAGGAATCATCCTCACCGTAGGCTATAGAGCTTTTTTTTTTTTTTTTTTGGTGAGGACCGTAGGCTATAGAGCTCAGTTAGGGGGTTTGGTAAGCTTGGTATGGCCTAGTAATAATGTTATAATCAAATATTAATCATAAAACAATATTCGGGATACTGCAACTTTATTCTTGGGTACTTGAAAAAGCTGGGAGGGATATTCAAGTTAGACATTTGAAGTGATTTGTGTAAAATTTACAGTCTTATGTTATTTAATATGAATTTTAAAGTCTATTAAAATTCACTGTTATTGAACTGATGATTTAAATTTAAATTTTAAATCCACTGTTATTCAAAATAATTTGTGGATTTTAATGACTTTTAGGGATTCGGATTTGAGAGGATTTGTTTAGTTAAAAATACATAAATCTAAATCTCTTGGTTTTAGTTGGGATTTGAAAGAATTTTACAATAAATCATATCAACTTCTATAAAGTTTATCAAAATTCCAAATTTCCTAAATCCCATAAAATTCTCAAAATCATGGTTTGAATACCCATTAAAATCCACGATTATAGAACTGATGATTTAAAAATTTACTTTAAAATCCATTGTTATTCAAAATAGTTTGTGGATTTAGATTTTGATGACTTTTAGGGATTCCGAAGCATTTGAGAGGTTTTGTTTAGTTAAAAATACAGAAATCCAAATTCCAAAGTTTTATGTGGGACTTGAAAGAATTTTACAATAAATCGTATCAACTTCCCTAAAATCTATCAAAATTCCAAATTTTGTAAATCCTATAAAATTTTCAAAAATCATGGTTTCGATACCCCAAAGTTTGTTACTATGCTAATTATTGTTCAATTTTGTTTCTTACCCAAAACAAAGATCTTCTTAAAAACCACTAGTAATTTTTTCATAAACATAAAAAAACCACAATATTTTAAAAATAAAATATACTATTTCGTTTGCGCATATTGGTAACAGAAAAAGATAGATAAAACCAAGTAAAATGGGGAGATGCATTGGTGTAGCCGCATAAGGCGCAACGCAACAAAAGAGAAAAATAGTTTGCCATCTTTTTCTCAACTCCTGAAACTGAGTCTGACTCTTTACTTACTTCTTTTATTGCTCTCTCATTCTTAATACCAATTAATATAGGTAAAGGGGCTGTAGTCCTTCACAAAGAAGAGAGAGAGTGTGTCTATATTAATAATAGACCACCAAAGAAGACACACAACACCCCAACACAGCAGAGAGAGATACTCTATCATCTCTCTTCACATTATTTTCACATTCTTCTTGCTTTTTGCTGTTCAAAACCTATCTGTACTCTTTCTCCCACAAAAAAAAAAATAAATATTAAATTCTTGTCCCTCTTTTTTTTAATTTTTTCCTAATTTTTATCTTTGATTTCTCCTCCTTCTCCTCCCCATTGGAATCCACCCAAACAAAACAACACTCAATTTTAGCTTCTGAGATCTGAAGAACGTCTCTCTTTGAGATCCCCCGTCGGTGATGCGCTACGAAGCAGATGGCGAATCTAGTCCCTGGTGTATTACTCAAGCTTCTCCAGCATATGAACACCGACGTCAAAATCGCCGGTGAACACAGGTCCTCTCTTTTACAAGTCGTCAGTATCGTCCCCGCTTTAGCCGGAGGAGAGCTTTTCCCTAACCAAGGGTTTTACCTAAGAGTCTCTGATTCCTCTCACGCCACTTACGTCTCTTTACCTGACGAACACGACGATTTGATTCTTAGTGATAAGATCCAATTAGGTCAATTCATTCATGTCGATAGAGTTGAGTCTTCTTCCCCTGTTCCGATTCTTCGTGGTGTTAGACCTGTTCCTGGTAGGCATCCTTGCGTTGGTGATCCTGAAGATATCGTAGCTACTCACTCTCTAGGGTTTCTTAGTGATGACAAGGTTATTGATAACGGTGCTGCTAATTCGAAACCCAAAGAGAGAGTGAAGGCACCTGTGAAAGTGAGTGACGGTGAGAGAATAGTAGGGAATAGACTGAGTGTAAGTATCTCTAGAGATGAATCTTCTGAGGGTAAGAAGCCGTCGTCTGCTCTGTTTCGAGCTAAGTCTGCTAAATCGGGTTTGAGTTTGGATGTTAAGAAGGAATCTTTAGGGAAGCTGAAGACTTCTTCTGGTTCTAAGTCTATACCTTCTTCGCCTACTAGTTGTTATTCGTTGCCTAATTCTTTTGCAAAGTTTGCAAATGGGATTAAGCAGCAACAGAATGTGAAGCCTAAGGTATTGGAGAAAGGTTCTCCTAGGATGGGGTTGGTAGATAAAGGGAGGTCTCTTGTCAAACCGGAGAGTCCAAGTGTTGGGAAAAAGCTTCCCATGATTAAGAATTTTGTGCAAGGGATTGAGTTTGGAGCTAAGGCGTTGAGGAAAAGCTGGGAAGGGAATTTAGATATCAGGAGTTCAGATAGATCTAAATCTAGCCTTTCTAGACGTGATATAACCCCTGATTCCCGGAATTTAACAGTAAGTTTTTATCTTTCTTGGTTTGTTTGTTTGTTTGCTTGCGAAAGAGTACTTTTTTAGACATGTGAAAAGTGGCATTTAGACAGTTCCTCCTATTCATCATCACTTGATTTGAATAAACTGGTTTCTATTCATTGGGTTTTGTATCATACTTTTCGCCTGTTTTCCTTATCAGT
Source organism: Camelina hispida (assembly GCA_023657505.1). Taxonomy (NCBI): domain Eukaryota; kingdom Viridiplantae; phylum Streptophyta; class Magnoliopsida; order Brassicales; family Brassicaceae; genus Camelina; species Camelina hispida. The sequence continues at coordinate 3,534,807 of CP094631.1, forward strand.
TTCTTGTTTTTTTTCATCTGATTTTATTTGTAACTACATGATTTGTGATTACTTTTTACTGTTTTCAATTTTCTGAATATTGCTTGTATTTTGTTTGGTTGCTAGGCGGCACGGAAAAGCACATCGAGTGAGAAGTTGCCAAGCAAACAGGAGAGGGCTAATGTATTTGCAAGATCATCGAAGGAGCAAAATAAGATTCAGCCAACCAAGAAAGTCGAGACAACCGGAATACTGGACACCAAAGATAAAACGAGTAGGCCTAAATCTAAATCTGTCGAGAAGAAATCTATTGCAGAGAATGGATTGCCTGGGAATTTGGTGAAAGTCCCTGTTAATGGTAAAAGATTAGCGGCGGGGAATATCCAGTGGAGTTCACTCCCTTCATCTCTTTCGAGGATGGGACAGGTATGAGCTTGACTGCTCTTGGATCTTCATATGTGCTTGCTTTATGAATAGGCTTTGAAGCATCTGTAGTGATTACGAAAATTCACTTTCAAAGTTCAAAACAACCAGTTTAGAAATTCATTCTTAGGCATCATGCTTATTGAGTCCTTGCTGCTGTCGATATTTGCAGGAAGTCTTGAGGCATAGAGATGCTGCCCAAGGTGTCGCAATAGAGGCCATGCAAGAAGCCTCTGCTTCTGAGAGCTTACTTCAGTGCCTCATGTGCGTAATATCTTAACAAAAGTTATTCATTGGCTGTTACCGCACTAGTTGTTTCTAAACTATAATCTGCTTTTCCTTTTTGTAGTATGTACAGCGATCTTATGTCAACGGCGAAGGAAGATGATCCGTTGCCAGTTGTTGAGCAGTTCCTGAAGCTCCATTCTGGTTTAAAGAACGTTCAAATAGTAACGGAGTCATTGTCCAGATTAATTTGTCCGATGTCTTCCCCAGAAAATGAAGAAAACAAGTCCGAGGAAGCTATAAAAGCAGCATCAGAAAAACAAAAATTGGCAGCCTCGTGGGTACAAGCTGCGTTGGTCACTAACTTATCGCCCTTCTCTGTCTACTCCAGCAAACCAGCCAAACTTGCTGCTTCCAAGAGCAAACCTGTGATCATACTTGAGAGCCCGGGTAGTAATTCCTCTGGTAAACCTCGTGGGAGTGTACAAAACAAGCCAACGATTGGATCTAAACTCGTCGCACAAGGCATGATCCGTAAACACAGGGAGAACAGTAGCAGCCAAAAGGCCACCTCAGTAGCAGGTTCAGAGTCTCCTCCACTAAACTGGGTGAAAGGCAATGGTCTAAACGAGGCTACTGATCTTGCAGAGAAATTGCAAATGGTTTCACAAGATTGGTTTTTGGGTTTTGTAGAGAGATTCTTGGACGCTGACGTGATTACATCTTCGAATCTGAATCTGTCTGATAACGGACAGATCGCCGGGATGCTGTCTCAGCTCAAGAGTGTGAATGATTGGTTAGATGAGATTGGGTCCAAAGAAGATGAAGAAGGATTACAAGAAGTCTCTAAAGAAACAATTGATCGATTACGGAAGAAGATCTACGAGTATCTATTGACACATGTAGAGTCCGCAGCTGCAGCACTTGGTGGTGGTGGTGGCTCCGTCTCTTCTCCTAGAACCAAACCAATCGAAACCAAAGCAAAGAGATAAAAGATGGATGAAGAAGCTTCGACGTGTTTGTGTTTCTTCTGTATATATATGAAAATTGGCGGCCAACTTCTTCTGTATAATTCCAGACATCACTAAGAAAGCCTACCGACGTGAAACGTTTGGTATTTTTATTCAGACAGTTACTCACTAAAGAAGAGCCTATTGGTTCAAAAGATTTCAATTCTTCTTTCTTAATCCATTTTTATAAACTGTATTTTTCTATCGGTTAAAAGTTTACAACAAAAACATAGAATAACATTCGAATTATATCAATCGTTACACAAACTGAAATGTAAAATTTGTGTGAAAATGGAGGCGATCGATAAAGTTTTATTTGTTGACGTTTTATTGTAATAATAAATAAACTACAAGGGCCCTGAAGAAAATAATAATATCCGAACAAGTCCCTTACTCCCCCATTCGTGGACTCTTTGAAATCCAAGTAAAGTTTTTGACGTTTAAACACAGATCTGTGAATTTTCTAAGGTTTCTTCCCCACACGAAATCCAAAAACCAATGAATCAGAAACCTCCGCCGTACGGTTATGGCGGTACTGGCGGCGCTGGTGGAGGAATCGGACCTTCTTCCTCTTCCAACACCACAATCATCGGGACGTTGAGTGCACGCGCCAAACAGACGACTCACTCGATGATCTCAACGCTCCGTCCATGGCGTCAGCTTCTCGATCTCTCCGCGCTCTCTCTCCCTCAAGGATACGATGAAGCCATGGCGCGCCTAAGACACAACATCTCTTATTTCCGTGGAAACTACGCCCTCGCCGTCCTCGTCATTGTTTTCCTCGGACTAGTTTACCACCCAGTCTCTATGATCGCCTTTATCGTCGTCTTCATCGGGTGGATTCTCCTCTATTTCTCGCGAGACGCCAACGATTCGATTGTGATTTCTGGGAAACAAGTCGATGACCGGATCGTACTGGTTTTGCTCAGCTTGGTAACGATTCTGGCGTTGGTTTACACTGATGTAGGCCAAAACGTGCTGGTTTCGCTGATCGTTGGTTTGCTCGTCGCCGGAGCTCACGGCGCTTTCCGTGCTACCGATGATTTGTTTCTTGATGAAGAATCTGCTCGCCAGGGTGGCCTCGTATCCGGTCCAAACCGGCCACCATCAAGTTATACCCCAATTTGAGTAAACCGGTTATTAATTAGGGGTTTTGTTTTTGGAACCTCCCAAGATCCTTTGTAATTTGTATTTATGGCGTGTGTGCCTGATTTTGTTTGAATGGTGTCTTATGGAAATGAAAATGGCTTCGATTGGTATTGAATCCAATTATAGACTACATTACATCCAAAAACATTTGATGCAACATTCGAGAATCCTGCCTTTGGTCTACAACAATCATCAAACTGAATGCAATAATAGTAAAGAGAACAAGTTTGGAGGATCTGGTATTAATCTTCTTCAAGATTGATGGAATCCTTGAACTTAGCATACAAAACCTTCTTCAACGCAGACATTTGTGACACTATTGATACCTTCTCTTCCTCGAGCTTCTCAAGGCTTTTGCAGGTGGCCTCTTTCATGTCTTCTATCCTTGTTTCAACCTCGTCCCTGGGCAAATGAGCAAACACTTCTCCGATTTGAAACCGCACCATCTCCTCATCAGCAAGGATCAACTCGTTCCCTGCATCCTCTAAGTTATCACACTTTTCCTGCAATTATCAAAATCTTTTGATCAAGCTACTAGGAAAGCAGAATCCCTTTTAATCTTTCTCCTAATGGAACAAACGAGCAAAACAAAGATCCACAATCTACTGAAAAGTCCCACATCTCTTTTTGAACGACATCACCATTACAAGTTCTTATAGAACGATATCATTCAGTTATGATGAATTAAGTACAGATTGTTGCTGAACTGTCAACACCATTACAATAGCTAAGTACAATGATCTGATAGACCCTAGAAGGCTTATATATTTCACCAACGAAGAAGATTGATGCTGTTATAGACGTTTGGTTACTACTGATGGCACAGAATTGGTATAAAAGCATATGTTACAGAAGATAGCTACAACCTAAAGAGTATGCAAAGGTTGAGGTAGAGCAAAACGAGTATAGTGGGATGATTATAAGACCAAGGCACTACTCCGGAATCAAGTAATTACAAGTTTACAACAATCAATTAAAAATCAGGAGTTGTCACAAAAATCTTCCTATCATGATCCTAAACTAGAACAACAACACTAATCAATGCTCAGGATCATTGCAATTAGACAAATTCATAGCTTAATCAAAAGTCTCGCTAAGTAGTGTGGGTTGGTTCTTTAGTGAGCTGATTGAACAGAGAAAGCCTAAAAACAACAAACCCTAGAATTGGCGTAGGGGAAACAAAATCGAAAGGAGTGAGGGAAAAAAACCTTGGCGGATTTGATTTCGTCATCGAGGTCGTGGAATCTGTTATTCAAACGGCTGAAGGTGTTAATGTTCTGCTGATCCTCCCATGTCACCTCCATCTCAGATCCACTCTTACTCCCCTGCGCACCACATCAAAACAATTATTCGCACACATTTATATTAGCATACCCCGAAACTGAGAATTGAGGACAAGGATCCTGAAATTGAAATTGAGATTGAGATTGAGATTTTCTCACTTGCTGCTGCATTTTTCGTTTCGTTTTTTAGACAAATCGAGAAGAGAAAGAAGGTGTAGTCGTCGTTTCAACTTTCAATAGAACGGAGTTGGGGACAGGACACTGTACCTTTTTAGAGTTTTCTTCTGAACCATTTAGATTATGATTTAGGATTGGTCCAATTCTGGTCTTCCCCGGTTAAGGGATTTTTTTTTCTTTTTTTTTGTCAGCAAGAAAAAAAGCTCAAACAGCCAATTTGAAAAATTGTCTACAAATAAAACATGATTGCCACTATATTAGCCTCTACTTATTCCTTAAAGAACATTTCAATACTTTAACAAAACATAAAACAAAGAAATAGAAGAAAACTCTCGGTTAAAAGTTTTAACACCAAATTATGAACTTTTTTTAATTTTTTTTTGGGAGTATTTTGTTCTAATTGATTCGGATACAGCTCTGTTTTTGTTTTTGTTTTTGTTTATATATATACTAGATAAGGGCCCGCACGATGTGCGGGTTCAAAAATTGTTTGAAAAAATAAATCCTAAATCTAAAACAATTTTTCAAAAATATATAAAGAAATTTTTTTTATAAAGTAAATCTATAAATAATTTAAATTAGAGAATATTTGTATTTACCTTCATACATTTATTTATATTTTTATATTTTTAATATATTATAACAATGATTATAATAATTTAAAGCTAAATTTTATCCCACTAAAACTTTTGCCAAATATTCATCATTACAAATATTATTATTGTCATATTTCAAAAACGTTTCAAACTTATTCACAAAATATTTTACATGCAACAAATTCATCAAAGCAACATCTAATAAGTATACAATTTTACTCTATGTTTTACCATTAAAAATATGTTCTTACACCCAAAATTATTTTATTGTTAAAGTATGATATTTATCACCACCTATAAAATGTCTTTTAAACAAATTAAACAACTTTTATGTTGCTTTACTTTCATTTTGGCATAATTATAGTTTTTATAATTACTAAAATTGTTTTTGACATAATTTCTTTAACCATGAACTTTTTTCAAATATATTGGATGAACAACTGGTGAAAATTATCGATTCAATTATAATGATTTTATGACTAACCCAAAAAAAGAAATTGAAAGAAATTTAATATAATGTAATAAAAATAAAAATTTGTAAATTATAATCATGATGGTATATATAAGTCTTAGAAAATTAAGATATACAAAATAGAAACTTTATATACAATCAAAAACACGACATATGTCATAATCAAGTTAAGGATCAACAACTAATTACTCTTTAGAAGTATCCAATTGTACCAAAACAACTTAAAGTTATGACCTCGTCTCAAATATTCTCAAATCATAAATTCTCAACTTATTTTTGAATCAAAAGTATAGCGACGATATTCGGAGAGGGGATAATTTATTAATTATTCTCAACTTATTATTTTGACATAATTTATTATAATAATATACATGCTTAGTGAATTACTTTTTGTTTATACATGTCAAAAACTTATTGAGAAAACACATATAACATAAGTAGCTTCAATGGAAAATATATTAGTTTTGTTAATTTTCCTTTTTGATTTATAATTCTTTTTAGATAAAGATGTAAATTTTATTTAGATTTAATGTTATTTGTTTAATTAGCTATTTTGAAAATAATAATTTTGACACGTGTCAACATTTCATCATATACTTGACATGTGGCTAATTTGAAAACTTCTTTATATAATAAGATTTTTAATATAATAAAAATATTAGTTCAAACTTTTATAAGAATGTCAATCGGTTCTCCATGATCTTCGTTTTCTTCGCATGACCTTCACAAATCTTGTTGCAGTACTCATTGTCCGAAATTGGCTAACCATCTGACATATTTTTTTTGTGAAACAAAGACATAAAATTTAATGTGCTAGGTTATATAGTATAATTATACGACCAAATATGGATGGCACATAGTATATTTATTTTACCATGTAGTGGTTGAGAATCTTTGTGAAAATTTGATATGGATGGCACATAGTATATTTATTTTAGTTATTTTTAATATAATAAGATTACAATTATATTATGCAGCATCTGTGATATTTTTATCGTTAAAATTGACATGTCACGATCGATGAGTTCTAACTTTGATCTCATCGTTAAAATTGACACGTGTCATAAGGAGTAATTAACTTTGATCATGTTCGTTAAAATTAACACGTGTCACGATCTGGTGAGTTACTAACTTTTTAAAATTGACATGTGTCACGATCTGATGAATTACTAATTTTGATCTCTGGTCGTTAAAATTGACACGTGTCATGATCTGGTGAGTTTTTAACTTTAATCTCTAATCGTTAAAATTAACACGTGTCACGATCTGGTGAGTTACTAACTTTGAGAACCAAGGTTTATATAATAAGATATATATATATATATATATTTTAATAAAAATCTTCTGTTTATGAAAATTTGGGACACTTTAACTTTTACATTTTAACCCAATATTTTTAAAAAATCGGTTTAGTTTGAATTGGTTATTTTGCTCTATTTGATCATAATTGGATTCCTAAAGTTGTATGTCAGTTGGAAATGAATTAAGTGATCAGTTATCAAATATATGTATGTATTTTTTGAATTTGTGTTTCACTTGTAAAGACGAAGAACAAATAAAAGTTTCTACAAGATGGTGAGCCGTTGACTAATAAAACCTATATAAAGGAAGAGTTGGTTATTCTAACAAACAAAAAAAAAACCATAAAGGTTTGTTTTTGGATTCTCTCAAGAATAAAACAACAAGTTACAGATTCCCTCCCAGGCATTTAACAGTGGGATCCCCTCATTATTTGCAAACTCAAATTATAAAAACCCCTACTTTTAAACAATACATTATGTGCGGTAGAAACTGCAACAACTCGTTTTTTTCTCTGTGTTTTGTAATATTACACCATTAAAGTTCACCAGAAACCCCTATCTCTTCTCTACATTCATACAATTAACCAAACAGAAAAAACTTCTTCGCCCTTTTCTTCTTCCTGGAAGAATCGTTTCGAGGGAGAGAGAGAGAGAGACAGAGATCTTGGATTCTCACAAAATCATTTGGATCAATCTCCTTCTCTATCGTTATACATTACTCTTTTGTGCAGGCCGTGCTCCATCTCGGCACGGTCCGCACCATCAAAAAAAAAAAACGTAAGAGATATCCAAAGCTTTGTCCTCAACTTGTCACAACTTCTTATGTTATTCAAGTTCTTATTGTCCCCTGATTCCTTCCATACATGAGCTAACTTGTACAAAAAGAAAAAAATGCAGATATGACCTAACTTGTACAAGAAGGCACAAAAGGTTTAACATCTTGTGATATATAATCATAAACGTGCCTGATAGTTCGAATATTACCAACAGAGAAAAATGGTGAGGGTTGGAGAAGCATTGAGTTTATCAACCTCATCGTCCTCATCGCTCTACGATAGTGAAGTAGAAGAGCTTCAAAAGATGCCATTGGAACCACCGAGAGTTAAGGCTAAGAAACGTCTCTCGAAGCAACTCTCCATGTTAGAGACAAAAAGAGACGTCGCATGGGAGCGTCGCCGTCGCCAGATGCTTCACCTTGAGAAGCATAACGAAGGAGGTGAAAACTTGACGGATGAGGACTTGAGTGAGCTCAAAGGCTCTATTGAGTTAGGGTTCGGGTTTAACGAGGAACAAGGGCAACAACTTACAACTACTTTGCCTGCATTGGACCTTTACTTTGCTGTGACTCGTCAGATCTCGCCTGTTTCTACACCAGGCAGTGGTGGATCTTCATCCTCCAGACCTACTTCCCTTGGAGACCGTTCCTCCTCTTTCGGTAGTCCTAAAAGCGACTCTGATTCTTTGAAAGTTATGTCTCCAGGTATATATTACGTATTTTCACTATTTCCCTTAGCATACAACGTTTATGGTATATATATGGTGGTGTTTTAAATGTTGTATTGTATAAATTTTCAGGAGATAGTCCTCAACTGGTTAAAATGAGGCTGAGACATTGGGCACAAGCTGTGGCATGCTCTGTGATACAATCTTCCAACTAAGCATAGAAGTGAGAGATGGATTTGTGCAAGAGTGAGAGGAAGCATGATACAAATATGGCTGAGGGCTAAAGACGTGTTGTAGAAGTTAAAGAAACTTAAGACAGATTAATTAAGGAGTTGGTTAAGACAGAGGAGAACGGATTATTGATATGTTTAAAACTAAAAGAAGAAGTGAGAAAAGATGCATGGATGTCTTACATGTTATTCTTAAACCTTTTTTTTTTCCAAAAGACAAAGAGTTATAATATTTTAGATATATATTACCTTAACAAAACAAAAACAAAAAAAATTAGATATTAGGGTTTTGCTTTTCTTTTTGTCTTTAAACTATAATTTGTAAATTTGTACTATGACTCCATCAAACTTCTTGCTATAATTTTCCAAATCCAAGTTTCTATATTTTTAACTTTTTTTTCCAACACACAACACAGAAATATGAATTTAACATCCGTATAACCAAGAAATGTACAACAATTTTAACAAAGTTGCATGACTCTTTTGACATGCTAAACAAAAGTATCAACCTAACTAATTAAAAAAAAAAAAAGTTCAAATGAGAACTTCAGAACAAACCCACATTCACTCTTCACTCAAAATCTATAAGAAAAATGTAAAAGAAACACAAAGAATGTGAAAACCCACAAGAAAATTATGAACACCAAACCCGAAAATGACAACTGTAAAAATTCTGTATACGAAAGGGGAAAGCCATGAAGACGATGATTCTGTACACTTTCTTTAAGCTTTTTTTTTTTACCACTCTTGAACTTCTTTTATATTCCTCTACAATACCCTCTCCACAAATAAATCTAACACATAAAAAAAGGACATTTGTATATTTTAGCCATAAAAGTGATTTGGAAAACCCAAATGAACACAACAAATCAAAGAAGCAGAGAGGACATACCTTTGTGAAGGTTGTTACGCGGCATCAACTCTCTGTGTGATCTTTTCTTTTCATGCTGAGACTCTGCAGAGTTTGCAAATGGGAAGCTATTTCCTTGACAAATTGCATGCCTTCATTCCCGTGCCCGAGAGAGTTCATAACCTGTTCTAAGAAGTATAAATCTCCCTTCAGCCTCTCTACTCTCTCTTGTAGCTCAGAAACAGAGTCTTGTACTGGTAGACTATCGCCATGAGCCTCGCCAGTTACTCTGTTTTCAATCTTTTCCAAACAACTGGTGATATATAATCTCTCTTCGTCAAACCCAACTAAACAACTCTGTATCTTGTTGCTCATCCCCTCACTAGGCGAATCCATTTCAGTGACCTGTTCAGCAACCTCTAGCTTATCCTTCTTCTGCGGGGTCTGGTCCCGGAAGTATTCAATCTCAGCTTCTAAATCTTGAATAAGTTTTTCTCTCTCAACAAGTAAATCATTCAGTCTCTGTATTGCTTCCATATCATACTCCGCTTGCTCTTCCATCATCCTCAGGTTCTGCAACGCTTCCATTTGGAACGACGCTTTCTCTTCCTGCAACCTCGTAATCATAGCCATTGCTTGGTTTGTAGCAACCGCTGAAGCGCTTCTTTCTTCCTCCAATTCTTTATATAAACCAGTCAGCAGTTTCCTGTCATAATCAACCTGCCTTTTCAACCGATCACTCTCACTTTCTCCCTCGATTTCACCAACAGAAACTCCTTCCAACGATAAGTTGCTCTCGTTCCTTTCGAGCATTCTCTTCTGAATTAGCAGCTGCATATCATGATCTAGGTTCTTTGTATCCTGATCACTACTGTTAACAGATATCTTGGGGCTTACGTCTCTAGGCGACAAAAACTCTATCCCACGAGAAGCTGATATCTGAGTAAGAAGTGCTTTAAGGTCTTCGCTAACTCTAGATGTATCTTTCTTCATCCAGTTCTCTATTTGTTCTCTTCCATTACTATCGTTGTTGCTCTCGTTACCTACAACGATATTGTATGCATCCGCAAGATCCAGTAACTCCCCTGAATATTGGTTTGTTTCAGCTGCCACCGACATTGAGTTGAATGAAGAAGATTCTGACTCATTAATAGCTGCTTGTGTGTGAGAAGCGACGTGCCGTGGAGCCAATTGAGACAATAAAGAGCCTGTGAGAGATGTCTCTTGCGTTTCCTTGTTGTCTGATATACCTGATATATAATTCATTTGCCTGATTAGAGATCCAAAGCTGTTATGTATAATTTAAAGCTTACACAAGCTAACTATATAACCTTGATTTTGCATTCAATGGGAGTTTAAACTTACAGTTCTCGATTGAAGTTTCAGGCATGGAATTTGGAGATGGTACAACTATATATTCAGATTCCAAAGAGGTAATATCAGTTTGGTCTGTGTCCCTCTCCTTCGAGATCTCGACAGAGGTTTCATTTGTAGTGAGTGTTTCAGGAACCTCGTCTAGAGAAACATCATGGAGGGACATAAGTTCAATTCCTTTAAAGACATCTTCAGAAGTTTCAGCAGCCTTTGATGTTGAAGTAACATCATTGAGGCAAATAATCTCAGCCTCTTCCGTTAATGAGACATTTGCAGGATTTTCCTTCAAATCTGGCGTTAAAGAAATATCTTGGAGGTAAATCGGCTCTTCTTTCTCCTTTGAAACAGCTGCAGAATATTCCATCGTGTGTGATGTTGAAGTAACATCATTGAGACAGATAAGCTCAGTCTCGTCCATTAAGGAAGCATTTGCAGCATTCTCCATAAGATCTGATGTTAAAGTAGTATCCTGGAGGTGAATTGGCTCTTCTTTCTCATTTACAACAGCTGCAGAATGTTCCATGGTGCGTGATGTTGAAGTAACATCACTGAGGCAAATAAGCTCAGTCTCCTCCATTACGGAGGCATTTGCAGAATTTTCCTTAATCTCTGGTGTTAAAGATATATCTTGGACGTGAATTGGCTCTTCATTGCCCTTTAGAAAAGCTTCAGAATGTTCCATGGCGCATGATGTTGAAGTAACATCATTAAGGCAAATAAGCTCAGTCTCCTCCATTACAGAGGCATTCTCAGGATGTTCCATGAAATCTGATGTTAAAGTAATATCGTGGAGGCGAATTGGCTCTTCTTTCTCCTTTGAAACAGCTGCAAAATGTTCTATGGCGCGTGATGTTAAGAAAAGATCATCTGAAGAAATGATCTCTTCCTCCTTCAACACCTTCTCTGATGTTTCAGGCACACCATCAACTGGGATAAACTCAGGAAATGAGGAATAAGTTCTCCAATTGCTCTCTTGCAACTGAACTTCCTCTTGGTCATTTTGAGTGGTCAAAGGCTCCAAATGGAAATCAAAGTTCAGCAGCTTGTCAGTAGCCAAATCATAAGGCAAGGTGATAATTGGAGGAATCTGAAGACCCACGGTATGAAACTTATGACCCTCTTCTTTAACGATGATACCTTCATCTTCTGAAAATACAGCTTCTGATTCAGTATCTGAATGAACTTTAAGCTCAGAGTACCCAACATCAGGCAAATGATTGAAACTAACACTTTTCTTGGGTGTAGATTGTTCCTCGGTTCTCAAAACACCAACCAAACCAATCTTGGGCTCATTGAACCCAACATGAGGCATATGACTAAGTGAAGATTCTTGCTTTGGCTCAGTATCTGGAAATACTACAGCATCTGATTCAGTATCTGAATGAATCTTGAGCTCAGAGTACCCAACATCAGGCAAATGATTGAACCTGACACTTTTCTTGGGCGTAGACTGCTTCCCGGTTCTCACTTTACTAAGTAAACCAAACTTGGGTAGCATTTCTCGTTCAGCCACCTGAGTAGCAGCAGAGTTTTGAGTCCCCCACAGCTGATTACAACATGTACAATCAGTAAGTTTAGAGCAATTTGGATTTTTGCTTCGATCAGTCTTGGATCCAAAGTAAGAATGATCACCCAATTTACCAACCAGCAACCTGTAAGTTTCAGCATTTGACTTATTGGTTGTAGCAAAAGAGAAAAGACAAGTCTCGCACATTCCTCGGACATCAACAAGCTTCCCATGAGCGTGACAGTAAACCAACGACGAGATTTCTGATTTGTGTTTAGAGCAGATCATATCCCAATGAGGTTTCTTCAAATGTTTAGTCCTCCCGAGAATATGATCAAGATTTGAACACATCAAACATGGAGACTGAAGCTCGGAGTAATCTGCAAACCTAGCGATCACGTAGGAGAATATGGAGTTGAGAAAGAGCATCAACATCAGTAGCCACTCATTAAAGGCTAAAGCCAAAGCTCTAGTGAAACTCCGGGAACCCATCTGTGATTTGACTGCAGACATTTGTCTAGTAGCCAATCAATCAGACTTCAAATCTGCATCAATGAGAAAAAAACAAATTGAATCAATAACATCAATCATTCTTCAAATTTGAGATAACATAATCCAAAAGTTTCTTGAATACAAAAGATAATGAATCAAACTTTGAAAGTCACAATGACAGAGCCTGATTCGTGACAGCTAATTTCAAGAATCCAATCCGATTTACAAAAAATAAAACAGAGACAAGAACAGGAAGTTGACCAAAAAACAGAATCAAGCAAGACATACCTATATTGGTCCCTTGTTAAGTAGTATGTTTTCACGAGTACAGGAAGATCAATATTTTTCTCAAGTCAGCAATTGAAACAAAACTAGATTCCTACCAAAGATTGCCACCAAAGCAAAAGAGATCTAAAAAAAAGTATGGACAGCTCAACTTACAAATTGAGCACAAGTCAAAAATTAGAATGAAAGATCGACCAAAGCTAAGTTTATATATAGATAAGATCAATCCGTAGCAACAAAACCCACAAATCTATATGATCAACAAAACTAAGCTCTTCTGTATAATAAAAATCTAACCTTTTTGAAAAAATCAGAAGAGGATCACCAGAGACATAGGAAGTAATAGAGTGTATATATTGGGATCGAAGTTTGAATAAACAGAGTTGACGGTGAAAATTCCAAAAAAAAAGATATAGTAAAGTTTGTGTTTTTTGAGAGAGACGTTCCCAGAAAACAACAACATTGATGATCGATCCCATTCGCTTGTATTTAAATCAAAAAAGGCGATACATTAGTAGAGAGAGAGAGAGAGAGAGACCCAGCAAGGACTGCTGCACGTAGTCTTCACAATTCAATCACTAAATTTTAAAATTAATAAATTTCCTTTTTGTGTGAGAGACATTATTGAATGAGTTGCCCATCGAATCGATCTATTTCTATTTAATCGATATCGACCAAACTCTTGCCACAGGGTAACATAAGATTAACATGGTCGAAACTGACTACAACAAAAAAAAAAAAAAAGGTTGTAATATTGGAACTAATACTTAATCTTTTTTGTATTTTTTTTTTGTTTTCTTACCAATAATAATTAAATAGGTTAGGCAAATATTGAAAGTGAAGTTTTCAGTTTTCACCCAAAAAAAAAAAAAAGATTGAAAGTGAATGAATATGTGGGGAAAGAGGGTCGGCTACTGATTCCAAAAACGGCTGCCGAAAGTTGCATTTTGATAAGAAAGGTTTTATTTTGTGTGTAGACAAAATTTTTCAATTATATAATTTATATTTATAAAAAAAAACACAAACTAGGAATATATTTTTTATTATATATTAGGGTATTTGTTGAAAAACTAAAACGTCTGGTAATCCCACACTTTCTTTGTTGATCATTTTTGACTTCGCATTTGATTTTAATGGATTTAGTTATCATTAATATTAGCGGCCCTACGTAGTGAGATTAGGAGCCGTAAACGATAGCTTTATTTGGTTGTCCAGTGCTACATTACCTAGCTAGAAAGAGAGCTCAGACGTCGTCATTAAGGGCCATGGTTGTATTTAATTCTTTGCATGGAGTGAATTGTATATATAGTATAAACGGAAGAAGGATAATGCATTGTGTATTTAATAAATCAATGCTAAAAATTCTCAACTAGTTTGAGAGAGAGAAGAAGATTGTGACTTACCAGTCGTGATAATTACGTGTGGCTTCATCTCTTTCATTTACACTTATCCATCCTTAATTAGCTATGGAGGTCCTACATTTCTCTCTAATTCATTATTGTTTCTGATTTCTTTATATATATACAGATCACACATTTTTGTGTATGTATTGTGAAATAAAGCTTTTAATACATCTCCTCATCAAGTCCTCCATCCATCTTGTTTTTTATGGACTATATGGCAACACGAGTTCCCTAGATTTTGTTCACATTCTATTAACGTTGCTCAAACTGATGTGATCTGCGAGCATAATCATGAGAGTCTAATTAGGCTGGATTTTATTCATATAAATGAGTAGTAAACAAGTTTAGATTAGTTACAACTTATGCAGTAGTGAGCATTTTAACTACATATATCTTAGAGAAACCAATCAACATGTGATCGATCTTATGTCTTTTGGTTTCTTTATTTTTCTATATAAAAATTAGCAGTCTCATTTAATAAGATTCACAAGGGAAAAGAAAAAAATAAAGGAGAATAGGTCACAATTAAAGCATATTAGAGAGCTCCATCAAGTGGTTCATCTCTTCCATTTGAACCCCAGTGTTTGTTTCCTCCAAAAGCCATTTCTCAATAAATGTCAATGGTGGAGTAGCAGCATTATTATGATCCTCATCATCATCATCACCACCATCCTCATGATCACCACCGATGTTATTCTCAGCTGAAATCTTTGGACCACCAACACTGAATCCCTGATGATCATCCCCATTGCTTCCTATTTTGCTATGATGACCTTCTTCCCAAGAACCTTGTAGCTGCTGTTCGTATGGAGACTGATGATTTTGATGATCGATGAGACTGTTCGTTTGATGATTAGCTGCGCTACTCTTTGGGGATGCTCTCATCCAACCCTCAAGAAGGCGGGAAATGTTCTCGGTGCTCGAAGCATAGGTAGATCTTTGATTTATAGTGTTTCTTGAGGCAGAAGTTTGCAACGTGATGTTCTCTGATGATCTGCTTCTCTCAGCGTCACACTCGGACTTGTTGAGCTTCTTCTTCAAATGTGTGTTCCAATAGTTCTTGATATCATTGTCCGTTCTCTGTGGTAGATATGAAGCTATGGACGCCCATCTTTTGATTCAATCCACATCCATATATACACACAACAAGCCGATTTTAGGGTTCATATATGATCTTCAAGATAATGAATCAAAAACATATGAAAAGATGAAGAGATTTAGATGCTTTTTGTTTTTAGATTACTTGTTACCCAATAAGGCTTGCAAGTGAATGATCATTCCTTCCTCATGAGAAGTAAAGTTTCCTCGTTTAATTCCAGGTCTCAGATAATTTGTCCATCTCAGTCTACAGCTTTTGCTGCATCTCAGTAACCCTTTTGAAAAGCAAAGATACAAACATCAGGACACATATATACAAACAAAAAGAGGAAAACACTAGAAGAAAACATGTTATAAGAAAGATGATGACCAGTGTTGGTAGGAACAGATCTCCAGTTTCCAGGGCCATGTTCTTGGATGTAAGAAACAAGAATGATGTCTTCTTCAGGCGTCCAAGGTCCTTTCTTGATCCCTATCTTGTCACAGCATGGAGGCCTACCCATCTTTCTCTCTCTCTCTCTCTTTCTCTAGATCTCTCTGAATCTTATGCTCTCTTTATAGATGTGTTAATATGTATATAAATTAAATGCAACATGTATACATATATTTGTGTGTATATATATATATATATATATATATGTGAAATTAATGGGTGACTTAAAGAAGAGGGAAGAACTTTTAACTCTGCTTTTTCTTGACAGCCTCTTATGGATCTGCCAAGCTCACGAGTCACTCTGCCTTCTCCATTAACTATTTTGCGTAGTCAACTAACGAAGATAGGTTGAGAGCTCCATAAAAAATGTGTTATCACCCTTAAGAAAACGTTACTAAACTATTTAGTAAATGATCCTTCCAACTTTACTTATAATCGAAATATTTCTACTTAAGGAAATATTTATCAGGTTGTAGAATGGATCGTTAAAAACGAATTGCTTAGCTTGGAACTTTCGATGGTAATTTACTTATAAGCATTGCGGAATTGATGGAGGACTCCTGGGTGGATTATGTATTACGAGCATATATAATGGACAAATTCATAAATGGAAGAAGAGTCGCAAGCTATCTTACTTACATTATTTTGGTAATAGTTGTAATTGTGGTAAGCAAACAATTAAGGATAAAGTGTGTGGTAAGAAACACAAGTATTTCACTGATTTTCTCCATGATTAAAGGTAATCTTTCACTGCAACTTGGGACATATATCCCCTCAGAGTTTAGTAGAAAAGAAGATATTACATTTTGCTTGCCTTTCTAGATCCATGTCTTTTTTTTTACACTTTTCATGTATCACGCTTCTCTCGTTCACCTTTATGTTTATTTAACCAATAATTCTTACAACTTAAAACCGTAATAAGATGTGAAACATACCCATTAATTATATTTGTGTCCTATCTGATGCTTAACAAGTCTTATTTTTCAAAACCGTAATTACTTTTTTCGGTTATTTATATAAAACCGAACTAGATGCAACCAAACCAAACCTAAATTGCATAAACCAAACTAAACCACATAAATGTACATATGCTTAAAATTGAATAAACCTATACCCTAGTCTATATGATGACGATAGTAAAGAACAGATAAAAAAGGAAAAAAAAAAAAAGAGAAGGGAAACTCAGAAGAGACAAATCCAACAAACTGCTTCAAATTAGTAAAAGAGCAGAGAAACAAAGCATATATCACCGATACCATATGTCCCTCTGTTAACTAACGACCAACGCTATACAGTCTATATTATCCATCTTAAATGTGCCGGAGAATCATTCATAATCTCCCACAAAGCAAAAAAAAACCCAAACAGACAAACTAATCCTTTTCCCTTCTTCGTCTATATATTCGACTGCACACTTGATTGATGTGATATAATGACCGAACCCAGCAGTCAAGTGCGCAGACAATACCCGATAACAATGCTGATGAATGCCACAATGCATACATACAACAGAGGGAACCCAATGTGCACTTCTTTCACTATCTTCTTCGTTCTCAGTTCCGCCTGCATCATATCATAATACAAACTTTGTTATTATGAAACTGTTTTGGTTTTATAGGAGAAAGATTCAGCTATGTGTTTTTGTCACTAGTATTCTCACCAGCTCATGTTGCAAACTTTGTCTATGTTGGGAGCTTATAGATCGCTCCTCCATCAGTTTCGAAATGGTTGAATCAGCCTGCACCAGATTTTAACTCTTTAGCACAGTAACAGTGATAGCACAGAAGTTATGGATTTCTAAATTTGATGACCAGACCTGTTTTAACTTGGATTCAAGAGCATCTACTTTCAGCTTCATCTCCTCAATGTCTTTAACCAACTTAATTTCATCCAGTCCTTTGACATGCTGACCTTCTGTTTTGTGCAGCTGGACAACATCTCTCTCTTTAGTAGGTATCTTTGGTTCCTTGGGATAGGTTACACTGTCAACTGAAGTTATTCCATTCGTAAACCCTTGATCCCTAGGTAGATCCATAGCCTTCTTCATAGGAGCGTCCAAATTATGTGTTTCCTTAATCCTCCTTCCATCATCTGCATCCTTATGAGACCTGATTGGATCGAATTCAGTTTCTTTTGTCATCCTCGATGGATCGTAGCTATCTTTAGTTGCCTTCAAGTCATTAGCAGTGTATAAATCTTCCATAAAATCCACGGTGCCCATTTTTGGTGGCTTTAACTCCTTTGCATTGTCGGCTCCCTTGAACTCATCATGTCCAACCATCCTAGGCTCTTTTACAATATCACCCTCCTAGAACAATAAATTTTGAAAATAGACAAACAATAATAAGAAACTACCTGTTGTACCCTAGACTAAGCAAAACGAACTTGGTGGAAAAGAACTAGACTGCTAAGCAATTACTCTGCAGTCTTCATCTATTACCATAAAAACCTGTTGAGAAAAGGGCAAAAATCTCTTCTTACATATTGTGGCGGAGCAAGGGTCTCTGATTGACTATATAAACGATCCTTGAGGATGGAATCTTCAAATACTGCATCCTGCTTCGGTGTCCCATTGATTGGAGATAGTTCAGGTGAGTCAGAGGGCGGTACGAGAGTGACTCTGAGTTTGTTTTCCTCTATGTGTTTGCCTTCCTCTTTGAGAAACTGCCAAGAATAAAAGTAAGCATACAGATATACTTGACAGACAAAATATAACTGAAACTCAGGATAGAGAAGCTCAACAAGTGTTGGAAACTTGGAATGCCTACCATGCTAGCTGTGATGTCTTCATCAGTTGTTTCCGCAGGTACAGCAGTACTCTGGATTAAGAATTTGTCTTTGCAAACCATATCTGGAGGTGGTTCTTTAAAAGCTTGCATAATGACTGCATCAACAACATATACAACTTAACAACCGAAAACATTGACTAAACTGGAAGGTGCAAGAACCCATCCATCATCCAGTTTAAAACTTATGATGCTCAAACAAACCAAAAACGCAGGTTCCACGTAATGAGAAATAATTTGAACTTTAGTAACTCCAGCAGGAGCAGATACATTCAAACTCTCGAACAACTACACTGTGAACTTTGGAAGCCTAGAATCTAAAACAATGTCTAAACGCTGTTCAAGACCAAGGCACAAAGGTTAGATCTATGCATATATTCAAGTTGATTCCCGCCCCACGTAGACATCATGCAACAGCTTGTCACATCGGCCTAAGAATGTAGGTGCAAGATATTCATGCAATGTTGGGAAGGATATAAAACGTAGGAATACCAGTGAATTCACAGGATGATTTTGGTGCAACAACACCAACATTTGGACGTACACAGTACTTCTTTGGTGATGTGGTTTTAACCTGTCAAAATCAATACCACATACATTTAATATGCAGAACAAAAATACATTTTTCTCAGAAGAGTTGAAGATTCTCGATATCCTGAAGCCAGAAAGAAAGAGAAGAAGTTTGAGAAGAATGTTCTTTAGACCTTAAATGCGACATAATGATGGGTTGTATTGGTTAGCTGTACCACGCAGGAACTCTGCTTCTTCAGGTCAACTACAAAAGAGGAAACCAGTTAGTAGTATTACAAGGATAACAATTCCAAGGCAAATACATTTCATTCACAAATTCCAATTTATTATGGATCCTCAGAATCGAAATGAGAGGTAAGAAACCACATCACAGGATTTCACCACAAACAAATCCAGCAGCAGTAAATAGTTTAGAAATTCCTCAAAACAACAGCCACATAAACATCAAATCAACTCATCTTGAAGGAGAACAGAAGCACCACTATGACAAAAAAAAAAAAATCTAATTTAAAAGCAGTGAGAATTCAGAAACCTCTGTATTCTCATAACTGGAAGATGACTCTCGGGACATAGTTTTCTGCTAAACAGATGATTATTCAGCCACTTTGCTTTTAAAACAAACACCCTAGAGCTATGATGATATCCATACTTTACAAAACTAAGAAACTATAAACAAGGACCACAACGTCTAGTCACTATACTCAAAAATATCTTTATGCAATTGATAAGAATTAGTCCCCAAATGTCTTACCTTCAAACTTCAATGTTCGCGGTTGAATATCCAACAGCGGCATATTCATGTTGCTGTGACAAAATCACTCAGAAACAAACAGCTACCACTTGCAGCAGGATTCCTTCCACACCTATTTCAACAAAGATTTGAGAAAAACGTATTTAGATCAGCTCAACAATGAAACTTTTGATACTCAGAAGGACACCAAAATCAGATCAATAATCTCTTTGGACAATCATAAAACTCGCTCACCGATTAGAAAATGATAAATCTAACCAAAGAGTCAACACCAGATCAACAGAGAAATCCCCCCAAAAAAAAATTAAAAATCAAAAGTAAATTTCAGATGCAGAAAAGTTTTTGTGTTACACTCTTAGAACTATAGTCTTCCGCAACCATAAGCGAACCACCGCACTAGCTCGTCGACAACGCGTTCTCAAATCCAACGGCACGAACTCGCTCGAAAACTCAACCGTGACTTATTTTACCTGAATGCGTTCGTCTTTTCTCAGCGATTACGCCGACACGATTTTGTCGGCAACGCGCTTCCGACTAGCCGGGAAACCAAATCGTTCTAGCAGTACAACGACGATCTAGTTACGCCTCCAATAGTAAGTACTCAACTGCTCTGCTCGTATCAAAAACAAAAAGGGAGGAAATGGAACGACGACGTATTCGAGGAGGAGCGACTCCTCGGGATCCGTTAACCAATAGTAAACTCAGATCACATAGATCTTACAGAGCCCCTAGCGATTTCGATTTCTAAAGGAAAAAGTCTAAAGAAGAAAATCACAAAACTCGAGGAATGAAGGAAGGAACCTAGTTTTAAACCAAACAAACAAAAAAAATCGAGATGATCAAAAAGAGGCAGATGAAATCGGACGAAAACCTTACCGCCTATCTCCGGCGAAGAACGAACGGAACGGAACTTGAGATAGAGCGAAGAAGAAGCAGCGCGCTTGAGAAAAAAGAAGAGATCAGAAGTTGCAAAAATCTAATATGAGGGCAAAGGGAGGGTGGGTACAAGAAGCAGTGAAGGCCAAGTATGGAAATGTTTTAATGTGTTCATACATTTACATTACATTACATTACATCCCCCTTTAAAATTAAAATTAAAAAAAGTATGGTACTGAGATTGAGATGGTGAATATTTGTTGTACCTAACAGCAATTACTTAAACATAATTTGTTGCTTGCGACTAACTATATTTTTCGAAATTTCTTAGAGTATATTTTAAGACTAAGATCTAAAAGTGCAAATATTATAAATTATAAAGATTAAGTAAGATTTGCGATGAATAAATTACATATCGTTTAGATGCCAAAAATATAGTACTATATAAATGTAATTCGTCGTTATAATAAAGTGGTGTAATTAATTTGAATGCTTTGAGAAGATTACACGCGTGATTCTTGATTCTGATTCCGATCACCAAACTTCTTTTGCTTTCCTTTTTAGTATTTGTTTTCTTCTTTTTTTTTTTTTTTTTTTGCTTTTTCCATTCATATTTCTCGCTTTCCACCACAAAGGAGATATTTGAATACGTGATCCATAATGTCATATGTATCAAATCAAATTAATACCCCCATATTACAAACCATATATTAATGCTGTTGTTTGTTAATCTCTCGGTTCTTCTTTTTGCAAAAGATGTTACATTTGTGGTTGCAATCCTCTCCAAATTAAATGTGAAACCAGCTGGTACTTTACTATTTTTGATCTCTGTTTTTTTCTTTTTTTTTTTTTTGGGTTAATAACAACACTAGGTTAGGTACAACTGTAGACTTCAGCACAATCACCCAATATGCGTGCATATAACCCTTGTGATATCGATCGAGTCAACAACACTCTCCCTAAAACAAAGAGGATATATTTATAGAAGAGTTTACTCCAAAGCTACCTCTTCCTAAACTACTGTACATCTCTTTTTTATTGAACACCTACTATACCATACAACTATAGTGCTGTCAACGAAAAGACAAAAATAATTAATGTAAAACTAGCTAGTATAGTAAACCTAGATTGTAATAACGGAAACTCTACTCCATTCCAAGTTCATTTTTTCTCCGTTTTACTTTTTTTTTCCACACTTGCGACTCATGTCTTCTATAATAGACCCTTTTTTCATATCAACGTACATTAATGTTCATATTACAGCTTGTAAAACGTATAACAAGAACTTATGTTTTCAGGTACAATTAATTCTTCAGTTTTTTTCCATAGGTTTAGCTCCTCCTTGGCATCCTCGGCTACATGTCTTTAACTCCATCATGCTCTGGGAGCTTTGTATATGCTCTGGGAACATATAGACTACCGATCCTCCATATATATATTATCTTCGAAATGGTTGAATCAACCTCTAGTTGTAGATTTCTAACTCTTGATAAGCAGACCCGGTTTTAACTTGGAGTCAAGAGCATTCACTTTCAGCTTCATCAATGTCTTTAACCAGCTAAAATGAACATGCATGATATGATGAAAATAACTACACACTCACTTGCTTGGCAATTACTAAAATCTAATGAAAACAAAAAAATTGGTTGCAAAAATGGTTACGGCATATTGTGGCGGCCTGCGGGGCAAGGGTCTCTAGACTTCTTGAGGATGGAACTTCCAAGAAGTGGCTGTGAGTTTGTTTTTCATAAATATATATATATATATATATATATGTGTACAATTTGCCTTCCACTTAGGAAAACTGCCAAGAACTGATGAGTTAAGAGTTATGATATACTTATAAATAGTTAAAACAAGTTCTATTATATTTGTGAAAAGTCACAGTCTAATTTTAAATGCCAAAATTTATACCTCATGAGTAATGAAAAAAAAAAAAAACCCACCATGCGTGATGCATGCACCCCTATTATTATATATATTGTTGTTCTGTCGTTATATTTGTATACTTTTGTTTTGGTTTGTAGTATAAACACACAAAAATCATGTCATCAATTAAAGAGAATAATATTGCAGATTTTTAACAACAACCAATGTTCTA
This sequence comes from Camelina hispida, assembly GCA_023657505.1. Taxonomy (NCBI): domain Eukaryota; kingdom Viridiplantae; phylum Streptophyta; class Magnoliopsida; order Brassicales; family Brassicaceae; genus Camelina; species Camelina hispida. The sequence goes on from CP094631.1 coordinate 3,557,582, forward strand.
GTTCCGTTGATCTTTCATTAAATATTTAACTTTAAACTCTTATAGATAGGCCATGCATGATGAGATGCATTATAAAAGGCATTGTCTCTAATTCACTACAAATTACACATAAAGATCTTCTCTTCTCCAAAGAACTTAGCTACAATCAATCGAGTAGTACCAAAGCTAAATAACTTCTATCGTCAAAAAATATGAGCCAGAATCTTACAATATTTTGACCAATTAAAATCTGATCTGGTTTATGAGTTAAGCCAGATTAAGCCAGTCAAAGTTTAGGAAAAGTCTCTAGTAGTATCTTCAGTTATGGTGACGTGGCTTTTTTAAGTAAAAGTAAAATATTAAAAACCAGCGGATCACCTACCCTTCTTTTTGGACCTCGTGCGTCGTGACTAAATGACGAGTAGTAGTATATAGAAACCACACAAGTCAGCCAAAGCTCAAGCGCAAACGCAAACCAAACCACATTTGAGATTCACACCATTTTTGTGATTAGCCTCAACCAACCAACACCAACTTATTCTTTTCCAAAGGGGTTTCCTGAGGTACGTTTTGATTCCTTCCTTCTTTTTTCTTTCTGGGTTTTCATTCGTCTCTTTCAAATCTTAGATCGGTTCTTGTCTTATGAGCCTCTTTTAATCAACTACTACTACTACTGTCATGATTTTGATCCGAATCCATGATTAGATCTTTTGAGGAAATAGTTTTGTTTTGTTTCGATTCTTTATGATCGGTGGTGGATCTATTGATTCCTTTGCTTGTTTTCTCTTTTGGGTTTATCACTCTTTTGACCTTTTTTGTATGTGAACTAGTAAGAGTTATCTCATGGCTTATACGTTTGTGTTACATATCTGGTTTGAGTTTTCTTCTAATCGATGAATCTTTTTTAGTGGAGGGATATATTGAGATCTATTTTTGGGTGAGAGAGAGAGAGAGCATTAAAAAGCTTACACATTTTTTTTTTTTTTTTTTGAAACAAGAAATAAACAGATATGGAAAACCCAATAAACATGTAAAAAGCTTAAACATTTACACTGAGATTTTGATGTTTTTTGGGTTTTTCATATCTGTTTATTTCTTGTTTCCTGATTTTTTTTTTTTACATGGTTGTGTTGTGTATATTGTTTGACATGAGTGGTTTATGTATATTTTATTAAAGATCACAAAAGGATTCACACTATGGCCAAAGGAGTTGCAGTTTTGAACAGCAGCGAGGGTGTTAAAGGGACTATCTTCTTCACCCAGGAAGGACAAGGTCTCTCAGCTCTTGCTTTTTTTTTTTTTCTTAATTAGCTTCTTTTTTTTTTTTTTTTTTCTTTTTTCACAGATGATTGAGTTCTTGTGTTGCTTTTTGTAGGTGTGACCACTGTCACTGGAACAGTTTCTGGCCTTAAGCCTGGTCTTCATGGTTTCCATGTCCATGCTCTTGGTGACACCACTAACGGTTGCATGTCTACTGGTAACTCTTTACACCTCTCTGTGTACACCTTTCTGGAAATTTTGGATGGCTTTGTAACTTTATGAGCTTTTTGTTCTTGTTTGAGGAGCTTATAACAACTATGTTTTTGAACTGAGAACTCATGTTATCGTCTAAGTCATTGAACTTGTTATTTGGTCATTTTCCTATTACTAGGCCCACATTTCAACCCTGATGGTAAAACACACGGTGCCCCAGAGGATGCTAATCGTCATGCTGGCGACCTAGGAAACATCACTGTTGGAGACGATGGTATCCCTTCTCAACATCTCTATCCCTCATCTGTGTTTTGCTACTCTCTCTCAATTGTGTTTTTGCTGTCTTAGTTTTATAGTTACGTTTTTAATCTATGACCAGCTTTAGTGTTCATGGAGTTACATAAAATATTTTGTTTTTCTTTTCTCAGGAACTGCCACCTTCACCATCACTGACTGCCAGGTTCGTAGCTGTGTACCTGTTTTATACTCTTTTTTTTTCCTAATCCAGAACTGCTGTAATGAACCAATCTCATATAAGACATCTTGTGTTCGTTGCACAGATTCCTCTTACTGGACCAAACTCTATTGTTGGAAGGGCTGTTGTTGTCCACGCAGACCCTGATGACCTCGGAAAGGGTGATTACCTTTGTCTATTGTTTTTTATGGAGATTTTTTTTTTCTTCTAGTTTCCTTGTTATGTTAACTGAATTTAAAAGATAACCAGTCCATTTGAGGACATCTACTGCATCTCACTTATGACTCAACATGTATCCTATGAACACTCTTTAACCTGAACTCGTTTTGTTTTTCTACATTTTTAGGAGGCCATGAACTCAGCTTGGCTACCGGAAACGCAGGCGGCCGTGTTGCCTGTGGTAAGTAATCTCAATCTACATTTAACTCTCATCCTGTGAAAATTAATCTATCAGAAGCTGGATCATTACCAGCACTCCCATCTTGAACTCCATTGATTCTCTGGCAACTCAGGGTTCATCTTTGTTTGATATATCATCTTGCATTTTGGGATTTGGCCGAAAATCGATCACCTATTACATCATCTATGTCTGAAAATGCAGTATAGTTTTTATATGTTTGGGAAGTGACTAGAGATTGACTTTAGGCTCGTGAGAGTCCACAGAACTACATCTCCTGATACTAAGTTTCATTCCGAATGAATTCTCAATCACTGTAATAGACCCGCAGAGGATCAACTGACTGGCCTTACGTCTACCATTTTGCAGGTATCATTGGTCTTCAGGGCTAAAAGCTGTTCTGTTTCCAAAGAAGAGATTGATGTAATAAGGAGGTCTAACTTTAGACCTGGGTTTGGTAATGTTTGTGTATCTTTTGGTGTGTGGCTATAACTTCTGAGCTTAGTTGCTCAAAGCATTTGTAGTTCAGACAGAAAACAGAGAAAATTCCGTACTTTTACCATTTAATGAATAAAAGAGAGTTGGTTTAACAGTGATCACAAATTTCTTACACCACCATCTTCAAATTTCTTATTTATAAACTCATCATAACTAAATTCACTGAACTCAATTTCTGAGTCTGAGTCTTCGTATCCTCACCTCATTGAACTCGATTCACTATCCGGTTATATTCACTCAATCTACTTTCATTAGGTTAATTTTTCGTTATATACATACTTCCGCAATTGAGGTCAATTGAATTTTTATTTCAATAAAATCAGACTCAGAAAGTAGATCGAGTATACATTATCATTTCTTCTGGACAAAGATGGAGATACAAATTATATTCTGATATTTGAAACGTTTCTTGATCAGTTGTTATGGTTTTAGATCCCCCGGCAAAAGAGTCAAGATACCTGACTGCTCCTTAACCTTGTTCAACAGAAGCATCAACAGCGGAACTCTTGAGAGTGTTCTTTGTGATCCCACCATTATCAACTTTTTCTGTCCAAGCCAAACAACAATTTCAAACAATGATATATAGGTTAACAACATTCATTATTCAACACCATTTATATATATAAATAGATATATATCCATATGCTCTCTCAGTCTCACCTTTGCTCGAGTCAAAGCAACATTGATCCTATGCCAATCTCCGAGCAGTGAGGATGCAGAGCTCCTTGGTTTCTCCCGGGATCTCACAAAAGATACCAATATGCAGTCTTTATCTCTTCCCTAAACCATGTGAGGTCGTCAAAGGCTGGTTGGTTATTAAAGATTACCAAATTAAAATGATCAACCCAAGAGCCAAACCTGATACTTGTCTATAGTATGTATCTCCACAGAAGTCGTTGGAATGGCATGTTGAATGAGGATCGCTTGTGAGTTATAAGGAGTAATGATTCCAATATCTTTACCATCTACTCCATTGTTTACTAGCTCCTCTACAATCTAAGAACTTTATTAGCCCACCTGTTCATTACTTTTAAATGCATCTTTCATACTAAACAGTACCTCAGCTATTATGGAAGCTTCAACTGGATTGTTGATTGCATTCTGATCCTTAGCTTCAAAAGCACGCAGCATATCTAGAAAAAACCCATATTGTCTCGTGATAAATCCAGCCGATATGGCAAATAACTCATGTCAAGAAATAGCAACTAGTAAGTAGCCAAAAACCTGTATTAACAAATAAAACTGTTCTGGTTGGCTCCAGAACCTGGTGGAAACACGAAACGGTTAAGGGCTAATTAGATTATTTGTGGACAAAGCATACACAGAGTCAATGTGCAACACAACATATAATGTAAAGCAAGTAGGTGGAGCTAAGCTGAACTGATTGTCTGAGTACTCAAGAGTTGTTCAAAAATGCCTCTAACTTATCAAATGTTTAAGAACAACACTGACCTTTTTAAGCCATCCTGAAGTCGAACTGGAAGTGGGAAGCACAAGTGTGGCATTAGCTATTTCAGCAGAACCACAGCATAATCTGTCTCCATATATTAAGGCATTTGATAGTTCCATGATACCTCGACACATTCGGTACTGTACATAAAAGATGTCTTAATAAAGCAGAATGTTATATCCAGTAACAAAGTGTACTAACATAATTCTATCTTAGTAGATAAGGGCAACCTGGTTTTGTAACACTGAAATTGCGTGAGGATGGGCTTCCGATAACCTGCGAAACAAGCTTATTCCCATCCCATTCTCTCTAGCCTCGGTACTCTAATTTCATCAACACAACAATGATGCTGAAGTTACTGGAAAAAAAGGAGCTATTTTAAAACAAATGGTAATGCTTACCTGCACTAGTGGCGGCAGTTGATAGTGGTCACCAACAAGTACAAACGTCGAAGCAAACAGCAAGGGTCCTATCGAAACCTGATTAGTACAAGAAACCGTGTCTTCTTAAATATGATTCCACTTCAAACTCTATTGTGTCAGACTCTAACTTTCAATTTTGGTACATAAATAAATTTTGTCAAATAAGGGCCACTGTCTAATGTTTTCTAGTAAGTCAAATTAAAACATATGCCATCTGATTCCAGAGCGCTCCAAAGTTTATCAAAATTTCTAAGTTGTCTTCATAAAATTTGCATTTCTACTCAATCAGTTGACAAGGAATGAAAAATCTTACAGGGAGTGCAATCTGGCCAGCTTCGTCAACAATGCATACGTCAAACCGCCTATTCACAAGCAATGGACTATTGATTCCCAAACAAGTAGAGGCCACAACTTTGACCTGGTCCAATTTTTTTTTGATGTCCTCGACACTGCACATATCCATAGCTGCCACAAAGATAAGTCTCAAATACATTGAGAAGACTCCGAAGCTACGAAAGTTGGAAGAATATAATAGTGCAAACCTGAAAAGCAACTTTCTCGTACTTCTTCGTGTACAGCCTCATCTCTACCAATACGTAGAAATTCAATTCCCTGCAGTGTATTCATAATTCTATGTCATATGTAGTAAGACTAACCATGTGTGGATGCAAACAACTCACATGAGGGACCATCTATATTTGCGATCAAATTACAGAACGTTCAACTTAACTCTAATACTTTTGAGATGAAGGAAAGATTCATCATCCAGAAAAATAAAAAGATTGGCTAGAGGATAAAGACCTGTGCTTTTAATTTGATAAGTAGATTATCAACCGCAGAGTTTGTGTAAGATGCAAGCAGAATGGATGAACCTCTGATCAGCAAAGCTTTCACAGCATGGACCATTGTGGAGGTTTTTCCCGTCCCAGGCATTCCCAATATCAACGCATAGTCCTTTGCAGTGAGTATCTGAAAGTAAAGCAAGCAAACAAGTCCTTTATGAGCTCAGTCAAAGAAAAAAGTGAGTTCTTCAGACATGCCTTGAGAATAGCACGCTCAGCACAAGACCAGAGAAACATAATCATGCAATAACCTTAAGTATGGCTTGGCGCTGATCATTATTTAAACTCTTTTCTGACCATATATATGATATTGCAGGATCCTGGCTCAGTATAGATCCATTGTCAAATCTAGGAGGCTACAGAGACATGAAAAAGAAAGAAGAGCAAACAAAGCATGTAAAGAAAGTTAGAAGAAACAAACTGCATCATCTCGTAAAAGGGAAATCTGAAAAAAGAAAAAATGAAAAAGACAATTTACCTCAAGATCCACAATCATTTTCCTGATGCTCTGTCCATTTTGTATGAAAAGCTGCATGAGATTGAACCTAGAACAATATGAAGACCAAGATTTAACATCGTAACAGCACATGCAGAGTACGATAATTGAATAAAAGATAAATTACAAAATCACCTCATAACCGAAAATGATGTCATGAATTCATCCTTGTAAATTCTCCATACCTCATGAGAGAGGTTAGATGCCTCAGAAGATGGTTCGCTCCAAGGAAGACGTAATCGCTTGGATAAAGAAACCTAAGGGTTGACATAGCAAAAGAAAAATACCGATCTCTTTAGACATGTCTGAGTAAGAACATCAAGATAAATTGTACCAGACGAACTAAGCTAGATTTACAGACAGTTAAAAGAAAACCTAGGGGGAATGTGCTTACTGATACATGATTGCGACTAATATCTGCTATAATCCCATTTGCAACTGTCAGGTGGCTGACTTCTGTGCGAAGAATCTGATAATGAAATATTATCACCAAAAAAGGGTAAACGGCATAAATTAAAAGTGAAGTTGAAAAATCGTCGAAAATATATGGTAAATGACAACAATACTCTAAGACTTTCAGAAAGAAATGGTTAAAATTCAGAAGAACTATCAAGCAATTAATAGTACCACACGATCTCCAGTTCTAAGTTTGCAATCCAGGTCATCAGTTGCAGGGGTCCCAGTCATAATTGTATCTTCGCTGGGTACTCTTTCTCTAGATTTTGATGAGTTTTGACGAACGAAACGATAGATGAATCTAGTTTCTCTATGAGAATTAGGATGCGGAAACCCGTTTGTCATGTCAAGAACCATAGAAGAAAGATAATTAGCTGACTGGCTGCCCTTTGAGCCATGTGGATGCACAATGTCTTTCCGTAGAAGCTGATTAACAAATAGATATTAGATAGCCAAAGAAAAAAAATGTTGACTTTGTACTCCCAGTAAAAATAGCTGGTACTCAACTGACCTGCATCTCTCTAGCTTCCAAGTCAATCAGCCTGTCCCAGTGTTGTAGGAATTTGAAATGCAAATTTGAAAGATGAGAAACATGTGTGTCAAATACATCACCAAGTCCACTACTCTCTGCATTTCCACCATCTGCCTGGGGCAAACAAACAAGATGTTTTAGAAGCGTTAGTCCAATAAGATATGATAAAGTTTCAACACCACGAAGATGGACGTGTCAATCCCTCCTCCAAGCATGCTTGAAACACGTATTTTATTCTCAGGATTTATATGCACAACAAATCTGAAAATTAAAGCGTAGTAACAGATAACAAAATGGAAATTCAATTCTGGTCGCTAGTAAAGAATGTGACCTAAAACCAACGTTCGATTACTATATCGTGAGATTGAATATATCCATTAAGTCGGACTGTATCATGCAACTGGCTTCATGAAAATTAAAAATTCAACTCCTACATGCTTAAACATGTAGAAGTAGAACCTTATAAATACTAGTAACACCCTTAAAATGTAAATATCAGACTTCAACATCACAGAAAGAAAAATACCTTATGATAAATCGTGCAAACATCCAGATGGCGACAGTATCCGCACATGTTGGGATTCTAGTATCAAAATAATAAATTATTCCAGTATCTAGTAAATATTCCTAGAAACAATTGGCAACAGGACATCAGATCATACCCGTAACATTGGCGGCAGTTGTTGGGTTGTCGACGCCACAAGGATATCATTTGCAAGTTCATTACGACGGATAATGAGACCCACCAAATCTGATCTTTGAACAGAAATTCCCTTTACAGGTGAATCATTGAAAACTTAGTCACTCGGATATCTTTAGACGAAAGAAAGACACACAAGATTTTGACTTACATGTGTCTGCTCTGACTTAAGATAGTATAGAAGGCCATTGTCAATATGCTTCAGGTACCTGCAATGTTGAATATGTGATATCTTATGAAAAGTGTAAACTGCTGTCTGTTTTCCAGCAGTAAAAAGGAAAGAAAGGCAGAACACAAGTACCTCTCAGACATCAGGAGCGTGTACAAGATCACCTGCGCAGAATGTTCCGTTGATGACTGCATAACACAATAAAGATCAAGCGCTGAGTTATTAACAAGCTTTTGGAATTTTCAAATTTCTGCTGAATATCTCAATAGATCTTATACAGACCTGACCACCAGGAGCTTTTCCAGACTTAAACTCAAGGGGCATTATCTTCTCAGTTACTGAGTTCATGTCAGATTCAACTATCACTCTGACTGAAGCATCAATCATCCCTTTCAGACCATATTTAGGGGCCCATGACATCTCCTCAATATCGATAACCTGAGGTAAGAAATTTGTTTATATACATAATAGAAGTCTCATTGGAGGAGATTGTCTCAAATAAACAGCGGTTATGATACAATGATTCAAATTATCAGTTTGGTTCAAATAGGATGCATCCGCTGGAAATGACGTAGGTCAAAAACTTTTGGACGAACAATCTGTTTCTGTTTTTCACGTGAAGAAAATGAAATCTTAAGAAGACAGAAAGGGAGAGAGTAGGAAGAACTCTTACCTCTGATATCTTAACTTTTTTTCCCCCAATGGTAGAACCAAAATCAACTTTTGGTATCCCTGAGTCCTGATTATAACGACCATGCCATGAATTAAGAGGTTTCTGCCTATAGGCTTACCAAAGTGAACTTAAAGAGACGAGGGAGAGAATCAGAGATAGAAGAAAAGCACGCAAAAACTGCCTCAAAGATTTTATTAGGTGACATTCACCCACTAACTTAAATATAAAAATGACTGCTAATACGAGCATGTTGATGTTCTTTGTTACTGATATCTTTAGGTGAAAGGCAGCATAAGAGAAACCATGAGAATATGTGATTACCAATCAAGCCTATCTAGAAAAAAAGTCTAACACACATAAGAGCATAACGCAGTCTAATATGTATGTGGGACACTCAAGTTTTTGAAGAGACAGCCAAACAGAAGAGTAGCCAGAAAAAACTACGTCCATGTAAGGAAACAGATATATAACAGCCATGAGTAACTCAAGAAAGAATCATAAATAGGAAAATCCAGGTGCACCTTCGAATATCTGAAATCACGAATCCAACCCAACATTTTTGGGATTGCTCCAAATAAGGTTGCTTTAACATCTCTTTCATGTACTGTAGAGAACATATTACAAGATAAGAAAATAGTTAAGTTATTCGGTCAGCTCTTAGCATTTCATTTTAACAACAGAACAAAATTCAGAGCAATGTGACTCTTAGAAGCACAACACAAAAAGAGGTATGATAGCCCTACATTTTAAAATTCTAATAAATAAGAGGTATTCTATATATAAACTCAAAATTCTAATATAATAAAGGTATCCTAGCTATATAATAAGTGCATGAACCTTCAAATAATAGGAACACGTAATGTAGGAATCAACCTCCACATGCATATAAGCTCTCAATATTTTTCTTAATCACTATGCTCGCATATTCCTGCAAACCATCTTCAGATGGAGACTCTTGCGTGAGACCAGCCTGAAAAACAAAGGAAATGGATAGTACAGATCACATATTGCAAGAAATAAAATAAAACACTCATTGTTCAATAGAATAATCTCAACATAAATTCCATACTGCAGTAAACCTGAAAAACTTGGTGCAGCAAGGTTCCATCTAAGGCTGCTGCTGCGTGTTCATTGGATCTGAGCCTCTCATCTAGCACGGTTCGCCTTGGGCAACCAAAACTTGCTGCAACCTGAAAGGACGGACAGTTATTCAGGACAAAAAAGCAAAATTAAATTAAGTGCATAAAAGATTGGTATTCGTAGTGAGAAACCCTAACGGAAAAAGGAAAAGTACCCTAGTTCCAGCAATAAGGGTGTCAGGATGAAGAATGAAGAAATTATTTTGATGGTCCACGTCACACTTGCCATCCCCATCAAACTCTCCAATAACATTGATTGAATCTCCTGGTGATACAGTGCTGTAAAACCTGGTAACGATAACCCTTCAGTATTCAGGAAGTAAGTTTCAACCAACTGAGAAATGAATAGATGATATTTGGCTGCCCAATACACTAAGAGAATAGAAAGATTGACAACAAGAAAATGAGTATTACACCATCAGCTCACAGTTGGAAACTAAAAATGGTAAACCAAGACATTAAAGAACAAGCCATAGAAAATTTATCAAGCGTTGAACAGAGAGCAAAGACAGCCAAATATTTCACTAGATTCCATCTAGAAAAAAGTACCATTCATCCCAGAGATACAAAGCGCATTCTACTCCAGTGTGCTCGTCTAGCAAGCGAAGAACCTGCGAGAACATAAGTCAGCAAAATGAGCCTGTACTATTAAGAAACCACGAAATACATGACAAACCTTATAAGGACATTGAACCCTAGATGAGCCCGCCAAACCACGTTTCTCGGATACCTGTACAACTCTGGACAATGAGCTAGTTTCACATAAAACTACATTGCTACCCTCAATAGCGCGATAAAGGCTAAATTTACCTCCAATACAAGGAAATAGCTATCTGGATTTATCGAAGAATGCTTTTTTGGTAGAGTTGGCCCTTCATCTACAGCGTAGTCAACGACAGAACACATGCTATCATTTTCAACTCGAACTTTGGCTAGAACAGTCCCCACATCATTAGCTGTTTTGTCATCAGCTGAGATGACATCCTCCACTTGATCTAACAATTCAAGCAAGGCCTACAAAAAGAGGCAATATGCAGATAAATATTGACATGCTGTAGAAAACAAGTTCTAAAGGAAATAATCCATGTAATCTTGACCAAGCACAGTTGGCAAAACGAAACATAATACGTATATCAAAAAGATGCTTTTCGTAAGCATCTACAGACTGCATCAAGTTTCAAATCAAACGATGTGTTTGGTAAGCATCTAAAGACTTCATTAAGTCTCACAAATTATACCTTTTTATGTTGTCCACCCCCCGTTAATCCAAAAGCTGCACTGCATGTTACAGTACTAGGAAGCTGAACATAAACAGAGTAAAGTTAGGAAATACATCAAAATGTGATCATAAATCTGGTTATTAGGAATAGAATATACCTTGTTAGGAGGGCATGAAAGTGACGGTGGGGTCTGGAAAGGACTGTTTCCACTACTAGAAGTGTTAACAATTTCTAACTCCCCATCTGCGGAAGGTTTTACCCTTTCCATGACCCTATTTGCTGCAAAAGTTGGTCTTTTGGAAACTTTTTTTGAGGGTGAAGATAACCATTGCTCGACCTTGGAAGTTATACCTGATGTAGGACATTGTGTCTGCACTAGCTGTTGTCAGTTTTGATGTGAAGAAGGGAAATAAAACAATAGATAAAAGAGATAGAAAAATGAAAGAAAACGTGCCTTGTCGAGAGAGCAAGGACGAATAGTAGAAGATTTAATCCCTAGTGAATTTTCTGTCAAGTCCATCATCTTAGGAATTTGCTTCGCCGCCGCCCGAAGTCTTTCATTTACAGGAGAGAATTTCCAAGTTATCTCTCCGCCAGCCTCAACTTGACTTGGCTTTATCAGCTATAAAGATAAAAGAAACATGTAAACATTACACGACAACTAGATAGTCAACCATGTGGGCAGACATTATTTCAAGAAGCAAAATATCAAAAGTCCAAACTATATAAATAGAATATAAAGGAATATGAGAAACGAAACTACCATTCCAGGAGAGAACCGCCTAAGTTTTTTGGAGATCTCGGGAGATGACTCCATGAGTTGCTGCTGGTCCATATCTTTGGGGTCATCAGGTATCTCAATCAATGTTCCTAGAGGGTCTTGAGGCGTTAAAACTGCGGTGTCAGAGGCAAGACTATTCACATTCTGTTGATCAACAGGGTGGTCAGCAGTTGAGGTATGAGAAATTGAAGTCGATTGGGAGTTCTGAATATGTCGACGGAACAACTGCTGGATGCTGGAAGGTTGTGACGAATTGGCTGAAGACTCTTTGTTTAATTTCGAAGCTGAAGACTTTGGCTTCTTTCTTGGTGGCATTTCCAATCGCTAAACCCTGAAACTCTGATGGAACTGTTAAATCTTTAACTCTACCTAGCACAACAAACTTCATATCTTCATTGATGGACTGCAACGTCTTAGGGATTCTTCTAAATCTTAAATCTCAAGCTCTAAACAACAAGGCATAATTAAAAAAACAAAATACCTTTTTTCTCACGATCACGCTCAGCGAATCAAACAACAAAACCTATAAGTAGCTGACGAAGCATTATCCCAGGTTATTCTAAAAATCCAGTAAATTCGAAATTTAATGGAGCTTCCACAAACTTAGACACCAGCAGAAGCTTCCCAGAAACGAACTTGGGGTACCTCTGAAAATCGCAAACCAAATTGAGTATTCAGGACGGGATTGAAAACACCAAAATCTTCATGAAAACTGTTAGCGAATCGATTAACTAAAAGCAAATTTCGTAGGCTAACCGGAGAAGTCAGGGCGACGGGGCAAGCGACGGCGAGTGAGCGAGGCAGTGAGAGAGAGTCGCGAAGTGAAGAAGGTTCGGTACCTCTCAAAAATCAAACCCCGCGGCTTTATTCAGCTTTAACCGGAAACCATCTGGTTCAACCAGCTGATTCGGTTCTGTATATTATCCGTATATAGGTAATGTCCTTAACCCGGTGTTAAACCCAAACAAATCCACTACAAACCGGTGACCTTTTAAAATAATTTTGGGGTGTTAAAAGTCGAATTAGATTTGTATGGGGAGCAAATAAAAAACAAATAGATCTTCGAGGGGTTATATTTTGCTCTTTTTGCATTTGTAGGGTTTTAGAAAAATCTGCTTCACTGTTTCGAGTTCCGACGATCAACACTTCCATCCTCGGCGGCAGCTATGACGGAGCACCCAACCTATTTCTTTTACTGACTCTTACTTTTGGTTTCTTACGGTCTTTCCCGGTGGCTTCCTGGGTGGGTTTCAGAATCTGATTTTGTACATTTTTATTTGCGATTTGTTCTTTTATGAGTGTCTCCTCTGCAAAATCGACCCGTCGTGCTCTGTCCATAGATTTCCAGGTGCGTTAAGACTTATTTTATCTTCTTCAGATACTGGGCGGTTCAAGAGACGAGCCAATTTTAGATTTTTTTTTTTTTTGTTCCTGTGAAAGTAGTGACTTTGTTATGATCACATCGTAGGGATTGTTTGAGTTCTCTGAATTCGTCAAATCTTCTCAATCCTTTGCATCTCCATAGGTTACCATCTGTCAATTTGATATCATGTTGGCAAATTAGAGACTCTTGGCTAGCTATTAGCTGTTCTGTATCTTTTCTCCATTAATTATGTGTTTGGATTGTGTTATTGAGAGATGTTAAGGTGTTTGCCTTCTCTATAACTTATTCCAAATTAGTTTCATCTTGTGGGAAATGAGAACTCTTCGATCTGTTGTTTAACAAAAGCTAGTTTCTTTTGATTTCACAGTTTAATAGAATTTCTAAATGGGTACGCTTCTTCCTAGTTACTGAATTCTTTTGTTTCTGTAGGTTGGTGCAGATATAATGTTGAGGCAAGTGGTTGCCAAGTATTCCATCGGTAAAGCTATGATTTATGGAAGTAACAAGGAAAAGCTTAGACCTTTCCTCTGCCAAACCAGTTGTGGGTTTCACACTGGACGGGTACTTCACCATCCTTCCATTTTAATTACTTGAAGCTTGATTTTTTTTTATTAGAATTAGTAGATGAAGTGAATTTGTTTGAATCTGGTGTGTACAGTCTTTTCCAATTTCTTGTGACCCTCCTGTTTGATCGAAATCGCATTACTAGATCTGTTTGGAAACGAATTTAAATGTGGTTAATGGAACGTTTGACCTCTCACGTTAGCTTTAGTGATGTTTGTGAGATAAAGTTTTGATGGTGGATTGTATGTGAAAGTCCCAAATTGTAGTTGCAAGACGAGTTATATGATGTAGCTCATAAATGTAAAATTTACTGGATTGTTCAACGTCTCTCTACTTCGTTGATCTTTTGATGATGCCAAAAATTGTAGTCTGGCCATTTAGACAACAACATTGATTTTGATGGGGTTCATTGAGTCTACTTTACAGTGATTAAGTTTGCGCTCTGTTCTATACATTGTTAAGAATGGTTCGATGAAGCAATTTACTGTTTATGGGTCTTTTGTATCTGTTTCTAATCTAACTTGGGCTATGTCATTCTTGACAGACTGTTTATGCACCAAGAAGCTTCTTCGGTGTAGAAGATTACGTGGACGATGACACAAGCCGGCCATACACATACCAAAAAGAGAAAAAATCGAAGAATCCAGACAAACATGTGTCGTTCAAGCAACGGACAGTAGCATACATGGAGCCTTTTACCCTAGATGTCTTCATCTCAAAGCGATTTGTTTCGGCATCTCTCACGCACCGTGTAACATGTAGGCAAGTCGCTGTAGCGGGAACAAACTCCAAAGACGTGAAAGCTGTTCTAAGATCAAGATGCGATATCCCGGCATGCATGTCCATAGGAAGAATCTTGTCAGAACGTGCAAAAGAAGCTGATGTTTACACGGCTTCTTATACACCAAGGGACCAAGACAAGTTTGAAGGGAAAATCAGAGCGGTTGTTCAGTCCCTTATCGATAACGGCATTGATGTTAAAATTTACCTCGACTAGAAAGAAACAAAACGTTTTGTGTCAAACCTTATCGATTCAATGCATCAAGTCGAGAAGAATATTAAAAAGAACATTCGAAGAAGAAGATAAAAAAAGAGACTTTTTATTAGGTTTGAAAAAAAGATTTTCTTAGGATAGAAAAAATCAAAAAAGTGTTATATTTTATTAACACGTTTGACGTTTCCTTAAAAATTAAACCGAATAGAGGATTCTGTTTCTTTGTAAAGTCGAACCAATTTCCTGAAAATTATCTGCTTTGCTTTTTAAAAAAGAAAAAAATTAAAAGCAACCTTTAATTTCCATAACGCGTCTCTTTGAATATATAAGGAGGAGGTAGAGATAGGTAGTGATAGAATCCTGAAATTGATTTTAGATAATCTGGATTGTGAAAATTTCTAGGGTTTGATTCTGACTCAGAGAAATTAAAAATTTGGGATTTTTTTAGGGTTTGAAATCTTAAGAGAGAATGGGGAATTGTTTAAATGGAGATGTGAAAGGAGGGAAACAAGCAATTGGAGGGGTCCAGCAGAGACCCACCTCATCCACTGCCGTTGCCAACAATGCTGCTCTCAACGATGCCGTCGATTTCTTCTTCCGATCTCGTGGTCAATACCCTCTCTTTTCTCAAATCGAGGTAACCAATGCAAAAGCTTAGGGCTTTTTTTCTTTCTTTTTTTCTTTGTTGTTTATATTATATACTTCGATTAGTCAACCAACCAAGCCACCAAATTGTGAATAGAATATTGTCAAAACTCGATAAAGACTGTTGCTTTAGGGATGGATCCTCCTTCTTCTTCTTCTTCTTTTTTTAATCCATCCATAGTGGATAAGATAAGATATTCCCACATGTTTTCTACTTTTCTAATGGAGAAAACCCCACATTTACTTGTCTTCTTCAGTCTTTGTCCCATGTCTTTTTTTCTCTCTCTTTTGCGTCTTCCTTCATTATGTTTTAGACTTATTTGAGTGGCTTACACGCTTTGTTTTGCTTATTGCAAGTTTACACTATTTCATGTTATGTAGTATATATCACAGGTTTACCTTTAACTAGTGTTTTAACATTATGCAATTGTGTTTTTGCAGTTGACTTTGTCGGCTTCGAACCTGATTGACCGTGACATCACTTCTAAGGTATGCTCATACCATTTAGTTGTTGTGTAAACTTCATATAGCACCCACCCACTAATTTAAGAAGTTGATGGATTATTTTTTGTAGAGTGATCCGATGGCTGTCATGTATCTGAAGAAAAAGGATGGGAAGCTTGAGGAAATTGGCCGTTCTGAAGTCATACTTAACAACTTGAATCCAAGTTGGATTGAGAAGATTACAGTCTCTTTTCAGTTTGAAGTTGTTCAGACATTAGTGTATGCCACCCCTCAACACCCAACTACTCTTTTCTGATGAGTATTGTTAGACCACTAGAATACTGTCAACTTATATGACTTTTTTTTTTGTTTTTCAGTTTTCACGTGTATGATGTTGATACCAGATTTCATAATGTGCCTGTGAAGGTAATATTGTCACTGACAGTACAATCTAGTGGATAAGAGAAGTTTGCATTTTGATTTATACTTGTTGCACCTCAATATACTGTCTAACTTTGCAGACAATAAAGCTGAAGGACCAGGATTTCTTGGGAGAAGCCACCTGTGTTCTGTCCGAGGTAAGTTTATTCAATGACCAGACACTGCTACCTGATTTGACATTTAGTTTCTATTACTGCTCTTTGTGTACAACATATCTTATATTTTCTATTTCCATTCCAATCACCAGATTATGACAAGACCTAACCGGACTGTGACATTGAGTCTTACCGGCAACAATAATAGACATCTGGGGACACTCTCTGTCCTTGCTGAAGAAACAGCTGCTTCTAAAACTGTCGCCGAGATTAATTTTCGCTGTGTCAATTTGGATAACAAGGACTTGTTCTCTAAGAGCGTACGTACAAACTTGTGCATTCTTTTCCTGTTAGGTAACAATATTATGATTTTTTGCTGAAGTTTTAACATTTTATCTTATTTTCTCTTTCTAGGATCCTTTCTTAAGAATTTCAAGAATTGTTGAGAGCAATGCTGCAGTCCCGATTTGTCGGACTGAGGTAGTGGACAACAACCTCAACCCCATATGGAGGCCTGTGTGCTTGACTATGCAGCAATTTGGAAGCAAAGTAAGCTAGTTGTTTTACTGTAATTCAATGTATCTGATGTTATCATTATGTTAAATTTTTTATTTTGTCTATGCAGGACACCCCGTTGGTTATCGAGTGCTTTGACTTCAATACCAGTGGGAATCATGAGCTTATTGGGTAACATGTTAACCTTCAATCCTCTACTGGGTTACAACATATATTGATTCTTGTAACTGACAATTGTACTGAACCTCGCAGGAGGACAGAGAAATCTGTAGCGGAATTAGAGAGACTTTGTCGCCAGAAAGAAGCTGCAAACTTTGTGTATCCATCTCTTAGTCATGGTCGCAACAAGGTGTCTACTAGTGCTACTTGATTAAAATCTTAAGACAGTTATTTCATCTATTTTTGTTAAGCTTTTATTGGGATTTTGTAGGTTCTGAAAGGCCAGCTCATTGTGGATCGTTTTGTCGATAAAGTCCAGTACAGTTTTCTTGATTACATATCCAGTGGCTTCGAACTTAATTTCATGGTTGCAGTCGACTTCACTGGTAAATCACCTTCTTCTACTCATATAAACTTACCTTCTTAAAAACCTTGAGTTTTAATATTGATGGAATGTCTTCCAGCTTCAAATGGTGATCCCCGAACTCCAAGTTCTTTGCATTACATTGATCCATCAGGCAGATCAAACTCATATCAGCAGGTACTATTGTTACACCTTCAATCTCTTTGTATAGAATCATTTTTTGCTTTTGATTTGTATCCTTAATATCAAGAAGTTTCTTGGACTAGAAGTTCATGATTAGTTCTCTCGCAAATGGGTAATGAAATAACAGAAATATGGTCATTTAATTTATATGCTAGTTCTGAGTATAATAAGACCATCGTTTCATTGCTGTCTCTTTCAGTGTGGAGTTTCCCTTGATCTATCAATTGTATTGACATACAATTTGTTTTCTATTTTTTTTATCAGGCTATTATGGAAGTAGGAGAGGTCATCCAGTTTTATGATTCGGATAAGCGATTTCCTGCTTGGGGATTTGGAGGAAGAACATCGAATGGAACTGTGTCCCATGCTTTTAACTTGAATGGAGCTCCATACGGCGACGAGGTAACTTACGACACAGTAAAACGGTTCTGCCTTTTTATTATTGGAACTGGTATATTGTGTGCATACCGGTGTATGTTATTATTATACGGAACTTTTGTCTCTTTTATAATTTCGGAACGATGAAACATTGCATACTCGAAAGTACATGTTAAGTGTCGCATGGCTTCATATTCTCTTTTCCTTTTCAGGTTGTTGGAGTTGAAGGAATCATGGCAGCTTATGCGAGTGCTCTTCGCAATGTTGCTCTAGCGGGACCAACTCTATTCAGCCATGTGGTCGACAAGGCTGCTAATATTGCTTCACAGTCACTCTCACAAAACAGTCCCAAGTACTATGTTCTGCTCATCATTACGGTAAAACTCAGTGCCTAAATGTGCATCTGTTACTAGTGAATCTATTATTAGCTTCAATGCCTAAATGTTTGGATGTGTGAACAGGATGGAGTCCTTACAGATATGGCGGGTACAGTAGACGCATTGGTGAGAGCTTCTGACCTCCCGTTGTCAGTTCTTATTGTCGGTGTGGGAAACACAGACTTCAAACAAATGGAGGTAGAAGTTTTGTTTTTTGTCTAGTTAGGTTTTGATCTCAGTGTCACTGTCAGCTGGTATCTTCTTTGTCAAGTATTAAGTGTTGTCTATTGACTTAACCTTGTAAATTTTCCAGATGCTTGATGCTGATAATGGTCGCCGGTTAGAGAGTTCTACCGGTCGGATAGCTACACGGGACATCGTTCAGTTCGTGCCTATGAAAGAAATCCATAGTGAGTGTTTAGATTTCTTTCATTTACTAAAATTCCTACACATTTTAAAGTTATGTTTAACATAGGGTAGTGTTTAAGTATTTAGATGCGTTTCGGATTGATGCTAAATGTTAAATATTGTGGGTGCAGGTGGACAAGTGTCAGTGGTTCAAGCACTTCTGGAAGAACTTCCCGGTCAGTTTTTGAGCTACGTCCGTTCCAGAAATATCAATCCACTCGGCGCGCCAGCGATTTGAATTTCATAGTCTCTTTTTGTTATTGTTTTGTTAATTGCATAGTCATCAACATGTGCTTGGAAAAACAAATTTAGGTTTTTTTAGAAAGAAAAACATAAACATATCAAAATTTCCTAAATGTATATATTTTAGTAAGTTTGCATAACATTAGCATTTTCTTCAATTTATGAAATTGTAAGAATATTATATAAATTGTTGACGAAGACAAAATCAATGACAATGACAATAGATGAAATCGGTAAACTCGTGTTGTCCTTACAAATATAGACGTTGTTAAAAGCTTACCATAAAACAAGTCTTTTTTTTTAAGCAAAAATAGTCTTAAAAAAAAAAAAAAAAAAATATATGAAGAAAACAAGTTGGAGATGCGGGGGATCGAACCCCGTGCCTCTCGCATGCAAAGCGAGCGCTCTACCATTTGAGCTACATCCCCAATTGCTATGTTAATAGTTAATGATCATAATAGCTTAATAATCTTCATAATTTCAAGAAGAAACATATGAAATTATACAAACATGTTTATGGTCGAATGTGAAATACAGAAATAGTGTATATGGTTCGAATTTTTTAGATGTAAAGTCAAAGATAATCAAATAGATATGGAATGTCAATGCATAACACAGTATGCATCAAACGATATTTCTAGAAGCCCATTTATCTAAACAAGGAACCAGTAGAGACGCTAACCAAGACAGGTCTATTAGCTAAGATGAGATTGGGTGAAACATGTATGTTCAGACCACCAACAAAGCCTTTGCAAATGTTTCTGCGTTGATCAATCCATCAAGATCCGAATATATAATAATATCATTCACTAATTAAACATAATTCTGGAAAAGCCTTAATACTTTAAACCAAATCTGAACCCCCAAATAAAACAACCTTCAGGGGTCTATTTTACAAGTTCAACAGAAACTGAACTAAGAAAGGTACAACAAAAAGAGAGAAACTTAAAACTCCTGAGAAGCAGATCCAATATCACCCTTGTTCTTGCCAACCTTTGAAGGCAAAAGGTTCTGATGAATATTAGGCAAAACCCCACCATTCGCAATCGTCACACTTCCCAATAGCTTACTAAGCTCCTCATCGTTCCTCACCGCAAGCTGTATGTGTCTCGGTACAATTCGCGTCTTCTTGTTATCCCTCGCTGCGTTCCCAGCGAGCTCCAACACCTACACCAAAATCAATCGAATCAGAACAACCGTGACCACCAGATTCGGAATTTGAAAGATATGGAGGGATTAAATTAAAATTTACCTCAGCTGCGAGGTATTCGAGAACGGCGGAGAGATAGACCGGAGCACCGGCACCGACACGCTCGGCGTATTTACCGGCTTTAAGGAATCTGGCGATTCTTCCGACGGGGAATTGAAGACCGGCTTTAGATGAACGAGAGACTGATTTGGTTGCTTTGGGCTTTCCTCTCCCACCTTTGGTTGTTGTTCCGCTTCCTGCGCCTGTACTCATCTTTCTTCTTCTTGGAATCAAACAACGATTTTAGATTGAAGAGATTTTGCAGATGTCGAAGTATACAGTGTGATTGGAAGAAGTTGAGTGGGCATTAGGGTTTTGTTCTTCTTCTTTATTTATAGGCTGCAAAGGTTAACTCTCATTGGTTGATCAGGTAATCACGCGGATCGCCAGCGTGGCACATCGTAGCCTTTTATACTGTATGGTTTTGATCCGTACATCTGTTTATGAGAAAAAGTGATTTTTTAATGAAAACCCCTCAACTATTGACGCCTTTCCCATTTTACTACCTCAATAAATTATTTTATACATTTAGACCCTGAATCTGTGGATACTAGAATTTAGGTAAAACCGTAAAAATATACGAGTAACCCAACCATTATGCTCATTTGTATTTTACACAAACCCATTAGAGGTTGCATAGAGGCTGTTAGTGAGTAATTAGTGGGTTAATCTCGGTTAATTAAGTTTGTAATATATAAACATAAGAGACCTGGCTTGAGAATTTTAAAGCTTTTACCTTCACGTGCTTTTGTGCATTGTAAATTTGTAAGTGGCCGATACTCTCCCCGACTGTACATTGGCTATGCTCCGTTGGTAAGAATCTTATTCCCTTCTGGTGACAGATCAAGTACTATATCTTAACTATCAATAGTACAGGTGAGCAGACCATCGTGTCTGCATTGGGTGCCTGTTGTTGTTGGTTTCAATTTTCAAAGCAATCGTGTCTTAGCTAGCACATCGGATCAACTGACAAGTGCTCTTCTTCATGAGATTCATCTTTTCTCGAGCTCTGATTTTATTATTTTTCCGTGAAGATCAAAGAGTCTCCTCTGCTTCTCCATTCCTAGAGGACATGTTATGATGATAGAAGAATACACTTTTGTATACTACTACTACATGATGTAACCTCTAATAGTAGGTACTATTTTATCTTATATAATATGATGATATAACCTCTAATAAATATATATATAGCCGACCACCAACGGAAAAATCTAGAAACCCCCTATATATATATAGTAATAGTAGTATAAAAATAGTACTAGTTGAATCAAAATATCTCCAGACGAATACATTATGCTAACAGTTGTTCACATGGAAATGACGAATGATGAGCCACTACCAACTTAAAGTTCGAAGACCATTAAAGTACTGAGTAAAAGAAAAAAAAAAGAACAGGAGAAGGAGATGGAGTCTGGAAGTCTGAAAACCCCTCTGGTGAATAAAGAAGAAGAAGAAGTAAGAACATCTTCTTCCATCACTTCTGGTCTTCTTCTCAGTACCTCTGTCGCTGTCACTGGATCCTTCGTTTATGGCTGCGCTGTGAGTTTTCTTCCTTTTTTTTTTACTTTCATTTCCAGTTTATATTCATATTATGTGTTCCTCATGGACATGGATCTCTCAATTAACATATCTTAAGATTGGATATTAATTTTCTGATCCCACTCTGCTTTTTGTTTTTGGTAAATTGTGCAAGATGTCATATTCGTCCCCTGCTCAATCCGATATCATGGAAGAACTGGGACTTTCCGTTACAGATGTAAGTCCATGGTGTGTGTGTGTGTGCTCACTATCAACTTTTCTCTTTTTTTTTTTTTCTTTTTTTTTAACTACACTAGTTTTATTAATTGGATTGTATGGTCAAATCTGTTTTGGTCAGTATTCATTTTTCACTTCGATAATGACATTTGGTGGAATGATTACGGCAGCGTTTAGTGGGAAAATCGCTGCACTTATTGGTCGTCGACAGGTATTTAATTGATTTTGGTTTCGTATTTAATAATGTTGTATCAACTCCTTTTGTTTTTACATGTATGAAGTTTTTTTTTTTGGAATCTTCCAATGTGACGTAATATGTACGTTTAATTTGTTGATCTCAGACGATGTGGATCTCGGATGTTTTCTGCCTCTTTGGTTGGCTCGCTATAGCGTTTGCACAGGTTTGTTTAATTATGGTCAAACATTTATGTATTCAGAAGTTTTTATTTAATTTTGATTTGTTGCGTGATTATTTCAAGGATAAAATGCTGCTAAATATTGGACGCGGCTTCTTGGGATTTGGTGTTGGTCTCATTAGTTATGTGGTAATTAGTAACTTTAATCGTCCTTTTTTAACAATAAAGTTCTTTAGTTATTTCATAGTATAAGAGTGTTGGTTAATGTCGTTTTCTACACCATTTTGTTGGATACAGGTGCCTGTGTATATAGCAGAAATTACACCCCAAAAAATTCGCGGAGGATTCTCTTTTTCCAATCAAGTAAGGAAAAATTAAACATATTATATAGTTTCAAAATCTCGATATTTAACTGTAACTATATATCTTTGGTTTGAATTTGTAGTTGCTACAAAGTTTTGGGATTTCACTCATGTTCCTCATCGGGAACTTTTTCCATTGGCGAACATTAGCTCTTTTAAGTAACTAACTCTTTTTCTCTAAATGACCTATATCTCAAAATCAGAATAATGTTTATACTTAAAATCACATTACTAAACTTATTTATGATTTTTTACTCTATGACTAGGTGCAATCCCATGTGGTATCCAAATGATATGTTTATTTTTTATTCCTGAATCACCTAGATGGCTGGTAATTAATTCAAACACTTACCGTTGCTTTTCCCTTTAGGTTCCAATGTATTTATTGGTAAATGATATATATAAGTACGGTTGATGTTCATCTTAGGCAATGTATGGTCGAGATCGAGAGCTTGAAGTTACTTTGAAGAGATTAAGGGGAGAAAATAGTGATCTTCTTGAAGAAGCAGCTGAAATCAGAGTAATTATTTATTTTTTTCCGTATGCTTTGCTGCATATACTTGCATATTTTGGTTAAGTTCTAATGTCTTTTTGTTCAATTTCTATGTGGAACAGGAAACAGTGGAAACCTCTAGAAGAGAATCTCAAAGTGGAGTAAAAGATTTGTTCAATATGAAAAACGCACATCCGTTGATCGTAAGTCTCATCTAATACCAATCATATATTTATACAAATAAGCTAGAAGAGACCGTGTTTTACCTAATTCTGTGACCTATATATTGGTCATCAAACTTTAAAAACGTATATACATGCACATACGTATTTAGCTTGTGTTTGATGAAAAAAAATGTGAATTAACTTGTCTGTTTGGGTTTATTAATTTTGTTGAAAAATGGTTAGATTGGATTGGGACTAATGCTTTTGCAACAATTTTGCGGGAGTTCCGCGATAAGTGCTTATGCAGCACGTATTTTTGTCACAGCCGGTAAACCATAATTAACATTTCAAGGGCAGGTCACACTTGGTTTACTATTGTATCAATAATACCATCTCATGTTTTTTTAATTATATTGTCTTGCGTTACTATTAGGTTTTCCAAGCAACATAGGAACATCCATCCTTGCTGTTATCTTGGTAAAACAAAACATTATTTATTTAATCATCATGTATTTATATATGTATACAATTAAAATACAATTACTTTTTGTTTATTTGTAGGTACCGCAATCTTTAATTGTCATGTTCGCCGTCGACCGATGTGGACGCCGACCACTTCTGATTGTAATCATTTCATTATCTTCGATATAGTATACATTTTCATAAATTGATTTCCTTGGATAATGATTATAGTTTGGGAGTTTGAATTTCTGTTATGTTTTTGCAGAGCTCATCTATCGGTCTGTGCATATCTTCATTTTTTATTGGTCTTTCTTACTATCTTCAGGTTGAGTCTTCTTCACCATTTTGATCGTTCTAACTTCAATGGTCTTTTAGTTTTTATAGACTAAGAATATGAATATTATGTTTTCACCACACGCAGAAGCACGGTGATTTTCAGGAGTTTTGTTCCCCTATGTTAATGGTCGGTTTAGTGGTACGTAAAATGCCAATGTGCCAACCGGTTTAACTAATTGATTTGGTTAAATTCATATACTGTACTACTTGGTGAAACCACAACACTAATTAACCAAAGTGTGATTCACATATGTACCAGGGTTATGTCTTATCCTTTGGCATTGGTCTAGGTGGACTACCATGGGTAATCATGTCTGAGGTATTTGTTTACTTTTCTTTTAAAGTACAAACAGTTTATTTACTTTTTTTTTTTTTTTTTTTTTTTTTTTTAATATATTCGTTTAATATGGCAGGTGTTCCCAGTGAATGTGAAAGTCACCGCCGGTAGCCTCGTAACAGTCTCTAACTGGTTTTTCAGTTGGATTGTCATTTTTAGTTTCAATTTCATGATGCAATGGAGTGCTTTCGGTAAAAATTTATCCCATCAATTTGACTTTTTATTTTCTTTTTTCTTGAAAACATTACAAACTTAACAAAAAGATTGCTTAAATTATTATACTATATGTCTCAATCTTTAAAATGATAATTATATAGAGATATTTTGGTTATTGGTGTTTCAGGAACATATTACATATTTTCTGGAGTTTCTCTAGTGTCAGCCATATTTGTATGGACTCTGGTGCCTGAAACTAAAGGCAGAACACTCGAAGATATTCAAACATCATTAGGCCAACATTCATAAATCAAGACTAAATGTTTTGTCTGCATTTCAGATATATATCATCTCTGATCAAAATTTGATTTTTGCTTATGGTAATCTTACAATATATTTTCTTATCTTTAAACTACCAGTTTGAATATACGTGATTTGTGTGTGTGTATATATACCGTTATTATGTTGGCCTGATTTTGTGCATTATTTTATAAACTAAATCGAAGATTATGGAAGAAGTGGGACTTTACGTGGCAGTGGCAGATCATGTAATATCCACTTGTATTCTTCACTCCAAGTACACCACTATATATACCTAGAGAAAATCTCAAACCGGTTAAATAAACCAGACCAGTAACCTCGGTTTGAATGCTTTATTCCTATTTTAGTCAGTATTCGTTTTTTTTTCTTCACTTAAGGTAAAATGACATTAGGAGGAATGATTAAGGGCGCGTTTAGCGGATAAATAGCTGCACTCTTTGGTCGTTGACAGGTCTAATATTTAAAACAAACATTGATTAGTGATTTCTATATCTTAAATTAGAGTGACACATACAAATAGAGGAAGGTAAATGAACCGTCAACCGTGACTGAGTAATTAACTGTAGATTAATTGTTAGGTTTGCATTTATCCTCTTTTTAATTAAAGGGAAGTACACATGGTAGACTTTATATTTTTAATAAATGGTTACAAATGACTACAAATAGTTTATAGATAGGTTATAAATTAATTTATATATTAATATAAATGGTTACACCTAAATATTAGAGATATTCCAAATTGATATTCCCTCTGTATCAGAATACATGATATTTTAGGATTTTATTTTGTATCAAAAAGGTTGATTTTAGTGTATTTAATGCATTTTTATTTTCAAAATCAAATAATTATTTAATGATTTTGCTTTTACAATACATAACTATTAAATGTATACATGCAATACAATTAAATGACCAAGTCAAATGGTAGAAAAATAAAAAAAAACACACGACTAAATACAAAATACAGTACATCATTTATTGTTTTGAGTTAACAACAATACACCATTAATTGTTTTTTTTAATCCTGGTAAAAATCCTAAAATATTACTATGTATTCTGATATAGAGGGAGTAATTGATATATTAATGGTAACAAATAAAATCATGGATATTCCAAACTGTATTTTTGGAAGATTTTAGTCCTATATCACGTTGTTTCCAAAGATCTTTAAACAAAATATTACAAATTTATTTTTCACAGATTTTATCGATAGACCACAAAGTTAACCAAAAATAGATTACGAAATTGATAGATTCATTGGTTACAAATTAAATAATGGGTTACATGATAGATTATAAAATTAAGTTTAACCAGTGTTATAACACGAGTAATTATCTAGAATCATTAACAATATAAAACTTACAAAATAGGTATTTTTCAAACCTTCATATTTAGAATATGATTTTATTGCATAATGTTTTATCCAAAATTTTTTTTAAAAAGCAATAACATAAATTATATTTTATATAAAAAATAAAATAAAAATAAAATGAATTTCAATTAATCTAGTGACTATATATAAAAGCTGACATACATTAAAGAAACCACAGAACTAGAGAGACTAGAAAGAATTAGTAGGGTATTCAGTAGTAACTTTCAAAAGTATGAGGACTATGCTGTAAAATTAAAAAAACAACGAGGGAGTAAACTGCTAACTATAAATTGGCAAAAGCTACTACTATTACTCCCTCTAGCCGTCGTGTTGTGTCGGTTTAAAGAATCATTTAACACACACGACCCCCGGAGACTTCTCGGAGAAGTTGAAGTATCTCCAAGATTCAATGGTGATTCCGGCGAATTCTGGGTATTTTCCTTTTGTTTTTATTTATATATATATATTTTTTTTCAATTTGTGTCTCTATCATTTGACTTTTGGATTTTTCTTGTTTAGTTTATGTATCCACCAAAGTAAATAATTGTTAAATAGTTTCTAAATTAATGATTTAAAAAAAAAAAAAAACAATCTTTGTTTCTTCTAATTACTTTCTTTAGGTTTGGGTTTCGTGCTGAACTCAGCACCAAGGAGTTTCAAGATTCCTGCATCAGTCTCGCTAAGTAATACTCTCCATTTACTTAAACCCCATCTTTCGTTTTAAACCCTAAAATCTGCAATTCTGGGTTCCCCAGTTTCACTGAGATTTTTTTTCCCAATTTTGTGACTTCTGGTGAAATGCAGAGAAATCGATGCAGCTGTTGGGAAAAATGAAGTTCCAGGGAATGTTCAAGAGCTGGCTTTAGTCCTCAATTATGTGTGTGCTTTTCTAAAAAGTTTTGATTTTTTTTTTAAGTTGCTTCTTCCTTTTGGGGTTTTGTATGCTCATTGTAGTACTTTTGTTTCTGTTTTGTTATATGGTGCAGGTGTGCCATCGTATATGTAATGATCTTGAAACGAGGGCGGTGGTAATGACGCTGATGATCTCAGCTAAGGTAAAAAAAAAGAGATAAAGAGTTAGACTTTAGGAACTTTTGTGGCAGAATCTCTCATACAAGTTTGTTGATTTGGGTTAATGGTTACGTAGCTGAGGTGTATTTGTGTTTCTCTCACAGAGTGCTTGTCAGCTTGGATGGTTCCCTCAGACAGAGACTCAACAACTGTTGGCTATCATAGACTTGGTATGTTTCGTTCCAGCCGAATTTTCTGTTTCGAGAATAATCAGGATTCTGTTAGTAATGATGTTTTCTTCTTCTTGTTCAGATGTCGAATAGTTTCAGCAGTCCTGAAACTGTCACTCCTAGTGTAGTTAGTCCCGTCAGTCTAATTTCGCAGGTTATAGAGAGGTAGGCTTCTATTTTCTTATGATATTTTTTAGCTGATGATGATTGAGTATTTGACAGCTCCTCATGCGTGTTCTCATTCAGTTATTTCAAATCACTAAGGGTACCAGTCTGCTACTGTAAAGAAAACTTGGTAACTAATATCAAAATGTTGGTTTCTTTTGAATTTACTTCTGTTCTGTCTATAGGTTCTATCCATGTGTGAAGCTGGGACATATTGTTTTTTCTTGTGAGGCGAAGGTGACTTTATTTATTATTCAACTCCTAGCACCTTTTTTTCTTCTTTCTAATGTGTGCTTTAGTTAGCTCTGTTTCTCTTGGCAGCCAGAATCAAAGATATTGGTGAAGGACTTCCATATTTCAAAGGAGATGCCACATTCTCTTAAACAGAGAGTAGTATGTATTGTAATTTTGTTTATGAGTGCGTTTTATTACTGTGCTAGCCTTGGTACCAGATTTTGTGTCGTTATTTGAATATGCTTTCATATAGTATTGTGCATATGTGGTTTCTCCTGCATATATGCAATTAGGTAAGAAGAATGAATGAATGTACTTTCGAAGCTTACTGTTCAGCTTTGCTCGTCGTGTCACTTTAGCATTTTATCGTTTTAAATCTTTGTTTTATGTACTGCTAATTATGCTTAATAGTTAGGTTTATAACAGCATCTTGCTTGTTCTTCAGGGATTATTTGTTGTCCGGACAGAGGACATAAGCAAATCTAATTGTATTGTACATCCACAAAAAGTCAGGTGTGGTTGGATTGCTTTCTTTTTTCTGCCAGATGTTTGTGAGCAGTTTTTGTATTTTAACCATATTGGTTTACATATGAAAATTACAGCTTTTTGTTGAATGGAAAGGGCGTTGACAAGAGAGTTAACATCTCAATGGTTTGTGCATTTCGTTTATTTCTCGGGTATGGTTTAGAAGTACTTACTATGACGCAAGTAATTGTCGTTGTCATTTCTTTTCAGGAGTCAGGGCCGCAGCTTCCGACGAATGTTACTGGCCTGCTCAACGCTGGGGCAAACCTTCTACAAGCAATAGGCTGTTTTGAAGGTTTTTGTTCAATGATGATTCTTAATCACTTTTATTTCCTCTCCTCATTTTTCAGTAATAATGAATTGTTACCGATTTGTTATAGGTTGTTACTTAATTGCTATTGCTTTTATGGATGTCATACCGCTGCCCGACAAACCGTTGCTGAAAGATTACGTTCATCCTGAAATCATTGAATCAAATTCAGGTATATCCAATAGTATTTAGTCACTAGGAGTAGAAACTATCTGCTTAATGTTTATTGCATTTTCCACATCAGTCATCAAATCGTTTAGTTGTATCCATTTGTATAATTGTATTCCTAGAACACTTATCCAGATCAACCATTGTTTGTCTTTTCCAAAATTTCTGTAGACTGTGACATCATTGAGGGGCCATCAAGGATATCTCTCAGTTGTCCTATCAGGTATCCGGGGATGTTTTTCCTCTGTAACTTTATATCTTAAGAAGTTGCTTTCACAGTTACCTCAACCTTTTAATATTTAATCATCACCATTATAACAGCCGAACGCGTATCAAACTTCCTGTGAAAGGTCACGTCTGTAAACATCTTCAGGTGATGCATTTTCTGTTAAGCACAAGTAGTGATAGGATTGTTTTTGTTTTTTCATTGTTTAAATCATCGTGAGAAGAACTATTTCATGAAAACGTTACTTTCAAAGCTCTGGCTTACTTTGATGTTGCCATAAGATGTAAAGTACGATTTTTGTAAGTAGATACGTTTTACATGTGTGATAGCCTTACTTTTGAAATTTTTTAGAAAAATTAAAGACTATGGAGATATTTCGCTTATTCTCTATTTTGACATGTTACTTTCTGCTGTAGTGTTTTGATTTTTGGAATTATGTCTACATGAATTTGAGACGACCATCATGGCGCTGCCCGCATTGCAATCAGTCTGTTTGCTATACTGACATCCGTGTAGATCAAAAACTTAAAAAGGTAGGCAGCTTATTGTTGTTGCTTAGTGATATATCTTTTTACATCCTACACCTAATAAACAATCTTATTTATATCCACAGATTCTAGAAGAGGTGGGAAGTAGCGCTGCTGATGTGGTTATCACTGCTAATGGATCATGGAATGAGGACGTGGAACTAGTACCGGAAACCACTCATGACCATGGAGATCCAAATAGTTTCGTAAACTTGGGGCCTAATGTTTTGGATCTTCCTAGAGATGAGAATGAAATGGAAACATCTAGTGGCACGCAAGTCCATGAACAGAATCTTTGTTTATCTGAGATTCAGGTTCCGTCACATAACGCACATGAGCCTGCTACAGATTATACTATGCTTAACCACTCTTCTGCTTCAATCAACACACTGCCACAGTTGCCAGAATCTTTGAATGCGTTTGATGGGCAACAATTCTTACCATCCTCATCTCCACAAGATAGATTAGATACGAATGCGTCAAACTTTGACACATCAATGCCGGTTGCTCTGTCTTCTCAGTTTCAAGGCTCACATGTTATGCCCCTTGAAAATTGTGTAGGAAGAACCTCTGATTTGATGGAGAGATGGAACCACATCCATGGACGTGGCATTAATCTGACTCAATTGCCATCCGCGCCTCTGTCACAGCATCATTATGCAATGCAGGTTTGTTATTTATTACCCAACTGTTGTTCTTTGTTTGCTCGCGTAAATATGATTTTTTGTTCTTATCTGTATGCAGAATTTGAGCCAGTCCCCTGCACAGCATAGACCAATTCCATCTTACATTGCACATCCTCAAACTTTACCTGTCAACTACGGAGGGAACGCTTACCAAAGACCGATGCCACCGATGCCACCGATGCCACATTCCATTACATACCTCCGGTCATTACTTAACTACGGAGGGAACGCCCACCGAAGACCAATGCCATCTTCCATTACACATAGCCATACTTTACCTGTCAGCTACGGAGGGAACGTCCACCAAAGGTCGATGCCGTCTTCCTATACACATCTCCAAACTTTACCTGTCAACTACGGAGTGACCGCCGACCAAAGAACGATTCCATCTTCCATGTCACATATCCAAACTTTGCCTGTCAACTACGGAGGGACCTCCGACCAAAGACCCATGCTAAGACCGATGCCATCTTCCGTAACACATCTCCAAACTTCATCTGTCAATTACGGAGGGACCAACGACCAAAGACATAATCCTGGTGATGCAAGGGGACAGTTATCATCACAAGAGTTCATAAATTTGCCTCCTGCTAGCACTGCAAATTGGCGCCAACCGAGCCGGATGCGAGGCAGCATAGAACCTGGTACGGAATATGACCATATGATCATTCGACCTACGCGGCCAGTTCAAGCACAAGCTCAAACGCTTCCTCCGCCTCGATCAACAGCTCATAATGTAACTAATGAGAGTCAAGCATTTTTGTTGAACCCAAGCTATCCCATTGGTACTAACGAAACACAAGCTGGGACCAGTTCATTGCCGGTGGCCGAGGGTCTTGGGTTGTCAGGGTCGTTTTGGTCAATGCCTCCTGAGACATGGTGATATCTGATGACTTAGAGATTGTAACACGCGGTTCATAGCGGTAGGATGCATCACTAACACAATCTGTCTGTGTTAACAGTAGATAATAAGCCCTTTTTGTTTTTGTTTTTTGGTACTAACCACTTTAGGCTTCCGGTACATATATGGGGCTAGTTCTTGATGTAGCGTATTCTTGAGATTCACTTCCTGTGACACATTTAGGGTATGGTTTGACCGATTGACTATAACAATATAGCAGGTCCAGTTCAGTTTCTTCTGAACCGGGAAACTTTAGCTCACACAACCATGTTTCTACTTTACTAGTGGCTTTGGTTCTGTGATGTGTTTGGTTTTCTGTTGAAGAATGAGAAACTTGTTGATAGGTTCGTTACTTGCCAACCCCTAATCTTGATACATGAAATGATATGTTTGTTATCCATTCAGTCTTTCGTCTTGGTTGCGGACATGATCTAGTTATAACAAGTTTTTAATGTTCTACAACTGCAGTGCGATATACTAGGTGTCAAAATCCATTGGAAAATACGATTGAGTACTCAATTAAGGTTTTGGCTCTGCGCTTACTAATCTGAACATAAATCAAAAGCAATAGACAAGAAACATAGTCTAAGTGATAGAGTTTTTTCACCTTTCCCAAAGAAAGCAAGAAAATCTCCTTTTGGGTAGTCCGAGTCCCTAGATCTCAACATACATGAGCTCTGGCCATTCCTATCCTATCATGTCCTCACATGTCTCGTTATTCCCTACTACATAATCATGAGCGCAATAGACAAAAATCTTTTAATTTGTCATTGGTTAATGTTGCTTGTTTATCGATCAATCTACTAGTTTACTCTTCAACTCAATATAGGTGACGTGACTCTTCATTAAACTTTTTACCTAAAAATATTAGTAATATCAAATAAAAAAAGTTCCCATGGATCCACTAGTCTTCCTCGTTTTAAGGTTACGTTTTATATACTTCCTTACTCGATGTCATGAGTTTGAAAACCTTCACCGTTATAGAGTTCTTTTATAAACTAGATTAGGTATGCTTCAATGTCTACAATGCCATATATCATTGTTTCTGATATGTGTGGCAGTCGACCATCGGAACATGTACTTCAAATTTATCAAATCTTGATTTATAACTTTGTACCGATTAATAAATTCGATCAGTATCATTACCATAGTTCGAATTTATCAGCCAAAATTAAAAAAGCCTAATCTAACTTAAATAAATAGATCGAAGTCGTGCATTGGTTAATGGTTAGGTACGCTGTTCATCATACTAAAAACGTGAACTATTGAAATAAAAATAGTAAACTCATTCTATCTTCTAATATTATAAGTAAATAAAAATAATTGAAGGAATATTCAATATACGAAAGACGACAAAAGAACATGATATGAAATTATGAATGTATAAGAGACAAAATCATGTAATTTACTAATCCAACATGAAACAAAACGATAATGCAAGAAGTAGGGTATGTTATATGCAAGTAATAAAGAGCAATATCCTTAAAGTGTTGATCAACACGAAATCAAATTAATTCCAAATAGGGAAGTTATTTTTTATGTATTGGTTTTGCGTTTTCTAATCTAAGCATAAATTAAGAGCAACTTCGTCTAAAGGCAAAGAGAAAGAAAGCTAGAATATGCCCATATCGATCGGTGGTCCTAGTCCCTATCTTGACATTATTGAAGATACCATTCCTATCCTGTTATGTCCTCACAAGTTCATTATGAGTTTCAAACATTTTCGCCATCCCCTACGATAGGAATAATCATATACCTGCTGCATTCTGCAGTGGCAAATACTTTTTAAAAAATTGGTCGATAATCAATCAAGTCGCTCCATGTTGACCCTAATATTTGTAAAGCTAACCCCAAACTTTTTTTTTGGCTTATGACCGGTATATAAAGGTTAGTGGTCAATCTACTAATTCCGAAAAGTTTTATAGTTAAATAAAATAAGTAACAAAATCTAACATGGTATAGCTCATAACTTTGAAAATTTTTACTAATTACTACTATTGTTAACTCTTTTAAACTAAAAATTTTGGACGAGTTACTTTTTCGGACTTGAAACCAATCTAAAGATTGTTAAAAAAACCATGTAGCTAGGTTAAAACTGAGTTTCTCTGGGCACCTGGTTTCGTGCTTCGAAAACTTTCGCAGTTAAAATTAAGTATCATCAACCAAATTAAATATCCTAACCTAACTAATATAGATCGAAGTCGTTTTTAGGTAGGTACGCTAATCATAAATCCAAACGTAACTATTGAAATAATTAACAAGTAAAGTCGTTAATTATTACTTTCTAAAACCAGCTCATTTATTATTCTATTTCTTAAACGAGAAGTGATATATGTGGTGGTACCGTGGTAGTAACATAAACTTTTCTAAGCAAAACTAACTAATTATAGTAATAAATAAAATAAGTAACAAAATCTAACTTCTCATGGATTCATTAGTCAGCAGCTCATAACTTTGAAAATAACGCTTTACTAATTACTACTATGTCTTTTACTCTTTTTAAACTAAAAATTTTGGACGAGTTACTCTTAACTTTTTCGGACTTGAAACCAATATATGCAGGTCTTTGACAAAAAAACCAATGCAGCTAGGTTAAAACTGAGTTTCTCTCTCGGCACCTGGTTTCGTGCTTCGAAAACTTTCGCAGTTAAAATTATCAGTATCATTAAGCAAATTAAATATCCTAACCTAACTCATACATAGATCGAAGTCGTGCTTAGGTAGGTAGGTACGCTAATCATCATACTAAAAACGTGAACTATTGAAATAATTAACAAGTAAACTCGTTAATTATTCTTTTCTAGAACGTCAAAGCTCATTTGTTATTTTATCTTATGACGGCGAGAGAACACGATATGAATGTATAGACAACCTCGTGTCGTGGAATAAGTAGTTACTGTATATCTACCGCATATTTGACATCTGAAGGAGAGAGAGAGAACGGATGCAATGTACCACGATGCTATTCCAATTAAACAAATGAGTAATCGACTCACTTTTATATCCTATAACAAATACTATTATATTTTCCATCTCAAGCTCCACTTGTTTAAACACTCTATGTCACTTCTGTAATATTACCATGCTTGTAAAGTTGTTTTGTTTTCATATTTTACAAAATAAGTCACATATAAACAGACCAATAGTTGCACACTTCCAACAAAATCGTAGTTCAGATCAATTTAACTCACACTATTTGGAGAAAAGAAAAATCATAATATTAAATAAAACACATAAGATGTTTTCATTTTGGACATTATTAAACTCATCATCATCATATTAAAATTTAGGCTATCAATGGTATATTTACATGTTTCTATTAATTTATTTAAATATATCAGTTATATACACACAGACACAAAAATGTTTTTTTGTTCTTTGTTCTTTTTGGTATGATACAAATACAATCTTAAATGGCTGATGCGAAATTTTTAGCAGTTGTCGTGTATTGGGACGTTGAATCCGCAACAGTGCCTAACAGCTCCACTGCGGAAGAAGTTTTACAAAGTCTTGATTATTTCCTTTTAATGAGTTTACGGAGATGTTTAAGTTAGTTGAGATGACTATACCGTCGCTGTAGAATTCGTTCCGATCCATGAGATTAAATAAAACACATATGATGTTTTCATTTTGGACATTATTTTATGTTATTGGTTCTATGATTTTAATGGATTTGGAAACCCAAACAAAAATCATGTGTTATTCAATCATTGATTTTTATACTTATCAAAATTATGTGTTATTGCTTCTATGATTTACAAATACTTGTTAAAATCTTATGTTATTCATTTAATGATTTGTTTTTGGATTTCAAAATCCATATTTTGTTTTAAATGGATTTGAATGAATTTTAAAGTGTAAAATAGAAGGATTCAAATCCAAGGATAAAACATGTTATTTCAAAATCCATATGTTTGACTTTTAGAATTTACAATTACATATTAATTTAGAAATCACATATCCAATAACAGCCCCTAAGATTATTTAAAACAACCACATTCACACAAAAAAGTATGGGCATGATCACATTGCATTTCGTTTTAAAAATGTTTGGTTTAGTTAGTACGATCGCATACACTGATACACCTAATAATACCAATATTGCTGGTATTATTATACTTAGTCCAAAGAAGTTTTGATTCTCTCACGATCCTTTGAAAATTTTGGATTAAACCGGTTGGACTACTTTCAAGTTTAGAAGATTTCGGATTGTACCGGATCATACCGATATATAACCAATTTTACAATTATTTTCAAGCAAATATATTTTTCCTCGTGGATTTATCCTATCAAGTGTATCTATCTCGATACAAACGAACAACCAAATCTCTTCCCATTCTCGAGACATTCTTGGCGCTATTCATTCCAACTTTGAACATCATAGAATAATTGATACTTCAAAAAAAAAAAAAGCAGTTATTTATTTTGTATGACAGGAATTTTTATTTATTTAAATTTAGCAATTCTTCTTTTTAAAGTACCACTTTTTTTTTTTTAAAGGCTACCTTTGAAAAACTATATTTTATCTTTGGATTAACAATGTTCAAAATTTACAGACTGTTTTTTGTTATACTAGTTGTTTTAACTGAGTTAAAGAACCGTTTATTCTCCAAATACCATGAAATTTCTATCCAATGTTTGTTAAGATTTCCGAATTCCAAATCCACACTAATTTAGAAGTCATATTGTCAGCAGCTAAAAAAATTCCAGTGACCAAAAATATGCCTTAACACAAGTATATATGAAAATCGATCGAATCTAAAGAAAGACACTGGTACTAGTGTACTATGACGAAGGCAACTTCGTAGGAGGCAAAGATAGTCCAATTCACTCCGAAAAGAACAAATAAATTTATAACAAAATAAATAATTGATTTATTCTTTTTGGTCACATTTCTTATTTTCTCGACACCTCTGTATTATTTATAATTCTTTTTGGTCACAGTTTATTATTGGAGTGCCAACTTTATTCGTCACATGGATCTAACGGACTAAAAACTTGCAGATCTTAAATGAGTCAGTTAAAGGAAGATTAAACATTAAAGAATCCCAACCTTTTATGGTACTTAATTAAAGATGTGACTAACTTTCTCACCAAAGAGAAACAAAATACAAGTCAATTAATACATCTCTGAGCATGTGTTGATTTGATTATCAATCTGATTACAATTTTGAGTCTGTATTTAAGTAGGAGCTTGATATGAAGTTCAAAAATACTAATCAAAAGTTCAAAGCTATGGTAAAAGTGAACTTTTATCTATTTTTGTAATCTTCTATTTTTCTTTTTAATAATGAAGAGGGGCACTACCGCACTAGTAGTCATACGGAAATCTAGCAAGGTGGACTGGATGCGGTGACGGCAGATAACAAGAAAATGACCTTACTCATAACGTTATTAAACTATTCAATAGTGTTAAAAAAATGTTTTTTTTTTTCTTTTTAATAGAAAATGTATAGAAGAAAGTCATGATTAAGAAATTTTTTTCGTTTATTGATCCATTAATTAAGTATTCACTTGATATATATTCAAATGCATTGGTATGTACTATGATTTTAATAATTAAGATGATATTTATTAAAATTACATGCATCTTTATCAATCTTTCAACCATATTCTTTGTCAAGCTATACATAAGAATAGAGAGGCCAAAAAAGTGTTTCATGTTATCCACGGCATCCACATGTAAGCGCCTCTCAAAAAGGTGTCTTACATGCGTTTTTTTTTTTTTTTTACATCATCGTTAACATGCATTTAAAAACATTATTGTTACGATCATGTGAAGCAAAGACACAAAGTTCGAGGATCAACGGATCCACCACACCACATGTAAGCGCCTTTCAAAGTTAATAAGCTTATCGCTGCTGAATGCACTTTCCTGGCAACGCCAAGGGTCTGCTGGTCATATCCAATCTTTGAACAACTAAAGAAAAATAAAAGATGAACACCGCCAGTTTCAGCATTAGATGCAATACTACACCCAATACCAACCATTGTTATAACGTGCGTTCAACCTGTTACCTCTACATGCGGCAACATAAAATCTGATAGTGATGAATAACGTTGATTATTTATTGATTTTTGGTGATATTTGTTGCTTTCTTCACGTTGTTGTTCTGTCTAGCCGGAGCCTCATGGATCATTTTTAAGGCTACAAAATTAAATGAACATATCGCTCTCTCTATTCTTTAGCCATTTGTAAATTGTGTTTATTTTTTTATTTTGCTAACACCTAAAATGCATTTGATGTTCCTTTCATTGAGATGTATAGGACAATAAGTACCTTTTTCGCCGGAGAAATTAAATTCAAAGGTTGTTGATGATTTCGACAATGAGAACCAAAAATTCTGTCGGTATCAAATTAGATATTGAAAAAATGTCATAATATATGAAGTGTGAAGACAAAACAGTTTGAACGTATAAGACATTTTAAAATTGGATATGTAGTAGTTGCTGGATTTGCTTACAACGAAATGTTGAGTTGATTTGGGTCATTACTCTAACGCAACAGCTAACGTGCACGGCTTTCTTATTTTTTTTTTGTGTAAACTTCAAACATCCACCAACGCGTTTACTATTTATTGCATGAAACTATAGCAAGTGTGACAACTCATGACTCATGAGAACGAACTTGTGATCAATTGATTAGCCTCATATAGAGTATATGTGTAGGCTGATTATTCACGTAAGAAAATATTATATTTTACTCTTATCCAGAATACTCAAGTATCTCATACTATCAAAGTTTCAATATAAGGTTTTGACATTTTGTACCAGAATTTATAAACAAATTAGATATTCAAAAATACGTGATACTTGCGAATCTGTTATATTTATTAAAAAAAAAATACAATGTACATCAGACACTTTTGATGTTATATTTTCAAATTAAACAATACTAAAACTGAAAAAAAATTTATATGAATACGCTTCTACATATCCATATTTCATATATTTATGGATATATAGTTCTTCTGATCCATTATTTGTATATATAAAATCTAGTGTTATTTGTTTTTTTGTTTTTTCTTTTAGATCACATTTTTTAATATTTAAAGACAAGATGAATCAGATATATTTAGATGAATTTTAAGCCGATATTAATGTGTTAAATATTCGTGTAATTTAAGTATTTAGGATCAATCATATATATATGTGTCTTTCAAATCAAACCTGGATAGAAGTTTGCGGAAAAAGAAAGCTGAATTGAAAACATTTGGAATCAAATGAAATGACTAAACGAATGGTTAATTAATGAGAAAAAGGGCAAAAGGAGAGAAGAAAAGAAAAAGACAAATTCTTTTCTTCGGCTAACCACACGGTCACGGATACTAAATACAGCTAAGCTAATCCTAATTTACTAGATAAAAATTGGATAACGGTAGAAAGTGACATACTGATGTAGCCCAAAAAAAGAATAATTATGGTTTGGTTTATTATATATCGAACAAAACCAACACACCAAAAGACAAACCGAGACCTTTAGATGCAATCTAGTAGACCGATTTATACAATATAGATATTTTGGCTCCATTCTATAAATTTTTAGTATCTAATATTGTTCAATCATAATTATTAGATAGATATTTATGTGATATTTTAGATATCTCTAATCTAGTTGGCTCTACGGGTATTGAATTAGATAAAGATATCCTATATTATCTGATACAAATCAGATAAGAGT
The DNA here is from genome assembly GCA_023657505.1 of Camelina hispida. Lineage (NCBI taxonomy): Eukaryota > Viridiplantae > Streptophyta > Magnoliopsida > Brassicales > Brassicaceae > Camelina > Camelina hispida. The sequence goes on from CP094631.1 coordinate 3,596,509, forward strand.
ATTACATATATCATGATTAGGTTACTACAAGCATTAGAATCGAAAGTCAAACCCAAACAAGTTAAAGTAGACCGGTTAACTCAATCAAAACGGATTCACAAGTTGTATCTTATCTAGACAGTTACAAGTTTCACTCGAATACGGTTTTGATTCAATATAGGGACCACCACCACCTTCAAAGTTACCAAAGTGGAATAAACAACAAAGCACCACCATTAAGCATCCACTACCCTCTATGTCAAAAAAAAAAAAAACAGAACAAAGAATTTGATAAAAGATGATGTTGATGAATCACATACACTTTTAATAAAATATCAAACGCCTAGTCGGCCAACAAAATTAAAATATTAATAAAGTACAATTACGATAGAATTGTTTTATACTTATATGCAATTAAAAAACAATACTATATATTAAAAAGAAAGTCGATTAAAAAAGAAAAAGAAAAAAAAAAAAAAAAAAAAAGATAACCTGACTCACCTCCACCCAAGATAAAAGCAAAAAAAAAGCATATCTATATTTCAAACAAAGACACTTCTTCTCAAATACTCCAAACATTAAAAACCTTTTAACAAAAACTATCTCTGTTTTATTTTTTGTTTGTAAAAGATGACGATGTCGGAGAATTCAAGAAACTTGGAAGCTGGTTTGTTACTTAGGAAGAACCAAAACGACGTCAACGAGTGTCGTATCACTCTTGTTGTGCTCTTCAGCACTTTCGTTTCTGTTTGTGGTTCTTTCTGCTTCGGTTGTGCCGTGAGTCATCATCAATTCTCAAATCTTTTTGTTTTTCTTTCTTGGATATGATCAAAACAACATATTTATATCTAAAAGTTATGTGAATTATTTATATCTAAAACTTATGTGATTTATGGGTTTTTGGTATTTTTACAGGCAGGTTATTCATCAGTTGCTCAAACAGGGATCGAAAATGATTTAGGCCTCTCTGTCGCAGAAGTAAATAAACAACCATTGATATGACTCTTCCTTCACTCCAAGTCTTTTTTGCCAACTTTGGTCTAAAATTACTCTGTTTTTATACTACTTCAGTACTCCATGTTTGGTTCTATCATGACTTTTGGAGGAATGATTGGTGCCATCTTCAGCGGGAAGGTCGCAGATCTCATGGGTCGAAAAGGGGTAAATTTGTCTTAACAAAAACTCTACAATAATTTTGACATATATGTTTGAAGATCATGTACTGATGATGATGAATTTGTCTCTTGAACAGACAATGTGGTTTGCTCAAGTTTTCTGCATCTTTGGTTGGCTTGCAGTAGCATTCGCGCCGAACTCCATGTGGCTTGATGTTGGAAGGCTATCCACAGGGTTTGCAGTTGGTTTATTAAGCTACGTGGTAATTATAAATCTTTTTACTTTTTTTTTTTTTTTTTTATCTTTCAACTCTCTTTATATAGATTTTTCTTGTTTATTAGGTTTTTACTGACTCTATGTTAATAACTCTGTTGCATTTTCAGATACCTGTTTATATCGCAGAAATTACACCAAAACATGTCCGAGGAGCGTTTGTATTTGCTAATCAGGTAATTAAAGAATAACCACGAAATAATTTTATATAACCTTTTTTTCCACTATAATTTTTTTTTATATAACCATAAAAGATAATAGTATACTAATAATATTCTTAAATTTGTCAAAACGTCGCCGTTACAGCTGATGCAGAGTTGTGGGTTGTCTTTATATTACGTCATTGGAACTTTTATTCATTGGCGTAAATTGGCGTTAATCGGTAAGCTTTCATTGCCTTTTCTTCTTTTTGATGTAATCTCTCGAGTCAGAGAGTGATTTAAAGTTTATTGGTTTCTGTCTCAGGTCTCATTCCATGTGTTTTTCAAGTTGTGACTTTGTTCTTCATTCCGGAGTCCCCTAGACTACTGGTATGCTTTTACCCTTTTTGAAAAAGTTTTGAAATCGTTTATAGAAAATTTGGAAACTGATGATTCAATATGGTTTATAGGGAAAATGGGGACGAGAAAAAGAATGTAAAGCTTCATTACAACTTCTCCGTGGAGAAGATGCAGATATATCTGAAGAAGCCAACACTATCAGGGTACTGCAACTTTTCATACATCTCTCTTTGAATTTTTTGTTGTGTTTTAAACATAACGTGACTAATGAGTAATGAACAAATCATTGGAATTTAGGAAACAATGATTTTGTTTGATGAAGGACCAAAATCGCGGGTTATGGATTTGTTTCAGAGAAGATATGCTCCATCTGTTGTTGTAAGTTACCTATAAAAACGTCTTGTCCCAAAAAAAGAAATGTTGATTGATCTCTTGTACCGTTACTTACTCTCTTTTTTTTTTTTTGACATTTTGTTCAGATTGGTGTGGGGCTAATGCTTCTCCAACAACTCTCTGGAAGCTCAGGACTTATGTATTATGTCGGTAGCGTATTTGACAAAGGAGGTAATTATATAGAAAAGAAAAAAAAACTCTGTTTCACATGTTACCATAATTGACCGTTTCCATTTGGAGTAACAATTTTTTTGTTTATTACTCATGGCAGGATTTTCAAGCAGCATTGGCTCAATGATTCTTGCAGTGATCATGGTATGTCTTTGCACATATTTTCATTCTTTTCGGTAAAAAAAAATTCTTGCCAAGGAGTAGTACACTTAAATTCTCATGTGTTCTGTTTTTGTAGATACCAAAAGCTCTATTGGGTTTGATTCTGGTTGAGAAAATGGGACGGAGGCCGCTTTTATTGGTAAATATTTTGCTATCTCTTTTGGTCAAATATCAAATGTATCAAATAAATTTAGTATCTCTTTTAACAGATGAATGATCTTTTATAATTACAGGCTTCTAATGGTGGAATGTGCTTTTTCAGCCTGCTCCTAAGTTTTACCTTCTGTTTTCGGGTAATTAACATAAAGAAATTTGCTTTATAATCAAAGATATTTTTCAAACTTTGGTTACAGTTTCCTGAATTTATTCGTTATACTTAGTTTTTCTATTTTTCGTTATTGGACAGTCATATGGCATACTTGATGAGCTCACTCCGATTTTCACATGTATTGGTGTAGTGGTAAGTATAAATTCATTTTTTCAAAATAAATCAAGAATACTAAAAGCAATGCTCTTTTGTATAAATTGATCTGACTTTTTACATCATATATTTTATAGGGTTTCATCTCTGCATTTGCCGTAGGCATGGGAGGCTTACCATGGATCATCATGTCTGAGGTAAACCAACATATATGATTTTTAACTCCTCAATATCCCACATGTATAACTATATTTTAAAATTTTCATATCTAAATAAGTTACATTTTGGTATTACAGATATTCCCAATGAATGTTAAAGTTTCTGCTGGAACTCTGGTTACTTTGGCCAACTGGTCATTTGGTTGGATTGTAGCTTTCGCCTACAACTTCATGCTCGAATGGAACGCTTCAGGTAACATCTACATACATATACTACTATATAGTCATTAAAACTCTCAAACTTTATTAGATCCATTATCTGATTTTTGAAAGTATAATGTATTTCAGGAACGTTCTTGATCTTCTTTGCTGTATGTGGTGCGGGTGTAGCCTTTATATACGCTATGGTACCCGAAACTAAAGGAAGAACATTGGAAGATATACAAGCTTCTCTCACAGATTTTCTACAATGAGATTAAGATTCACCCTGTTCATAATTATTATTCTTTTCTTTTTTTTTTGGATTACAAGTGGATGGAGGTTTATAGATTATTTTTGTTGTAATTTTTACCTCATTTGAAGCAATAGAGAAAAAGAGATCCCTTTAACATAAGGTTTAGATATCTCTCTTTCTCTCTCTGTTCAATTTCTTAAAGTTACTCCCACTGAATGTACAGTAATTTTTACACAAAAGAGAAATTATAAAATTTCTTTTTAAGTTACCCTTTCTTTTTGCTTCCACTGTAATTTTCACTTCTTATGACAAAAGAAAACAAAGAGTTTCACTTCTACTAGACTAGTAGACCAGTCCACCCACTGTTTCTATTCCTGGAAAATTCTTTTGGATTCATTTTGTTTTGTATGTGTTCCATACTTCCATATTCCTGGCCACATTCATATACTGTAATAGTGTAGTTGAATTGATCTGTGAGATATTTCCTTTTAAAATAAGAATTCGTGCTTAGTTTGATAAATACAAAGTAAACACTATACCGGATAGTGACACGGCAACAATATTGGCATTGGCATATACTTGTCCTAGGTCAATTTTTTTGTTTCCTCTCTAAAATTAATAGAAACAAGATATTTTCTTTTATGGTTTCTTGTTTTTTTGCTTTCATTTTCGGAAATGAGGTCAACATCGCAATTTAGCTATCAGTGTGCGGTGTGGTGTGCCAACCGTATTTTATGGTAGGTTAAGGGCATCTAATTTGCATAAATCAAAAAGATCAATCCTTTTAATTTAAAACACCTTTTTACATAATTATCTTGACTATATATTTTTTTTTGGTAGTTACAATTACTAGTCTTTCTCATCAAACATGTTATCGTAGTTGACAACTTGCGCGTGTCGGACATGATTTGAGAAACGGAACCCACTTTCGAAAGTTGTCTTTTTAATTAATCAGAAATGAACAAATAGAGCATGCATGTGGGAATTGATCTCATGATTTACATTTTTTTCCATGCTCTCCTCGATTTGGTAAATTTTTAAATTAGAAAAGCTGTTCTAGAAATCGCTAATCGGCTAGTTTATATACTGTTAACTAGACGATCCTTATTTTCATTTGTAAAAACTTCACACTTCACAATAGATGATACAAACGAGTTTAAACCTTAATCCATTTTTGTACATTCACTATTTTTATTTATTAATCACATTCCATTATGTTAATTATGTTTTTTAAGGAGCAAAGAAAAAATAAGATTAAACCGAGTTAAATGCGTCATGATATGAACCAACGAAACTAATTAATGGAGATAAACTTCAATTGTTGATGAAATCATACCAAGAAAAGCAAAAAGAAGCTATGATTGAAGAAGCATATGCGATTGTATAGTGTGACATGAGCTTTATTTTGTCAATATTATGCACTATATGGGATTGCGACACTAACACACATATCACTAAACTATACAATATACATTCTGGTGAATGTATGAAATTAGTCATGATTAGGTTTTGATTCAATGACTTAAAACAAAAAAAAATTGGGCCTACAAAATATTTGGGCTTGGAAGTCCAATTCGTTTAGAAGATATTTGGTAAGATAATGGGGAAACAGAAGTTTGACATAAAATTGTTGCAAACTATTTCCTTATGTATTTAGGAAAATTTACATTATATTGTGTTAGCAATATGTCAAAAGCTAATCACATAAAACTCTTAAAATTTTGGTTGGAGGCGTCAAGGTTAAACATAAAACCCTTAAAATTTCCCCGACGGCAAATTAAAAACGCGACGGCGGTGTTAGACGACGGCTATACTCGGCGGCGTAATCGCTTTCTCGGTAAAGTTGTCGAATACGACGAATATAGCTTTACGCCGTCGTCTCAAGAATGTCGTATTCGAAGCGGAAGCGCGACGCGGAAGATGTTAGAGAAAGTGGCGACGGTAGTGATGAAAAGAACAGCTTCTTCGATATATATAGACCCGAAGCGAAAGCAGAAATCGATTTTAAAAGCCCAGAAACAACATTGAACTTACAAGATGTTCAGGGACTTGTGACATGTGTTCTTGCAGAAGGTTATATGCCAAATCCCTCGTGTGTCTTTATTAAGAACAAGCCTCTCATTCCAAAGGTTGTAATGCTTTACCTTCCTGGGTTAGATGCAGCTTTATACTCATCACAGTCTAATGCACTTGCTAGTTTGAAATCGTGTTGTGGCAACCCTATAACACTTTTAGGTTTAAGCTCTGAAGTTGATGACATGAGGACAATTGATACAATCCTTACTTGCAAGGTTAAAAAAAAGAAAACTGTTACGAGTTCACCTCCCCTTGTATCTAGCCCAGCAAAGCATGCAATCCCAATCCGTTCCCTGTTGCATACTATACTCTAAGTCCAAAGGAACTGGAACAAAACGGATACACTTTTGAACAATTTGAGTTTACCCCTACACTTGCTGCACCACCAGGATCATCTCCCCATGAAATTGTGGCTCTTGATTGCCAGATGTGTATTACAAAGGAGGGTTTGGAGTTAACAAGAGTGACACTGGTCGATATCCAAGGACAGGTTCTACTAGATAAACTAGTCATGCCAACGAATCCTATTACTGATTATAACACAAGGTATAGTGGAATAACAGCTATGATGATGGAAGGAGTTACAACAACTCTTAAAGATATTCAGCAAGAGTTCCCAAACCTGGTTTTCAAAGAGACCATATTAGTCGGACACTCGTTGGAAAACGACTTGTTTTCTTTGAAGATCTCTCATAATCTGGTGATTGACACTGCCGTACTGTACAAGCATCCACATGATCCATCTTATAAACCTAAACGTCGAATGCTAGCACAGAAGTTTCTTGCTAGAGAGATACAGCTGTCTGAATCTGGATATGACAGCGTAGAGGATGCAAAAGCAGGCATGGATTTGGCACTGCTGAAGATAAAACATGGACCTGATTTTGGCTCACAACCGGAAGTGAGAAGAAAAAACCTACTCGCCGTTTTGAATGAGAGCGGGAAATCTACTTGTATGATTGACAATATCAACATTGTGAAGCGATATGCTTGTGAGTCATCATCCAATTCAATTCCAGTTTCTTCTGACGATGAAGCTCTTTCAAAGGCCATGGAGGAGGTAAAGAACAAGCGGTCACAGTTCGAATCAATGAACTATACATTCTGGTGAGTGTATGAAATTAGTAATAATTAGGTTTTGAATCAATGACTTAACAAAAACAAATTGGGCCTACAAAATGTTTGGGCTTGGAAGTCCAATTCTTTTAGAAGATATTTTGGTAAGTTAATGGGGGAAAACATACAAAATTCTGCGTTATATATGATAAAAGGCCCAAAAAATAATTTTGTTAAATAGTATATGTCCTGATCTTTCTCACCCGGTTCGAAAGGCCGGTCTATACAAGGCAACAAGCATTGGTCAACAACTCTGTGCAATAATTGAATTTTTATGGGTCACGTTTGAATGCGTAATGGAAACAGAGTGGAATCGTAAAACCCAAAAGTAGTCGTTATATTGAGAAAGTTGTCTCATATGGTGGGCTCTGAATTTGTGTATAATACATATTAATAAGCATCTCTCTCTCTCTCCACCATAAAATCAAATCTACTCTAAACGACCAAAAAGAGAGAGAGATATTCAAAAAAAAAAATGGTGAATAATGAGAAGAAGATGCCCCCAAAACGCATCATACTAATGCGTCACGGTGAGTCCGCAGGCAACATAGACGCAGGTGCATACGCGACCACACCAGATCACAAGATCCCTCTTACGGAAGAAGGACGAGCGCAGGCGCGTGAGGCCGGTAAGAAAATGAGAGCACTCATATCGACTCAAAGCGGTGGATCGTGTGGAGAGAACTGGCGCGTGTACTTCTACGTGTCGCCTTACGAGAGAACGAGGACGACTTTGAGGGAAGTAGGGAAAGGGTTCTCGAAGAAGCGCGTGATAGGTGTGAGGGAAGAGTGTAGGATCAGAGAACAAGACTTTGGGAATTTTCAAGTTGAAGAGAGGATGAGAATTGTCAAGGAGACTAGGGAACGTTTTGGTAGATTTTTCTATCGTTTCCCTGAAGGTGAATCTGCCGCCGACGTCTACGATCGTGTTTCTAGTAAGTTTTTTTTTTTTTAATTTATTTTTTTATTTATTATAGTGGACATGACTTGAATTAGAATAAAATTGAATATAACTTTTATACATTTATTTTTCAGAAAATAGTTGTATATTATTTGACTATTATTATATATCTAGAGAAGGAGACTATTATTAGGACTTTTGACATGTGCAAAGAAGACGTAGTTTGTTTGGTTATCGACTTTGTTGACATTTTAGGGGACCGTCTTCGTGTATCTTACGTATACGTACTAATTCAAGAAACTACAATAAAATTAGGTGCGACTGGTGAGAGTTGTAACTGTAGATTAAATTGTGTATAAATTAGTTTTAGATTTTTAGCTGTTTCTTTTAAAATTACTGTAGTAGTATAAGAATCAAGTATCGTAATTGATGTTATAATCTCAATGTATTTACGAATTAAGGTTTTCTGGAGTCGATGTGGAGGGACGTGGACATGAACAGGCATCAAGTGGATCCATCAAGTGAACTAAACCTAGTGATCGTGTCACACGGACTGACCTCTCGGGTGTTTCTAACGAAATGGTTCAAGTGGACGGTGGAAGAGTTCGAGCGGTTAAACAACTTTGGTAACTGCGAGTTTCGAGTGATGGAGTTAGGTGCGAGCGGAGAATACACTTTCGGGATACACCACAGCGAAGAAGAGATGTTGAGTTGGGGGATGTCCAAAGAAATGATTAATGATCAAATGGATCGTGTTGATGGTTGTCGTGTAACATCGAACGATTCTTGTTCATTACATCTCAATGAATATTTTGATTTGTTAGATGTCACCGATGATGAAGAATGATAATTATCTAGACTATATACAGTTGTTCTTATTATGAATGGAATTTGTTGGTTTTGTTAAACGTGGAATTTGGTATCGTGTTGGTTCAAAATCGAATTGGAATTCACATTTGGGTGGGTTCCGGTTTAATATTGTTACGTACTAATATAAAATGCAATAAGAGAGAACAACAACAAGGGCGTTTGGTCTAGTGGTATGATTCTCGCTTAGGGTGCGAGAGGTCCCGAGTTCAATTCTCGGAACGCCCCTTTTTTGACTTATTTTTTTTGTTCACACATGGTGGAAGTGGAACAATCAGATCTCAGTGAAACTCGAATCAGATGCTAAAATCAAATCCTTTGATTTCAAAAGCTTCGTAGTGGCGTCGTCTTGTTTGATTGATCAGAATAAGTTGAATGGCATGGAATTGATGATTCCTTCTTCTTCTTCCACAATTGGAAACTCAGCTCTGTGTTTAACCCTAATCTCCATTCTCATCTTCTTCTTCTTCCTCACTACACCCACCATTCCCACTTTCCCGGATCATCATCTTCGTTCTCTTCTCGACGATTCTACCACTACGAACACTAGTACCTCAATTCTTAACCCAGATTCCTCTTGTTTCTCCTCGAGATCTCACGATAATGGCGGCGGCGGAGTTCTCAACTACTTCTCCCTCCATTACTGCATCTTCAACCAAAACCTATTCTTCACGATCCCAATCTTGTCTCTTTTCATTCTTCTACAGTTCTACATACTCATCAAAACCGCTCAGACTCATTTCTCAACCGTCACTACTAAGCTCGCCGATCGACTCAACCTCTCTCCCAGTATGGCCGCTGTGACTCTTTTAGCTTTAGGTAACGGCGCACCTGATGTCTTTGCATCTGTTGCTGCTTTGCGTGGTGGTCAGTATCGTACCGGGTTCGGAGCTATCTTATCTGCTGGCACTTTCGTCTCCGCGTTTGTGGTTGGGTTTGTTGCCATCTATGCGGCGCCGTTTCCTGTAGACGCTGCTTCGTTCGTTAGAGATGTGCTTTTTTACTTGATCGCTGCTTCTTTCTTGTTCTTTGTTTACTTGAGTGGGGAGATATTTGTGTGGCAAGCTGTAGGGTTTGTTGGGTTTTATGTTTTCTTCGTTGGGTTTGTCTTTTGGATGGATTTTGGTACTAATGTTGATAAAGGGAGAATGATCAGTGAGGAAGAGAAGGATTTGTTGAGAGTTAATGATTGTGAGATTGCTTCAGGTCCTTTTGAGAGTTATAAAGCACAGAAAGAACATCTTTTTTCAGGAATCTTTCGGCTTTATGGAACGGTAAGAGAATGTTTTCTTTGTTCTTAATGTTGGGATTTTATGGTAGCATGACATCTTCAGCCACCAATTGTGAATTCTGATACTGTTTAGTTTAGATTTGTGTGTATAATAAAGGTTTTGATTTGCCTAAGAACTTTACTGGCTCCCCTGTTTTCTTATAAGGTTATGATAAGTCTTTGTGTTAGTCTAGTGATTGAGCTCTGTCACTTCCTTAGGCTGGTTCAACCGGATTGTAGCTGTGTTGATAGATCAGGAACAATAGTTAGATCGGTTAGCTAATGAACTAACATATTAGAAAGAAGCTAGGCAAAATAACTTTGAGGTATTCTTGATTTTCATAAGAGTTTAGGATTGAGAACTGGTCAAGAGTCGTTAATCAAGTCTCTCTATCATGTGTATTCCTCTTGTGAATTCAACTTACCGGTTTAGATCCTATCAGATTACTGTAATTTACTTTTTCTGTTAGACTGCATATGTATATAAGTCTGAGCGATTTAAAACTTGGTGTTAAGACCGGGTTGTCTGATATTGCCTTTGCTGCTGTGATTGCAGATCTCAAGGATGTGGGAAACTCCTGTATCAGTTCTTTTGAGCCTTACCATCCCAAAGCCTTCTCCTTCTGAATGGTCTAGGTTTTATCGTTCTGCCAACATTGTTTTCTGCCCTCTTGCCCTTTTATACTCTTGCAACTCTTTTGTACCACTAAACCACCCAATTTCGTTCCTCTTTCCAAACACTCATCTCCCGCTTTGGCTTGTTGTCCTCTTCATGACGTCTTCCTTAGCGTTCCTTCACTTCACAGTTGAAAAGCAACCAACAAAAACCGAGCAACTGCCGGTTATCGTTGTAGCTTTCATAATGAGTGTTTTTTGGATATCAACAATTGCTGGTGAGCTTCTTAACTGCTTGGCTGCACTTGGAACCCTCCTTAAATTGCCTCCGGCACTCCTCGGCCTAACTGTTCTTGCGTGGGGAAACTCGGTCGGTGACCTTGTTGCTGATGTGGCAGTTGCAAAGGCTGGTAGACCAGCAATGGCTATGGCTGGTTGCTTTGCTGGTCCAATGTTTAACATGCTTGTTGGACTTGGATCGGCCTTGGTGATGCAAACAGCTAATGTGTATCCAAACGCTTACGAACTTGGATTCCATGTAGGTATTGTGATTGCTTTCGTATTCTTGTTGCTTAGTTTGATGGGATCTCTGCTGGTAATAACCTGGTCTAGATTCCGAGTTCCGAGATTCTGGGGGATCTGTCTTGTTGGACTGTATGTTGTTTTCACGTTTGTTAGTTTAATCATCGCCAGCTTCTCAACCTGATCATATGCTGCATAAAGTCTGCGGAGTGAATAATATTTGGTCAACGAGAGTTTCAGACTATCAGTGTTGAGGAATATTTGTTAGTTGGCAAAATTTTGAGTTAGCCAATATGAGTCACCGGTAATCTCCGAATCTCACAACACTTGCGAGGCAGACGAGGAGAGTTTGATAGATAAGATAGGTGATGGTAAAATACATGTGAAGAGCAAAGGATATGCTGATCTTTTTGGGAGGAGATTTTGGAATCCCCCATTTCACGTTTCTATTGATTGTAGTGGGTCTTGTTTCCTTGGGTCTGGTATATGTACGTATAAACCACACATTTGTAATTCTTTTGATATTGACGAGAAATAATACCTTCTAGGGGGTTTCTCACCTTTCAAAAATGTAGTATTGGAGCAGAACAATTCGTTGATTCTGGTTCGTTTCTATGTGATTGTATACTTTGTAATAGTCACAAGTCACTTTATTTGCATATGATATCACTTCAAATCATAAATCAGCAAATAGTTCAAGGGCTGCTGCCAATTAAATCACAAGAAATAAATAAATAATAAAATAATAATGGATATTTAAGATAAAACAAATAATAATCTGACAGCAGCAGAAGAATCTTGACATAAGCCCAATGCTTGACACGACAGCAGCTTTTATAAGCTTCCACTTACTTCCCTCTTGTCTTCTGTATAATTCCTTCCTCATTCATTGTTAAAGTCGAAAAACAAAGGGGAAAGCAGCAAAAACCCTAAACAGATCTTAAAACTCTCAAGAGGATCAACCTGTCTCTTCCCCCTTCAGATTCTTCTTTTTCGGCATCAATCAACTTCAGATTCTCCCTTCCACAGGTCACTCTCGTTTTTTTAGTTTTTTCTAACATTTGACCTGTTCTTACTTACATATTGGGAATTCACATAGACAAAATAATAGGCTTTCGTGTTGTAAGAACAATCCTATTTGTTCTGGGTTAGCAGATTCTTTGTTGAAAGTGATTAAAGACAATCCCTTTCGATATTTTCCTGTTTGCCTTACCAAATTTATGAGTAGTTTAATCTATTGTATTCATACTTATTGCTGATTAGATGTTCTGGGTTAATCTTGAGATACTGATTAAACCATATCTAAGTAGATTCTTGTTTTAGTAGATTCTTGTTTCTGGTTAGATGATTCTTCTTAGGAGCTTAGAATTGATACCACGTTTTGTTGTTTATTCTGGTAGAGAATGGATCAACAAGAGCATGGCCAGTCAGGAGCTATGAACTACGGAACAAACCCATACCAATCCAATCCCATGACTACCACTGCTGCTACTGTATCCGGTGGTGCGACACAACAACCAGGCCAGCTTGCGTTCCACCAGATCCATCAGCAGCAACAACAGCAACAGCTTGCACAGCAGCTTCAAGCCTTCTGGGAGAATCAGTTCAAAGATATTGAGAAGACAACCGATTTCAAGAACCACAGCCTTCCTCTCGCCAGAATCAAGAAAATCATGAAAGCTGACGAGGATGTCCGTATGATCTCTGCTGAAGCCCCTGTCGTGTTTGCAAGGGCCTGTGAGATGTTCATCTTGGAGCTGACACTCAGGTCCTGGAACCACACTGAGGAGAATAAGAGGCGGACGCTGCAGAAGAATGATATTGCCGCTGCTGTGACTAGAACCGATATCTTTGACTTTCTTGTGGATATTGTTCCTCGTGAGGATCTCCGGGATGAGGTTTTGGGAAGTATTCCGAGGGGAAGTGTCCCTGAGGCCGCTGCTGCTGGTTACCCTTATGGATACTTGCCTCCTGGAACAGCTCCAATAGGGAACCCGGGAATGGTTATGGGTAACCCTGGTGCTGCATACCCACCTAACCCGTATATGGGTCAACCGATGTGGCAACAACAGGCACCTGACCAACCTGACTCGGAAAATTAGCAAGAAACTGTGAGTTTTCCAGCTTCTTTTTAGGCCTTACCTTGTAATTGAAGTAAAATGTGATAGTCTATGCATTTTCTTTCCTGCAGTTTCTAGTCTCGTCCAGGGTGGAATTAAGAAAGGAGGAGACTTTAGACAAGAAAATGAAAAAGAACATATCAGAATTTTCAAATTGGTGTTATAGAAGAAATTTAAGTGTTTATGTCTATTGATCCTTTCTGGAGGAGAGATTTTAGGGATGAACCAAAAAGAGTGTAAACTTTGTAAAACCGAGTGTGCTTGACAATGGTTGTTTTATTTGAATGTTGATTTGTCTATCTTTGTGACATTTTTATAATATATCAATAGAGTATATTTGATTGAAGCCGTTGGATGTATTAAACGAAAGGAGAATAAACTTGAGGAAAAAGACAGAATAGAAAATGACCTGGCCACTCTATCCTTGTTGATAATTGTGATATATATAGCCTTTATCTACAACAAGCTTTACTTGGCTATCATCTACCACTTCAGAACCAGGAACTACAGCATCAATGGCGAGTGATAATGATTTTGGAGCTTTCATTGAGAAATTAACAATTTCTCCAGTTCCTCCTTCCTCGTTTCCTCCTTCTCTACAGGGTCTTACTTTTGCCATTAAAGATATGTAAGATGTTCATTTGAATACAATGTTTCCTCTGTACTTCATTTTACTTTCTTGTCAATTCACTTTTGAGATTCTTGTTTGGTTGAATCAGTTTTGATGTGGAAGGACGCGTAACGGGTTTTGGTAACCCGGATTGGTTAAGGACACATACGGCAGCTACTTCCACGGCTCCTGCAGTTTCATCTCTCTTAGAAGCTGGTGCCACCGCTTTGGGTATTACCATCATGGATGAAATGGCTTACAGGTTCAACTCCACATCATTTTTGGTTTCTAGAGACTTCTGAGAATAACTAGAACTGAAATATTTACTCTAGGTTTGTTATGATGTTACTTAATTTGCAGTATAAATGGAGAAAATGCGCATTATGGGACTCCGAGAAACCCGATTGCTTTTGACAGAGTGCCTGGCGGATCATCGAGTGGCTCAGCCGTAGCTGTAGCTGCTCGTCTTGTGGATTTTTCTATTGGTGAGTTTAACTAAAAAAAATACTAAATAAGTTAAAACAGAATTCATCAAAATGTAATTTTGTTGTTGTTGTTAGTTCTGTCTAATTTATTTCTGGATGTTCTGTTTCTGATCAAGCAGGAACTGATACCGGAGGGAGTGTACGAGTTCCAGCATCTTACTGTGGCATTTTTGGTTTCAGGCCATCACATAATGCTGTTTCAACTGCAGGAGTTACTCCAATGGCTCAGAGCTTCGACACAGTTGGTAACGACAACTAAAACCCGTGACGTTAATGGTTAAAAACCGAGTCTAAATATTGATGGTTTGTTTCAACATTGTATGTAGGATGGTTTGCTCGGGACACAGCCACTTTGAAACGTGTAGGTTGTGTTCTTTTGGAGCAGCCTCACTTGAACTGCATCAAACCAGATCAACTGATCATTGCGGATGACTGCTTCAAGCTTTGTAGTGTACCACGTGATATGTTGGTGCAGCCTCTGGTTGGATCCGTGGAAAAGTTGTTTGGAGGTAATAACTAATAACCATCAAAACAACTTGTTAGCCTTTTGTTGAAAGAGAAGTCAGAGTTTATTCCTTGATGATCTTGTTTTGTATCAAGGCAACACTGTAGTAAAGAAGGTGAATCTTGGAGAATACATTGAAGAGAATGTTCCTAGCCTTAAAATTTTATGACAAGTCATGATGACACGACACAACAAGAGTTCAGCATTCCGTCTCTCATGGCTCTATCGAGTTCAATGAGATTGTTACAGAGGTAAGAACATCTTTCTCATTTACTCTCTATCAATTCTATCCGTACGTAGGCATAACCATAAGTTTAGGTATGAATTTAAGATAAACCATGGTGAATGGGTCTCGTCGGTGAAGCCAGAGTTTGGTCCTGGAATATCAACACGGATTGAGGAAGCTATCAACACGTCCGACGAGAAGATCGACCTTTGCCGGTCTGTAAAATCCGAACTTAAAACGGCTCTATCAACTTTGCTTGGGGTACAAACTTGTTCTTGTTTCTCTCAGACTTAGAAACTTTTAACAAATTTAGGTATGTCAATCATTGAAATAAGGAAAGTGTCCAATCCAGTTTTCGCTTTTTGTAGGAGAAAGGTGTGTTGGTGATTCCAACAGTACCAGGTCCTCCACCGCATCTGAAAGCTGATGTGGCTGCACTTGAATCTTTCCGCAGCAGAGCCTTCAGCTTGTTGTCCATCGCCGGCGTTTCTGGATTCTGTCAGGTAATATAACAACATTCCAATATATGCCTAACAGCCTAATGCCTTCTTATGGAATCGGTTAATAAGAACCGGTCTGATGTTTTAATTTCCATATCTTGATAGGTGAGTATACCATTAGGACTACACGAAAATCTTCCGGTATCGGTATCCTTGGTAGCTACGTATGGCTCAGACGGTTTTCTTCTCAGTTTTGTGGATTCCCTTGCGGAACTTATATGATCGACATGTTTGAACGTATTTAATTTGCTTTCTGTTTTTTTTTTTTTACTGTCATCGTATCATTGGTTGATATATATAGATGGTTTCTTGTTGTTATTTAATAGTGATTTCGAAATTGAAAAATATTTATGTCAAAAATAATAGTAGAAGATATTGTAAAAAACTAGAGAAATATAAGATGTCAAAGATATAAGAAAATGCACACTTTGTAGATGGATTGGAAAATAGGCTTTTCTAATATTAATGGAGTTTATGTTTCTTAGATGAGAAGATTTTTTTTTTAAGAACTAAAATGAAGGTTATTGTAAATACAATTTTAGCATAATAAGAAATATATGATTAATGTCAAAACTAACAGTAGAAGATATTGTAAATCACTAGAGAAATATTAGATGTCAAAGATATAATGCACACTTTTTAGAGGGCTTGGAAGAGAGGCTTTTTTACTATCAATGGAGTTTATGTTTCTTAGATAATAAGCTTGAGAAGACCTTTTAAAAAGAACTAAAAATAAGGTTATTGTAAATACAATTTTAGCATAATAATAAATATATGATGTGAATTGACTTTAGTGCAGTGGCAGGAGGTAAGTCTATTTGTAGAAGACACCATTACACCAGGGATCGAGTCTCGCTTCCTATGAATGTAGGAATTTAGCTAATGGGCCGACCAATTGTGGCCCAATTATTAACAAAAAAAAATGATTAAATGCCAAAAATAATAGTCGAAGATATAGTAAAAAAAACTAGAAACATATTAGATGTCAAAGATATAATGCACATTTTTTAGAGGGCTTGGAAAAGAGGCTTTTCTAATATTAATAGAGTTTATGTTTCTTAGATATTAAGCTTGAGAAAACTTTTTTTTTAACTAAAAAAAAGGTTATTGTAAATACAGTTTTAGGCTTTTAGCATAATAAGAAATATATGATTAATGTCAACAATAATAGTAGAAGATATTGTAAAAAAACTAGAGAAATATTAGATGTCAAAGATATAATGCACACATTTTAGAGGGCTTGGAAAAGAGGCTTTTCTAATATTAATGGAATTTATGTTTCTTAGATATTAATCTTGAGAAGATTTAAAAAAAAAATAACTAAAGATAAGGTTATTGTCAATACAATTTTAGCATAATAAGATTATAAGAAATATATGATTAATGTAGAAATAATAGTAGAAGATATTGTAAAACAACTAGATAAATATTAAATGTCAAAGATATAATGCACACTTTTTAGAGGGCTTGGAAAAATATTAAGCTTGAGAATTTTTTTTTATATAAATAAACTAAAAATAAGGTTATTGTAAATACAATTTTAGCATAATAAGAAAAATATGATTAATTTAACCTATAAAGTTGTAAATGTATAAAATTAATAATATGCTAATTTAGAATCCATAAAATTTACTAAATTTAGAGATTTGTTTTTGATAAGATTAATATTGTTCAAATTAACATTTATAAAGCCAATGAACTTTATTTTGGCCAAGAACTATATATAGGTATGGTAGTGGGTTGAACTCTTCAAACTCCTCAAATATTTCATTTTTTAAAAACATTCTTTGTTATATTTCTAAGACACTTAAATATTAAGTAAAATGAATCCGAGTACGAATATGATAGAAATAAATTTAACAGACATCGATGTTTCTAGTACTCGTTTGGGTTTGCCACTAGACAAAGTTAACAACATAATAATAAGCACTGGATTTTCGATACCTCGACAAGGTATTCAAGTAGAAATTGTTGCCAATAGCAATTCATATTGGGTAAATTTGAGACAAGACTCAAAAGGTTATTTCATCGGAAGTGGGTGGAGCAGTTTCAAAGATGCAAGACAGCTTAAAGCAGGAGATGTCATCAGATTAGACTGGCAACCGCAAGATTACAAATTTATATTTTCTATGTGAAAATATTTATTTCCTTTTATTATTAATTATACTTTGTTATATTAATTTATATATTCTTAATATATCTATTTAATTAATGTATTTGTTGAATAAAATTTGGATGAGTTTATTATTATATATGCAATATCTATTTAATTGAATAAAACATTAATGTATCTATTTTCCCACCAAAAAAAAAAATGTTGAGTAAGTTGAATGATTGATTTAGTTAGTTATGTATATAGTACCGGACTACGTGTATACGGTAATACCCAACGCATACCTAATAATCAGCTTATTAGAACGTTAGATTAATCACAACCGATTAACAATATAAATTATTGAAAATGTGCGATTTGAGTGATTCTATCCGCGTAACGACAAATTCACCTACCCAACATAATATGTAACTAAAGCATAAAATATAATAATTGGCCATAAATAGTAAAAAATTCTTATGTGGCATACTAAACTACTCGAAGTACTGTTTAGTTTAATGTTTTGATCATAAGCGTGGTCACTAAGAGCAAAGCCCATTGGTGTATTTAGCAGAGTCTCTTATTTTAATTGTGACTAATTAATCAAAATTGATGAAATAAACAAAAGTTTGTTCTTTTGATTGGATCCTACTCTGGGTTTCTTTCGTATGCAGATGAGAAGGAAGTTTACTTATACAAATAGAAGTAAGTTCTTTTTCTTTGTGTTCTCTTGATTGAGTGTGTTAAGAGAAAGTTATTTTTCTTCTTTTCTGCATCATGACCTTTTTCCATACTCTTACTTTTTGATAGGGTACTGACAGTTTCTTGGACGATTGCATACACCATCTCGTCTGTCCATTCTTGAGAAGAATATTAAGCTTGAGAAGAATATTTTTAAAAAATAAACTAAAAATAAGGTTATTGTAAATACAATTTTAGCATAATAAGAAATATATGATTAATGTCAAAAGCAATAGTAGAGGATATTGTCAAAAAACTAGAGAAATATTAGCTGTCAAAGATATAATGCACACTTTTTAGAGGGCTTGGAAAAGAGGCTTTTCTAATATTAATGGAGTTTATGTTTATATATTAAGCTTGAGAAGAATTTTTCAAAAAATAACTAAAAATAAGGTTATTGTAAATACAATTTTAGCATAATAAGAAATATATGATTTTTTCGTGGAAAAAAAAAAGAAATATATGATTAATGTCAACGATAATAGTAGAAGATATTGTAAAAAAACTAGAGAAATATTAGATGTCAAAGATATAATGCACACTTTTTAGAGGGCTAGAAAAAATAATAAGCTTGAGAATAATTTTTTTAAGAAATAAACTAATAAAAGGTTATTGTAAATACAATTTTAGCATAATAAGAAATACATAATTAATGTCAAAAATAATAGTAGAAGATATTGTAAAAAAAAAGTAGAGAAATATTAGATGTAATATAATGCACACTTTTTAGAGGGCTTGGAAAAATATTATTAAACTTGAGAAGAATTTAAAAAAAAAAAAACTAAAATAAGGTTATTGTAAATACAATTTTAGCATAATAAGAAATATATGATCAATTTAACCTAAAAAGTTGTAAATTTAGAAAATTAATAATATGCTAATTTAGAATCCATAAAATTTACTAAATTTAGAGATTTGTTTTTGATAAAATTATTATTATTCAAATAAACATTTAAAAAGCCAATGAACTTTAGTTTGGCTGAGAACTATATATAGATATGATAATGGGTTGAACTCTTCAAACTCCTCAAATATTTCATTTTTCAAAAACATTCTTAGTTATATTTCTAAGACAGTTAAAAATTAAGTAAAATGAATCCGATTATAGTGATAGAAAAAGAATTAACAGAAACCGACGTTTCTCAATATGGTCGTTTGCGTTTGCCAAAAAAAAAAGTTAACAACATAATAGAAATCACTAGAGTTCCAATACCTCAAAACGGTATTCAAGTAGAAATTGTGGACAATAACAATTCATATTGGGTAAATTTGGGAGAAGACCGAACAGGTTATTTTATCGGAAGTGGGTGGAACCTTCTCAAAGATGCAAGACAGCTCAAAACAGGTGATGTCATCAGATTAGACTGGCAAAATTACAAATTTACTTTTAATATGTGATTTTTTTTTTTTTTTCAGCTATACTTTGTTTTATTAATTTATATATTGTTAATATATCTATTTAACTAATGTATTTGTTGAATAATATTTTGGATGAGTTTATATGCAATATCTATTTAATTAAATTAAAACATTAACCTTCAAATGTTGAGGAAGTTGAGTGATTGATTTAATTAGTTATGTATATATACCAGTAATACCGGACTACATGTATACGGTAATACCCAACCCATACCTAATAATCAGCTTATTTTATTATTTGAACGCTAGATTAATCACAACCGATTAACAATATAAAATCATTGAAAATGTGCGATTTGAATGATTCTGTCCGCGTAACGACAAATTCACCTACCCAACAAAACATGTAACTAAAACATAAAATATAATTGGCAATAAATAGTAAAAAATCTTATGTGGCAAACTAAACTACACGAAGTACTGTTTTGTTTAATGTTTGATCATAAGCGTGGTCACTTAATTTTATGAGCCGACAAGAAACAAAAACAAAGGGACGCTTGTTGTGAATTGTGATAGCTTTATCTTTATGTATTATTACAACGAGCTTTACTTTTATATTTACCTTTTGTATTAAGAAAAAAAAACAAAACCAAAACCAAAAAAATGCTTTACTTGGTTATATAATCTATCTACGATACCTCGTCAGAACCTGGAACTGCATCAATGGCGACTGATAATGATTACGGAGCTTTCATTGAGAAATTAACAATTTCTCCAACTCCTCCTTCCTTGTTTCCTCCTTCTCTACAGGGTCTTACCTTTGCCATTAAAGATATGTAAGATGATATCCATCCAAAGATACAATCAGTGTTTTCACTGTCCACCATTTTACTTTTTTTGTCAATTCATTTTTTGAGCTTCTTGTTTTTGGTTTAATCAGTTTCGATGTGGAAGGACACGTAACCGGTTTTGGTAATCCGGATTGGTTAAGGACGCATTCGGCAGCTACTTCCACGGCTCCTGCAGTTTCATCTCTCTTAGAAGCTGGTGCCACCGCTTTGGGTTTTACCATTATGGATGAAATGGCTTGCAGGTTCAATTCCACTTTCTTCTTTGGTTTATAGAGACTTTGAGAATGTTCTAACCAGGACATCTTAACAAATAGTCCTCAGACAATGGCTATTAGACTAGGCTTCATACGTTTTTGGGCATGATATATGTTACTTAATTTGCAGTATAAATGGAAATAATGTGCATTATGGGACTCCAAGAAACCCGATTGCTTCCGATAGATTTCCTGGCGGATCGTCAAGTGGCTCAGCCGTAGCTGTAGCTGCTCGTCTTGTTGATTTTTCTATTGGTGGGTTTAACAAAAATTTCCATACGAGTTATGAGCATTACTAATCATAATTGATCAAAGAGTGAGTTTTTGCTGTTGTTCTGTCTAATTTGTTTCTTGATGTTCTGTTTTTTATCAAACAGGAACTGATACCGGAGGGAGTGTACGAGTTCCAGCATCTTACTGTGGCATTTTTGGTTTCCGGCCATCACACAATGCTGTTTCCACTGCAGGAGTTACTCCACTGGCTCAGAGCCTCGATACAGTTGGTAAAGACAACTAAAAAGCCGAGATCTTGTTGGTTAAAAACCAAATCTTGATATATATTGATGGTTCCAACATTTTCTTTAGGATGGTTTGCTCGAGACACAGCCACTTTGAAACGTGTAGGCTGTGTTCTTCTGGAGCAACCTCACCTGAACTGCATAGAACCAGATCAACTGATTATCGCGGATGACTGCTTCAAGCTGTGTAGTATATCACGTGATTTGTTGGTGCAACCTCTCGTTGGAGCCGTGGAAAAATCTTTTGGAGGTAATAATACTAATACCATAAAAATAACTTGTATTTTTTTTGTTGAAAGAGAAGTCAAATGTTTTTGCTCTGTATCAAAGGCAACACTGAAGTAAAGAAGGTGAATCTTGGAGAATACATTGAACAGAATGTTCCTAGCCTTAAACATTTCATGACAAGTGACGATGTCACGGCACAACCAGAGTTCAGCATTCCGTCTCTCATGGCTCTATCGAGTTCAATGCTATTGTCAGTAATGTACGTAAGAGCATCTATCTCATCTACGTTCTATATCGATTGATTCGATATCTAATAGTTACCTAGTCATAAACCAAACTTCAGGCATGAATTCAAGATAAACCACAGTGCATGGGTCTCGTCGGTGAAACCAGAGTTTGGTCCTGGATTATCAGCATTGATGGAGGTAGCTATCAGGACGTCCGATGAGAAGATAGACCTTTGCCGATCCGTGAAATCCGAACTTAAAACGGCTCTTTCAACTTTGCTCGGGGTACAAACTTGTTCCTATTTGTTACTGAGTTAGAAACTTATTAACAAGTTTAGGAAAGTGTCCAATCCGGTTTCGGGTTTGCTTCGGTTTCGGTTAACAATTAGGTTTTGCTTCGGTTTTGATTGATTTCTTTGCTTATCGATTTGGTTTAGTTTGGTTATGATTGAAAACACTTACCAGACTGGTGACCAGTTAAGTATGAATCATACCAAGTTTTACTCATCTGAGTGCTTTTTGTAGGAGAAAGGTGTGTTAGTGATTCCAACGGTACCAGGTCCTCCACCGCATCTCAAAGCTGATGTGGCTGCACTTGAATCTTTCAGCAGCAGAGCCTTCAGCTTGTTGTCGATCGCAGGCGTTTCTGGATCCTGTCAGGTAATATAACAACATCCAATATGGTTTCTTATAAAGTCGGTTAACAAGAACCGGTGCCTGATCTTCTGGTGTATGGTTCCCTTGATAGGTGAGCATACCATTAGGGCTACACGAAAATCTTCCGGTATCGGTATCCTTGGTAGCTAAGTCTGGCTCAGACGGTTTTCTTCTCAGTCTTGTGGATTCCCTTGCGGGATTTATGCTGATTGACAATGAAAAGAAAGGAAGAGTTCGCCCAATCATATAGGCTATAGCTTTTTCTTTATGTTGGATCCGACAGTGTGATGGGTTGTGTTGGGGGGTACGACCAATCAGTTAACAGCCGACTGCTCTACCACTTAGGAACAACGGGAGATTAGATCTCACAGTGTTCAATACCCGTTCTCAACTCATGACATGTTTGAGTCTAATTTGCTTTCTGTTTATAATAAACCTCAACAATGCATTTAATAAATTGTTATCCACGTTGCCATGTTGGACAATTGTATTTGTGTTTTAGCGAAAACATTAATTAATGTCAAATTATTTAAATTATTTTAAAAGTGATTGGGGTGTGATAAAAAAGGGGGGTGATTAAATTAGGTGAGAATAACCAACCATATCTGCTAAAAAAAATAAGAATATATATAGCCATAAAACTCAAAATTAAGAAAGTAACACTTGGTAAAACAAAAGGAAAAGTGCTTAAAAAATGACCAGCGATGGAAAAAGAGAGATCCGAAGACGGAGATCAGAGGAGATCACTCCGGCACAAGTTTGGTGATGTTTTAGGCTAGTTTCTTATTTATTGTTTTTATTTTTCGTTTTGTTTGCAAATTTCCCATTATAATATAATTGCAATTTTAAAATTCAAAAATGTTAGGAGTTAAGAGTTATTGTAAACACTAGAGAAATCTTGCATTTATTAATAATACATCTATTTAATTAATGTGTTGAATAATACTTTGGATGGGTTTATTACATGCAGTATCTACTTAACTAGAATAAATACATTAATGTGTTGATATTAGTGGTTATAGTACCGGACTACATGTATATTCAACCCATACCTAACAATAATCAGTTCATAGCTATTGACATTAGATTAATCAACCGACTGACAATAAATCATTGAAAATACGATTTGAATGATTATGTTCCCGTAATCACGTACCCAACAAAAAATGTTATTAACACATAAAATATAGCAATGATTTGAAGAGGCCAACAAAAAAAAAAACTCTATGTGGCAAACTAACTACTACTCTTTTGTTCAATGTTTGAATTTTGATCGCTATTTAAATAACGCAACAATCATAAGCTTAGTCGCCAAACTGATATATCCGAAATATTGTTAAATATTAGGAGATTCCGAAGATTACAAGATCAAGTTAAATGGAAAGTTAATATTTATATAATATACTTTTATTGCTAAATAAGTAAATTTACCGATATGTAAATAACTTGTTAGACACACTATATCTCTTTGTATAAATATAAACCTAAATGCTAATGACTAAGACGAAATAAACTATTTTACTTTCCTCCAAATCTATCATTAAATTATTATTTATAACACAGCACAAGCCACAAGGGCCAAACTAAGTTTATTACACAATTATTCATATATAGACTCACCTAACGAATTGACTTGTACGCGCCAACGTGCCTCCATGCATCTCAAGACCCTTCTTCTTCTGTTCCCAATCATACACCTACGAATTCGAACATATACGTGCATGTATCTTATCTATGAGATTATGAATTCCTCACAGACAGGTTAATTACATGTAAATAGATACAGATATCGCTAAGAGCATAGAAGATCAGAGAGAGAGTTGGGGGAAAAAGATGGGGGCGAAAAACCAAAGTTCGAGCAGGAGATTTTTTATGTTTTATCTTATAGTAATATCGTTTTCGTTTTCGGGTTTGCTCTTAACCTTCAAACCTTTGTTTCTGCTCAATCCCATGATCAGTTCTCCTTCGTTAGTTGAGATTCGCTATTCTTTGCCGGAGCCGGTTAACCGGAAGGTTCGTAACCCGAGATGGCTCCGACTCATCAGAAACTATCTTCCGGATCAGAAAAAGATCCGAGTGGGTCTTCTAAACATCGCCGAGAACGAGCGTGAGAGCTACGAGGCAAGGGGGACGTCGATCTTGGAGAATATCCACGTGTCGCTCGATCCTCTTCCGAAGAATCTGACGTGGAAGAGCTTGTTCCCGGTTTGGATCGACGAGGATCACACGTGGCACACGCCTATTTGTCCTGAAGTACCTCTCCCCAAGCCAGAAGGTCCTGACGCTGACGTGGACGTCGTCGTTGTCAAAGTGCCGTGCGAAGGTTTCTCGGAGAAGAGAGGGTTAAGAGACGTTTTAAGGCTACAGGTGAATCTGGCGGCAGCGAATCTTGCGGTTGAGAGTGGTTCGAGGGATGTTGATCGGACGGTGTACGTTGTCTTCGTCGGGTCATGTGGACCTATGCATGAGATCTTTAGGTGTGATGAGCGCGTGAGGCGTGTGGGTGAATATTGGGTGTATAGACCTGATCTGAAGAGGTTGAAGCAAAAGCTTCTCATGCCTCTTGGTTCTTGTCAGATTGCTCCGCCGCTTCCTCAACCAGGTTAATTCATTCATTCATTCATACTTGTTTGAACTTTCGTTACGTCTTGTCTTTTTCAAATTGTCATATGACATAATGCATTAGTTAAAAGAAAATCCAACAAATCAATTGATGTAGTGAAAATTATTAAAGAAATTCGAACAGATACCTAATTGGCTAATACCATTCTTTTGTCCAACTACATTCGAAAAATAATTAAAAAGTTATCTTAATACGGATAGAGAGACTACAAAAGCGTAGACTTCCAAATCCATATGATTATAGCTATATTAATACATCTTTAATTTGATGGGTAAAGTGCTATAGGAAGCAATCTTCAACAACTAATATTTATTACCTTTAGGTCTCATCTAAATTCAGATCGGTGATCCTTATACCAAATCTTCCTCTTTTCTTTTTACTGTCTTTGCTTTTCAACTAACTAGTTTTTTTCATTCGTTGTTAAAGGTCAAGAAGCATGGATACAAGGCAAGAACAAAAGTCTCACATCCAAAACTACATTATCATCATTTCATGCCCAACGTGTTGCTTACGTGACGTTACTACACTCATCGGAGGTCTACGTATGCGGGGCAATAGCATTAGCACAAAGCATAAGGCAATCTGGATCAACCAAGGATATGATACTCCTCCACGACGACTCCATTACCAAGAGTTCTCTCACTGGCCTAAGGCTCGCCGGCTGGAAACTACGGCGAGTAGAGAGAATTCGTAGTCCCTTTTCCAAGAAGCGTTCTTACAATGAGTGGAACTACAGTAAGCTACGTGTGTGGCAAGTAACTGATTACGATAAGCTAGTGTTCATAGATGCAGACTTCATCATCGTCAAGAATATTGATTACCTTTTCTTCTATCCTCAACTCTCGGCTGCTGGCAATAACAAATTCTTGTTCAACTCAGGAGTCATGGTAATGCATCTAATAACAATTTCATATATATTACTAAGTAAGCTCTGTTTAGATTTAGGTCAATCCATCGCTTACTATTTTTGTGTACGTATCTAAGAATTCAAACCATGGTTATGTTCAGGTTCTGGAGCCATCAGCTTGTCTGTTCGAGGATTTGATGCTGAAAGCATTCAAGATAGAGTCATACAACGGGGGAGACCAAGGATTCCTGAACGAATATTTCGTGTGGTGGCATAGGTTATCAAAACGTTTGAACACGATGAAGTACTTCGGTGATGAAAGCAGGATTAAAGATAAAGCACGCAACCTCCCAGAGAATCTAGAGGGGATACACTACTTGGGACTAAAACCGTGGCTATGTTACAGAGACTATGATTGCAACTGGGACTTGAAAACAAGGCGTGTGTTTGCTAGCGAGTCGGTGCATGAGAGATGGTGGAAAGTGTACGACAAGATGCCCAAGAAGTTGAAAGGTTATTGTGGTTTGAATCTTAAGATGGAGAAGAACATTGAGAGGTGGAGAACAATGGCTAAGCTCAATGGCTTCCCTGAAAGACATTGGAAAATTAAAGTAAGAGATCCTAGAAAGAAGAACCTTCTGATCCAATGAGAAGAAGAAGAAGAGACTAAAAACAACAATTAAACAAACTCGTTTAATTTTTTCAACAACACATATTTTTTGAAAGCAAATGTGGATTATATATATGTAGGAAATAAATAATACTGATGTTTTGGAATTTTTTTTTTCCCACAAAGATTGAGATTTTGTAAACTTCAAGAAGTAATTATTATTGAAAATATTTAAAATTTTGAATTGTTATTGGTTTAAAATTAAATAATATATTTTTAATCAAAAAAAAAAAAATATATTTAAACTTATTAATCATTGTTTATGTGTAATATCTCAAAACAAAGGATTAGTTTAAGTTAAAGTTTAATGACGCAATATATTAAAAGATTGGAAATAATGACGTAATTTTAATTAAAAGTCATATTTTCTGAATTCAAAAAAATATAATATCGAAGCCCTTTTCCCTCTCACTCACTCTCGTTCATCGTCTTCCCCAAATTTGAGATTTCTTCGGCTCCGTTCATCGATCTATTGTTTTCCGTTTTACCGCCGAAGAAGATAAACCAGGAGAATCATCTCCGTTTTCCGGTCTTTTGCCGATAAGATCACTTTCCTGCATCCGTAAATCGAACCTTCTTACCAAACCCTTCCCCTCGTCGCCTCCTACCACCGTAGATATGGCGCCTCCGATTTTATGGAGGAAAGGTCAATTAATTGGCCGTGGCGCCTTTGGTACTGTGTACATGGGTATGAATCTTGACTCCGGGGAGCTTCTCGCCGTTAAACAGGTGATTTTAGGGTTTTTTACTGGATTTTAAGCTAATTAGGGACTTATAGGTTCAATCTCAGATCCGCGATAGAACTATTAAAATCTTCGCACTTATTTGTATCTGCTCTAAATCTCTACTGATAACTTCAGGATTTTGTTTTGGTTCTACTCAGGTTCTGATTGCAGCCAATTGTGCTTCCAAGGAAAAAACTCAGGTTCGTAAACAACCCAATCGAATCTATTTATGATTTATATAACCCATTAATGGTTTTATTGATGAATTTTGTTTTCTGTGTGTTGGTGTTAAGTAGGCTCATATTCAGGAGCTTGAAGAAGAAGTTAAGCTTCTCAAAAATCTCTCCCATCCAAATATAGTTGTAAGTACATTCATGCCTATTGTCTTCTTCTCCAGTGCATATGGATCCATCCACCACTTCCTTATTGTGTTACGTTATCTAACTTTAGGGAATTTTATTTTTTGCTTTGGGCATTAGAGATATTTGGGTACAGTGAGGGAAGATGACACCCTTAATATCCTTCTCGAGTTTGTTCCTGGTGGATCTATATCATCGCTCTTGGAGAAATTTGGACCTTTTCCTGAATCAGTAAGTCATGCTTTGCTATGATTTTTTTCTTTTCTTTTCGATCTTTTTAGTATGTTTGCGGTGCTTAAATGTTGAGGAATGATTGAATTAGGTTGTTCGGACATACACGAGGCAGCTGCTTCTAGGGTTGGAGTACCTGCACAATCATGCAATTATGCATAGAGACATTAAGGTAGCATTTTTTTCCTCATACTTTGAAAGTGCTTACCATCTTGAATCCTTGACCATGGAATTCTATATTTCATCTGTTCTCAGGGGGCAAATATCCTTGTGGATAACAAAGGATGCATTAAACTTGCTGATTTTGGTGCATCTAAACAAGTTGCTGAGTTGGTAAGTCAAGTAATATGTATTCTACAACTTCTATTGCAAGAAGCGTTATGTTCTGTGTATACTCTTTATCTATCAGTTGGTCTAGTATAACAACATATTCTTCATAGTGATTCATTGTTGATTCACATAATTTCATCTATAGGCTACGATTACTGGTGCAAAATCTATGAAAGGGACGCCATATTGGATGGCTCCGGAAGTTATTCTTCAAACTGGACATAGCTTGTAAGCACCCTATCCTTCTCGTAAATACAAAAATTGATGTTTTGTAACTGATATCTCAAACACCTGTGGGCTGTGGCTAGTATTGATAGTTCTGGTGTCCCATAATTTTAGTTTCTTACAAACCTGTTGCTGTTATTTCCAGCTCTGCTGATATATGGAGCGTAGGCTGTACAGTTATTGAAATGGTGACTGGGAAGGCTCCTTGGAGTCAGCAGTACAAAGAGGTAATTTGTTTTGTACTCCAGGTGATATTTTTTTGTGGAGAAGTTTGCTTCTTAACTACTGATGGACTTGCTTTTTTTTTTTTTTTAGGTTGCTGCTATCTTCTTCATTGGAACAACAAAATCACATCCTCCGATACCTGATACCCTCTCCTCTGATGCAAAAGATTTTCTGCTCAAGTGTCTGCAGGAGTAAGCTGCTTTTCTTCAAAAAAATTAGTTTGGAACTTTAGTAGTAACTTCCTTCGCCACTATTGTGTCTTGTCTTTGGAATTGCTGAATCATTGACCCGTCTTGACAGGGTACCAAATCTGCGGCCAACTGCATCTGAGCTACTTAAGGTGAACTATAAACAGTTTAAATGATTCCTACATATTAACCTGGGAAGTTTTGAGAAAAATTCCTGATTTTGTTCTATTCGCAGCATCCTTTTGTTACGGGAAAACACAAGGAATCTGCTTCTACTGATCTTGGTTCTGTCATGGTGGGTGCATGTTGACCATCTTATGAATGTCATTTAACTTTTTCTTGAAGCCATCTTCAATGATTATTTTTGTTATTTTCCAGAACAATGCTAGTACTTCACTACCGTTACAGAACAATAACACTCAGTGCACGTAAGTTCTGAAAATCTGGTTGAAACCAAAAGTACTAAGATGAATTTGTGGGTAATATGAAATACTTTGACGGTTTATTATCTGCTTCTTTTATTTCAGTCCAGATTCTACATGCGACGATGTAGGTGACATGTGTAACTTTGGCAGTTTGAATTATTCACTTGTATATCCTGTGAAATCAATCCAAAACAAAAATTTATGGCAACAAAATGATAATGGAGGTGATGAAGACGATATGTGTTTGATTGATGATGATAATTTCTTGACATTTGATGGAAAAACGAGGCCTACCCTTGAAAACAATAGTGATCTGAAGAAGGTAAGCATATACACGATTTCTCATTTAGATATCTAATGAGCTATTCGAGTCTCAACTCTTGTTTGGATCATGTTTGTAAGCATCACCTATTCATTATATGTGGACAGAGCTGTGATGCCATAAGTGATGTGTCCATTGCTCTGAAGTCCAAATTTAATGAAAGTCCTGGTAATGGAGAGAAAGAGACTACAGTGAGCATGGAATGTGACCAACCTTCATACTCAGAGGATGATGATGAGCTAGCAGAGTCAAAAATTAAAGCTTTCTTAGATGAGAAGGTGCTTCATGCACATTATACTACATTTTTCATTTGTCCTCAATTCATTTGTACATAAAACACTAACATGGCAGTGAAAATATATCTCCCTTAGGCTGCAGAACTAAAGAAGTTACAGACGCCTCTTTATGAAGAATACTACAATAGTTTGATCACATGCACTCCCAGCTGTATGGAGAGTAATTTTAGTAACAGTAAAAGAGAGGATGCAGCTCGTGGTTTCCTGAAACTGCCTCCAAAAAGCAGGTCACCGAGTCGGGGTCCTCGTGGTGGTTCACCTTCGAGGGCAACAGACGCAACTAGTTGTTCCAAGAGCCCAGGAAGTGGTGGTAGTCGTGAATTGAATATTAACAATGGAGATGATGAAGCTTCACAGGACGGTGTATCAGCTCGGGTCACTAATTGGAGCGGTCTTGTTGTTGATACTGAACAGGAATCAAGCCAGAGGTTAGTCGCTCAAGAGTCAATTCGGTTTGGGATTTAGATATTTCCTTTGATTCCTCTTAGGCACTCGGTAGGAACTAGGAATCAAGAAGCCAGAACAAAGTCCCGTTCATGCTTGTCTGAAGCTATGATCGCCCAACATGTCGCAAAATTGTTGCATTTTGGGTTTTTACACAAAAGCTAACTTTATTTTTGAGAAAAGTAATCACAAATGCGTCCAACCATGTAGAGTTTAAGGATTCCAAAGCTACCATCCTGCTCTTAAAACTCAGCCTAGCCATTGGCCAGCAATGGTTTCAAATTTTCACCTAGTCCAGAACCTTAGTCTAGGCTTCTTGTTTTATTCCTTCATCTCTTAAGTTGGCTGGGTTTGGCTTTGCAGTGTTCCTCTTTCTTCAGAGATAGAGATGAAGTGGAAGGAAGAGCTTGATCAAGAACTGGAAAGAAAGCGACAAGGTAAGTCCCTTTTATGACGTTCATGATTGTACACTGCACGTTTCCTGTGGTCTTGACGATTCTAGATCAATAATAAAACTATTTGATGATAATCATGGTAGCTTGCTTTGTTGTTGCTGCCATTCAATCTTTTATGTTCAGCTGCATTTTTTATTTTTATTAACCTAAGGCACCAGTGAAACCTTACTTTTTAGAATGTGTTTGCATTAACCACTGTTAACATGCTGTGAATGTGATGTAATGTTGAGAAACAGGACATAACAGTATTAACTTTGTATAAGCTTGATAAATCAAATCGTTGACTTGTAGTATCTGTTGTTGCAGAGATCATGCGCCAAGCGGGGTTGGGATCATCCCCAAGAGACAGAGGCTTGAGCCGACATAGAGAGAAGTCGAGGTTTGCATCTCCAGGAAAATGACATGTACAAGTAGTCTCCTTGTCTCTCATGAAAGACTTGTCAGAAACGGGTAGAGAAGTCGTAATCTCCGGATTTTGATTTTTGATTGCTCAACTAGTATATATATATGTAACTCTTATTTTGCTGTGACGATGAAAAGTAGACACGAGGTTTGGTCTGAATATATGGTTCTGAGCTGGTTGTTGAAGGTATATAGATGTGTGTAATGTGAGTGTAGGGTACATATTTAAGTTCGCTACAAATGGTAAAAGCCTCTCTGCGTATCATCCATTTATTCAAAGGTTCAAGATTACAGGTAGTTACATTACAAACACAAAACATAACTTGTCTCAACCAAAAACACTAAACCCATCAGGGTAGTTCCAGCCCTGAAGCATAACACGAGGAGACTTCTTCATGCCTGTAGGAGCTGCAAATGAGATCTTCAAAGACATTGATTCACCTGGAACTAGTGAGAAATAGTTGTCTGAGTAATGTACTGGCAAAATTCTCGTGTCTTGTTTCTCTGTCTCTGCATTGTGGACAGAGAAACGAAGGAAGAAAGCAACCCCTGAATCAGATCCCTCCATTTCCACCACTTTCAAAGCACGGTTGCTATCTGCAGAAACAACACATCTACTAAAGAGCTTCTGGAGCAACCCCAGATTCCGCTTTCCGTCTTCTTGAGCAACGTTTTTGGCTAAGCCAGCCCTAGATGTGTTATGGACATTGATCTCCAGCTCATATTTTGGACCAACCAGAACTGAATTGCAAGTGATCTTGAGAGGTATTTGTTTCTTTCTGTACGGTTCCAAGAGTGTGTAATCTTGCCCAGGCAGATGAAGCCAGTAGAAGTTCCGGGATATAACCGTTTTGTCTGAGACATTGTACAATTTGAGAAGAAGAAAATACACCGGCTTTGGGTTTTCTGATTTTGGGTACTTGAATTCCGAAATTTGCATAACTTTCTTTGGCGGTGCGGAGACTATCTTAAACACTTCCGAGTATGGGCAGTTCCCGTTTAGGTCCCATACTGATGCCTCTATCTCGACATCCGACAGCTCTTTAGAAGTCGTGTTTACAACCTGTGGGGGGTCAAAGTACATCATTTCATGCATTATTTACTTCTTTCACTTCTTCTTTAAATAACTATTGAGAACTTCATTCACAGCAATTGCCAGAGAAAGATTTATAGGGAATCATACTGACCTCAACAAAGTAACTTGCCAGGTTTAATTGGACATGGACTGGCTCTGCAGCGGAACGGCAGCCATAGAAACTGGCTGTTTGATCGAGAAGATGATCATAGAACTGACCTCTGAGACCAGTCCATGGATTTTGGTTCTTCCAGATCAAGACACCCGTGTATTTTGTCCACATTCGTGAACTCCAGCCCTCGAATAGAGCTCTGTACTGAATGTAGTTTACCAGTTGAGCCTGTTACAGAGGAAAAAACAAGTCAGAATATGTCACTAATGATCTCAAGTTTCTTTCATCAACAACTAAGTTAAGGGGAAAAACATCAGGGTAAGCCAACACCAGCAAAGGCTAAAATGGTTAAGATCCAAAATATACCTTCAAGCAGAAGTCATCGAGATTCTCCGGAGTACCGTACATCAGAATCTGGTCATGAACTTTTCCAGGCTTAGAATATGGAATGTACTTGTGGTAATCCCACATTCGGTTTGGTACTTCTTCAACAAACCCGTCCAAACCCTTTTTAAACAGAGGAATCTCCCAACCTTCCGGAGGCATTGTCGCTCTTATCGTAGCTGCAACTGGCATTCCAACCGAACCAATCTCCGGATTGAACCCATACTTGTAATATGTATCTTTAAAAAAATCTTCAGGGTATTGAATCTCATAAGGGCCGTCAGTGAAGTTTCCCTTTCCATCTGCAAATCCGTCCCACATAGATCCTTGAATATAAACTCTAGTACCGTCAAGATAAACACTAGGATCCGAATCCTCGTCTGATAACATTTGGGTTTTAAAATAAGGGTGAAGCCTAAGGTCTTGCTTTAGAGCCTCATTTATGTCTTTTGGTGGAACTTGTTCGTTTCCACCCACCCAAAGAGCTAGGCTTGGATGGTTTCTCAAAAGTTTGACAGTATCACGAGCACATAAGAGGAATAAGTCATGGTCTAGTGGTCCGTTCGGATTTGATACTGGATCACCTCTTCCATCAACATCTCCCGTGATCCAAAACTCTTGCCAGACCTGAGAATTGGTTAAATTTTAGGAATGGTGATATGTTTTAAAGCAGAATGATAGCGAACAACACTTCATACCAGCAACCCGTAGATATCACAAAAGTGATAAAAATCTGGCCTTTCAGCCAACCCACCACCCCAGCAACGGATCATGTTCATATTCATATCTGCATGGAACTTTATATCGGTTCTATAACGTTCTTTAGAGAGACGTAACAACCCATCAGATAGTATCCAATTGCCACCACGAATGAAGATCGGCTCTCCGTTAATCTTGAACAGCCTGGAAAATTTCGAAAAGAAGATACATAACCTCTACAAAGTTATTCTACCCATAGCAAACTGAGACTAAAATATATAGAGCTTACCTTCCACCAGTGGCACTATCAATAACACTCTCTATCTTACGGAATCCAAATGGCTGCATCCAGGAATCAGATTCCCCAAATTCTTTCACAACAACAGTGATCAAGATGTCATAAAGGTTTTGCTTTCCCATCCCGTTGGGCCACCACAATTCAGGTTTGTAAAAAAAGATCTGTTAAATCAATGTCTCATTAGTTTATATGATAAATAATACTACCAAGATCTCTAGCGGTCAGATCATAAACAAGTACCAAACTCACCGGTTTAAAAGTGTGCTGAATATGTCCTTTAGCTGGAATCATAACATTCTCTGTCTGAAGATGCTCTACTAAACAAACACCGTTTTCGAGTTCAGCTGTTATTTGAATATTTACAGAACAGTCGGCAGTCCATGTGCTTTTGTTTTCCAGTTCAGCAGTCACATGCAAGTAAGCTCTCTTGTAATGGTCAAAGAAGGTTGAGACCAAATGGGGATCAATTATTCTTACAGGCTGCAAAACAAAACATCCAATAAGAGAATGATTATAAACGATCCAAAGTTTGCTCCATGGAGAAACTCAATAGATATCATCTGTGGAAAACAATGTAAACCAGATAAACTAACCCCGGTAACAGATATTGACACTTCATCCCATATGCCAGTATTCCGGTCCCTAGAAGACATTATCAAATGTTATCAGTGAGAGTGCCTTTAACCCATCCGATATCTTCTAAAGAAAACCAAGTGAAAACATTACCTTATTGGACAAATCCAGTCCCAACCTTCCACATACTGTGCAGCTACATCTTTTCCAATCTGTCATGCACATCGGTTATAGTGTGAACAAAGCAAAGAAAGAACAATAACAGGACCTTTTTCTACAGAGAGAGAAAGAGAGAGGTGTACCTCGTGATCACCACCTTGTCCTCCCTTGGGAGGGATAGTCCCAGGATGATCTGGGGGATGAACAATAACAGCGAGTAGATTGTTTTCAGTATGCAGGATATCAGTAACGTCAAGTGTATGTCTGCGGAACATCCCTTTGGGAAGCACTGTCTTCTGGCCGTTTACATACACTTCCGCTGAGTAGTTGATGGCACGAAAATTCAGATGCACGTATTGATGCAGCAACTGCAAAAAAAAACCCATCAAAACAAGATCATTAGACTAACAGAATGAAGAATTTAACAAGAATTCATACTTTTTAAGTGAAATAGATAAGAAAAGTCTCACCCTTTTACATTGGAAGTTAGTGAAGAACCAGAAAGTGTAATAGTCCCTCCCGGAATCAGCTATATCCGTGATAGTTTCATTTTCGAGTCCATAGAATGGGTCTGGAACAGATTTGTTCTTCACCAATGTGCCCAAAACACTGTCCAGAGGAACACAAAGATACTACATTATCAGCAAAATCCTCGTTCATGCATGAAACAAGAAGAGGCGATTTCCGTCGAAATTGATGTTTTATTTGTTGTCACATTGCATAAACAAAAGCTCATCCATGAAGCAAAATAAACTGTTCGAAGACAAAATCCAAACTTTGTTTCAGAGTTGACTGAGATCACTTACTTAAACTTAATAGCTTAAAAATAAATAAAGAATTATGATTACTTTGTTTGTTTAGTAGCTTAAACCAAAGAAAAAAAAAAAAAAAGAGAGAAACGAGAAGAGGTAAGGGAAAGATTAATTACGTTCCG
This sequence comes from Camelina hispida, assembly GCA_023657505.1. Taxonomy (NCBI): domain Eukaryota; kingdom Viridiplantae; phylum Streptophyta; class Magnoliopsida; order Brassicales; family Brassicaceae; genus Camelina; species Camelina hispida. The sequence continues at coordinate 3,631,877 of CP094631.1, forward strand.
GGTACGACGGCTTCCATCCAGCGAGAATCGGGACCGAGAGCAGGAGAATTGGTGGTAGTGAGCTGGACGCCGTCGACATCGACCTCCGTCGATCTCGCCGCTAGCCACCCGGAATCTAACACCGTCTTCCCGATCTCCGCCATTTTTTTTTGTTTTTCTGAAAGACAGTTTCTGCAGAATCAAAAAGACACTTGGGTTGACGACTGTCAGTGTCGGGCGAAACACTCCCTTCAAAGTCAATTTTGGGAAAGACAACAAATAAAAGAAAAGAAAACGTAAAATGTGGATAAGCCAAACTTTATAGTAATAACTACTTTTTTGAACGAATAGTAACTAGTAATAACATTTATTTCCGGTCATTCATTAACGTCATCAATTATTCGGCGCCTTTTACTGGTTTATGTAACTGGATATGTTATGGTTCATCAAACAAGGGCCTTGGCTCAACAGACAACAGTTGACATGACGTTTCACTCTACAACCATCCCTGACTTACTTGCTATTGTACTTAAAGATTATGATTGCAACCATTCTAATCATTATTTGTAAAGCCTCGTGCTTATTCTCTGGTGAGCTTTAATATCTCTGTCAACCGTTATCTGGTAAGCTTCATTCTCATGCTGTTGCATTTAGAATAGGTAAATGAAGCGAAATATTCAACATAAAGGGAGAAAAAAAAAAAAGCTGAGAGAAGCTACTAGTAAAAGATTCCCGTAGTAGCCAATATCTTCACAAGAATGGAAACCCGTTCAAATAAAACAACAAAAATAATAATAAGAAGAAAACAATGATGAAGAGGTTCGTAGCAAATTTACAAATTCCTTGCATGATGAAAAATAAAAATAAGATGATGCAAATTGTTGTTGGGGTAGTAGTTTGTTTGAGGAAATGAGGGTAAAAAAAAAAAAAAGAAGAAAAAAAAAAAGAGTTTTGAGGAGGTTGTTTTTGCGGTGGTGGGAGTCAAAGACCAAGCAGGAATTGGAAAACATCGCTCAATGATATGATACCTTCAACACGTTTGCTCCCTGCTTCCACTATCACCAGCCTCCTTACACCTGTTTTGTTTGTTTATACACACACAATCCTCTCATCTGATGTTCGTTTGGAGAAACAAAGCTGACAGACTCTTCTTAATGGGGGAGAGAGAGAGAGATTGTACCTGGATTTGCCAACCGCTCCATCACTTTCAAAAGAGAATCCGAGCGCAAGCACATGTGACATCTCTGCCCGTTGAAGATTCCATATGGCGGACTCGCATCTTGCCCCAACTGCAGCGCCTGAAACCACAAACACATTCTCCATTTTATTTATAACATTCCCCATTCTTCTAATAATGTATAAATAAATTAGAAAGGAGGAGACATTTCCAATGTAGATAGGCAGGTTAGACGACTTCTTAAGTAAACTCGTAAAAAGAAAAGCTTGATGAGATACAGGCCGGGCTTTGGTTTATGATGAGAGGCTTACCTGGTGAACCGTCATGTCGTCAAGATGAATCTGTGCGTATGCCTTATCTTTAGCCAGAGCAGTTATATCACTACACCATTACAAATATCATCAGATCAGAGGACACAAAAAATGGAATGCATAAGACCTATATAAAACACGATTAAAGATTTACCTTCGAGAGTATATGTCAATAAGCGAGTCATTGTCATCCACTACCGGAATTGAACTAACTTCAGCTGTAATAACCAGAAAACCCGAGACATATATAAATCACGACATTTTCATTCATTTCCATACATAAGGAAACAGAGAAAGGTTATCGAATGCAATGCACCACGAGAAATATATTTGCTTTATGTTTCACAATAATTTTTCCATGTTCTAAAACCTGGTTAATTTACTCACGTTGTAACAATTATAATAGTGGTTGTAACATCTAAAGCAGGTTATTTGGTCTGTATTGATTTTGATCGATATGATGCTCTGTTAAACAACTTTGACTAGGCAGGTCAAAGAAACCCATGTGTTCAGCTACTTGGTGATATTACCATCTATGATGAAATTTTTCACTGAGATGTAGAGGTTAGTCTCAAGTTGCAGATGAGATGGATGAACTTTGAATAATATATTAGTGAAAAGGAGCAGAAAGTATTACCTTGAACTAATAAGGAGAGCGCAGAACCCAACGAGGCGTGTGGTCTCAATGTAGCGAGAGGTTTGCTACTTGATTCTCCGATTCTAGGGACCCAAGTACCCAGGGGAATTGAACAAATGGGTTGCTGAAGGATTGGTAAAGAGCTAGACGAATGTCTAAAGTATCTGCATATACCTGGAAGATTATGTTTAATTTAGAGTCAACATGAAAACTGAAGTTTGGACAGTCAATTGCAACTATAGTCTCTAATTCCCATCCCTTCACAGAATTTGGAGAAATGAAAAAGTGGGAAAGTTTTGGAAATGGCAAAATCATATGCACGTCATAAACTAAAAAGTTTGTATGTCAAATTTGGCGCGCTTATCAGTGTCTTATTCACAAACGAAGGCACCTTACATTTTAATATGCCTGAAAGCGAAGCAAGATGCAGTAACTGCGGATATGAACCATCCTGCAAGGACGAATATATAACCGGAACGGCTGCAACCTTGTTTTGCAAAATTTTCAGGGCAACGTCTTTCAGATTATCATATGGTCCAACCTGATAGCCATTTATGAAACATTAATAATCGCAAGAGAGAAAACTACTAGATTTTTTTACTGTAACATGCAATAGAATTTTATACGACAAGGCTATGTTCAGAGATAGGCAAACAGAAGCGAAGCTACAAGAAAGTCAATAATGCAACTGTGAAAATCACACCTGAACAAGTGGCCTAGGATATGGTCTCCCACTTCCATCATATTGTCGGCTAATATGAGCCTTCCCCTCTTTCCAGGCTGCTATTGTGTGCGTCTCAAGCTCTTCCTCTGTCAGGTTTGATCCATGAGTTCCCAGCTGCAATTTCACAATTTTGTTATTATCATGCAAGAGTGAAATTTCATACTGAGAAAGCTAGTAGAAAATCTGCAGATATATCACACCAAGTAACATACTTAGAAACTAGGTAATTCTATTATAGTTCTGCAAATTAAATCACAAGTTTAGACAAGGTACATAAATATTTGTGAGCCCCACACTAGTATAATTATCCCCCCCCCCGCCCCCAGGTCCTACTCAGCATGGATTTTTCTGGTTCAACATTCGGCATGACTTAAAACGGCTCAGTAGAAAGAAACCAATATCCTTAGGAAGATGAGTTTAAACTGCAAAAGATGTATTGATATCTCAAATGAAACACAAGCCCACCGGAAGCCAGAAAACAATATGGGATAATAGCAGGAACAAACGGAAAGTAAGAACTCATGTAACTCAAAGAAATGCTCTTGAAAAGAACAGTTTGTAGAGAAGCCAACCTCTCTCAGTATTAGAATGAAGTCTAGTGGACCAAGAACGCCAACAAATTGGCCTTTACCAAAGTCCCAAAGAGGAGCCAAAGGGATTCCCTGAAAGCATCTGGAATTAGCAAAAAACAGAAAGCCAGACAATCTATAGTTCGTTTAATTTTCACGTCCTTCCCTTTTCGGGTCTGGATACAACTATATTAGAATCTTTACACTGACTGTGAGAGACAGAGAGATGAACATCCCAAAGAGAACAGAAGCTGATACAAGGGTAATTGGAAAATAGAGCAGACCTGCTCATAGAGTATATGGAATGCTTGCTTCACTGGTAAATTAACATCCAATGCAATAACCTGTAAAATTTCTGATCACCTTAGATAATTTCCGAGTAAGAAGCCAGAATTCTTATCGATATCTATAGGACATGAAGACAGACATCATCAATGATCAGGCAATAGGGAAAAAAAGAAACCATACCTTGCCCGATTCAGGTAGCAGCTCATATGCAGTACGGGTTGATAATAAAACAGATATACGGTGACGAGAGACCTCCAAATCAGCCCCTGACATCCTAGGGATAGTTTCTTGGGATGAATCAGCCTACAATATAATCACCAAATAAAAACAGTCAGAAACTCAATTTAGTGTAGTCTCAGAGACAATTAATTGAACTTAATGATTCCTGCTTTATACATCATAAAAAAATGGTCTAAATCAATCATACTACTACTGACGAACAGTTAAAATGATACTCTGATGAATACCAACCACAGGTTAAAATTACAAGACACCAAACTAGAAGCAACGCAGGAAATCGAAACAATCAATAAGCAAGAGAATAAACAGTGCATATTGGAAAAGAAAGGGTCAGCTTCCTTACTGTTCGCACGAAGACATCATCCACATCCATATTTGACCGGCCGAGTGTCTCTGGGCTAAAACCAGTAGGAACCATATCTGGTCCAGTTATAAATATTGTATTCACTACTCCACCATTTCCGCTTACGAATGGTTGGTGCTCATCGTGCCGCCATTCCCCATCAACAAAAAACTTATACTGCATGAGAATAAAATAACTGAATGTAACATAAGCGGCTTCTTAAGTATCTTATGTTGTAATTATTACAAGTATGTTAACAGTAGTACATCCAAGTGCAAAAATATATGAATTTCTACACTCTGAAGCCTTTATAAAAAGAAGTGATTTAGCTATCGAAACAACATGAAGAACCCAAAATTTAAGTCTTTCTAGAGTTTCTAGTAATGTTGATGGTGATGTAAAAAGCAAAATTTTGATCAATTAGCCAGGGAAATTCGAATTTTTCTAGCCAAAACTGTGCAGCTATGACAGAGGTATATAAGATTCTCATGCATATTGCATAGGTTAAGCATCCAGAGACTGAATACAACAGTAACATGGACATCGCAAAAGCACAATTAAGGACATAAATGCTCCCCTGCAGGGATTAATTCACAAAGAATTTGTCATGAAAAAGGTATCCAGTACAAGATGATTAACCTGATGATATCCAGGCGTCAAGTTGCAAATGACTTGAAAAACAGTAGGACAGCCCTCAAGCGGTGACAATGGCACATGTTCTGTCCACCTGCTCACATGCCCATTTCAGAAATCAGTCCATGGAGTCCAAAACCCCCCAATTGATAGAATACTAAAGGAAGCTATCTTAAATTTGTTTCCTGTAATAGAAAAATCCTAGTAGTAGTATAGCTGACAGTGAGTCATCTCACCTGGTGAAAGATCCACTGAGAAAGACCCTTCTACCTCCATAAGGCCAGACAAAGCGGGTGGGAGTAAGAAGCTGCCCTGAGGCAGCGCTGTTTCCACGGCTGCTATCCAATGTAGAACCAAACATCCCCTTCCCAGTGGTTTTTATATAGTTTGTTACAATCCACAAAAACACTAATTCCTAACCTTCTCAATCGATTCTCAGTGAGTAAAAAATTATCTTGATTCCTTCAGCAGAAGACAAAACTCCCGAATTCAACGCTTTAATACATGCAGAGAGAGAGTCCAAATTCGATAATTACCATAAATCCTAGCCACCCAGTAACCGAAACCCTAAAATCCCAAATCACGATCTATAACGAAATTACCGAACTCTCCCAAACCTAGATAGAAATTATCCACCAACACGAAAAGAAGCCCTAAAACTCAACAACGGAACGATCTGGGTAATATAAGAAAGCAAAAAGGTCAACTGATGACAATACACGACCTGGAAACCCTAGCTGAATAATAATCGAAAGGGGAAAGGTTCCCAGGGAATTCGCGGCTCTGATCTTTTTGAATTGGGGAAGAGAGAGTAGAGAAGAGAGAGCTGGATGATCGGGAAATTGAAAGAGCAGCAAAGAATTAGGGATTTGAAAAGAAGGAGAGAACCCTAATTAAAGAGAGTGGAGATGGCATTGTTTTGGATCTGGGGGAATGAGAGAGAGAGAGAGAAGGGTTATGGTCTCTTTCTATCGAATGTGAAGAAGAAAGAATCTGAGGGGCGAGAAGAAGCACTGCGTATTGCAAATGTTGTTTTTAATCCCATCGACACAGATATGATTTTTTCCCCTTTTTTTTAATTTTTATTTCATTTTACTATATTATATATACAATAGTTTTCCGAATAACATTTTTTTCTATAATTTTTACAATTTATTAACTGAATATTCTTCTCTCTTTTTTCCTATTCTTAAAAGGTAGATTAGCAAATAGTTTTTTTTATTCTTTAGCGTAAATTAGCATCTGATATTTATTTTTAGTCAACTAACTAAAAAAATCAAATCCTAATCACATTAATTTTACAAATACATTAGACGAAGATCCTTTAAAAAAATGAAAAGGATTCTAATTGTGTGTTTTTTTTAAGTGAATAGTTTGACATTTAAAAAGTTGATTTGTCTTTTCTAATTTTCAAACCAAAAATAAACAAGACAAATTAACTATCAAAACGTTTAAAAATGATTGACGAGAATAACACATATGTTTCTGAGAATAAACAATGATTTTATTTAAAATATAAAAATAGAAATTATATAGTACGACTTTTCTATCCTCATTAATATCATCATTCATATTATATAATTTCTTGTACTTTGAGCCAAAATATTAAACAAAGCCAAAAAAACAAAAAATGTTATTTCATATTCTTCAGTTTTAGTATTTGTTTTTCAACTCGTAGAGGAATATTAGATTTAAAAAAAAAAAAAGCAAATAATTACATCCCACTCCAACCCGTTATCTTAGGGTAAATACAATTCTGTGACATGATTTGTCATTTGAGGTGAATTATATAAAAGAGACTTCATGTTTTGAGCATATCCATGAGAATCTCATTATTGTCTCGTAGGTTTAGTCTCGGTAGTCTTGTAAAGTGATGGCAAACCCAAAAAAAACTTGGCCCAAAACACATCCTTGAAGAAGATAAAAAAAGGTTCGAGTCTACATTTCTCTAAGCTCAAAAGTCAAAACATATGAAAAAAAAAAAAAACACACTACACTATTAAAAACTAAAACTGTAAAATTGACTTTTATATTCTGAAGACGATGATAGATAAGCAATCATTCTTCTTATATATTACATGAATTGCAATGTTGGAATTTTCAGATACAACTTTATAGTGACTTAACGAATTGTCCACCAAACCCCTTTGTTTCCAGATCCAAATAGATTACAATCGTCTACTGAATGCTACCCTATAAAAATATAACAAGATGTCAAATGAAAATTGGTTGAAGTGATGAATTTTCTACGAGTTAAATACATAAGAAAATATTCTGCTGAAATAAAAGTTAAGGTTTTATATATGCAACAACCAATAATGTATATATTGAGATTTAAAATATGCTTTAAGTGAAAAAAAATGAAAATATGATGACATATGCAAAACAAATATGAAATATGCACGAAGTGACAGCGATATTAACAGTAGTTCTTAAGAATTTAAGTTTAATGAAAAAACATGTGTTTTGAGTTAGGGTTTTAGGGATTATTTTTCGAAGAAGAACACGGATTTAGGTGGCACAAACCAATAAAATAACAATGTGAAAAGTGCACACATATATCTACAACATCTTCAAACAACAGCCAAAGTTGCTAACTGATCCTCTTCATTGGTTTGACCTTTGACGTGATGAATTTTCTAGGAGTTAAAAAACAGAACGAAAAAAATTCTGCTGAAATAGAAGATAAGGTTTATGCAGCGAAGTGATATATTGAGATTTAAAATATGCGCGAAGTGAAAAAGAAAAAAATAGAACAATGAAAATATGAATTATGTCAACATATGAATTATGCAAAAAAAAAACATACGAAGTGACAGGGATATTAACAGTTCTTAAGAATTAGAGTTCAGTATATGAAAAAAGGTGAATTGATGAGTCAAACTAAAATGTGTTATGAGTTAGGATTTTTTAGAGATTTAGTTATTTTTCGAAGCAGAACTCGGATTTGGAGTGGCACAAACCAATTTGAAAAGTGCACACATATGTCTACATACAACATCTTCATACAATAACCAAAGCTGCTAATTGGTTCTTCCTATTAATAGAATAGAGGTGGTGGATCAACGATACAACTTACTTTATGCATTGGCAGTATTTGTATGAAGTTTGGTTCTATGAGATTCGTTTTTAGAAGTGATGCCATCCAATATGATTTAAAAGTCGAATCTTGTTAAATAATTTGTATTATATAGTTTCTCCCCATTCAAACGAAAACCTAATTATCTGAAATATGTTTTTCAAACGTCGTTAAATTTTAAAGATGCTTTAAATTGAGTTGTTCCCCATAAAAGAACTCCGAAAAAAAAATAAGTGGTATCAAACAGCTCTTTCCTTTTACATGAAGAACTTTTGACAAGGGTGCATCTCATGCTCATGGGATTCTTATGGGAATCAGGTACAACAACTTGGGTAAAATAAACGGTTGTAGGTAAATTCATCATAATAAGCTAATGTATATCTTTGTCCATGCTGCAACCTCAAAGATTGTGTATATGTAAAATCATCATAATAAGCTATTATATTTCACATGGACCTGTCCTCTTCATCTTTCTTTTTGTCCTTCACAATGGGTACATCAGATGTGGTTTATACTTGTTGTTACCTTAAAATATTCGCGCTCATGGTTCCCGAGGCATCGCTGCCTGCCTGTACAGGAGCTCAATGCCGCGATTCCATGGTTTGAGCCAATGGAAACAAACATGTATCCCTATAATCATTCAGTACATAGATGTCAGATATAACATTGTTAAGGTTGATAGTAGTACATAACAAAACATTGGGTATTACCACATTGGTATACTAATAGTTTAAAATGTACTATGGAATGTTACTTACTATCTTGGTATAGTTATTGATAAATAAAGATCTTGATGTTTGTGATTTCAGCTTTTGTCTCTTTGAACTAGTCTCTTATATATGTTACTTGCTCAATCCTAGTTGATTCGAACAAGAACATAAGATAGTTGAGAAGTGGTCCCAAAGAAAACTCTACATAAACTATAGGTTGCATCTTTCTTTGATGAATCGTTTCTTACTTTCTTTTTAATTTGATGATTTAAAATCACCCATTTGCAAATAACCATAAAGTGAACATGCCATAAGATATACAAATCTTCATAATTCATATATAATTTTTGGGTTTAGTGTACCCATAAGGTTGTGGTCCTCAGATTCTTAGGGCTATATTTGGAATTCTGAACCTCCAACGCTCTCCATTCAAACCCTAGCTAGACCCTTTTGACTCTTTAGTTTTACGATAAACAAAAAAGAAAAAACAGCTCATCTCCCTATTGGTTGTTCTTAATTATATGGGCTGTTTCTGCGAAGAAAAAATGTATTGACTTTAACTTAATTGGAATTTTCTTATCTTGTGCTTCACCTGCTTACATGTGAATGAAGTTCTGGCATGTGTCAACTTTCTAAGCTTCTTTCCATTAATGTGAACTAATTACGTTCCGACTTCTTTAGGAATCGTATTCCTTGTAATAAGAATTTCATTTTAAATGGTCTAAGTCCCAATGTTAGCTCCTTTATTTTGGTTAACGTACTAGCTCAGGCTCCATAAGGCATATGGGGATGAAAAATATCACAGATCAAACCACTGAAACAGATCCATCGATGGATCTATATGCGGTAAGATACACATAAATCTCTTCTTTTTTTAGTCTAATCATGTTTATGTATGTAGCCTTTCGAAATATCGATCTATGCACGCATAAACCTCTTCTTTTCTTCCTAATTACTAATTCACATACCAAAAACAAAAAAAAAACAAAAAAACAAAAGTTATCTTGCTATACCTTCTTTATGCTATCTTCTCCACTATCAGTGAGATCTTCCACTGGTTCAAGCCGACCAATACTCGAAGTCTGAATTACATCTTATTTGCTTGTAAGAAGAAATCTCATATCTTTGTATATTTTGAAAATATCAATTATAATTAAAGCAATTACAGACATATATATTGTATTAACGATTCAGCATTAACATTATTGAATCCTTTTTGTTTCTCTACAGATCTTTCTTAGCTTCATAGTAAATGATTCAGAGAACATCAATATATATCTAGTTCAACGGGCCGTGGAGCTGCTTCCCTTCTCAACACCTCTAATAAACATTGTCGACTGACTTTGTAGATCACTTCTAGTACCGGGTCCTTTCTCGTTCCCACTATCATTGCTACCTTTGCTGTGCTCAGCTCTTTCTCGCTCGGCTTCACGGTACTTGTGAAGATGTCTACCCACGGCGTCAGCATAGTTATCAAGGCCGAGAGTGCTGAGAGCCCACCAGATGTCGTCACCATTCACCGTCTTTCGATTCTCCCTGTGGCACTTGTCCGAGGCTTCGCATGTAACAAAGCTTATGAACTCCGTTGCACACTCTTGAACTGTTTGTTTTGCTTCTTTTGAGATCTTTGCATTTGATGGTAAGATTTGCTTCATAAGTCTCCCTACATTGGCTATTGGTAATAACCTATCTTCATCTGTCATTTTTTCTCTTCTTGTTTTAATGAATCTGTTACCTCTCTCGTCTCTCTTATAACCTTTTTATACGAGTAATCCAATATGAGACTCTCTCTCTATATATAGATGTATAGGTGTATATGTGTATGAGTAGATGTGATATCATGTTCTTGCACTGAACCTATAACTCTTAATTTATTACATACTATATCTAAGATTCTGTCTCTGTATGGATGTGTGTATGTGAAGCCAATATGTGTAGTATGTAGTAGTATGCTGTGGATGTAGTTCATTATCATCATTAAATGTATTACTAGTTAACTTTTCCTCTAATAAATCATGCATGTTTCTGATTTCTTCAATTTTATTATTTTGCAACCAAGTGATTCAAAATATAACTCTATCTCTATCTATGTCGTCGGTATAGTCATCAGATGAAAATGCTATTTTTTGTAAGATCATCAATACCATCGAAATCATGTTAACGTTTTCATTATATTTAAACTATAAACTATCATAGCGTTGGTTTATTGAAGTTTTACTGTATTTACTGATATTTTGTTCTTAGAGAGAAATATCCAAAATATATAACTACTAGATTAAGACCATGCTAGAGCACGGATTAAAATTCTTGTTATTTATATTGTATTTTTTATATAAAATATAATTTATGTTATTGTTTTAAAAAAAAAATATTTGGATAAAACATTATGCAATAAAATCATATACTAAATATGAAAGCTTGAAAAAATACTTATTTTGTAAGTTTTATATTGTTAATGATTCTAGATAAGTACCTGTGTTATAACACTGGTTAAATTTTTATTGCGTAATCTATCTTGTAACCCACTATTTAACTTGTAACCAATCAATCTATCAATTCGGTAATCTATCTTTGGCTAACATTGTGGTTTATCGACAAAATCTGTGAAAAATAAATTTGTAATATTGTGTTTAAAGATCTTTAGAAACAACTTGATATATGACTAAAATCTTCCAAAAAATACAGTTTGAAGTATCCATGATTTTATTTGTTACCAATAATATATCAATTATCAATTCAAAGTATTCCTAATATTTAGGTGTAACTATTGATATTAATATATGGATTAATCTATAACCAATCTATAACCTATTTGAAACCATTTGTAACCATTTATTAAAAATATAAAGTCTATAAAAACTATGTTGTGTACTTCTCTTTTATTAAAAAGGGATGTTAAAAGAAAATCTTTAAGTTTCATGCTAATAAAATATTAATTAGTATTTGCCTTTTTAATGTTCTTGTTGACAACCTATATTAATTAGTTAGTTACACATCATATTGTCAATTACATATTTAAATGAGATTTCAACTCGTGCCTTCCAATAGTGTGAAAAAAAAAACTTTTAGTTCATATACTAAACAAAGTATGATACGAATATTCTTTGACATTGCAGTACGTTAAGTGAGAATATCAATTGGGTTAATGTTTATAGGTTGTGTTACCATCATGTTCTCTGGAACCATCATAAGCGTATAAATTGTGTTGACGTGCTCAATCTTGTTTTTGTTTGATATTTTCCTTTTCTTTTTTAAATACGAAAACCCATTTTTAAGTCAAAATCTGGAAATATAACTTAACATGCATAGAATTGATAATTGACGTACTTCCTGGTCTACGGTACCTTTCTCCTAAAACTGTCCTGACTCCTGAATTCATTTGATTGAAATATTCGACTCCACATCTGAGTTAAGATTTTAAATATTAATAGAGTATTAATTTGTCATATATATATTACTATAACAGTGGTTGAAATCCATATGCTAGCTATAGAAGGATTGATATGATGCATGGATCAAGCAACGATCGAAACATATAAACGATTTTCTACTATATAAATTAAATCTTATTTAAATTAAATCTTATTTAAATTATACGTAATATTCATATTATCACAGTGTCTTGGAAATTAAATCTTATTTAAATAAAATAATCTAAGTAAAGTAATGTATGAAGTGCTCTAAATGGAAAACTGAGAATTAATACCCACAATGAAAAATGAAGTTGACCTAATTTTGATTAGAGGCTAGCTACTTTGGTAAAAGAAATTATTCTTGATGAAGCAATGGTTGGCTTATATATGGAATGTCAAAACCTTAATATTAGAAAAAAAATTGAAATTCGAGGCACGTAATCCGAATAATTCAGTACGGATCATATCCCACTCGCATGCATTTGACCTTTGTTTTTTAAAAATGTTTGAAAAAACATATACTTATTAGTATACTGCGTAAAAATTCACCTAATCGAAGGTCACATCACATATACTCTCTGCTCTTATTAGCTTTATTCACGTGATGAAGATGAAAACTTTTGAGCATTTCCATCTCTTTTTTTTTCTGAGTTTTTTAGTTAGTGCATTTCCTTTAACATTCTGTACTTTTCATGGTATTATAGAAGTTTAAGTATTATTATAATCTTTATATAGAAGAAACATATACTTACGTAAGAACTTAAACCGGATTATGCGTTTAATTTTAAAGACGTTCTACATACTTCGAAACAGGGGTTGACGTAACCATGCACAACCAAATTACAAAGAAAAGTGTATGTAAAGTTAGATTGTTCATCTCTTTTGTGAAAAGCATTTCACTTTTTCCTTACTGAATTAGAATTTTAATTGGAAAGTTGTTAATGGTCTCCCATTTTTTGCTTGCTAATATGATAAATAATTAGCTAATGCTATCTTTTCTAGTCCATTTGTAATATTATTCTCATTTCATTAATATGTGTATTGGTTAATTATTCTCTTTCCAAGTCAGAACCAAAATTTAAAAACAAATTTTTAATTGAAATGTTTTTTTTTTTAATTGAAAACAAATGCTTTGAATTATGCTGTAACTAAATAAAATAAGAACAATGAACGTAAAAATATGATAGAAAATAATAAGCAGGGATTAATCCTTATTTCGTGGGGATCAAATCTCTAAATCCCACTAGCTAGAAGAAATTGATCAGGACAAAAAACTCTCATGTTGCAAACACAGTAGAATAAATGTTCCTAAAATCTTCCCTCTAAGGTCACATACTCACATGCTCGTCTTGTTCAAATTCTCTACAAAAACAAATTTTCTTTTTTTTGTCGACCTTTATATTCAAAGCCCAAAACGGGCAAACACATCTCTTTTTTTTTTTTTGTCAAACGGCAAACACATCTCTACAGAAACAATTTTTTTGCAACAAACTAATTAGTTCGAAGGAACAAAAGAGCACGTGCATGATGAAGAAGTACGACCTGATTTGATAGCCTTATGGGCTTTCTAAGTTTGTTTCATTTTTTTTTTACGTTCACGGATCCTTCTATTTTTAGCCCAATATTAACTTTGGAGCCACAAAATCCGTCGACAGTTTTTTTTTTTACCTTGGCTTAAGGTGAAGATTTTGTTTCGTCTAACACTTTTTGATTTTTGGCAAAAGAAAAGTAATAGTTAAAATTATAGGAATTCACGTCAAATAAACCATACTAAAATTAAGTGATGTAGATATATTTTTCTCTAGTTTGATATAATGAGAAAATTGCATTCTAGCAATAGAAAAGATTGGATTAAGAAAAAAGATAATGAGAGATTTTCATAGTATTTTGGATGGTTTTATCTTATGTAATTTAAATACTACGCGTGTTTCTCTTTTGCTACAATATGCTTTTATGAGAGTCAGTTTGTTTCTCTTTTACTACTACAATATGGCTTTCTACTTCTATCGTATGAGAGTTTGATATATCATCTTAGGTTTGTACATTATTATTTAATGTATTAAAATTTTGTAATATGTTATAATTTCTATATATAGTTTTTCACTCCCCCATAAAATATATTATCATTAGATTTGATATTACTATTTAACATGTTAAACATATTCTATTACTAAATTAATATATTTTTTTTTAAGTATGATTGATAAAAAGACAAAGTTATGATAATTTGTACTGAATACATTTTTCAGTAGCAGTTTAGCAAATTTTCATCTCTTTCATTTATCAAGACAACACTAATACAAAATTAATATATTTTTATAGTATAACTGATGGAAAAGGATATCATAGTTTGTATCGAATAAATTTTTGTCGTTATTCGATAGTAATTTAGAAAATTTTAATTTCTTTGACCAAATATAAATATTTTCATTTGCCTAAACAACTGTCATACGAAATTAATATTTAAAAAAATATAATTGATTAAATAATAATAACAAGATAAGATTATCATAATTATATTGGATTACATTTTTGTCGTTATTCGATAACAATTTAGCAAATTTTAATTTCTTTGACCAAATACGAATCTTTCTTTCTATATACCAAACGTTTCCTTTAAATAGTTTGAAAGCTGTATACAATATAGCTTTTACAATATACAATAAGATACTGTAAATCTTGTTTAACCTAGTTTTTGAAACATTATAAAATGTTAATATTGATTAAAATGATAGTATGAAACTATATCAATTTGCCTTAAGAAGAAGAAAAAACAATAGTCATGAACCTTGTAATTAACAAAAAAAAAAAAAAAAAAAACACGTACACAACTTTATGTGTATATCTTTTTTTTAACTTTGAAAACTTTTAACTGAAAACAATAAAAAACACTCTAAACCCTTAAAATAGCCAATGGAAATCTCAAAGTGCATATTAAAAAAATCTTTTATATTCGACTCTTTCTCATATATTTCTCTCCTTATATGTGCCTCGTTCATCTCTTGAAGACTTCGTGTTGAAAGAGCGACCAGAGTGCTCTCTTCTTCTCTCTCTCTCTCTTTCTCTCAACCAAAAACCACAAACAAGCCTTCGTTATCTTTTGTTCTTGTTTTCAACTCCCAGATTCTCACAACAGTACCACCACAACCTCTAACATTGCAAGAGTTGAGACATCTCATAAATCATCAGGTTATCAAATCTCTATCATCTCCACCTCTCCTTTGGTTTTGCTTTCTTATACCGTGTTTGGCAATTCACGTTTTCGTGTTTGTTTTCCTCTTTCTGGGTCTTGTTGGTGTCGCAACGCTACTGCTTTATCCCTATAAATCTAGATACTTTACAATCGTCAGATGATGAATCCTCAAAGTACTCATCTCTTTTTTTTTTTGGTGTGTGTGTGTTTCCATGTTTTTGTCTCTTGCGTAAAGGTTTCGACTTTTCTTGCTTCTGCTTGCATACCATTGTTGATATAATATGTTTCGTCTCGTGGGGCTAAATCCGTAACGAGATCATTGAGAATTACACATGTCTATGGTGTTACAAACTTTTGTTTGATGTTCGGGATCGATGCTTTATGGGCTTTTGCTTTTTTTGATATCAGTTCTGATTACCCGAGGTTGTGAATCTGGGTTAGTGTTTTGGCTCTGAAAACACTAGATTTTATCTGTTTTCCTCTGCTTCGTGCTTTTTGTGGGTTTTGCTTTTCTTTAATTTTCCGGTGGCTGTGTTTGTTTCAATGATCAAACCCGTGAATTGAATCGAATGTGTTTGGTATATCTTTCACGATCTGAACTAGTTGAATCTTTAGTTTTATACTGTGATCTAAAAAAATATTCGAGCTTTATACTTTACCCCGTTGTGTTGCTCTGCACATTGTATGCATTTGAGCTCCTTGCTGTTTTGTTTCTACTTTTCATTTGTTAATTTCAATGTTCATACTTTAGGGTAAGTTGGATCTTTAATCATTGTGTGTTTTTTGGTTTTCTTACTAGTGTCAGATCTTGTACGTATCTGATTTGCCAGGAAATATTATGATTTGATTTTGATTTTGGATGTTTACAGTTTCGTATGTTCTTGATGCTTTACTGTTTTGAGATTCAGTATTGAAAAATGCAGCTCTTTTTGTGCTCTTTCAGGTTTTCACTACGTTGAGCATGGTTCTTCTGATGGATGGGGAGACTAGTATTATGGAGGAAGAAACAGCTGTTATGGAAGATTCCTTTGGAGAGCCACGAGTTGAGCCTCGTGTTGGAGATGAATATCAGGCGACGATTCCTCCTATGATGTCTAGATCCGAGCGTGATGCGTTTCTTTCGACTCCTGTTTCTTTGGATGCTTCTTCCTGTTCTTTTCTTGTTGGACTACCTGTCCAAGTCATGTGGATTGACAAACATGGAAGAGGACAAGGAAATGGAGATGATAGTGTTGACATGAGCCAATCTTTGAAATCTTTGAGAGCCAAGAAAAGCCGTTGCTCTGCCAAGAACAGAGGCAAGAGTGACAAGAATCAAAGATTGAATCTTGAGGCTGTTCCTGCTATACCGTCAAGTCCTTGGGAAGATGTTGAGGTGGCTAGCTTTGTTCTTGGTCTGTATACATTTGGGAAGAACTTTACTCAGCTGAAGAACTTCATGGAGAGCAAAGGAAGAGGAGAGATTGTCTTGTTTTATTATGCGAAGTTCTACAATTCTGCTCAGTACCACAGTTGGTCTGCATCCCGCAAGAAGCGTAACCGGAAATGTGTATATGGAAGTAAGCTCTACTCAGGTTGGAGGCAACAACAGTTGTTAACCCGTTTGATGCCTTCTATAGCTGATGAAGCTCAAAAACAGAAGCTCGTGGATGTGAGTCTTTTTCACATCTTGATGCTGAATTCTTAACCACTTTCTGTTCATTGATCTTAATATATATTTACAGGTCTCAAAGTCATTTGCTGAAAGTAATATCACTCTGGAGGAATACGTAAACGAAGTGAAGAATCTTGTGGGTCTCAGTCTTCTGGTAGACGCCGTGGCGATTGGTAAAGAAAAAGAAGATCTCACGGTTCCTACATCAGCACCAATGAAGACCAAACCATGGTTCACGGTTTCTTCGAAACCTTCTTCAGTTCCGGGCGTAGGGGCTTACAATTCACTCACATCTGCTGCCATAATAAATCAGTTAACTGGCAGTTCACGTCTGAGCAAAGGCCGTCGCAATGATATATTCTGGGACGCTGTGTGGCCGCGTTTGCTAGACAGAGGATGGCGTTCAGAGCAGCCTGAGGACCGGGGCCATTTAAGATCCAAGGATTACATTGTTTTCATTGTCCCTGGCGTGGAAAAGTTTTCAAGACAGGAGCTTGTCAAAGGCTATCATTACTTTGATTCCATCAGTGATATTCTAACAAAGGTTGTTGCAGAGCCTGAGCTTATTGACATTGAAACAGGAGGGGTGATCAGAGAAGCCACCGCTGCAGAGAATTCTCCTGACCAATCAGATGAAGAGTTTTCCCGGTCTGATAGTCAGAGAGACCGTTACCTCAGGTCTCCATTTTCTAACCGTGGAACTCTGGGAATGAACTTCACTGTGGTTGACACTAGTTTGGCTGCTGGAGGAGGGAAGTTGTGTGATTTACGAAATCCTAATGCAGTGTCTCTAATTTTTGAGCCGAAGACGAGACTAGGAGATAAAGATTCTTCCGCGCCCCTGGACAATCAGAATGTGGAAAAGTCTCAAGTAAGGCCTCTAGATACCAAGAAGCAAGTGGATGACCAAGTGGGATTCACGATTATTGATACGAGTATAGACCACTGCGAAAAGTTATCTGGCTTTAGGAGATGGAGACCTTTACCAAGTGATGTCACAAAGAGGGATTATGTTGGGGCTGATTCTGCTATAAAGGAAGAGAAGACTTTTGAGAAGGTGAAGGATCCATCAAAGAGGCTGATTAAGCAGAGGCCTACCCCTCCAACAGAAACGAAGCATCATTCAGTAAATTCTGCACCATATATGAAGCGCAGACGGCTCAGTGCTTGCATTTCAACAGAAAGTCCAGTGTCCAGACATTTACCGGGGGATGACACAAAAAGGACTGTTTGTCTTGAATCAGAGCAGCAAGATATACGTGCAGTCCAACACCAAAATAGCACTGGTGAAGAGATGAAGCAGGACAAAGAGAAATCTGAAACCGTGCTGTCGGTTGAGCAAATGAGCTTAAAGTCTGATCAACCAAACAAGACTGGAGCTGGGCCGTCTTCTTCGTTTGTTGAGATTCAAGAAACGTCAGAGATTGAACCAAGTGAGTTAAATTCTATCTCCAAGCGGGTTAAACTCTGTTCAGTGACAGAGCCAGAAGAAAAACGGGCTTCTATTGATGTGGAACAAAAGCAAGCAGCTGAGCTCCCTTCTACTACTAATAGATGTACTTCCAATGATCTGGAAACTACTGAAGAACTGGGTTCATCTGAACAAAGCCGCGACCAACAGATTAATACAGATGTTCCGAGAAGACAGAGCACAAGAAAACGACCACCGACCACTCGGATTCTGGAAGCTCTTGAATTCGACTTTCTTACAAGCAAGAAAATGAAAAGCACTAGTAAACCGGAACCGAGAAAACGCGAAAGTTCAACAAATAAAAAGCGCTCAGCTAAAGCGTGTAACGGAAATGGGAGTGCAGATTTGGAGCACAGAGGAGAAGCTAGAAGCAGTCTTGTAAAGAAAGCACCAACAAGTAAGCCCTTGGATCATATAGAGGATCCAAAACCTAGCTATCTTGTCAATGAAGCAAGAGCTGAGAGTAAGGCTCTGGATCAAGGAGAGGTTTCAAAGCCAGTCCAAACTGAATACCCTAAGCTTCCACCGATTGTTTTCAAGTTTCCATTCAGGCGTGGCTAAGGAGCTTCAGGAACGTTAAGTCTGAGAGTTTTGAAAGTTGGGTGTGAAAATATTATTTGTTGGCATTGCTGAAGAATAAATGTGTACAGAAGAGATAACTATTTTATTTCATACCCTTTGCTATATTCTTATTTTTTTCAATTATTAGTGAGAAGTAATGTTTCTATTATTGATGGCTTGGGAGTTATTTGAAGAAACTTTTCATATGGTCAACAATATCCAGAAAAATTAACTGGACTAATAATGATGGTTATGAATATTTATGAAGCATGATATACACAGTCATAGATACATACAAACCCTGTATAGTAGTAGTCTAAACTAAAGTCACAACAGTGATTTTTATACTACTATACAAATCTTGACTGATTTAAGTTCAGCTGGTTTGCTGCGGCCGGCTTGATTGCCTTGTCCAAGTTCTGAGAGACTGCTTTGGTTAAGTTAGGGTCCTCAAAACCAAGCTCTGCTCCAAATCTTTTGCAACCATAAAATAGGAACCAAATAAATAACATTGTCAGTTCAGATTCACTTCACACTCTTTAGATTAGTTTTTGGCTTAAATTTTGTCTGACTTACTTTGGATCCAAGACCAGTTTCTGAACCTCTTTGATGGCTGAGCTAGCTGCATATAGCGATATCTTTCCAATCTGATATTAAAAACCCAAACCAATTTCCAAGGTATTCAGAACTCAAGGCACTAAGATGGTAAATGGTTTGTTTTGAAGAAACTTGGAATAAAAGATGTTTACCTCTAAAAACTGAAGTTTAGCCTCGTGGTCGTTCGGTAAACACCTAATTTCTTCAGCTAGTCTTGCTGACTCTCCAACGCTTTCAGGGCACAAGAAGTCGAGTGCCACCTGAACATTCGACTGATTGTACACATGTGAACAAAATACAGTAAGAGCAATGGACTACCAAACTCAGGGGATTTTTATGTCTCGTAGAAAAATAATTTTACCTGAAGATTCCTCATTTGAAACGGACATCCAGCCGGAATGAAGATAGCCTCACCACGACGTTGCTCAAACGACCATGGCTCAACTCCTGAAACAATAGCAAGAGTCATCCCTCAGGCTTCCATGCAATAAGCGTTTGGATTTTAAAAGGGTTTATTTTTTCTTACCAAACTCGTCTTTTAGTTGTCTCTTGTGTTGTTCATTTAAGAACGATCCTTCATACAACGGGCGTGACACCTGAAACCAGCGTAAACAAACTAGGAAACTCAATC
The DNA here is from genome assembly GCA_023657505.1 of Camelina hispida. Classification (NCBI taxonomy): domain Eukaryota; kingdom Viridiplantae; phylum Streptophyta; class Magnoliopsida; order Brassicales; family Brassicaceae; genus Camelina; species Camelina hispida. The sequence goes on from CP094631.1 coordinate 3,652,087, forward strand.
ATTCCACATAAAAAAATATGACTTTCACATTTAATGTAGATGATTTAACAGATAAGACTCACAAAATCTGTCTGAACATTATCAGGCTTTTGTAATGTTTTCTGCAAATACTCGGCCAGCTTTGGGACGTCTTGGCGTCGAAAGACATCCCACTGGGCTCCTCCTGCACATGAAGACGTGCAAGGAGAGTCCACGTTGTGATCAAGATCCATTTTGTCCTCTGGATTCACAGTCAAGATCATCTCAGATTCTTTCTTCTCAGTATTCACTCCACCAAGTGATAGATCATGTAACTCTCCGTTCCTTAACTTTTCCTCAGGGCTAAGAAGTGACTCATTTACGTCCATCTTCTGGTCGGATTCTCCTGGATCGGAATTTGTCTCTCTCACTCTTTCGACTGTTGTTCCTTCAGATGTGTGCACCAAGAGGTATACCTGATTAGAAGAAACTTAGTTGACCTAACATAACCAGTTTCCCATATCAACCAAAATAAGACAAATGAGATAAAATTTTAACCAAGAGCTGAGTAATGTACCATGTCACGCATGCTGTAGTGAAAATTACTAGTCAATGAATCACCAGCATCAATTTCTCGGTATGTTCCACAAGACACATAAATCTTTGGACCTGCATCGTTTTGGAGCGAGTAATGAGGCAACTTGGCTGCCACGTTCAGAAGGCCTAACCGGGGATGTATGTACTCGAGAAATGGAAATCTTCTGATAAACTCTGGCCTTTGATAGAAAATAAACTCCTCAGAAGCACTTGGGCTTGGCCAGTCCTTTAACTTCCACAATAGGGGAAGACCTGTCTCTTGGTTTTTTCCATCTCTATATGCTTTTGTAAACTCTCCAAGTCTTACATCAACCTGTGAACATGAACACTATGAATCTCTGACTCAACAATATAAAGATATGAAGAACAAAGAAATTTACCTCTGACCCATCCAAGCAATTTATGGCCTTCAAGAATGGATCATGTTCTCTAATTTTCTCCTCGGAAATCTCGTCTATATCCCTCCAAATAGTCTCAGGATCCCACCTAGAGCAAGATGAGTCATCAAGTACCTTACTAACAGTAACAAGCCTACCCTCTGCCCATTGTTGCTCAAAAATAGCTACTCCATCAGATTTAATCATTTCAAGCGACGGGCTGTACACGTAATTGTCATCGCTCTCTTCTCTCTCAGCAAATTTTCGGAATCCGGAGTCACACAGTTCAGTGTTCAGAAGTTCAGATACTTTGCAGCCGCTAACAATCTCCTCAGCATTTTTCACAAGCTTTGCAACCCAATTCATCTTGAAAATGCGAGCGAGGTTCATAGAATGGGAACCGCAGCCTCCATACTCCTTAGGGGGGCAGGGGATGCTCCCATCACCGTTGGCTTCCCACTCAGGAAACTTGTGTGAAAAGTTTAGTTTTAGTTTAGGATTTCTTGTTATCTCTCCTATGATTTGATTAGTTCCACTGATCTCAACTGAAGACTCTTCCCGTAGATCTTGACAGCATCTCAGGCACAGGTCATATGAGCAGGTCGAACAATGACGGTAGTAGTCAACCACTGGTATCCGACACACGTTGCTGCGAGAAACAAAACATCAATAAGAACATGTATAATAACAAGTGCCAACAAGAGAGAGTTGTAATATTAAGTTGTTTAAGATGGAAATTTTAGTCAAGTAAGAAGAAGGGCATGTAAGAGAGATCATAAGTACCAGCACATCTGTTCATCTGCTTTCAATCTTGCCCTGACAAGATCAATCTCAGCTCCTATAGAATAGAACAAACTAATGTTAACCGCAAAAGATGTTAGTAGTAAATATAATTCATTAACTGTCACTGTAAATAAAAACTCGTCTCACCACGAAGCCTCTTCTCTAGTTCTACTTCTGCACATTGTTCAAGATGGATCTGCTTTATCACTGGAAGGACAGCTGATAATAGACGATAAAGGTACTGCAACTTCTCCAAAACAGGTATCTCCCGGATCTGTACCTGCAATATATCACAAAGAGCCATGTCATGGTCCTAACTCTCAAACCCCAAAAGAGGTAGCAATGCTTTGAATCCACGGATATAGATTACAAGATCACACCTTTATAGTATTATCAGAACGCAGGCAAGGTTTGCAATCACACAAACCACGACACGCAGGGCAAACTTTCGCAACTTCTTCAAGTGATATCTCCGAGTACCTTAAAAAGCATGAGACATAATCAGTAAGTTAACTCTTTCTACCAGAGGTCACAGAATTCAGATATAAACAAAACTAAAGAAAAGCACACCTTGTCGATATACAAGTTTCGCAAAAGGCTCTTTGATTGCATTCGAGGCAAGAAACGATTCTATCTCTGTCTTTTCTCTGGCACTGATGGCAGATTTCCCCCATAGACTCTGTAGACGCATCTGTACTTGCTGCTGAGTATTCCTACAACACATAAAAACAATTACTTATAATGTGATTGCGTACAAGTTCTCTGTCTAACCAATGAGAATCAAAAAAATTACCATTGGACTCATGCTTTGGTATGATCTGTTGCGCGAAGATTCCATAACAGCAACAGAAGGTGGTACCCTATAAGATCTGTAACTCTCTTCAAACATCCCATCATCTCTAGACAACAACTCATGGTTCAAATCAACAGCAACACGCGGAGAAAAACTCCTCATCATTGGTGTCTCGGGAGAGTAATGATGCATTAGGGTTGTTTTATGTCTCTTATGTAATCTACCACCATTATCCTTGGAAGCAGAGGCGTGACCGTTGTTGTTATAGTGCTGCTCAATGCTGGTGAGAGGTAACTCGAAATCATCAATCTTTCCTTCAGAATATGTATCTGTTTCGCCTAACGATGATCTCCTTTTGGCTTTCTTCTGGTTAGCACGGATAGCAGAATTAGCAGCCCGCTTCTTAGCCTGGATGTAGTGCTTCTCGCATACAGTCTTATCAGGCATGGACTTTGCAGTGCATCTCCACTGTTTACCATCTGATCTCTTGCACCGTAAATCATCTGGAATCCCAAGGATACCCTCACCATTGCCATTGCCATTGCCATTGCCATTGGATCGAATCTGCTCATTAGCACTCATTGTAATCACTGAATCGCAAATTTCATCAAAACCTAACCTGCATTGTTAAAAATCAGAAATTTAGTTTTCACATGAGGGGAAAAAAAAAAGCAACTAAATTTGCAATCCCTAAATCCAATTTTGTAGGAAAATTCGTATCCCCCAATTCAACAAACACATTCAATCTAAGCTAAAGCTAAAGAAAAGCATAAGATAGGGAGAGTAGAAGGAGACAGAACGACGGAACAAAGAACACACATGATCACTGAACCTAAGAGCTCAACAGATGATGATACATACTAGAAATAAGAGTGCGGTGCGTACAAATTCAAAGAGAGAAGAAGAAGAGAACTCCAAAATCGCTAACAGCGGAACAATTGAAATCTCGTTTGAGATAAGAGGGTTTAAGATTGGGAATTCGAAAGGCTAAACATATGTATATATCGATATAATTGTTCATACAAACTTAGAGTAAAAGAAGGAAAAGCCCAAACCTGAAATTAGGGTTTTGCTCGAGAGAAATTGCAGAAGTGAGATAGATGGGGAGAGAGACCTATCATGTTCAGGGACACTTGTGTCTTCGTTTATTTATTTTTTTTTCTTCTGGTTTTTTTCTTTTCTTTTTTTTTGTTTTGCCCTTTTTCTCTTTAGGTTTTTCCTTTTCTCCTCCTCTGTAGATCGTATTCAGACAGAACATGGGTTCTTCTTCACTTCACTTAGCTTGTTTTTTTTTTTTTTTTTTTTTCATTGTGGTGTTTATTATTTGGATTCAAAGTGGATCCCATTTTGTACAGTCATCATAAGATGATAGTACACAGATACCCCACAAAAATATGGACATAAACCAAAACAAAAAATTAAGGAAAAAAATGGATTCCAAATTTATTTTAAATTAAAGTATTTTTAACATTGTAAATTAATTTAAAATAAACTTACCAATGGATGATTAACTAGATTTTAATCCGCGGTACACCGCGTACATATAATTTTATTATTATTTATATTTAATATTATTTTGTTATTTAAATATTGCATGTTTGCAAATAAAAGAATAATTAAATTTTTAGGTTGTTTGTGCGGCTAATGTTAACATTAATTTTTTAATATGTAATATACTTCATAAACATTTGTTTGTTATTTTTAGTTTTTTTTGTCTAGTGTTTGATATTCTATTTTGATTTTTAATTATTATAACAAAAGAATAAGGGACCTAAATACATAATAAGTCATTTATACGCTATGATTAAGTCATATTTTTCTTAATAATTTAATTATTTTACACAGCATTAGTTAAATCAACTTGATTTTATGTCTAATATTTTAATATTAATAATGTTGAAAATAATAAAATTAGGATTTAACATGTGTTAGCACAAATTTAATGATATTTTATTAATTCCAACATGTCATTATATTTCACTACTATATAACTATATTATATAGTATTTTAAACTTTTTTAATTTTACATATTTTAAAACTTTATAAAATATATATATATATATTATAATATTTAAAGAAATGTAAATCGAAATTCTTCTTATGTTAAAAATCAAAGCTCACAAGTTTTGGAAAATAAAATGAGAATCAAATTGTTGTTTTCTTTATTTGCAAAGGATTAAGAGATAGAATATCTTCAAAACACAATAAAATATGTGGTTAAATATATTATAGTTTTTGTTTTCATATTAATTTTGCTGTAATTTTTTTAGTTGGAATAAAATGTAAAATATTTAGGAAACAAAGTCTGAAGATATGTTATTTTTGGAAATTTTTAAGGACTAACTTTGTAAATAAATATAAATAAAAAAGTAGAACCTAAAATGTATTTAAAAAGTATATATAGTAATACAATAAGGCTTAGATAAGATTCTTTTACATTATTCAAACTTCAAAATTGAACCCACATTATTTGTAGGGTAATATTAATACCACATTTTGTATGTCATGTTTATATACCTTTTAGTTGAAACATTAAGATGAAAACAAAATAAGAAATCAAATATTTTATTATAATGGATTGTTTGTCAAATATTTTATCTAAAATAGATTATTTCTCTATATTAAGATTTTTTCTTTACAAAATCTATTTTTTCTAAAATAGGAGTAAAACCCAAAATAGTACATTTTAAAAAAAATGGAGATACTTAAATAATTATTATACTAAGGATATATAATTTTACCACCAGGAAAAGATATGTACTGTATAGTTGTTATTTTCTTAATTATCTTTTGATCTTGTGGTATCACATCTTATTTGTATTGTATTGCACTTATCCGGAATTTGGATCTTGGATTATAGTTCAATTATAAAGATTATTTGGTTAGGTATGTTGTTTCGTACGTTGCTAATGCTAACAACATTTACTATAGATATTGTTAACGGTCAAAAATCTTTAGTTATTAAAATTTGTTATAGAAGATTGTGTTGATCGTTTTCGACTGCAAAACGAACGATATAATTAAATGATTTGTTGTTTGATGTATTTGTTGCTATTTGCTTCGTTTCTTTGGTATCATTGTTGCTATTTGCTAGTAATTAGAAACCGTAAATGATTGATAATTTTAGAAAAAGATGGTATATTGTTCTTGTTATAACGTAAATATATAAGAGGTGTTTATCATCTTTGACCATTCTTTCAAAACTGCGAGGTGTATATCATCTTCATAGTTATTGCAGATAACTACGAATTTTGTAAAGATATAAGAGGTGTTTATCATCTGGATGACTCTAGCAACATATGAAATATGATCGTGTGGTAAATGATTGTTGGATCTTTAATGTTCACTGAATAACTTTTTGCTTACACAAATTATAAATTGTGAGTTGATAATGACTAATGAGTTTCTTCACTTTCAAGTACATAGTTGGGTGATCATTACATGTAAATAGAAGAAAAATCAGCTTCTTTTTTTTTTGTAATTTGTTTAGATATCAAAATTTGTGAATTGGTGGGCTTCCAATATAATAACGTGTGTTTTTGGGTTTTCACTTTAAATGTCCCGTGAAGGAGAATAAAAGTTGCAAAGAATATGGATAGTGCGTCAGGGCCACGCGAAGTGAGGCTATCGTTGAATTAAAAAAGTTGATTCAATCGAGAAAACTGAGAACCAATCCCCTTCGAGAGTAAGCAAATATAGTAGTGAACGTATGGGTCATTCCACGCGTATTGCTCTTCTTGACTATTGAAGGAGATACCAAGAATCAAGAAAGATGCTTGAGATTATGTCTTCTTTTCAAAATATTCCGTCTAATTTTCTCTTCGTTTTTTCCACCTTATAATTAATATGCTTGCTTATACATCATAGAAAATTATTGTAGAGGAGATAATTCATGCATGTTTCCAAGTTTTAAGTTAGTAAAGTACATTTTTATTAACTTACCAGTCAGTCAGTTACCGTCCGTTTAACATACCATACCACGGATTAGTTGTTTCGTTCAAACTCTAAATCAATGTAAAGTTATCATCACTGATTTAACCACTAAATAAATACTACAATATTATTACTAGTTACAAGATAATTAGTTTTGCTATGCTTGTTATTTCCTTAATACCCTTTTTTCTTTTTTGCTATACTTAAAACTGAAACTGACGTACCTGCTTGCCTTGTTTAATATCAACATCAAACAATAGTAAGTCTAACTCCCCGAGTGTATCATGCCTTGTTTTGTTTTTTACGTACCTGCTTACGTTGTCAATGGGGGCACGGGGCACAACAGTGGGTTGATCGTGGTCTTACGTACCCGGGGAATTATTGTGTCTTCAATGCAATTAAGTCTAAGCCAAATTAACCTTAAAATCCGAATTTAGATACTGAATCTAACAAACTGTATATCAGCTATATCAACAAATATCATGCACGCGTACAGAAAAATTTGCCTTTACCATTTTTGAAGCAGTCTTGAAAACGTTTATATTGCCATGCATTATCTCTGAACGTTTAGACTGCCATTATCACCAAAACGCTTTAGATATATCTTGGTTTATCATTTTTTGTTCTTATAGTCAAACTATAATTTGTTAAAAATAGCAAGATATTAAACTTCAGATAAGAAGAAACTATAATATCAGGAAGAAAAGAAAATTATTTTTAAAAACCGCGTCCTTCACAAAAAGGAAAAAAAACTCTCGTGCGTGTCTGTCCCGTGTGTAAAAAAAAAAAATCCACTTTATTTCTTAAACCGACTTTAACATAAATGCATAAATACACACCCTTTCACCCTCTCTCACTATTATTTTCCTCATCAAAAAAGTTACAATTCTTGTTTCATTCGTTCATCTCAATCAGAGCAAATCATGGAGTGTAGGTCGTTAGATCTGACGATTATATCCGCCGAGGATCTAAAAGACATTCAATTGATCGGTAAACAAGACCTCTACGCCGTCGTTTCAATCAACCGCGACGCAAGAACCAAACAAAAGACCAAGGTCGACAAAGACTGCGGCACCAAACCTAAATGGAAACATCAGATGAAGCTCACCGTCGACGACGCTGCTTCCCGTGAGAATCGCCTCACTCTTGTCTTCGAGATCGTCGCCGATCGTCCAATCGCCGGTGATAAACCTGTCGGTGAGGTTAGCGTTCCGGTGAAGGAGCTTTTGGATCAGCAGAACAAAGGCGACGAGGAGAAGACTGTTACGTACGCCGTTAGGTTGCCTAACGGTAAAACTAAAGGATCTCTCAAATTCTCGTTCAAGTTTGGTGAGAAATACACTTTTGGTGGATCTTCGAGTGCTCCTGTTCCATCGGGTCTGGATCATAAGACTATGGATCAACCCGTTACCGCTTACCCGCCTGGATCTGGTGCTCCGGTTGCTTACCCTCCAGCGGGTTCTTCTTCCGGATATCCACCACAGGGACATGACGATAAGCACGGTGGTGTTTACGGATATCCACAACAAGCTGGGTACCCGCCATCTGGACCCGGTGGATATCCGCCACCTGGTGCTTACCCGCAGCAAGGTGGATACCCGGGTTATCCGCCACCGCAACAAGGTGGATATCCGGGTTATCCGCCACAGGGTCCATACGGTTACCCGCAACAGCAAGGAGGGTATCCGCCACAGGGTCCATATGGGTACCCGCAACAACAGGCTTATGGTAAACCGCAGAAACCGAAGAAGAGTGGGGCTGGAATGGGTTTAGGTCTTGGGCTTGGAGCTGGTTTGTTGGGTGGGTTGCTTGTTGGTGAAGCTGTTTCTGATATTGCTGATATGGGTGATATGGGTGACATGGGTGGTGATTTCGACTTCTGATTGCTTTTATGTTATAATTTCTTAGGTTAATAACTTACTACTGCTCTCTTCTATGTTTTTCGTTTGATCAATCATGTGAAGAACCTGAGAGAGAGAGATCAAGTTTTATCCTTTTGTGTATTATGTGTTTGGTTTCTTTGTTTTCTTCTAATGAATGTATTGAACATTATGCACTAGCTGTTGAATAGAATGCAATGAAACAGAGTAGAAGTAGTTTGCAGGAATGACAAAAAAGGAACTACCATCTATCTCGTGTGTCAACTTTACATATCTAGCGAGTAGCGACCCTTAAAAATAAGAAAGAGAACAGAAAACAATGAAATCACTAACAATTGCAAATCCAATGGCTCTAAACCGGTCAATAACCGACTCAAACAATCTTCAATCACCTTGAACTCTATAACTCATGAAGATCATCATCTTCATCGTCGTCTTTACTCTCTTCACCGGTTTTCTCATAAGCCGACTTGATAACCGGATTACAAACCGACTCCACCTCCTTCATTTTCTCATCGTAATCTTCCTTCTCTGCATTCACATTCTCATCTAACCACTCCAACGTCTCCTTCAAAACCTCTTCCATCTTCTCTTTATCTTCATCACTTATCTTCTCTGCAAGCTTCTCTTTATCTCCCACTGTACTCTTCATGTTGTACACATACGTTTCAAGCTTGTTCCTCGCATCAATCTTCTCCCTCACAACCCTATCTTCCTCAGCAAACTCCTCTGCTTCTCTAACCATTTTCTCAATCTCTTCTTCTGTCAAACGACCTTTATCGTTCGTTATTGTAATTGATTGTGACGCCTTAGCAACCTTGTCTTCGGCCTTCACCTGTAGAATTCCATTTGAGTCCACTTCGAAAGTTACCTCAATCTGTGGCACTCCCCTGAAAAAACATGTGTTCCTTGCGTCTTAAGTAAACCAATAAACAAACTATAACCTAAATGGTTTAGTAGCCAAGCTTGAATCAGAGTTTACCTGGGTGCAGGAAGAATGCCAGTGAGATCGAATTTTCCGAGCTCGCGGTTATCTTTAGTCATGCTTCTCTCGCCTTCATAGACTCTGATGGTCACAGTAGTTTGCTGATCTTCATAAGTCGTGAAGACTTTAGACTTTCTCGTTGGGATCGCCGTGTTCCTTGGAATGATGTTTGTCATCACGCCTCCCACAGTTTCAATACCGAGGCTCAAAGGTGAAACATCAAGCAGCAAGATATCTGTTTTCAGTAAAGTTAGGTATTTTGCAACTCAAAAACAATGTCTAACAAGAACACACGGTTGGCGAACTATATGGTCATAAAGAGAGTTACAAAAGTCACTTACTTTGTGTTTCTTCTCCACCTTCACCACTTAACACTCCACCTTGGACCGCGGCTCCATAGGCCACAGCCTCATCAGGGTTAGTACCTTTGTTAGGTTCCTTGCCGTCAAAGAAATCCTTTAACAACTGCTGGATTTTTGGGATTCGAGTGCTTCCTCCAACAAGAACAATCTCGTCGATTTGGGATTTCTTCAACTTCGCATCTTCAAGAGCCTTCTTCACTGGCTCCAGCGTCTTCTTGAATAAATCCATGTTGAGTTCCTCGAATCTCGCTTTTGTTAAAGGCTCAGAGAAATCAACTCCATCAAAGAGTGACTCGATTTCAACACGGACTTGGTGCTGGTTGCTCAAAGCTCGTTTCGCATGCTCACATTCACGCCTTAATTTACCTAGGGCTTTGTGATCCTTGCTTATGTCTTTGTTATACTTCTTCTTGACCAGTTTGATGAAGTAGTCCATCAGTCTGTGGTCAAAATCTTCTCCACCAAGGTGAGTGTCTCCACTTGTGGATAAGACTTCAAAGACTCCGTTGTCTATGGTAAGGATACTAACATCGAATGTTCCTCCTCCAAGATCATATACGAGAATGTTTGACTCCCCATCTTTCTTGTCTAAACCATAAGCTATGGCTGCACCTGTTGGCTCATTGATTATACGAACCACGTTAAGCCCCGCAATCGCTCCCGCATCCTTTGTGGCTTGCCTCTGCGCATCATTAAAATACGCTGCAAAACAACCAAGAAGCACCACAATGCCATATTGTCAATTTTTCTTGAATAGACTAGTTCCATCTGTCTACTGTTACCATTAACATCTAATGATTAAAAGAAGTGTATATATATGACTCATACCTGGAACCGTGATGACAGCATCTTTGATCTTCTTTCCCAAGAAAGCTTCAGCTGTCTCCTTCATCTTAGTTAGGACCATAGCACTAATCTCCTCAGGGCTAAAGACTTTATCTTCACCTTTAACCTTGACCTGAATATATGGCTTTCCATCTTTGTTCACAACCTTGTATGGCAAGAATTTGATATCCCTTTGAACATCAGGATCATCAAATCTGAAAACACAACAGACAAGAAAAACATAAACAAAAAGTTCAAAATTATATATGGACTAGACGTATACACTAAGAAACTAAACCCTTACTTTCGTCCCATCAGACGTTTCGGGTCGAAGATGGTCCGGTCAGGGTTCTTGGCCGCTTGGTTCTTAGCAGCTTCTCCGATGAGACGTTCGTTATCAGTAAACGCAACCCAAGATGGTGTAATTCTGTTTCCCTGATCGTTTGCTATGATTTCAACGTGTTTGTTATGATAAACACCAACACATGAATACGTAGTCCCGAGATCGATCCCTATCACCGTCCCGAGTTTCTGCTCTTCGGCTTCTACTGCCACACTTGACATCAAAGCTGCTAAAATATTCACAAAAACAATTTAAGCACTTAATAGCATAAAAAAAAAATTAGAAGCACAAATTCCTAAAGATGTGAGATTTTTACCTGTCAGAAAAACCAAATACACGAGAGCTTTGTTCGTCATTCTGCTGTTCTTCATAAGATTCATCTTTCGTTGTTGAGAACTCTTCTTCGATTAGGGTTTGCTTGCGTACAGAAAGAATATGAAAGCTCGTATCTATTTATATACACGGCGGCTTAAGCACGACGATTCGTATTTATCCTAGTAGAGTATCCGAGCCAATCAGTGCTTGACACGTAAGCTTAATTACATAATTTGTGTTGGCGCGCTCCTTACTTTTCTCACACGTTAAGTACCCAATACCGAAGGGACACGTCACATCAAATCATCATCCCAGAACCTCCCGAAAGTTCCATGACTACTTCACTTTTTTTTTTATAGTAGTTATCCGAAAGTTTTTTTTAATTTACATATAAATTTATTTTAGCTTATAGAATTCAGTAAAATATGAAGAATCCTATGTGGTAAAACTCAAAGGAAAAAAAGTTCATTACAGTAAAAATATTTTTCTTTTGTTATTAATGAATTTAGTGTAATGCCAAAACTAGCTAATGCATATGCATGCGATGAGGTGTAATTTTGGAAGAACATGGCTATTGATTGCTTAACCACTCCATACATAATTAATATACTGAGATATATTAAGTTTTCTAACTACTCTTAGTGTTTGTATTTTAATTGGAATCAAAGTACAATAAGAAAAGGATAACAATAAAACAGCAAATCAACCCTAATGGCGGCCCTAGTTTTTTTGGCTTCTAATATTCACTTTCAAAACTAAATAATTGACCATATTATTTTGGTTTTTACAAAAAAAAAATTATTAAAATAAATAAATATGTTTTAAAGTACGAATTGTATGGCATAGTACTGTTGTCTGTTTATTTTCGTAAATTACATTTTTAAAAATATATGTTACGGAATCTAGAAAGCGAGCCAAAAAACAGAACTTCGAATATGGTCTAGCCAAGAAAAACATAATTTGATTTATTTCGAATATGATCCCATGTAATTGTAAACCAACCTCATCCGTATGGTCTAGCCAAGAAAAACAAAACTCTATTTTAATACGTTCGCACGATATAAACATTTACTATAATAATTTTGATTTCTTTGGGATATATAATGGAAGTCTAATCCGTGTATACAAAGTACACGATACAGTAAATACCAATATATATGTGTGGTTTTCTTTTGTTCCATGTGTATATATATGTATGAATATGATTGAGACAGAAACTAAAATATACTATCGTTTATACATCATATAAGTTATGATAAACTCGAAATTGTCAAAGGTCATTATGGTCATTAAAATCCGTTGGTTGATGACTTGAGTTTGCATTAATACAAATACAAAACAGCGTGGATATAATGTAAGTGTAGCGAATGCAAGAAGGAAGGATGGAGGAAGAAAAGGAGTCTTGGTCAGAAGGAGAGAAAAACAAAATTTCCCGATGCAAAGCCACTGGTTCAGGCAATCCTGATGAGGACTACGTTGAGATTACACTCCAAGTGCGAGACGAAAGCATCAGCACGATGAAGGCCAAGGCGACACTTCGTTCGGTTCTTTCAGGGAGGCTAAAAACGATGGTTAAGTCACTGTCGTTTGCTTCACCACGGCTCGACCGTAGTAAGTCGTCCGGTGCTATATTTGCTCTTCGAGGTTTGAGGTTCATCGCCAAAAACGACGCTGTTGGCAGAGGCTGGGAGGACGTTGGTAAGAGATTCGATGAGTTAGCCACTGATGGGAAGCTCCCTAAATCCAAATTTGGACATTGTATAGGTAATAAAAAAAAATTGTTTGTAAGTTATTTTTTTGTTTGTTTGGTAATCTCATGACTATTATGCTCAACCTTTTTTTTTTTTTTTTGCTCAACCTATTTCCCATATAATTTAACATCAACCTATTTCTAATGTATGTTAACTCTGTCATTTTACAAAATTTCTGAAAAGTGTATAATAAGTTTCAACAAGTTTGTATCACTTTTTTTAAATTGATACAAAATATATTTTTATATCATTTAGACAATTGATGTGTTTTTTGTTTTTGGATAAAATCACTTTTAAAAACGATTTGAAATTTACATCAATTTAAAATTGATGTTAAAAAATGGTTTTTAAAGAATTAATAAATCTAATTAATAACATATTTGCCCGTTAATTATTTTTTTTTTCTTTTCCTTCTCTTTCTCTCTCGTTATCTCTCATACCGAGCTTGAAAAAAAAAAAAAAAAAAAACTCCGATACCGAAAGAAGAAAAACAGAACAGAACTGTAGAATCAATCAGAAGAAGAAATCTTAGAAAAATTGGAAGTTTCTCTCTTTTATTCGAGTTTGGTTCGGCGCGAACTGGTAAATCTTTGTCCTATTTTTCTTTTTTTGCTTAAAAAAACAGTCCAATCCTTGTAGTCACCGATTTCTAATCCTCTGGATTTTTTTGGTTGTTGTTCATAATTGATTTGGATCCGAGCTTAGGTTTTTCTCAGTGATTTAAAACCTGTAGAAATTGGGTCGAATTGGGAAGATGCGAGCAATTCTTATTTAAAAGTTTGAGTTTCAAACCTGTAAAACATGTGGTTTCTTTCTAAGCTTGAGTAAAAGTTTGAAGATGGAAGCAATTCTTATTGTCTGATTTGGTTTGTGGATTTGTCTTTTTTATTCAGTTATGTAGTGTGATTTACTTTGTGAAACTTTAAATCTGAGAAGGTGGAATTTGTTGCTGCAGGCATTCTATACACCATTGTCTCTGTAAGCTTTTCAGATTAATAGATACTTTTGGGGTTTTGTGAATCATCTTGATGCTTAAGTGGTTTTTGTTGTGGGTTTTATAATTTGAATGTTAAGCTAATCAGGTTAGTGCTACCAGCGAATAATTTATAAGACCTTTGTCGTTGTTCGTTTGAGTTGCTGTGAATGTGACCGTCAAAGAATGATTGTTACAGAACATCCATATTTGCATGTCATAATCACAAGATATGCAATGAAGGGGACCTAACCTGTTGTCATAATTGCTGATTTTATCGCCTGGGGTAAGTTTAAGTTCTTGTATAGTAGTTATATTCTTACTCTGTTTCAATCAAGATTTGGTTGTTTTGCATCTAGTGAAACCATAGTTTTATCCAACTCTGTATATTTCTGTTGAGTCTGGATGTAAGTAGTTGTATAGTTGAATAGGTTTGTTAATAACAGTGACTAGTAGTCTAGAAGAGAGGCAAATTTTTGTTTCTGGCTTGACTTAGGTTAGCTTGTTTGCTTCTTTAGTTTTTCATATATGCTTGTTCTCTCATTCTCTGTTTTGTTTAATCTGATGGTTGAGTGTTCAGAGTTGTAGACATAGAGAAGATATTCATGTTTCTGGATTCTCTCATACCCACTATCAAGCTTTTGTTATTCATTATCTCTTCTAAAATAGAAAAAGCTCCTCCATTGTTGGGTGGTCCCGTGTATTTCCGTGAACATAAGGCTTTGATCTCCCGTGTATTTAAACTTAAGGCTTAGATCTCCATTGTTGGGTGGTCCCGTGTATTTCTTTAAACATGATGTATTAAAGATCAAAGCTTTAATAGCGAAAAGTTTATTTTTGAAAGCTTACAATTTCTTCAAATATTATTTTTTCAGGTTCTGATGGATAAGTCATGGATCAATAAACCACGGTTATCTCAAGACTATATATCAGGTGTGAATAACTTTTTGGTTATTGATCATTAGTGGTTCCTTTGATCAAATAGAAGTAGACTTACATAATTTTTTCAGAATTTGCAGATAGAGTTGTGAGAAGAACTGAGAGTAAAGTTGAGATATAAATACAATGGTCGAGAATTTAATACAAAAATATTTTAGGATTTGATTATTATCAAATTGTTAAACAAACTACCTTATTCCTTAAATCTAGGACGAATTATTCAACATGGACTAAATTAGTTATTCTCTCACGTTAATTAAGTAAGGTAATTGATTTTTTTTGTCATTATCTTTACCAAGAATTGAGTTTTTCCTTAAAAAAAACTTTAACATGAACTTATAACTTCAACTTGAAATTTATTTGGCGAAAAAGAAAATTTTATGATCCCGCCCACTTAAATTTTATGTCAAGCGCCAAACTATTATGTTTTAGTATATATTGAGATGATTAGAGTTAGGGTTTTTAAGGGAAATCTATTTGGTAGAAACTGCTAGCAGAAAAACAAAAGAGGAACTCGTAAATCTGGTAGAGTTAACTTGTTTTTTATTCTTTCTAGATCCCGCTTAGATACATATTCTGTAGTGTCTAACAAGTTTTGTTTTTTATTTTTAGTTTACGATTGATGATGGATTCAGAGACACAAGCACCTGAAGATTTATCACAGATGGAAACTGATCACACGATGCCTCCTCCACTTGCTTCTGAATGTAAAAGCTTCAAATGGAAAGTACAAGTCATAGGTAAATCTGATTAACACTGACCAATATTTTTTATTAAATCATTTATATATAGTTCTTGGATCTGTTGTTTGAACGGTGAATTATCCCTAGGAATACTTGTAGATGAGAGATAGGTGTAGTTAATTTAGTTGTAGACTTGATTGAGTCTATATCATATTTAGTTGTAAATTTTTCAGATCCCACATTTTATATTATATATATATTTTTTTTAATCAGGGAATGGACGATGGTGCCAATGGATATTCAAACCATGGAAACAACGTTAGAGATATATGATCACGGAATGGACAATGGTGCAAATGGACTTAGTTTTACAATGTTTTTTTAGCTGCTTTGCTTTATTTATGTTTCATGGATTTGCAAGATGGATGATTTATGTTATTTATTTTCTAATTTAGCTTAATATATGGATTTTTATTTAATTATTTTTGGTTTTAAAATTTTAATTTGTAATCTTTTATAAATCAATTAAATAAGCTATACTGAAATTAAAATTCAATTATTAATACGAAAATAATAATATTTAGAATATTTTATTACCAAAATTAATTATTGGAATCATTAATGAAAAGTGACATTAACTTACCATCAATTATGTACAAATGATAATAATATCTCAAATCGATTAACGCAAATGATACATTTACTAAAATCAGTTAAGAAAATTGATACTACTTTTTACTTCAGTTATATATAACTGATTCTAAAATATTTGAATCGGTTATTGTCAATGATACAACAATTAAAATCACTTCAAAAAATTGACACCAAAATAACATCAATTACGTACAAGTGATATTAATAGTACAATCGGTTTTTAAAATTGATGCAATTATTCGAATCATTTGTGATAATTGACACTAATTTTAAATCAGATTAACTAAATGACATAAACACTAGCATCACTTAAATAAAATGATATAAACGTTGACATCAATTTTAAACAAATGATATATATTGACATTGGTTATAATAATCGATGTAAATATTTGAATATTAGCATCGTTTTGATATAAACTGATACAAATTATTTGCATCAACAGAATATAAATCATTCATTAAAGTGAAATTATTTTTGCATCACTTAAAAACGATGCAATAATAGAAAAGAAATGATTTAATACCACTGATTTTTTGTAGTGTGTGTTTCAAGTTATTTTTTTGAAAAAGAGATATCAGTATTCAAATAAATAATTTATTTCAATGAAATAGGAATGGTTGAATCTAGCGAATTTGTGAACGAGCTTTACGAGGCGTTGGTCCGAAG
The DNA here is from genome assembly GCA_023657505.1 of Camelina hispida. NCBI lineage: Eukaryota > Viridiplantae > Streptophyta > Magnoliopsida > Brassicales > Brassicaceae > Camelina > Camelina hispida. The sequence continues at coordinate 3,668,909 of CP094631.1, forward strand.
GAGAGGGACTACTTCATCGTCGATCACCAAAAGTGAATTATTCGAATTCTGGGAGCAGATCACAGGCAATAGTTTTGACGCTAGGCTGCAAATCTTTTTTGATATGTAAGTATATAGTATGTATATAGTTTTATATTTATTTATAGGAACTTTATATAATGCATTGATTATCATTTGTTATACAATATTGTAATTAGTAGGATTAGTTTAGTTATTTTTTTTTGTGTTTATGTGAATCAGGGTGGACAAGAATTTGGACGGACGTATAACGGGAGACGAAGTTAAGGAGGTGAACGATAAATTATTAATAGCGATTTCCTTACTATATCTATTGATCTCAATTTCTCTATTAATAAAATAAAATAGAAATTTAAGTTTTGTTTCGGCTTAACTGTGTAGATAATTGCTTTAAGTGCTTCGGCTAACAAACTATCAAAGATTAAGGAAAAAGTAGATGAATATGCTGCCCTGATCATGGAAGAACTCGATCGCGACAACCTTGGATATATTGAGGTTCGTTAATTATCTACTATATAAATGGTTACACTTGATTTTTATTTATTTATTTTAAAACAGGTTAAATCTTTAAAATCAATGAGACGGTTTTGTTATTTCAATGTGTTCAAAAGTATATAGTCAGAGTAATGGTTTATTAATTTGCAGTTACACAACTTGGAAACATTGCTTCTCCAAGTTCCTAGCCAATCGAATAACAGTCCATCGTCTGCGAACAAACGTGCACTGAACAAGATGTTGAGCCAGAAGCTAATACCAACGAAAGATCGGAACCCGCTGAAAAAATTTGCTAGGAATATATCTTACTTCTTCATGGAAAATTGGAAAAGGATTTGGGTGCTAACATTGTGGATATCCATTTGCATCACTCTCTTTACTTGGAAATTTCTCCAGTATCGACGCAGAACCGTGTTCGAGGTGTTGGGCTACTGTGTTTCCGTGGCCAAAGGCAGTGCAGAGACCTTGAAATTCAACATGGCTCTTATTCTCTTGCCTGTTTGTAGGAACACTATCACTTGGCTAAGGACCAAGTCCAAGCTTGGGTCCATTGTTCCATTTGATGACAATATTAATTTCCACAAGGTAAATTTATATATCTTTATCATAAAAAATAAAAATAATTTTTTTTGTTTATTAAATATTAGAGTTTGCTATCTAATGTCCAATATATAATATCCCTGACTGTTTTTGTAGAAGACCACAAATTAGTTAAACAAGGTATATATACAAGATCATAACAACTTGGTTATGCTTAATTCTTTGATCCAAGCAGGTTATTGCGTTTGGGATCGCGGTTGGAATAGGCTTACACGCCATATCTCACCTGGCATGTGATTTCCCACGTTTGCTGCATGCAAAAAATGTAGAGTTTGAGCCAGTGAAAAAGTTTTTCGGAGACGAGAGGCCTGACAATTATGGGTGGTTCATGAAAGGGACAGATGGGTGGACGGGTGTCATTATGGTGGTTCTAATGATAGTAGCCTACGTCTTGGCCCAATCATGGTTCAGACGCAACCGGGCGAACCTACCAAAATCGCTGAAACGGTTGACTGGTTTCAATGCCTTTTGGTACTCCCACCACTTGTTTGTCATCGTTTATGTGCTTCTAATCGTACATGGCTACTTTGTTTACCTCTCCAAGGAATGGTACCACAAGACGGTACGTAAACATATATATTTCTTTTTTTACGTCTTCATTAATCATGGAAATTTTTCAGAAAATTAGACTTAAAGATCATAAAATATTATTCTTATAATGAAAGCATCGTTTTGGGTATAGACTTGGATGTATCTGGCGGTTCCCGTACTACTATATGCATCCGAACGATTGATTCGTGCATTTAGACCAGGTGCCAAGGCTGTAAAGATCTTAAAGGTATCTCTATATCTGTTCAAAATATTATCTTCTATCACCATATCGAAAATGCAAATGTGAAGTTCTATAGGAGGAACTCTATAGTAATAAAAATTCTTCAAATCCGAATGCATCCTACAAAACATTAACTTAATTTAAGTTTCAGGTTGCAGTGTATCCAGGAAATGTACTTTCACTTTACATGTCGAAGCCTAAAGGGTTCAAGTACACAAGTGGGCAGTACATATACGTTAATTGTTCCGACGTCTCACCATTACAATGGTAATTACCAAATACGAAAGATTTATAATCATAAGATATAAACTTTATTATTTTTGGTGATATATATAACCCTCTTTTACAATTTGTATAGGCATCCGTTTTCAATTACTTCTGCTTCTGGGGACGATTACCTCAGCATTCATATCCGAACGCTCGGCGACTGGACATCGCAACTCAAATCCTTATTTTCCAAGGTTTGTTTACAAGAGTAACATGTATGAAATTGATGACATATACACTAGAATTAGCATTATAGCATGTTTTGATTATTTAATTTACAAAAACCATAGGTTTGTCAACTTCCCTCAACAAGTCAGAGTGGCCTCTTCATAGCTGACATAGGTCAAGCCAATAATAGAACCAGGTATTTGATTATTATTATATGCGTAATTCTATTTTGAAAACAGAGCATGTGAAAGAAGTCCAAGTTCACAAAGAAAAAAAAAAGTAGTTTACGATATGATCAATATTTATATGGAAAGGTTTCCGAGGCTGTTGATCGATGGTCCATATGGTGCACCGGCACAAGATTACCGGAACTACGATGTATTGCTTCTGGTAGGTCTAGGGATCGGAGCAACCCCATTAATCAGTATAATAAGGGACGTCCTTAACAACATCAAGAACCAGAAATCCATCGAACAAGGCACTTATAACCACAATGTCCCTATAAAAAACTACGTTGCCACAAAACGAGCTTATTTCTATTGGGTTACAAGAGAGCAGGGATCATTGGAATGGTTCAGTGAGGTCATGAACGAGGTAGCTGAGTATGATAGTGAGGGGATGATTGAACTACATAATTACTGCACGAGCGTGTATGAGGAAGGAGACGCGAGGTCTGCACTAATCACGATGTTGCAGTCATTGCACCACGCCAAGAGCGGTATTGACATCGTTTCGGGAACTCGGGTCAGAACCCATTTCGCTCGACCTGATTGGCGTAGCGTCTTCAAGCATGTCGCTGTCAACCACGTCAACCAACGAATTGGTATGTCGTCACTATCACAACAATTTCATAAAACTATATTATAAACCTTTCTAGTGATTAATTTCACTTTTTTTTTTTGTTGTTGTTATGTTTGTAGGGGTTTTCTACTGCGGTAATACATGCATCATAGGGGAGTTAAAGAGACTGGCTCAAGATTTCTCTAGGAAAACTACAACCAAGTTTGAGTTCCATAAGGAGAACTTCTAGTTCAATTCTATTGATGATCCATCATTATTATTTATAAACTCATTAGTATGTTACTATACTACATAAACCTAGCATGTAGATGTAGCTACTCATGTTTTGAATAAATGTAGCTAGTTATAACCAATGAATAAAATCCATTTGAATGCAAGTGCATTATCAAAGCAAATACACATAAGCTAACATATACGAGAAAGCAAATTGTGTCAAGCTGAGCTAATGGGGTACGATTTTATAATATGGAGTACGATTAAATAATATGATACGCATAGTCTCACAACAATTCCGATGTCGTCCAGCGGTTAGGATATCTGGCTTTCACCCAGGAGACCCGGGTTCGATTCCCGGCATCGGAGCTTTTTGATTTTTTTTTTGTTTCCGTATATTTCAAAGCTCCATGAAAGTTGGTTCTTCTGGCTACGGAATTTGTTATGTTCATTCACAAGTTACGTGGACTGTTGGGTTATTTATATACGTCTAACTTGACTGGGGAAGATCACTTCACTTGATGATAAGCACCACAATCATGTTACTACTTATATCTCTGTCTACCATTGTTTATCGGTCAAAATTGTATATCAACGTTATAGTGAGTCACATTTGCCATTGCTATTCAACCTGGCCAAATTGATACTGCAGAATTTTTAAAAGCTGACCAAAATAAAAGTGTATGAAACTGTTCAATACTGAAATCAAATGGGGGTAAAAAGAGAGAGTTGAAGATTGTATTTACTTTGGCTAACGAACAAACACATTACAATTTTATCATAATATTTCAAGATCCTTTTAGTATGATCCTCCTAATCCCATGATTCACATTTACCAAGTGATTTGAAGCAAGGCTGTCACGGCCGATGTGAATTTTGGTCAGTCTATTTGTTCTTCTCCATGACACCCCTGCAAATGAGGAGATTTCAAGCTAATAAATATCATACTGTACCACGATAAGTCTAATCGATAAGATTTTCAAGTTTTCATTCAAGTGATATGCAGGTGATTTCCATGAATAAGAATCATTACCAACCAATTTCCATGAATAAGAATCATTACCAACCACAGAATATTCTCTTGTTCTTAAAATATTCATGCTTATGGATAAGTTAAGCATGTCACTTACAGTGATTTGAGGCAAAAGAACTTGAAACTAGACTTGTTCTACACTTCTAATCCCCGCATTCTTGTCGAATTCATCTGAGGGAACTACATCCGCAATAATCTTTTCTTGACCGCGCCAAAGAATCTGGTGAAAATTGTTTCACGGTTTTGTTATAATCCAGCAGAGACCAAATTATGAGATCATCTTGAATGATAATTTTTACTAAACAGCGTTTTTTGATCAAAAACAAACAGATGTCAAACTGGCAACTTGGAAATCTTAGACCAAGGCAATAACTATCATATGTCTACGATGAAACCTTAAAACCTTGAGGAAACAGACAAATGAAGAAGTTTTCCAAAACTAAGGTCTCAAATTTGGAGGAATACGTGTCAGCAATATAACATTTCAGGAAACACTAACAGTGTCTTTAACTTGGAAGAGTTTGAAAACATATTCATCTTAAGCGTTAAGCCCAGTCTAACATCAGAAAAAAACGGCAGGGTGGAAACCTTGACTGGGAAGATTAATTATCTTAATGACGATAAATTAGCTCAATCCCTTAGTATGTGCATAAGAAAATCAGTATCACATGTTACAGTTCCCGAACTTACCTTGTCAATGACTCCAAATTCTTGAGCTTTTGGGGCATCCATGTAATATGGTCTTCTCATCACGTTAGCTACAGTCTCCACGGACTAAATGACATATATAACAATTGTTTTAATCAGCCATAAATTTCTCCACACAAATTTATTAAGTGAAAGAAACTTTCTGCACTTACATTCCCAGTGTGCTTTGATAGTAGTTCCACAAGTATATCCCTGTTTGTTATAACCTGCAATTCCAAATCAGGAATGTGGGATAACCAAACTCAGTTTCTTCACCTCAAGGTTAATAAATTTCCGAGCCAAATGCTTAAGTGAGAAATTCATTTTCAAATTATCAGAGTTATATTATATACGTATGAATGTATAACCATACACCATGAGAAAATCTCAGTCGAAATTCGGTTCCCTAGGACAAGAGTGTGCAGAGGGAACATCAAACCTCTTTGGCACGAATCAGGACATCACTAGCAGGCATCAACCCAGAAGAAGGCACACGAGGTTGCTGGATCATTGCTGCAACATATTAAATCAAAAAAATTTAGAGGCTTTGATAATCAGGAGTGAACCACACAGTTGACCAACATGTTTACCTTTAGCATGAGGCATCATAAACCGTTTACCCTTTGTACCCGCTGAAAGTAAAAGACATGCCTGACCTATGGCTGCTCCCACACAGACGGTATGTACCTGCAACAGTAAAAAACCAACCTGGATCACACTTGGGAGAAGATAAAGTGCTTATCTCGATAATTACTCGAGTAGCTTGAGTAGTTTCCTCTATTCATAACTTATGGCTTAAATGTCTGCATTTCACGAGCAGATTACTCGTAGATAAACAAATTACCTCATTCTTAAGTTGCATCAAAGAATCATAGATAGCAAAACCTTCCGATTCCATGCCAACCTGTTCACTGATATTAGAAAGAATAAAAAAAAATAGGGTCTAGATGATTAGAAAAAGTGTTCAAAGCTCACCGTCTCGCCATCATCACGAGTGGTTCCTGTGGAATTGATATAAATATAGATGGGTTCCTTAGGATCAAGCCACTGAAGATACATAAGCTCTGCGACAACAAGCTCTGTCACTGCAGGCACAAGCTAAAAAACAAAACCAGTCAGCATCACAAACATCAGTCTACGCAGTCCTCACTACCAAAACTCCATCAAAAATCCCAGAACTGAAGTAACTCACAGGCATTCCAATGTAAACGATTCTTCCGTCAAGAAGCATAGAGGGTAAGTCTGGCGGTGGAGTTCTCGGTCTGTGCTCGTTGTAAGCCACTGATCTTTCAACCTAATAAATTTTAACCAACAGTTCCTTCAGCGACTATCAAACTCATCAAATCACACTATTGCTTAGTCAAAATTAGGTATATCTAACTATAAATTCCAAATTCAGGATTGTTCACCTGAGCAGGAGAAGACATGAGCTGAGGGGAGTCAAAGATGTCAAGATACGGCGGCACATCAGAGTTAACCGGTCGATTGAAAAGTTTTTCTGGAGAATTGGCGGCAACGGAAGCGAGCGTTGAGAGAAATGGATCCTTGGGATTTATCGGAGGCATAGGGATCTTGGCAGAGGCTCTGGCGCGAAAGGCATAGCGAAAGGTCTTCAGGTTTCTTCTTCCAGGCGAATTCAAAGATAATGGAGGGTGGGAAGAAGAAAAAGAAGAAGACCGTGGAAGCAGAGAATTCATGGATGCTTGTAAGCAAGAGGCCATGGTGGTGGAAGAAGAAGAGCTACTGAAGACGGAAGCTCGCGAGAATGGGACTGGCTGGTGAAAGGAAACCAGAGGATTTAGCCACCGATGATGCTTTGGGAGAGAGAGGGAGAGAATTAATTTCGGGTCGGGTTATCCTAGGCCCATGTTGGAAGACCCAGGCCCAGTTACATATACTGAGTTACCTGCACTATTATTAGAGGCAATTTTGTCTTAATACAAAACGTTTGTTCTTCTATGAATTTTAGTCGGTTGATCGACTCTGTGTCAGTATGTGGATGTTGGTGGGACTTAAATCGAACAGATTTGCGACAATTTAATCTACTATCAAACGAGTTTTAGTGATCTTAAACAAAAACAATAGCATAGTTAAAGAGATCTTAAAAGACACCACAGGTCTAATAATAATAGATGTAATGTAATATATGTATGGAGAAACGTCTGATGAACTCTAATATGCAGCCGACACAGAGTTTCTGGCTTGTTAATGACACAATAACATATCAATTCCATGTTCACAAAGACATATTGGCCTTCCTATATCCGAATCAAATTATATTGGCAGTGGACCCTGAGAAGCGCCAGTCACCCCCACTTTTCTTTTTCAATCCGATTTCACCTGTAAAACAACATTTGTACACCATCGTTAACTGAAGAAGAAATGATGAAATAAAGATAGATTATTGCTAAAACACTCGAACGGATTGGTTTGTGCACACAGTGAGACCTAGACCCGCTAAAAAAAAATCCTCATAGAACAAACAACATGATCAGCCATTTAAAAATACACCAGAGATTGAGAATTAAAGAAGGCTCAGCTTTTTAGACTTACGGGTGTAACAGGAGAATTGGATCTTGATCTTGATCGCGACCTGCAGCAGGACAAAAAAAAAAAAAACCCATGTAAGTGTCGGATGAGAAAGCAATTCACTGACCATCTCACAACTGGTCTCGGGACTTAAGTTCTGGCATAGAAAAGAACACAACACAGCATTGTCACATTGTCAAATCAGATAACATATTGGGGAATCATAGTCCAAAACGCTGTGATCAGATCCTACAGCTGATACGCGCTGAGTACCAGACCAGACCAGACCAAAAATAGAAGTTCAAGTTCATGCTAATCCGGCTTTGTAAATCCAGTCCAACAATCCATCTAGATGACCCATCAAGTCCCTAAGATCCAATCCCCAGCTCGCAGCAGTGAGCCAGATCTAGAAAACAAACAAGGCAATACAATTGTAATCACTGTAAATGATCAAGGACTGGCCTCAGAAATCCAGATTCATATTGTTTCCCTTCCAACAGCAAAGAAATCTTTACAAAAAGAAAACTTCTTAGGCAAGTGTTCTCTAAATTATAAAACTGAAGAAGTCAGATAGTGTAGACTGATCCGTATTAAATTCACCGTTGCTGGAAAAAAAGTTGAGAAGTAAAGCTATAGCTAAAGAAAACCATCCACGAGAGGAAAGAGAAAGGACACGAGGGATCATTTCACAAGACGTGACTTGGTGTTGGTTTGATCATTTCAGAAAACTGTAATTTGGCTAAAAATCACTCAAGCAGCTCCGTTGAAAACTCGAGACGTAAAAAACACATTCAGGTTGTAAGGAATGAAAAGGGAACTCTCGAGGTCACAACGATGAAATAACTTCAGCCATCAAGGAATGAGTATCAACTATTATAGTTCTTAGGAAGATAATCAAGTGGCAATAAACTAGTCCCACTACCATATAGCTCAACAGGTTAAAAAGGTCAAGAAAATTTAACTGCTTTCGGAAACAACAAAAGGTCCTACCTTGAAACAGAGCTATGTGGCGAACGAGAGCGAGTAAGTGACCGTGACCGCGGGGAAACGGATCTAGCAGTTGACACACTGCATTGCATTTAAAATTCAGTTTTTCATAAATGAGTTAGAGCATTCAATCACTATTATTCCTTAGTTTTATGAAAAAAAACAAAAACAGACCTCCTGCTCCTGCTACTATAGCTATAGCTTCGACCACGGCTCCGACTCCTGCTTCTAGAATAACCCGGGCTGCGACTCACACTCCTCGACTCATATTCTCTCACCTGAACAGTTAAATTTGAGGTAACTCCATAATATATCTAATGATATAACAAAGTGTCAAAGTCAAAATAAGAAATATAACATACCCGTATGTAAGCTTTAGAAAAAGCATTTCGAAACTCAGAGTCATCGAGCTTCCTTAACTGTTAAACAAAAAATTATAGGAAACATCAAAGATCCAACATTGGCCTCTAGAAAGACAAATTCAGCTCGACAGCTGTTAAACGAATAAGGCTGGGAACATTTGCGTTGGAAAGATATACAAACTTACCGCGTACTTCATATCATCATAGTTGCTATAATCAACAACCCCAGACATGCCTACAAAAAAATAATATTAAACGTGAGTCCTCCGGTTCAGATGCCTAAAAACCAACATAAACACCTATAACAAGCTTATTTGAAACTAACTAACCTCCACGGTCACGAAAAACTTCAGAAAAGCAGACATCTCCAGCTTTGCGCATGTGATCCTAATCACCCATAAGAAAATCAAATAAAGATAAATCAAACATGAAATAGAGAACCCGCATCAAGAAACAGGGTTAGATAGCATCCATTACCTTAAGGTCCTGCCACGAAGCAGATGGGGGTAATCCAGTCACAAGCACTGTATGTATCAACATAAAAAAAGTGAGTCATCAAATACAAACTTCTTATTAACACAACACAAAGGAGAAGACTTTACAAACCACGAAAGTCGGAGCGTCTTGAAGGTGCACGGCTGCCACTGTAACTGCTGCTGTACCTATCAACTGATGATGAACCTCTACGACCACCATGTGCAATCTCAACCTAAAAAAGACATCATCTTTTAAAAAAGAAATAAGAAAAACTTAAGTTAAGTCAAAACATCAAAAGCGTTCAGTAGGCTAGGCTAACCCTAAGTCGACAGCCAGCAAAGTCATATCCATCACGTCCGTAGATAGCATCGTCAGCATCACGAGGATCTTCGAACTGCATCAAATAATAACAGACTCTCTTAGTCATTATATAGACAGTTTAAAATAAACATATAAAACAAATCAAGACAAGAATCATATAATTAAAATACCTCGACAAAGGCATAACCAGGAGGTCTCGGTGGTATCTTCAAGTCAATGTCCACAATTGGTCCGTACTGCAAACGAAGATATATATAAGCGCGCCGATCACAAAATTGCAAACCACAAATCAAATCAGCAAAAGAGGAGGAAATTCGCAAAACCTTGTAAAAGAGATCTTCAACCTCACGCATGCGAATATCTCCAGGGAGATTCCCAACGTAGATCGTACGATTCCATCGGCTACTCATCTGAAAAACTCAAGAGTGCAGAACAAGATTGAGAAATTGGTAATGAGGAATTGAATTTAGATCCCTTAAGAAAAGATTTTGAAACTCACCTTTTCGCAGGAGACAGAAGAAGGAGAGAGGTGGTTCGAGAAAGTGTTGAAGATTGTTCTGGAAACCAGACAACTACCGTTCGTTTTCTTTTATAGGTCGACGAGATCTAATCTTCTGCGGCCGCGTGTATCGCAAAGAGCCCAATTAACATTTTTGACCAGCCCATTGGGATTTAAATATATAATTCTGATGGATCGATTTTATTACTTCTATAATCTATACCTGCTTGCGAGTCTAATTGCTCAATTAGTTTTTTTTAGGCTTTCACTGTTTACTAGTAGTTTTTAGGTCGTTTTTTTGGATTTTTATTCCCTCGTTTGAAAATCTATTTTTTTTTTTACCGTTTAAGATTTTCAAATTAGATTATGTTAATAAATTTAGAGAAACTAGTAGTTTTTTTCCAATTTCATAAGAGAAACTAAAAACCATAATTTTGTGCTTTTTGTGAAATTTATTTATTTCAACGAGAGTATGTTTTATTTTTGACTTTTAGATTTTTTATTTATTGATTTTTAAATTGATAGCAAAATCTAAAATCCAAAATCCAAAATCCCAAAACTAATAAAATCTAAAATTTAATAAACTATTCATAACGTTACTTTTAGGCAAAACAATAAATTGCTGATATAATTTTTAACAATTTGCTTTTTCATTGGTTCCTATATATATATATAGTTTAAATTGATCACATTAATATCTGTACACTTATTTAAGCAATGTTATTAGAAGTTTAACCCTACTATCATGTGACATAACACAAAAAAAAAATATCATTGTATTTTAATTAATTTAATAAATAACCAAATAAAAGTTTATATTGATTTATAAAATAATAATATTTTAATTAATTTAATAAATAACCAAATGAAAGTTTATATTAATTTATAAAATAATAAAAATATATTTTTGAAATTATTTTAAAAGATTTCATTTATTGTTTCAGAAATATTAGTAAACAATAACAAATTATTTAGAATAATTGTAAAACTTAATTTTGTTTATAAAACTAAGATTAAATATATGCATCCCTAAATTGTTTAATAATGACATATATTTTAAAATTAAGATACAACATTATTTATATTTTTAAAATATAAAATATTAGGGATCAGTGAGATGTGCAGAACTCGTTCCGATCTATGGGGCTTATGGTTGTAAACTGTCATAGTACAGCAAAACAGGCGGCTGACAAAGTCATCAAGTTTATGATGGGATTGTACCGCGAAAACGCTACGATATATGGACGAATAGATGGATTAAAATGTGTAGTACTTATTCTATCCAAAGACGGTAGTATTTTTAGGATATGAAAAGATTTTTTCTTGCAATTTTGAATCGGATAATGCATGTATTTTAGGCAATTTCAGTAACTAGTTATTATTTTTTATTTTTTAAATAACTAGTTTTAAATTTTACCTTCATTAGTATAAATAAATGGATTTAGGTCATGAACCAAGCCATTTAAAATATATATAAATATATATATATATATATAAGTAAAACGTAACTTCCTTCGTAAATCATTTACCAACCAAGTAAACAACAAATTAGGTCATGAACTATCGTTTAGCCCAACTTAGAACTTAATACTCTTAAACCAATGGCAAAGTATATAAGTACCGTATTTAACCGTAGATAATCTAAAACTTCACAATATTTTGTCACAAATTTGAAAATACCATAAATTCTCTTATAACAACTAAACATGCAAAAGAATTAAGAGAATATAGTATATATATATATATATGTGCGTATATATATTATCTAAAGTCCCACACCATAGGATAGTGATATGAATTTTTTTTTGCATAATTGCTAGCGAGTATTAATTATACTTGTGAAAGGCGGTGATATGGTCAAGTATAACGTGTGTGGTGTGTCATACTAGGCTAATAGTTGTTAATCAAACCACATTGTTCGTGTAACCAAACATATTATGGCGTTAATATTAGTAATTCTTTCTGATTTTTTTTACCCTTTTTCGTAGTATAGATTAGTATCAAGAAAAAAATGCTTTTGTTTGTTTTTTTTTCGTGTATCTACCATTAACCAACCGCTAGAGAGCTAATGAATTTTAAATTTTTGGTGTGCCAAAGGAGGAAGTCGCAAGACTCAAAAGTTCCATAACCATATACATACGCTTATACATTATTTAAGAAGGCACCGAAACGATTGAGAATATGATTTTAAGTATTCACCGTTTGCAACCGATCAACATCGAAGGTGTCTGTATACAGTCACAATGAAAAAGTACGGGGCGTGTTAGTGCGGTCGTATTACCTCATGAAGTCCCAAAGTACTTTGGCTATGTTACTTTTTATTAAACCGATTTAGAAGGTCCGTTTAATTTGTTATATTGGACAATCAATGAAAATAATTGGCGAGGAAAAAAAAAACAAAAAACATCATCATTTCGACAATTTGTGGTCTTCATTCAAGAAAACACATACTTATATACCTTCTTCTGACAATTCGTGGTCTTCATTTAATATGTACGTAAGACCTTTATGATAATATTGACTCGTATCGTATGTCTTAAGAAATTTGCTTATGTACTTTCAAGTTACAATTTCGCTAATTAGTAATAATGTCTATAATATAATGTACACAAATCTGACGTCAATCGTAGTTAATAAATGCTCTATATCTACTACTAATAAAGTCAAACGTAAGAAAGTTAATGTCACAAAAGGAGGACATTGCGTGTATAACGAGTATTGGTTGTTCCTTCCCTCTCATAAAGATATCCCAACAACCGACTACCGAGAGAGATAAAGAGAGAAGAAAACCCTTTAAACCACCTAGCAACAAGTCTCTCACTCGAGAGATATCATCTTCTAACCAACCCTCCCTCAAAATCTCTTTTTTTTTTTTTTTTTGTGAAACCAAGATCTCACTTACATTTTGCTTTTTTTACCCATCAAAAAGTTCCCTTCTTTTTGTGATTTTTGGATAAAGTTCTCATTTTTTTTTTTTTTTTTTGTGGTTGTTGATTGGTGAGTTGGTGCAGGAGATTAAGATCTTGGAGAACAAGACACGTTCATCAGGTTTGATCTTCTGATGAATGTTGTTGAATGTGTCTTTGTTCTCTAAGATTTTAATCTTCTCGAACATATCAAAACCGTCACACCATTTACTGGAACACCGGGAAGATCATGTTGGAGGAAAGATGCTTACTTTTTGAACATGTTAGGAGATCGCAAACCTTGTAAAAGAGATCTTCAACCTCACGCATGCGAATATCTCCAGGAGATTCCTAAAGTAGATCGTACGATTCCATCGAGCTACTCATCTGAAAACTCAAGAGGCAGTATAAGATTGAAAAATCGGTAATGAGGAATTGAATTGAAATTGAATTTAGATCCCTTAAGAAAAGATTTTGAAACTCACCTTTTCGCAGGACAGAAGAAGGAGAGAGGTTCGAGAAAAGTGTTGAAGATTGTTCTGGAAACCAGACAACTACAGAGAGCCCAATTAACATTTATGACCAGCCCAATGGTCGATATTCTGTATCACGAAGAGCCCAATAAACATTTGACCAGCCCAATGGGCTCTTTAACTATGTAATTCTGATGGATCGATTTTATTATATCTATATTAATATTTTTCAGAACTTTTAACAAAAAAATTATTTTGGAAACAATTAACATTCAATGTATTTGACTTTAATATTAGTTACCAAAATTTTCAAAATTAATTATAGATAAGATTTAAAAAAATAAGAAAATTTTTCTATCTCATTCAAACATAAATATATGATTCATTTTCATTTTTATTTGAATTTATATTTAAATTATCTTGAATTATTTTATAATACATTTAGTTAATAAAAATTGTGATTTTTTCCTTCATATGATGTAATATAAATTTTTTAAACAGACATATATTACTCAATAGATGAATAAAAAAATACGGATACAATATCTCACATTGCTTAAAAAATTAGATAATGGTTCAGAGTCATAGTATAAAAGAGACCAAAATGATTCAGAATACAAATGAGTAGAAAGCTTAATTTATCATGCATTCAAACTTCAAAAAATTTTATTTTGTTTATTCCAGTTCTTTTTTTAAAGAGTTTTAAAAAGTTAAATACTATAAATGTATAAATATTTATATTTTTTAGAAAGTTAAAATTTATAAAATGTTAAAAATATTAAAAATATTTAAACATTTATGAAGTTTCAAATATTAAATATATTAAAACTTTTACAAAACTTCAAATATGAGAAATACTCAACCGTTGTAAAAATTCTAAGTTTTATAAATATTTAAACTTTATAAGAAGCAACAATCTTATAAAATGTAAATGGTTATAATTTAATAAATAACATATCAACTCAAAATATTTATAATACAAAACAAAAAATATTAAAAATTAAGATGATATAGTGCGAATTAAAATATCTCGGGAAGAAGTTATATAACGGGACGAGTTTTGTCAATATTTATATAAATTTAAAATATCATTAATCCGGTGTTACACGGATACAACATCATTTCATTATTTTGTTAACACTATCGGTATCATAAAATAGACATATCTAATTAAATTGATCAAATTTATATTATGTAAAAAATAAATTATATTGTGGTATTATATAGTTTAAACCATAAAATTAACAATTATTATATAATTATAATACCCAATAAATACAAATTAGAATTTTAAATGTTTTAGTTATAAATAATTTATACCGCGGATCCTAATCTAATCTAGTTAATTTATTTTGTAGTAGTAATTCCTAACCAATTTCGGTTTGGTCGTACCCTTCGGATCTTTTCCACTCGTTTCCTAGGTTTTGTGAAACACTGTCGTTTTGAACATCCCATTATTTCCTCTCGGCTCTTGTGGGTCGTACTACTAGTAGGATTCCTCTCAAATCTCAATCGCCGATTAGTTTTACTACTCCTCCTCCGCCGAGGGCCCATTTCTCCGTCAGCCATCTTCTCTCAATCCGTGAGTTCTCTGCTCTGTTCCGTTTTTTGTTTTTTTTTTGTTTCTATTGAATTTGTCCAGTTTTGTTGTTGATTTTATGTTAACGAAAAATCTCAGTATATCTCTCAAATCAAACGTCCTCCAATGTTCACTTTGCAGGGAAGCAAATCATAGTTAGAAATTGGAGATTATCTTCAGTTGTTAGTTACATCCTAAACTTACCTTTCCTCCAACATGTTCAAGAAGTAAGCATCTTTCCTCCAACATGTTAATTTTTATATATTTTACCATCAACATCTTATTTGGATTGTAGAATCTAAGAATTAGTGTTCTCAACATCTCGGCATTGTTTTATACTAGTTTATATAGATTGTGTGGTGTGATGGGACTGGAAATTTGGATTAAGGGGTCTGGTTTGGATGATCTTTTTTAGGTCAGGAGGACAGTAGTTTGTGACTAGTAATGTGATGACCTCTACTGCAATTCTTAATCACAATTGTGGAGGATATTGGCTTGTAGTTACCTTCTGATTCCATTGTTTAGAATTGTCTCTGTATGGTTGGTTGTTATATCTTGTGGAAGGTTGTGAATTCTCAAAAGCAAACATCTTCCAAGTTTGTTAGGTTGTGGTCGTTATTGCTTGTTCTTTTGTTTGGAAATTAGATATGATCTGTTTTGATAGTGTTTTACCAAATCTTTACAAAGAAAGTTTGGTTCATAGTGGAAAGTTTGGGCCTTGATTGGAACTCGCAACTTTCACGGAGTGCTATCAAGTTTAAGTTTTTTTTTCTTTCAAAAGAGTCTTCTATTAGATCTATTTGCTATACAATTATGTCTATGAAGGTGGTATTTATGTTCAATATTTTTAACCTAGGTTTTGTTTGGAGGAGATTTCATCACAAAACCAAGTGAAGGCATCTGTTCAGCGTAGGATCCGCCAGAGTATTCAAGATGAGGTATGCCTGTTGTTTCATTTGTCTTTTTTCCCTCTTCTTATACTTTATGATTTCGTGTAGTTTGGTAGATATAAAGAATGTGTATGTAAATGTTGCAGTACCCGGGACTTGAAACAGTGATGGAGGATCTACTCCCCAAAAAGATTCCTCTTATCGTAGTGAAGTGGTTTGTAAAATCACAACCTCATATATCAGTAGTATGTTTTCTGAATTTTCTTTTACCACTTTCTATTCTTACACTTACTCTTGACCTCGTGCAGCCCAAACCATCTGACCTTAGTTGTTGTCAACAATGTCCCCCTCTTCTTCTGTATCCGTGACGGGCCATACATGCCAACACTGCGACTTCTTCATCAATGTAATATCACTCTTCCTTCACACCATTCATGCTATATGGTCTTGTTGTCACAGCATAGCATATTTGGGTGTCTATTCTAACAAATTATAATAACCACCTGTTAATTTCACTATGATCTGCATTAGAACTTAGTAATTTACGTGGTTCAAAAACTGTATGTAGTTGAATAATATGTCTGACACTATTGGAATTTCCAGGGTTTTGGTTTCTGTAAGTTGTTGTTCCTTTCGCTTATCTCATGCCACTGTACTGTATAAAAGGTCCATGGTTGATTAGAAAGCCATGAACTTTAGTTCAGTATATTTCTCCATACCTTTCCCGAGCTAGCAAAATATGTTCTTAAAAACATTACGTTCCTGTAACTGTAGTTTCACATACAGTGGATCCAATAGAAAATTTGGAGTTTTATCAGTTAGCCGAGAATTTCAATTTGGCAGTTGATTAATTGGGAGTTTTGCAGACCCAAATATAATGAGGAGGTTTCAAGTTGATAGAGGTGCCATAAAGTTTGTTCTCTCTGGTGCAAACATAATGTGTCCTGGTCTTACTTCCCCGGGAGGCGTTCTGGATGAAGAAGTTGACGCTGAAAGGCCAGTGGTATGAACAAAACACTCTTTCCTTGGGTGCGCTTTTGTTTGTTTCTGCTGATTATAACCACGAATATTTGTTTGCTTAGGCCATATATGCAGAAGGAAAACAACATGCCTTAGCAATTGGCTTCACCAAAATGTCAGCCAAGGACATGTAAGTCAATTTTTTCCTTGTGTAGGAACAAATTAGAAAATACAAACATGTGCTTTTATATACTTTCAAATTTAAGCCAACTTACGGACTCTTGGCTGCAGTTAAAGATATGTCACTTGATTGATTTGTCTTCTGTCCTTCGGTACACATCTTTGGACCAGAATAAATTTGTTTGCTCATAAATTTACTTTCACTTTGCTAAACTTTTCCTTCTCTGTGCCATTATCACAATCTAGATTTGGTCTCTATGTTAGTATAATGGTAGTGATTTACTGACTAGGTCTATGTGGAGTTAACACTAATTATTTGGTTTTCTTGTGTTCGTCCACAGAAAGGGCATAAACAAAGGAATCGGAGTGGACACAATGCATTACCTCAACGACGGTCTCTGGAAGGTACACTAATCCCCTCTTTCGCACTTCTATGTTCTTATTATTTTTGCCAAGCAGTCTCATTGTCGATATTTTACTCGATTATGGAAGAAGACACGAATCAAAAGTTTCTAAAATTGGTATTGCCTATGTTTATTTAAAATGTCTGCAGATGGAGCGGCTAGATTGAGGACGAAGTTAAAGGTCCATGTTGTCGGAGAGAGATATTATGAGCTCCGTTTATGTTCTCTAAACTTAATGAAGCTTTTGTCCGGATCAACCTTAGCTTTGTTTTTGATTCGCTTACAAATATTTGATGTTTATTTTATGAGGGAGCATCAACCTTAGCTAAGGTTTCTACAGTTTCTAATTCCGTATAATCAATGGCTTTTTACGCCTTAAGCAAGTCACGGTGGCGCAAATCCTATAATTATGTGCTCAATTAATTCGGTTAAGTCACTTTTGTTTTAATGTATTTTCAGTTACAATAATTTTGGTTTCCTCCTTTACGTTTGAGTTTGAGCTTTGAATTTTACAAAAATAAACAAAATAAAAATAATAATAACAAATAAACAAATCGAATGTTGTAAACAAATGGCTATAAACCATAAAAGGACTGAGGAATAATATGCCTACGAATTTACTTATAAGGTGTAAATGATACTATAATAGTACAACATACACGTGCTTGCACCGTTTCTATCGATGTGACAAAAAAGTTTTATAAAAATCAAAATATAGAATAGAGAGGCCACCTACACGAGATTAGGTGACACCAGAAATTCGATATGTGTGCTAAGAATGTCCTCATCCTCATGTTATGCGAATTGTAATGACCACATTATGACTTGTCTTTTTCCCTTTTTTCCTCATTTTAATATTAATCCAAACTCTCTTTATATATTCTTGCAAGTGTCAATAGTGTCATTAAATCGATCAGAAGTATTCGTATTTGTACAACAAATCATTCGTATTTGTACAACTTATATTATCAGTACGTATAATGGATATAGATAAGTAACCGATAGAGATGTCAAAAATAAAAGAACAAGTGGCAACTAAATGTCAACAAATATTAAAGTACGGTTCACAATCAAAATCACAATAATCCGCCATACGAACCAAATTTGACAATTCGTGGTCTTCATTTTTTTCTTGTCAGATGACAATTGACAAGTGTTGGTCTATACGTTACTCTACATGCATACTAATGTATAATTCAAACCACCAAAATAGTGGTCTCTCATCTTACATTTTAGACCCGAACCAAACACATAATCAGGTAAACCCAAAATTTGGCACTCATCTTTCCGTTACTACTCACTCACTTTTTGGGGTTTAGGCCTTACTTCAATCCCATCAATAGCAATCCCACCTTTTAAGTGATAACCTTTAACTTCGGTTAGACTCATAACAACCTCCATGTCTTTACCACCTTCTTGTCCCGTCTCGAACTCTCCGAGCTCTATCTCCATCCACCCATCGTCTCTCACCTCTGGCTCCCTCCTATGAGCTCCGACAACCTTGTCCATCGCCATCCTCTGTTTTCTCTGTCCGTAAAACAGCCGCTCCATTTGTTGTTTCTTGCTATCCAAGCGACTTAGATAAGTTGACTTTGTTTTCTTTTCACCATTCCCCACTTTTATCCAAGTCTCTGCCGGAACTAGCTCTAGTCCATACGCACGTGACGTCACTTTCATAATCAGATAAGCTCCGTAGTTTGTGTTGGGCGATAAAGCTCCGGTTTGGATTTTTCCGATGATCTCTAACCAGTCCGTCATTATGAGTTCCACCCCTTCCGAGAATCTATGATCCATAATATTAAAACAATGATTACGTTTTGTTTTTACACCAATGATATGTTCTTTTACTTATTTAATAAATAAATGACCTTGAATCTGATCGAGGGTTCCAAGACCAGTAATGTCGTTGGTCGCTCCAACTAATGGAAAGGTCTCTTGCCGATAAAATATAGGATATTTTCCCGGAAAGTTTCTCGATCTTGAACATCTGATATTGAAAATGTATCCATATAATGATTTCTTGATTTTTTCTTTAGAAAATCAAGAAAGTAGTAGTAATACTAATAATATACTAACCTTTCTGCCATTATCGATGAGGATTGATTCACAGAGATATCGGTAGAGTTCCTTTTTGGAGGAGAACTTCCGGTGATGATCAGTCGATCTAGAGACAACGTGGCTGTAATCGGAAGGTAGAAACTTCTCCCAGACGAGATCAGAATCACCGGCGACCTGGAAGACTGAGGAGACTGCCGACGAAGTGAATGTGTCGGCCGGAGTTGTGAAGGAGAGGATGTTCGCTACGCATGCTTCTGGTAACATCATCATTCTTCAAAACTGAGGAGAGAGAGAGTTAGAGATAGAAGATTACTACTATACTATGGCTCTGTTTTGTTTTGTTTTTGTTTGCTTTCGAGACCGAAAACGTGACCGAGATGAGTCTCTTATAAGCGTGTCCTAGTAGTTACCATTTTGGACCGAATGGCCCATTCCCGAATAGTAGTAACATCCTAACATCATTTGCCTTATTCGCAGACAAAACGTTTGCTGGTCGGTTTGGTCGAGAAAACAACGTTTGTGTCTCTCCTCAAAAATTAAAGAGAGCCTTCTTCGCAGACAAAAACGTTTGCCGGTTGTTTGGTCGAGAAAACAACGTTTGTGTCTCCCTCAAAATTTAAAGAGAGAAAAGTTTGTTCTCTCATTACATAAGTCTGTGTTCTGTATTTGAGTTGAGGCTTTTTGGTTTTGACTTATACTGAGATATATGTTTGGGTAACATGATGGTGTTAAGTGGTCCCTTCTCTGACAAACAAGCTCACCGACGTATTATTTTGTAGGGTATAATGGAATATATGTAAACAACGAAAACGTGTTAAATAGTAATATTTTCTAAACCTCTAATACGTGTGTATTACACTTCGTCAAAACCTCAAACACAGAGAGTTGAGATTCAAGACCGCAACTTAAAGCATTGACCAAACCAAACCATAGCAATTACAAAAACCAAGTGTTTTCAATGTCACATTGGCTCAATCGTATCACCAAAGGAGAAAGATATAGACCAAAGCAAATTAACTTCAATTAATGGGCGCAATAGGATTGACAATAACCAAAATATGAATTACTTACAACTTAGAAACTCTTGTTAGTATATCAGCAATTCCCAAGCAAAAACACATCTACGAAGGTAAATGGTCAGCATAAGCCGAGTAAGCAAACCAGGGAAATCTCAAACAATGGAAAAGAATTGGATCTATTGTCTCTCTTCCTCTCTCTCTCTCTCTCTCTCTCTCTACAAACATTTGCATACACTTCTACTATTACCGCTACTTCTCCAATCAATGCCTGGGAAAAGAACACAATACCAGACTACCTCACAGAGCACACCAGAAGAAGGTAGATAAGAAAACGAGAAACATACTAATTTCTTACCAGATATTATGATTTCTTTCTAGAGCAATGTGGCTTTTATGTTTTCACTGACCCTTTGCTTGGTCTTTTTCCTTCCATAGCGTCTTTCTTTTTCTTGCATTTTGTGCATAGGAAGGGACCTTCCCATCGATTAGATGCTGAGGAGATGATGGAACCCCCGTTGCTTGATAAACCTTCACCCGGAGATTCATCTGCTTGACATACAGCACATTTTAAGAGCCCGTTCTCCGTATTTGAGGGAAGATCCTTTCCCAATCTGCATACCAAAACACCAACCAATAAAAACTTATATAATCAGTATCTGAAGATCTCAGTTACTTAACGCGTTTAATAAGCCCTTGAAAACTTAAACACGTATAATGAGACAAGTACTTGCAATATCAGTAGTTTCTTGGCCAGAAGATTACCTATCTGCAAGCACAGCAGAACCTTCTTCAAACAATTCTTCCACAACTCCTACAGCAGAGAGCTTGTTCCCGTTTTTATTGTTAGTAGCTGTATGGTTTTTCCTAGACAGAAATGAGGTGAATGCGTTCTGCTTCTTTATGGGCGTTGGAGACAAGGCTAGATGATCAGATGGAACTATGTCAACAACTACACAGGTAGTATCATCCTTCAACCCTTTTGTTCGCAATGCTTCCTGATAAAACATATGATTCAGAGAATAAGAGGAATCTCGACTGGAGAACGTAAACAATCAAATCAACAGGGTTGATCACCAACCTTAACAACAAGTTTAGCAGCAAGCTCGGCAGATAAACCACGACAAGCTTTTGCAGCCGTATCAGAAGACAGTATATCCCATATACCATCTGAAGCTATAATGAGTCTCCCTCCAGCATCTGAAAGCTGAATATACAGATTAAAAAAAACATTTTTGTTCAATATCTAATATAAGAATTGATGAAAAACGCACCAAAGGGAAGGAAGCTTACTTTCACTTGCTTAACATGAGGTATAGGGACAATAAATTCTCCCACATCCGTATCACCAATGGACCTCGAAAGACACAAACCACCAGGCCAGCATCGAAGTGGACCAACCTATTACATCGTCAGAATGAAAGCACATTACAAACCCTACCACATCCAAACACACAATGAAGGAGTAAAATAAAATTCCCTGGACATGATCATACCTCATTGCCACCAAATACATTGAGCCTTCCGACCTCACCCCCACTGGCAGTTATGCGTTCTCTCTCTTCAACATTCTCTTCTAGCCTGTGATCGACAGTCAGAAGAGAAACCACACCACCTTGGGTATCTAATATGCAGCGAGAGTCACCAACAGAAGCGACAGTGATAGTCCAACCATCAATAAGAACAAAAGTCACGGTTGTTCCAGAAGTTTCCCCTGTAAACACAACACATCTTAACAGTTAGAGCATACTTGAAAACAAATGAATATTAAAGCTAGCAAAAGGCCTTTAAAGAATGTAGACCTTTCTGCTGAAACTCAATGTCAGTTTTCACAAAGCCAGCAACTAAAGCTCTAGGAAGAGCTTGAAGCCACTCGTCCCTACTTGCACCTTGAGGAATTGCACTCACCACATTGTCTAGAAGATGTTCCTTAGTATATATGGCAGCTGAATTACCATTGTGTCCATCAAATATCTATATACAAAACAAATAAGGATTAAAATCAAATGAGAGTTTTTTTGAGTTCAAGAACGCTACACCACTATACAGAAGAAGGTCTTACCCCAAAAACTGAAAAAGACGATGAAGGATCACCAGGTACCCTCTGACAATCAGTTTTAATCAAAAAGTAGTCTTCTCCTTTCTTAGCAAGAGCAGCTTGACCATACTTGATAAGAGGCTTCTCTACTTTCTCGCTCCTCAGCTCATTACCAATGAGAGTTGCAAGAGGAACAAGCGGATGATTCGTCCTCGGGGCTTTTGACACGCTCATCTTTATCCAGACTTCAGCATTGGCTGGAACAAAATTATCATTTAGTATGAATTGCTTTCTACTGAGTTACTCATACATAAACCTCATCGTCGTGAATGCAACCAAACAAATGCAGAGGTAAACCCTAATCTAGAGAATTCTACAATCTTTTGAGATGCCGAAAAAAATAAAATGTGATAAAAGTAGAATCGAGCAAATAAGCAACAGAGAAACTCAGTAGAAGAGCACTATCGAAGCTTTTCTACACAAGTTTTAGGAACCATGAAACTCACCAGAATGAAATCGCGAGTAGCATACACAACAGATCTAGTATAAAGAATGGCTTCGTTAGATAATGCTAAGGTCTTCGTCGCTTCTCCGGGGGAGGCGTCGTCGGGAATTCGAACGGAAGTATGAAACCGCGTGAAGAGTTTACAGAGGAAGAAGAAGTTGCAGAGTGGAGGAGTTTTGTGGATTTTCTCAGATTGGGGGAAGAAAAAAAAAGCGACGCGGGGGAGAGAGGTTAGGGACAGCTAATTTTATTAGGAAAATGATATCTTTCTGAAATGACGTAATTACCCCTCAAAAGTGCTGCTTTAGGTAAATTTAATTAATCCACATGTATGTATATTTTTAGTTAATTTTATAGAAAGCATATCTTTTTTTTTGAAACGTATTGTGAAAATAGGGATTTATTACAATTTATTAAAGACACTAAAGATATTAGGTAGTTTTAGTTTATATATAGTTCTTTTTTCAATATAAGTTAAATATTTTAAAAATACCTTTTCCATTAAAATTGTCTATTTTTTTTAATAAACAGGTTGACTTTTTTGATTAGGACTGGATCATGTTGAGAAATTATTGACACACTTTTCAACAATTATTTTGACTTTTTTTATTTACTTGCAGCAGTTAAACATCACGATCCCTTCTAGTCAAACTGCCATCGATAATGAATATTCGGATAGCTTACAAATCTATACTAAATAAAAATAGAAACTATAAGCTTATAAACGCTGTCCACTTTGGATTTAAAATAACTAATCAGGATTTGATATATCAGTAATTAATTATTTTAAAATTTTCTAAAATTTTTATTTTTTAAAATGACAAATTAATATTAAATATCTCAATATTTAGCATACAACGTCTCACATTGGATGGACAATCATTCAAAATCATTATAAATAAGACTAATATGATTCCAAGTACGAAGGAGTAGTAAACTTAATTTATGAAGTGCACAAATTTAAAAATTTAAAAAATTTAAAAAATTATAATTATTAAAACTTTTATTATTAAAAATTCTGTCATATTAAAATGATACATATGCTCATATATAATCAATTGTCACTAGGTTTAAGGACATCGTTTGTTTTGGTAAACGTGGTCTATTGGTTGGTTGTTCCTCCTCTTCCTAAAGGTGCACGCCTTGAACGACTACCATTTGCTCCAATCTTAATCTCGTTGATCATATTTTGATCCCAGACCCCTTCTCTTATTTCTTTTCCATGAGAAAACAACAATCATCGATTTATCAAAATTTTAATACTTTCTAAAGTAATATAAAAATGTGTATAATGAAGTTGAATCAGTTCAAATTGAATAAAACCTGTATAAAAGAACCAGTAAAAAATTTGAAAGGGAGTAGAAAGAACATGATACACAAAGAAAACGGTAAAATCAATTTGCAATGAAAATCGATTCAAATTCATTTTCTTTGAAAGTTCTTTATTTTGAGTAAAGGGATCGAAAAAAAAAAAATGTATCAAATTTGAACTACAACTAAACCAAAATTGGATTGGATATATAAAATTGATTGAAATAAAAACTTACTTGGCTTTAAAGGTTCGTATAAAGAGAGACATACCATGTTCATTTAAATATATTTTCAGAAATGAAGTCAGGTCACACGCGTATTGGTGCCATGAACATATATGATTTGGACTACTACATCATTTTCCTCTAAACATGTATTTGTTGAAAATGCTTAATTGACTCTTGTAAATGTCTTATTTGAAGTGGTCTAAGCATGTCTTCTCTGAAGTGGTCTAACGTCCTTATTATTATTTCATGTTTTTTGTGGACAATTAAGTCCAGGTGCTAATTAGTTTACATCGGCTAGAATATAATATCTTGTCAAATAATAGTATAAGAAACAAATACATGACTTTCTTACCCCTTCTCGTTTACCAGCAACCTGTATTCAATCATACTACGAGGCCGTAAAATCGTCAATTTGTGAAATTATTCAATAGTAGAACAGAGTCTAGAACCATTATCTAAAGTTCACAAAGCATCTTGTGTTTACATAAACCAAAGTTGCCTTTACCATCAAATTTTTCCGATCTTATACCTGCCTGTGTTGGTTTCCATCATAGATTGAACTCAAGAACTGTCTTCCTTGGATTGTAGTGGTTCTAAACCGCAATTTTTCATTTTTGATGGAATCGTATACGTACAATATGTAATTTTCTTGCAGCGACGTAGTTGAGATGAGTCCCTTTGAAATGCCATTTATCCCATTGGTTATGATATCACTTGTGACTTGTGAGGTTTTAGACCTATGACTCACCGAATCAAATAAACTACAAGCCTACTAACTTTTAACACGTCCCCCTGACTCCTGAGCCACGGATACATCTCTCGTGGGTCTCTCTTCCCACAAATCTCCACTAGAATCGAAAAGAGTATACAAGGTTTGTCTAACGATCTCTAATTTATCTCTTTAACACGTTCCTAGATCACTATTACTTCAAACATATTGTAGAAAAAAGAAGAGAGCAGAAGGGAGGGAATTGCTCATACTAATCAAGATTACATCCTCTATTTTTGTATATTAACACATAATTCAATTATTATGGTACATAATCTTTAAAAATAAAAAGATTGAAACTAAGAATTGTAGAGCTTTACCCCGAAGGGAGCTCTTCCAGAAATTCTCGAAGGCCAAAGACAAGCAAAGTCCTAGGAGGGGGTTTGGAAATAGTTTTCAACCAGCAATAGACGCGCCTCGGTTAAGACCTCATTAGCTGCGTCATTGCCCCAAGCGCAAAGATGGTTTTTACACAGAGAAAGCCTCTTTATTTTATAGTCACACAATACTCATCAACTTTATATGTTCTTCCGATGTGGGACTCGGTTCCTAAACAAAGAAACAAAAGCCTGGAATCTAATTAGATTGAACCAAACTCGGACTAACACTGGAAAACACGAAAATCAAGACTTTAGTATAGTAGGGGCTGCGCGAACGCAAACCCCCTCTGCCACAAATAATGACGCAGGCTCTTCCTCTTGGGAAGACCTTAAGCTTAGCACCCGACGATATGTGCAATGTGGTCACTAGCCTAGGCCACTCGTCTTCATGATCGCGAGTTGACCCCGTCCAGGTAAGTAATTTGCTCGTTCCATCTGCTTCTTTATTAATAGTCCTGCTTCCCCAGTCGTTGCACTGGGTCTGAGCGATGTGGGATATTTACACATTAACATATCCTGCCGTTTGAAGTTTGTGGTTTCTAACAACATGCTGTTTTCTGAAAACTGCAGGATTTTTTTTTGTGTTGTACACATGAGCCGGACGGTGTAGGCCCAATAATAATCTCTGGTTGTTCTTTGGTTATTTTATTTAGAGAATTTTAAGAGTTCTACCACATTCATAACTCATTCTTTTGGAATGTACCACATTGGAAAACAACTTTCAAAGACTACCACACATGTGTATGAAAATGACTATTATAGCCTTCCAACTTGTTTACATTGTAGAAGAATAGAAAAGAGTTTATTTGTTTTTTTATTAATAAAGAAGAATTCTGTGAGGTCTTTTCAGTTTCTCTCACACACATCAATCCAATTTTAAATTAAAGCTGTGAAATAGAATTAGAACTGTACAATACAATTTTATCTCTCTTCTCTTCCGTTAGAATAAAAACCTTTCTTCTCTCACTATCTCTCTTCTCTTATGTTAAAATCAAACTTTTCCAAATCCACAAAATCAAACAAAAATTCTCTCTTTTTTTGTTCTTCGTCAATTCTTTCAGAATTTCACCTATATTTTCTTTCCCATGGCATTCAGAAGCTCACCTATAACTCTTTTGTAGCTGTCTCAATCTTTTCAAAACTTTCAAACCTCTCAACCTCTTTTAGGCCGATAAACTTTCAAACCTTTCCAAGTTCTGTCCACATCTCATATGTTGAAGCTTTTACCCCTAGATCTACCTCAATTCTTCAGATCTGATCAATTCAAATCTCGGCGGAAGCTCCCTTGAAGTCTCTTTGCATGTCCCCTTCCTCTCCGGTGATGAGTGCCTCAACTCTGATCATCCGCTCATTGTTGTGTAGCCACCACACCATGCCATGGGATTGTTGTAAAAGGAGATTAGGTTTTCTGAAAATGGGCCATGTTTTTTTGTCCATCATGTTAATTGTTTCACATTATTTTTATTTTGTCTACGACATTTGTTGTCCATATTATTTTTATTTTGTCTACGACATTTGTTGTCCACTGTAATATTTTTTGTCTACTATCCATAATCTTGTCTACAAAAAATATTTGTCTACATTAATATTTTTAGTGGACAACTTATAAGTAATGTCTATCGTTTATTACTCTACGACACACTAATTTAGCGGTGGTAGACAAAATTATGTCAAATATAATTATTGTTTGCAGGATAAATATTGTCGATAACATATATTTTGTCTATTATATATATTATTAATTATTTGGTTAACCAATTAAAAAATCTAAATACATAAAATATATAAATACATAGTTACATACTTTTGTCATGTTATACTTTATTAAAAGCAAAGTCAGCCATATGTACGATTGCTGCGTGTTCCCTTTTCTTTTTTATTATTTTATCATATACAACCACTCAAATAAACAAACAACACAGCTGTCTCCAAATAATTCACGTGTTATTTCCAGTCAATTACATACAGGGCAGTTTAGTCATTTTATGTACCCTATATGGTAGATCAAAAAAAGTATTTATGTTTGTGGTAGAATTGGAAAGATTTTAACCAAATATGGTAGAATTGATAAAATTCCCTTTTATTTAGTTGTTTGTTATAAAGTCTAAGGTTTGATTCCTATATTGATCAAACTTTTTTTTTAATGAATGTAAAATTATATTCAACCCAAAAAAAATCTTTGGTACAATATATGCATCCTTGTGCTAAATGTTAGATTGAGAAACTCAGCATAATATTTTGAAAAATACCTTTTCATATAAAAATTGTCTATTTTTGAGTTTTTTTGATCATGTTGAGAAATTATTGACACACTTTTTTCAACAATTGTTTTGACTTTTTTACTTGCAGCAGTTAAACATCACGATCTCTTCTAGTCAAAACTGCCATCGATAATGAATATTCTGGTAGCTTACAAATATCATTTAGTAAAAATTGCAACGTTTACAAATCATCTTTTAAAACTTAGAGAGTATAAACTATATACAAGATTAGAAAGAAAAAAAAATGTAATCCTCTCTTGATGAAAGTGGCTACGAATAGAAAAATATACATTGGCGTCGAGAAGAAGTATACAAAATTATACAATATATATCGACATTACATTACAAAAAGAAAGCCCATAGGTTCGTCGTATATACGCCATCCACATCAAACAAAACATTATATTCAACCTATGGCTCATACGTATTCTACTCTTTGTATACGGCGTGTATATGTATGACCACATATGAATGGGTCCGCCAAAACCCAAAAAAAGAATTTGGATTGTTTTGTATCGTATTACTCACAAAATGTATTCACTAGTTACTTGGGATTTTGTCTCTTCTTCACAACTAGTGTAGTGTTATGCCTTGTGGAAGTTTGTCCTGGTGTGTTAGAGCCAAGCGACAATCTCCTTGTAGGCGTCGGAATTAGCGAAGGTATCATACTCCTGATCATCAACATTATATATTCCCATTACCAAAGAATACATAAAAATAAAATGAAAACAATCCAATCTTTTTTTAAAAAGACTCACCTGGTCTCAGCGGCAACTCTACTGATTTTTGACTGAGTCTTCTTTAGCTTAGTAGTAGAAGAACCATTAGAGGCTGCTCTTGGCACATTCACTTGAACATTCAACTGCCACATCAAGTTTGTCTCCGAGCAGTCACTTGTTGCGGTTTCATCTGACTCGTTTGCTTCTTCTTCGAATGGAACTTTCTTTACCTCAAATCCTTTATCTACTACATTATTGTCTACACCTCTCGTTGGTTGACGTTTCAAACTAGACGATCGCTTCTGATCAAGTTGTGTATGTGATCTGTTTTCAGGTTTGCCATTTCGCGTGATTTCGTCTTCGTGTTTATCAATCCATTCGCTACCTGATATAAACTCCATTTCCTCCTCTTTCTCATCTCTCGACGGACTTTTCCATGATGGTGAACCAGCTAGTCCTTGTAAGTCAAGGCTGGATGCAGAGTCACTTTGACCCTGCAAGTAAATTTCACTGTACATTATGAAGTAACCTACTGCAAGATGTATCAACGAGTTTAGTTTGTGTGATTTGGTTCCATGAGTTCTCTTTACCTCAATGCTGTTGGCATCATCAATCTGTGACGACGGTTTATGTTTGGTTTGGAACTGTCTTGTGTTTGCTGATTTAGAGAATGAAGACGAAACGCCGAGTGACTTTCTTCTGAGGAGTTTATCAGGGGTAAGGGGCCTTGGTAGCTGTGTTTGATCAGCTGCCTCGTTCTCCTTTCTCGCTAATGCAAGTTTCAAACTAGCAATCTATAAAACCAAATAACAAAGTTAACTGATTTTGATAATGAGACTGAAGAGCTTAATAATGTGAAAACAAGTATTGAAGATTATAGTGACCTGTTCTTTGAGTTCTTTAACCTCAGAAGTGTCCTTGTTGACACGAGCAGCACCGAGTTCAACAGTGGCCACCCTCTCTGCAAATTTCAGGGTGCTGAGTGTTTCTCCCAGAGCTTCTTGTTCAGGGCTAATGTGAACAAACATAAGTGTTTTCGCTTGTCCTCCTAAAGCGTCCTGGAGGAGTTGGGTGAGTTTGCTATTTCGATAAGGGATGTGGTTGTTTTTCTGCGAGAGAGATGCAATCACGTCTCCCAGAGCAGAGAGAGATTTGTTTATATGTTGTGCCTCTTTCAACCTATCACCGGTGACCTCAGACTTGTCAACCCTTTCGCTTCCAGCAAGATCAACCAAATGCATTGAACCCCTTAGAGTTGCACCTGATGTCAGATCTTTTCCTTGGACATGTACTGTGAGACAACTGCATATATATATATATATATACATAGTATAGAACATGTAATACATTAGTTACAAGTTTGACACTAATAGGAAGAGATAATAAGATTCAAGTGTTATACAAACAGGAAAAGGGAACCTGTGAGAGCGACTACTGCGGTCATTCATGGCTGTGGCGCTGACTGCACGGTTCTTTTGACCAATATTCATCAAATGAATGACGTCTGAAGTTGTGGAGACTGGAACCAATGTCGCCTCTGGCACGTTGATTCCATCTTGTGAACTATTTCGGATCTCTAATGTGTTCACAAGTCAGGAAAAACAAAACACAATGATCTTACGCAATAAGCATTAGGAATCACTAAAGAAACAGAACAAGCTAGAGAAATCTGCTGGGTGTTAGAACTTAGAAGTCTGTAAAAAAGGATATCTGCTGGTTTGGCCGTTAGTGGCAAGGAGATCTCGGACTTGTTCGTTGTAAATTTCAAGCATTTGAACTGAAATGCTATATGAAAAGGTTTCTTTTCTCACACTT
Source organism: Camelina hispida (assembly GCA_023657505.1). Lineage (NCBI taxonomy): Eukaryota > Viridiplantae > Streptophyta > Magnoliopsida > Brassicales > Brassicaceae > Camelina > Camelina hispida. The sequence continues at coordinate 3,699,629 of CP094631.1, forward strand.
GACAAATGAAAGAGATCACTCAATGCTCTGTAATTTACTCCTAAGCTTTCCTCCGTCAGTTCATTAGGTCCCATCTGATTACCACACCAACAATAGAAACTTATGAATAAGGATATATAACATTGTTTTTGTATGAGAATATGTAAAATAAATAAGTTGGATTATTCAAGAAAAGTACCATGGTGAAAGTTTTTCCGGATCCTGTTTGGCCGTATGCAAATATGCATACATTATAACCATCAAGAACAGACCGGATCAGAGGTTGAGTGTCTACAAACACCTCCTCTACAATATACCAATTTGTAATTTTTTTATTTGAGAGCCGAAATTTGAAAATTGAAAGAAGTATATAGAAAATTCAGGAAAGAAAAGGGTGAGAAATTTTACCTTGAGATGCTGAAGGGCCAAACACTTTGTTGAAGGTGAATGATTTCCGACCTAACTTTGAAGGGTTTGCAATTGATATGGTTGAATCCTCTATGTGATCCACAGTAGTCAAAACAGTCTTTTGCCCAGGTAAGAATGGTCTCACTCGACAATAGACCCTTATGCTTCCTGTTAACCATTTGTTAAAGCTTGAATATTGCAAAACGATCTCAACTTAACACCAAAATAACACAATTCATGTAGGTGGTAGCAATATGTATTCCACAGTTTTTACCTTTGAGGTCTTGGACTTGATTGTAAAGTTTCCGGTTTTCTTCAAGAACTCTTTGGTATGATGAAGCTGCATACGCAAGTCCATGCAAATGCTCGCCTGACCCAAAAAAAAAAAAACAATCTTATAACTAGTTTCTTTGGTAACGATTGTGAAAGAAAAGCTATGAGATAGTGACCAAAATCACAGTTGATTCTCACCTAAGCTTGTAAACTCTTGGTGATATTTCATCTGCAAGAGACTGAGACTTGTCTTGACAGCATTTAGATCGTGTTTCAGTTCCTGCCAACACAAAAATATACTTTGCCTTACTATAATCTACCAAATACAAAGTCTTAAAGAGAGACACGATGCAACATATATCTGTTATGTTCAACTGAACTTTATATATACCTCAGTGTGATTTTGCTGTCTGTCAATTATTATCTGTTGATTCTTGGTCTTCTCTTTTGAAATTACATAGAGCTCATAATCTTGGATTTTAGATTCCTCAACACTATCATCTTGTGGAGTTTCCCTGTTGTCTGCAATCTCTGTCACATGTTCTTCTCCGTTCTGAAAAATATGTTAAGTATAAACCAGTTCAGTATATAATACACGGATAGATTAACAGATCCATAAAGAGTAATATTTATAACAAAATCTCCAAAGCATATTCAAGGTTGATGCAATTACCGAAGCATCATCACTTAGCAACTCCTCATTGCATGAGATAGTTCTCCCAAGATCGCCAGAGTGAAGCTCATCTTTGTTCCCAGCGCTCATCTGGAACTAACCAATTGCATAATTCAAGATAAAAAAGTGTAAAGAAGGTATAAGAGAAAGTGCATGCTTGTTATCCAAGAAACATGAGATCACGCACATATGACCACAGATTTTAAGGCCAATTACTAAAACTGCTTACCAATTCTTTCTGTGTGGCTAATCTACGTTCATACTCTAACATGACAGTTTTCAGCATATCTTCCACCATCTGGAAACAAACAAAATTGATCTCTTAGTAAGGTTCAAGTTGATGAAGTTAAAGAAAAGTAGGAAGCTAGTTTAATACTTACACCGGGAACTTCTTCTTGCTTGGCTTCCAAGAACACCGCACGAACAATGGCATCTATTGAATCGGCACTTCCCTGAAACAAAAGTACAAATGTAAGTTGAGATTTTTTTAAACCTTAAACAATATTAGGGATATATAATATATAGGAGGTATTGGTGTATAGCTCACTAACTTCGTGTTTGGTATTAGAATCAGACTGATCAAACGAAGGTTGTTCATTGGATGGAGTGTTAGAAGGGCTACTGGTGACTGCATCCACAACTGCTTCTGATTCTTTGCGTTTGTATTGTTTTGCGATGCCAAACGTGGTTGGTTTTGTGTTCACAATGTATCTCCATGTACCGTTTCCGCCGCTCTGTTTCCACTCACGATATGACTTGAGAGCCAAAACACATTCCACAATTCTTGCGGATTTACCTCCCTGAAAACACATCAAGCACAACACAGAATGTGTGTCAATGTTAATTAGTAATTCCCACATTATAAAAATGAAGATGTCTAGCTTTGTTAATACATTACTTTAACCAAATTATGGAGAGTGATTACTGATTTTAAAAGACTAATTTATTTAGCTAAAGTTAATACATTACTTTTGCAACACTGATGGAGTGATGGTCACAACGACCCTACCACGACTGTGCCATCAATGTGTCTGCAACGACCCTACTTCTGTTTCTAAGTATTAGAGCGACCATTTTAGCTTAGTCTAGGTAACCCCTCCGGCAAGGTAGGTCACCTACCTATGATGAAAATTGATTCGAACCTAACCTATGCTAGCATTAACACTATTATGCATCGATCATCTCTCAAATTAGTTACAATAATTCTCGGTAATATATGTCTTATTAAGCCTAGGTCGTCAGATATCATTGTATTCTTCATAAACGGTAGATAAGTTTCTAATATGTATACAGTAGTAGAATTGTGATTTGTTCTATTACCTTCTCAAAATCGGAGACTTCAAACATTGGAATACCCATTTCCTCCACAACCACAAGAAAGTTTCGAAGATTCTCAAAGTACTGAAACGCAGATAGAGCTGCTGTACCATCTTGACTAACAAGAGGATCATTTGGAGCTTCAACGACCTGCAAGTTTTGCAGTCACAGAATCAAGACTGAGATAATCACTAGTTAATTATGGTTGGTCCTAATTACAGAAACATCGGCACTAAAATATTAATTCCTGTAACACTTAAAAATATATATATATATATTACACAAAATGGTACTAATCATGCTTGCACAACTTTTATCCAAGCAGGCCTAAGACGTTACAAAAGTCTTTTAAAAAGTTTAGTTTAATAAAAGCCTATATATTTAATCCATAACAAATAATAAAGGATAAAACAAATGCTTAGGTGTGAGACATTACTTTTGGTACAGCACCAGGTTTAACTCTGTTGAGGACATTGCAGAGCAAAATCCCACTTCTTAATGCAATTCTGAAATCATCCTCTGAAGGATCTGCTGGCAAATCTCTTCCTCCAACTACACCAAGTGTGTTTCTTATCCACCTTGCTGCTTCATACCTCCTTAAATCTGAAGGATCTACTGGCAAATCTCTTCCACCAGCTGCACCAATTGTGATTTCATTTTGCTCATAACCCATGTGAATACATAATGCAGAAGCTGGAATCGAAGCGATATATACGTAATCTAGATAATAAAGGTCTCTGAGAGATTGACTTATATATATGATCAAGCTTCTTGGTTATGAACATAGGCTGATAGCCATATATGTTTCTTGATTGATCTACTAAAACAAGAAAACGTCAATATCTAATTCCTTCAAGTAAGAAGCTAATTAATAACGTTCATCCTAAATCTCTGTATTCCATCCCTTAATCCCTGACTCGATTACAAACCCTAATTTCAGCTTTCAGAAAAAAATTTCAATTCAAACGATAGAAAGAAACAGAGGAAACGACGAACGTACAAGTTTCATCGGCTTTTGTCGAAGTGGAAGAATCAACACCAACGCTGCTAACTCGAATGTTTCGTTGTTTGAGAAAATCTTCCAGAATCGATGCCAAACAGAGTCGTGAATCTTGTTGCTCCGTCGCCATTGACAAGAAAACGATTCAATGCTTTATAGCTTGATCAACAAGAAACCTAGAAGAAAAAAAAAACTGAAAATTCAACTCCCAAAATCTCAACTCAAGAATCTCACAATCCCCCAAAAATTTGATACAGATTCTTTTTTCTTTTTCCAAAACCGAACAAAGAATTGTCAAAGCTATGTTAGATTACAAGAATATGTAGAACATTGCTCAGATTTATAAGGAAGAGAAAAGAAAGTGAAAAGAATTGAGAAAGAATAAAAAAAATGTTTTGACCTTGTCTTTTTTTTTTTTTCTTTTTCGTTTGTATGAAAATTAAAACAAGAGGAAAGAAGAAGAAGAAGAAGAAGAGCGAGACATGAATGAAGCAGAGGCCCCCGAGTCTCCTGGGTTTCTATAGATGGATTGGACATATTCAATATTCAAAATAAACTTTTGTTTATTCTTAATTGCTCCATTTTAATATGTACGAACTTATATAGGTGGTGAAAATATATAATACAGAGGTCTTAGCTACGAAAATTTAAATCCCGTAATGTAGTTTTCAACCATCCACTAAGTTCTACTCCGTAATGGAGTATAATGGTAATAAAAATAAATTAGTACTCTTCAAGTACATTGTTCTAACTAAAAAAACTATAGCGATCGAAATTTCCCAATTTGTCTAAATGGGATTTTTATCCGAATGATTTCTAGTACTAATTAATTTTATTGTCTTGTTAATATCTACTAATTTTATAGTTTGACTTTATTTACCACTGGAAAAATCAACATAATTAAATCTAATACCGGGTGCTTTTTTTCCTTTTAATAAATTAGAAAGTGGAAATTAAGTTCTTGGGATGCCTAAATTCTCTAAAGAGATAATTAAAGGGTAATTATGAAACTCATGGTTGGACAACTACTTTGTGTATATCTATTTTTTTCTTGCGTATAGAGGTGTTTTGAAAGCCGATCAACATGATATCATGAGTAGAGAGATGGTTTTTATAACCTGAAATGAATTAAGGTCGGCATGAAAAGAAAAAAAAAATGTGTATTTAGATATTACGAATTATAAACGAAAAAAGTTTTGCAAGGATGATTGTACCCACATCTTTTGAAAGTGACCCTTTTAATTATCCTATTAATTCATTGAAAATTAGTATATATTTAAAATTTGTGTAGACTTTTTTCCCCCTAATAATATTCTATTTTCTCTTTGTGATACATTTATTGAACATGATACCAACTCATTCAAAAAAAAAAATGAGTGAAATATTGTTTTTTTAATGTTGTGAGTATATGATATTGGAAAAATAAACACGTATTAATTACCACGAAGTTATATATGGTGCTAATGTTTGGAAACTTAGTTTAGCACCTGATATGTAAATTAATAAGTGCAAATTGATAGTATGTGATTTGCGGGCTGTGAACGGGATGAGAAAAAATATAGATTGTAATAGACTAATAGTTAATGCTTGTTCTGTATTGGTTATGGCTGAAAATAATCGAACGTAAACGGAATGAAAATATAAGATAGAGATTGTAACAGTATAGGTTAATTAATTAATTTGGGGACGTCTTGGTTAATTCTTGATTTGTGTTGATTATGTTTGAAAAGTGAAAACAATCGAACGTCATTGAATAGATAAAATCATAAAAAGATTAGTGATCACTAATTACCATCATGTGTAAAACAAAACAAAAATACATAATAATCATAATAATATGATTATTTACAGCCACGCCATATCCAAAAAAAAATATATATATATATTTTTCTCATGGGACCTAAAGAAAGAGCCAGGCAAAAAGATTTGGGCTTTTTCATTCCTATAGAAAAGTTGGCTGAATGAAGAAGGCCTTTCGTTTCGGAATTATAAAATGAGCTTATTTATGGCTTCGACACCCTCCTTTACTATAACGAAACGTTAAATTAAATGTATGTTGCTAACTTTGCTATATAAAGTATACCTAGAGGCTAGAGTGGTTTAATAATAAATGTTTCGTTCATTGACTATTCTATTCAGTCAGGGTTTAAATATTTTCGAAGTATTCATCTATCATCTATGTGTGCTTTAGAGTTGATACATTGGATTAATCTCGGTTAGAGAATACCAACACTATTCAGTCTATTCTTTATAGTTTATACTAAAGTTGCGACAGCTGCTCGATGTATACAATCAAATGCCGGTTTGAATAGTCAAGGCACGAAACATTATAGTTTGCGTCTTACCAAACAAAAATATATATATGTACCCCCGATAATAACGTTAATATATCTTATAGTCGACGTTAATATATCGACTAGAAGATCTTCTAATCATTTGATTATGTCTATTGACTATAGAATATAAATGCTAACGTTTGATTGGATATAGTTCGAATGTATTGTATGTTTTTAGTATTCTATAAACCCTATAAACAACAACATATTTGTTCAGAAATCAGAAGGAACATATTGATTGATACTGTTGTACAAAGATATAAATGTTGCCCCCAAAACTCGAATCCTAGGCTATGTGCCTCCTTGACAATTCATTTTTAATTGTGGATGTGGAAAATGCAGCTTCTCTTCTTGTCGAACGAAATCAACGCTCCTTCCCTTCCTTGCCATTTAATTCATCGCCACGTGTTATCAGAACTTCTCTTTGGACTCTCTCTCTCTCTCACCTACCCAATAGGTGACGGAAAAATTAAAAAAAAAAAACTTAAAAAGTTCATAATAATAACACTAACGTATCAAAAAAACATCGCAACCGCAAGTTATCCGATCGGACGGTCCACAATAATTCTTATGATGTCAACGAACCAATCAAAAGTCTCCACATCAATTCACCAGCTTCCCATCACCCACGTGTCTATTTTTATTCTTTCTTTACCTTTTTGTATATATATTTACATAAATCAACAAAAACGAAAACTTCGATTTTGGTTCTCCTATCTCTCAAAGCTCTTTTGATTCGTTTTCTCAATAGCTTCGATCTACGATAGTTTTTTTGATTGTTTCGTATTCTCTGTGATTTCTGAGGAAGACGATATAGGTCATGTTTTTGTTCGATTGGTTCTATGGAATCTTGGCCTCGTTAGGTTTGTGGCAGAAAGAGGCCAAGATCTTGTTTCTTGGCCTTGACAATGCCGGCAAAACTACTTTGCTCCACATGCTCAAAGACGAGGTCTGCTCTCTCTCCCCTCTCTCTCTTTTACAAATTAACATGATGTATCTATCTTATCACTGGAATAAAGAATCGATTTTGGTATTTGCAGAGATTAGTTCAGCACCAGCCGACACAACATCCCACCTCTGAGGAACTCAGCATTGGCAAAATTAAGTTCAAGGCCTTTGACTTGGGTGGCCATCAGATTGCTCGTCGTGTTTGGAAAGACTACTATGCCAAGGTAAAGGTTACATCATATTGATTGATGCCTATGTGTGAGTGAATCACTAATCTGTTTTTATTTTGTTTTGTCTGATGTGGTGTGGTGAAGGTTGATGCTGTTGTGTACCTAGTGGATGCTTATGACAAGGAAAGATTTGTGGAGTCTAAAAGAGAGCTTGACGCTCTTCTATCAGATGAAGCCTTAGGAAACGTACCTTTTCTTATTCTTGGTAACAAGATTGATATCCCTTATGCAGCTTCTGAAGACGAGCTGAGGTATCACTTGGGTCTCACTAATTTCACTACTGGTAAAGGCAATGTCTCTCTTGGTGACTCTGGTGTTCGTCCCCTTGAGGTCTTCATGTGCAGCATCGTTCGCAAAATGGGATATGGTGAGGGTTTTAAATGGATGTCTCAGTATATCAAGTAATAGCAGACAGCATTGCTTTACGGTTTATATAAATCAGAGACTTCTCAAATTTTTCTTATCTGAAAAGACATAAAACTCTCTCTCTCTCTGTTGTAGTTTTCTCTCTTAAGTTTAAATATTAAGTCGATGCCTTAAACAACTCCAAACTTCTTGTGCATTGTATACTCTTGAGACTTACTCACGTTTCTCTCTCAAATTATTCTAATTCAAATCATTGTCGCCAAAAACTAACCAAACAGAAGCAAGCAAGCATGATTCAACTTTGAAAAATCAAAGAAAACAGACAACAGAAGTTACATGTTCGTTCATTCGCTATCAATTCAGATTCTTGACTTTAGTGGCAAGACGATTTAATGTATAATTCCCTGTCAAAACATTTTCTTCATACAGAACTTACATGTTCTCATTCGCTACCAATTCCGAGATTCTTGATCCGGTGCTCACTGGTGGTGGTGGTGTCACGCTGGCCGCAGCTGAATGATTATGGTAAGGAGTCTAACAAGAACCCTGGTCAGCTGAATATTTTTGGTTAGGAACGACCAAGCAACAAGCCAGGCCTCTATAGACTAAACCAGCTACTTCTCAGACTGGAACAACATCGCAAATGGTGCTTTGGCCAGTAGACTTTCTAAGGCGATTCTTTTTCATCAACGTTCGCACCTTCTCCACATCTTGCCATCTCCCTTCCTCTGCATACAAATTAGATAACAACACATAATTCCCCGAATTCCCTGGCTCACTCTTCACTAATTCCATGGCTGCAACCTCTGCTAGCTTTACATCTCCATGGCTGCGACACGCACTAAGCAGCGATCCCCACATCGCTGCATTAGCGTCTACGGGCATACTCTGTAGAAACTCAAACGCCTCTCTGATCCGTCCGCTCCTACTCATTAGATCAACCATCACTCCATAGTGTTCGGTTCTCGGCTCAAGTTTGAATTTTTCCATCATCAAACCAAACAATTCTTCTCCTTTCTCCAACCGACCTGTGTATGAGCAACACGCCAATACCCCCAAAAACGTCGCTTCATTTGGAGATACTTTCCCTTCCTCAATCATAGCATCGAACAAGTCTATACCGGATTCTCCCTTTCCGTTCACAGCTGATCCTGATATCAGTGTGTTCCATGAAACAACGTTTCTCCGCTTCATTTGTCCAAATATTGTCGTTGCTGTCTCCAAGTCACCGCTTTTACAGTAGAAATCCACCAAAGCGTTTCCCACGGTAATGTAATCTTTGATCAAACCATTGGATTGTACTGTAGAATGAATCCATTTCCCAGTATCCAAAACTCCGAGAGATGCAGAGATTGGCAAGACTGTAACCACCGTCGCTTCATCAGGATCGAAACCTTGATCAATCATTTCGCAGAAAAGCTCCAAAGCCTCACGATCTCTGCCACATTTGGACAAGCTTGATATCATCGAGTTCCACGACACAATGCTTCTTTCGCTCATCTGTTTGAACAAACTAAGACCTCTTTCAACGTCCCCGGAATCGCAGAACCCGCGTATCATTAAGTTCCAGACAACAACGTTTCTCTCGAGCATTTCATCGAACACTTTGTGAGCATCACCCATTCTCCCACCGGAAGCATAAAGCTCCACCACCCCGATCCGTATTTTCCCAAGCCGGTGAAACCCAGTTCTAAGAACCTCACCGTGAACGCATCTCCCAAACCGCAAATCAGAAAGTGACGAACATGATTTGAGCAAAGGCGCGTAAGTATACTCGTCAGCCCAAATCCCGCGGCTTTTCATGGAAGAGAAGTAAGAGAGAGACTGTAGAGGCGGACCGACGAGTGAGTAGCATTTGATGATGGCGTTGAAGACGAGAACGTTAGGGTTTTGGATATGAGAGAAGACGCGGGAGGCGTAATCAGAGTAGCTGAGGGATCCGCAGATAGAGATGAAGTGGGCGAGAAGGAGATTGGAACCATGAAGGAAGTGACGGAGGAGATGAGCGTGGATTTCGGGTAAACGGGTTCGAGTATTGTGGCCGTGGAGAAGACGAAGCAGCTTCCGTTCGATTTCCATTAAACCTCCTCTGCTCATCTCTCTAGTCTCACTGAACTATTGTTGCTTTGCTTTGCGCCAATTTCAAACGCTACTTTACCGGTTTAGTAACTAGACCAACAGTATACAGTAAGTATTTGTTTGTTTCAACTTTATGTATACGGTTTAATACTACCAAACGCAGTTATAACGATATTTGCGTTTACAATCTTTAACTACATCAGGATTGCTAGTAAGTTTCTTTTATTGTCTCTGGAATCAGGATTGGTTGCTTTTATGTGGTTCGATCCGTTTGTTCTATATCCTCTATGTATGTATTCATTACCCGTACAATGTTTTACGAAATACTCGGAAGCCGCCATTTGTGTGTGTTGGAACGTTTGAGATTGGTTCTGAATTTTGATGTTTACTTGTTTGCTTTGAACATTTATGCGTTTTTTTTTGTTTGTTTATAGGATCATCAGCAAGAAATCGATATCTTCGGACCAGGGAACTGCAAATGCTAACGTCAAGGAAGGCCAAACGATTGATGTCGCTGCTACTTCTGATTCAAACGTTAAGAAACCTTCCTTGTTGCTCTTCCTCTTGAAAAGGCTTTGTTTTTTTTTTTTTTTTTTTTTTTGTGTCTCACTTTCAAAAGCCAATATCTCTATGCGACTTTGTTTTAAGGCTTTGCGTTGTGTTACATATGCAAGTTGCATCTGTGTTTTTTTTTTTTGTTGATAAGAACTCTCTAAGATGACATTCTATGGAGTATGAAAACGATCATACAAATTGTGTAAAATGAAATATTACCTTTTAGGCAAGTTTGTAGTTTTTGATAGGTAGTTGTAATATATAATTAGAAAAAAATGCAAAAGAGAATACTGTTAAATGAAATAAACAAAGAGACCAACGTAGTATTTTGAATTATGAACAGAGCCTAAATTGTATCTTAGTTTTTTCTAAAGATAGTAACAAATTAACAAAATCACACAATTTACATTTTTCAAGAAGACAGGAAAAAAAAGCAAATATACCAGTTATTGAAAGGAAAGTTAAGAAGAAGACAGGCAAAGCAAAAATATTTTTTATTAGTTTATTTATGAAATTTTGAAAAAGGAAATATACCATATTATTTTCTAGCAAGTTTTCAATATCATAATGGTAAATTTCCAAGTTTTTCCAGCAGTTCCCGCCTATATATAGATATAGTTTTCAGATCAATAAGCAAGCAATTTTGATCATCACAAAACAATTCTACTTTGCGCTTATTCTTTTTTTTTTTTTTTTTTTTATTATACAAAACCGATGAAGATCTCAATCTTGGCATGGTGTTTCATAGCCATAGCTATAATAGGCTTTTTGTCGATTTTATACAGTATGTTCGTAGAGCGTGGGGTGGAAAAAAAAGATTGGAATGTGGAGAAGGAAGATCCAGTCTGATCCAGTCTTGTGTGTTTATTACTAAAAGATTAGAGTCTCTCAAGAACTTTAAAAATTTAATTATGGTTTCTTATCTTGTCTGTTCTTTTGATGAATAAAGGTCTCCGAGTAGTTTTGACAATTTTCTTGGTCACCAAAGTTAATTATGGTTTCTTATCTTGTGTTTTGTTTTGATGAATAAAGGTCTCCGAGTATTTTGACAATTTTATTGATCACCAAAGTTAATTAAGAACAATCTATCAGATTCTATATAAACAAATCGAAGTTTCTACATTCTTTTAAGTTTGACGACGCGTAACTTGAAAACAATTGTTTCATGGAAATCTGAAGCTTATAGTTTTACATTATTGTATTTAGTATTAGTATGCGAGCGTGGCCTGAAGCCTTTTTTTACATGTAATCGTTCGTTATGCCATGGTTTCGAGTTTCGACTGTCTAAAACTAAAAACAACATATGACACAATATGTATTAGACTATGAAAAATACGACTACTTGTTTAAAGTGGTTTTGATCGGAGACTCCAAGTATGTCTACTCTACTGTTCTCTCTCTCTCTCTTTCTCTGTTTGCTGTAAAATCCCCAACTGTTTCTCGATCTAGGATTGCTTGTAAGTTTCTTTTGATGAACTATAGTCATTTAAAATTTTGGTGTGGTTCAATCCGTTTGCTTTGAACATATTGCGATATTAAGTCCACTGGACTTCACGGCAGCCCACTGTTATGCTTCATTGTCATCAAGTCTCCTTCAATCTCTCGTCAATCATCTCCATCTTCCTTATACGCTTCTGCATATCTCTTTTCATATAATTACGTATTCTCCAAGCTAGAAGACTGTATATAATTGTTGGCCATGAGCTCATGAATAAGACAGAGAATTCTCGATTCTGTTCAGAACATTTAGGCGTTTTTTTTTGTTTGTTGATAATGATCCCAAGCTTTCTTGTATTATGGCTGTTTAACGTTGTGGCTGCCTCACATGTCAGATCTAACACCTTTGTTTAAGGCAGATCTACAACATCATTTACTTCTAGTTAGAGTATTAGACTATTAAAATTGTAAAATTTGTTAAGCAATGATGAATCATCAATCATGGTCGTTGTTTCACAGTCTCGAGTTTTCTTTCTGAGTTGTTTTGTTGATTTTAACCTCTTTGGCAAAATCATCATCTTTGTTTTAAGGTGGAAGGAAGGACTGTGAAAGCTCAGATATGGGACACTGCTGGAGTGCTGAGCAAGAAAGATACAGAGCCATAACCAGCGCCTACTACCGAGGCGCTCTTGGAGCTCTCTCTTGGTCTACGACGTCACTAAGCCAACCACCTTTGAGACAGGTGGTTAAAAGAACTCAAGAGACCATGCTGATTCCAATATTGTCATCATGTTGATTGGTAACAAGACAGATCTGAAGCATCTCAGAGCTGTTGCCAAAGAGGATGCTCAAAGCTATGCAGAGAAAGAAGTCTTGTCTTTCATCGAGACATCTGCCCTCGAGGCTTTAAACGTAGAGAAGGCTTTTCAGACGATTCTCTCAGAGATTTATAGGATTATCAGCAAGAAATCGATATCTTCGGACCAGGGAACTGCAAATGCCAACGTCAAGGAAGGCCAAACGATTGATGTCGCTGCTACTTCTGATTCAAACGTTAAGAAGCCTTGTTGCTCTTCCTCTTGAAAAGGCTTTGTTTTTTTTTTTTGTGTCTCACTTTTAAAAGCCAATATCTATTCGACTTTGTTTTGAAGGCTTTGCGTTGTGTTTACATATGCAAGTTGCATCTGTGTTTTTTTTTTTGTTGTTGATAAGAACTCTCTAAGATGACATTCTATGGAGTATGGAATTGTTCATACAAATTGTGTAAAATGAAATATTATCTTTTAGGCAAGTTTGTAGTTTTTGATTGGTAGTTGTAATATATAATTAGAAAAAATGCAAAAAGAGAATACTGTAGAATGAAATAAACAAAGAGACCAACGTAGTATTTTGAATTATGAACAGAGCCGAAATTGTATCTTAGTTTTTCTAAAGATAGTAACAAATTAACAAAATCACACAATTTACATTTTTCAAGAAGACAGGAAAAAAGCAAACATACCAGTTATTGAAAGGAAAGTTAAGAAGAAGACAGGCAAAGCAAAAATATTTTTTATTAGTTTGTTTATGAAATTTTGGAAAAGGAAATATACCAGTTATGGATTGAAAATATAAGTAATAAATATAGTATTTTCTAGCAAGTTTTCAATTATCAAAATGGTAAATTTCCAAGTTTTCTAGCAGTTCCCGCCTATATATATCAGATCAACAAGCAAGCAATTTTAATCATCACAAACACAATTCTACTTTGCGTTTACTCTCTTTTTTTTCTTATTATTATTATTTAAAAACGATGAAGATCTCAATCTTGGCATGGTGTTTCATAGGCATAGCTATAATAATCTTGTTGTCGGTTTTATACAGTATTTGCGTAGAGCGGGGGGTGGTAACAAAAGATGGGAGTGTGGAGAAGGAAGATCCACAAAAGATGATGGGAGGGTGGAGAAGTTATATCAAGGAGATCCAGGAGATCCAGGAAGTCTGATCCAGGAAGTCTGATCACCAAAGTTAATTATGGTTTCTTATCTTGTGTGTTCTTTTGATGAATAAAGGTCTCCGAGTAGTTTTGACAATTTTATTGATCGCCAAAGTTAATTAAGAACAATCTATCAGATTCTATATAAACCAATTCGAAGTTTCTACATTATTTTAAGTTTGACGACGCGTAACTTGAAAACAATTTTTTCATGGAAATCTGAAGCTTATAGTTTACATTATTGTATTTAGTATTAGTATGCGAACGTGGCCTGAAGCCTTTTTTACATGTAATCGTTCGTTATGCCATGGTTTAGAGTTTCGACTGTCTAAAACTAAAAACAACATATGACAATTTGTATTAGACTATGAAGAATACGACTACTTGTTTAAAGTGGTTTTGATCGGAGACTCCGGTGTCGGCAAGTCAAATCTCCTCTTTGCATACGACTAATTATATGCAGAGAGATATGCAGAAGCGTATTCTCCAAGCTAGAAGACTGTATATAATTGTTGGCCATAGACAGAGAATTTCTCGATTCTGTTCAGAACGTTTAGGCGTTTTTTTTTGTTTGTTGATAATGATCACAAGCTTTCTTGTACTATGGCTGTTTAACGTTGTGGCTGCCTCACATGTCAAATCTAACACCTTTGTTTAAGGCAGATCTACAACATCATTTACTTCTAATTAGAGTATTAGACTATGAAAATATTGTAAAATTTGTTACTTAAGTAATGATGAATCATGGTCGTTGTAACACAGTCTCGAGTTGTTTTGTTGATTTTGACCTCTTTGGCAAAATCATCATCTTTGTTTTAAGGTGGATGGAAGGACTGTGGAAGCTCAGATATGGGACACTGCTGGGCAAGAAAGATACAGAGCCATAACCAGCGCCTACTACCGAGGCGCTCTTGGAGCTCTCTTGGTCTACGACGTCACTAAGCCAACAACCTTTGAGAACGTAAGCAGGTGGTTAAAAGAACTCAAGAGACCATGCTGATTCCAATATTGTCATCATGTTGATTGGTAACAAGACAGATCTGAAGCATCTCAGAGCTATGCAGAGAAAGAAGGCTTGTCTTTCATCGAGACATCTCTGCCCTCGAGGCATTAAACGTAGAGAAGGCTTTCCAGACGATTCTCTCAGAGATTTATAGGATCATCAGCAAGAAATCGATATCTTCGGACCAGGGAACTGCAAATGCCAACATCAAGGAAGGCCAAACGATTGATGTTGCTGCTACTTCTGATTCAAACGTTAAGAAGCCTTGTTGCTCTTCCTCTTGAAAAGGCTTTGTTTTTTTTGTGTCTCACTTTAAAAGCCAATATCTCTATGCGACTTTGTTTTAAGGCTTTGCGTTGTGTTACACCAGCTAAATACTGTATATGCAAGTTGCATATGAAATATTATTTTTTAGGCTTAATTATTTGTAGTTTTAGATTGGTAGTTGTAACAGATGCAAAAGAGAATACTGTAGAATGAAATAAACAAAGAGACCAACGTAGTATTTTGAATTTACGAACAGAGCCGAAATTGTATCTTAGTTTTTCTAAAGATAGTAACAAATTAATAAAATCACACAATTTACATTTTTCAAGAAGACAGGGAAAAATCCGCATCTGCTAGTAATCATACTTCTCTAGCTCTACTACAAGCTTGGCAGGCGTGCATATATGAAGTTTGGAAGGAGAGGAACCGCAGGTTCCATGAAGGAACCACTCTACCTTCATCATCGTCTGTTCTCCGGATCGTTTTATCTGTAGTAAAAAACAGAGCCCAGAGTCTGGTTATGCAAAATCAAAAGTGGGTCTCTCTCCTTCAACGTTGGAACGGGTATACCCTTCTTTCGTCTGTTTAGGCATATGAATTGCAAAACATTCCTACCCTTACTAGTTTGTTTATGAAAAAGGAAATATACCAGTTATTGATTGAAAAGATAAGTAATAAATATAGTATTTTCTAGCAAGTTTCCAATTATCAAAATGGTAATTTTCCAAGTTTTCCAGCAGTTCCCGCCTATATATATAGTTTTCAGATCATCAACAAGCAAACAATTTTAATCATATCATAAAACAATTATACTTTGCGCTTACTCTCTTTTTGTTCTTCTTATTATTCAAAGACGATGGCCATCTCAATCTTGGGATGGTGTTTTATAGTCGCAGTTATACTGATCTTGGCGGCTTTATCCAGTGTTTGCGGAGAGCGGACTAGTGAGACGAAAACAAAAGAAGAGATTGTGGAGAAGAAAGATCCAGTGAAAAAAGACGATAAGAGCAAGACTAACGAGAAAGATGATAAGAGCAAGCAGACTAAAGGTGATAACCTAGTGTGAAGACAACTTTAATATTTTGATTTGTATTGTGTCTTTAATACTAAAAGATTAGAGTCTCAAGAATTTTTTTAAATTAACGAGGAGGTGTTGCTTAAATGTCTGTCTATACATGTTGGTCTATTTGGAAATTTTTAGGATTATAATGATAGTCCATAGGTTGTATGAGTTGTGATGAGAAATCTACCAGACCTAAAATTGCAAATAACATACAAAAAATAAACATAAAAATATATATAACAAAAAAATACAAAAAACAACCCGCAGCGTAGCGCGGGTACTATCCTAGTTTGTGTAAATTTGCAACTTACTAGTAGTAACAAATTAATTACGAGTAAGAAAGTAAAAACCTTGGTTTAGTTTCGTTTAATTTTTCAACAATTTACTTACATACGCATATTATACAACAGGAGTACGACATTCGATGTTATGTGTATTAGGATGTCGGCCCGTGCGTTACCGCACGGTAAAATAAAAATTTAAAATGATTAACATTGTTAATTTTACATTTCGAGTAAAAAACGAAACAAAACATTTGTTGTATCAACACATTGCAACTTTATATAAACAAAGAGTAACAAAAACAAAAAGGTGTGAAATAAAAAGGTGTAAAAATTAATATGATGTGATCTTTGAAACATTGAGGTACAACAAAGAGGTGTAAGCATAGAAGTATGAAATAAAAAAGGTGTAAAAATAAAGGATAGATGTGATTTTTGAAACATGGAGGTACAACAAAGAGATGCAAAAATTAAAAGGTGTGATTTTTGAAAGATGGGGGTACGACGAAAAGACACGATTAATAATTTGCAACTGTTAGGATCATCAATAATTTTAAACCGTTAGATGGAAAATTGGAATTAATCTCATCCGTAGGATTAAAGTTGACACAAAAAGTGGGTTTGCTATTATATTTTTTTAAAAAAACTTCAATAAAACAATTCTTTAATTTTATTTTATTAACTTGTAAGTTTTGAAAATACTCAGAAAACAATTTTTCGAAACATGTTTATGTTGTCCAGAAAAGTTTATATATAATAAACAAAGAGATGTAAAACATAGAGGTGTGCAATAAAAAGGTGTAAAAATTAATGGATGTCATCTTTGAAACATGGAGGTACAACCAAGAAATGTAAACATAGAGGTATGGAATAAAAAGAGTGTAAAAATAAATAGATGTGGTTTTTGAAACATGGAGGTACAACAAAGAGATGCAAAACTTAAGAGGTGTGATTTTTAAAAGATGGAGACACGACGAAAAACACGATTAATAATTTGCAACTGTTGGGATCATTAATAATTTTAAACTGCTAGAAGGAAAAGTGTGTGCGGTTTTTGCTAGATTGAAGTTTATATCTGTATATCCACCATATGTTAGGAATTGATTTCCCACTTATGTCTATGAATCGGTACCATCATGTTCTTCAATCAACGACAACGAAAACAAAGTCGATGTGGTGAAACATGTGATAACAATATCTCACCTTTGATGTTCTTCTTTGGGTTAAACACTAATTTTAGAAATTACTTGCATTTTCTTTTTTTGGCAGATTCATCACTCTAAAAGTGAATGTTATACATTATGTTTTTAAAAATTGTATATACAGATTAATTAGAAAGTCATCAAAGACTAAATAAGTTACCTTTAGTAGATCTTTTCTTTCTAACTTGACTTGTCATTTGGTCGTGCTTACGCTAGAATTTGATTTTGTGTTGTCACAAGTATGTCTGAATTTTCTTTGACACTCTCTATTTCCATGCTCATTTGTAATATTTCTATATATTATCAAAATGTTTGATACCCAGAAAGTATAAGAAATTAAAATTCAACTAAAATTTTAAAAGCTTTATTTACAAAAGAATAGAAACTAACCTGAATCATTTATATCTAATTGACATCCTACATATAAAAAAGGATTTTTACATTTAAACCATGTTTGTTAAAAAAAATAAATAGGTTAAATAATAGAACATATATAAATTTATAATTATACCATGTTTGTTAAAAAAAATTGGCTTAGCATCACTGCATATCATCGTTCCTCTCGTAATTTGGTTTTGGTTTTTCCAGAAAGTCAAAAAAAAAATATGCACATTGAGAATTAGAAAGATTAGCCATGCAAAAAATTATAGCACGCGTATTTATTCAACGGATCAAAAACATGAAAACCGGAAAGGCTAAAAATATTGAAGAGACTAAAAGTTTACAAAACTAAGATTAATGTATGAACTTAGTAGTGTCGACTAACAATAATAATAATCTAACCGAAGAAGCATTACAGGTTAACGAAAATATTAAATTACCTTGAATTAGAGATTGATGCTTGTTAGTTGAAAAACACTTCAATTAAACAGTCTTTTAGTACTAAGAAAACAATTTTTAAAACTTATGTTGTCCAAAAAAGTTAATATATAAGAGGTGTAAGACATAGAGGTGTAAAATAAGAAGGTGTCAAAATTAATAGATGAGAAACATACAACAAAGAGGTGTAAGACATAGATGAAATAAAAATGTGTTAAAATGAGGTATGATTTTTGAAAGATGAGGGTGTAATGAGAAGACATGAATAAAAGGTAAAACAAAGAGGTGTAAGACATTGAGGTACAACAAAGAGGTAACACATAGGTGTGAAATTAAAAGGTGTAAAAATTAATGGATGTGATTTTTGGGACCAGGAGGTACAACAAAGAGATGCAAAGACTAAGAGGTGATTTAAAAGGTGTAAAAATGAATGGATGTGATTTTTGAAACCAGGAGGTACAACAATGCAAAGACTAAGAGGTGTGATTTTTGAAAGATGAGGGTGCGACGAAAAGACACCATTAATAATTTTAAACCGTTGGATTAAAACTGGAACCAATCTCATCCGTTGGATTAAAAATTGACACAAAAAAGTGGGTTTGCTATTATATATAGATTACGGTTTCTTTTTCTTGTGTGTTGATTGATGATTAAAGGTCTCTGAGTATTTATTTAGACAATATTATTGATCACCAAAGTTAATTAAGATCAATCTATCAGATTTTATATAACCCAACTCGAAGTTTCTACCTTGAAAACAATTTTTCATGGAAATCTGAAGCTTATAGTTTTACATTACTGTGTTTAGTATGCGAGCGTGGCCTGAAGCCTTTTTTACATGTAATCGTTATGTCATGGTTTCGAGTTTCGACTGTCGAGTTGCATCTGTGTTCTTTCTTTTGTCGATAAGAACACAAATTGTTCACCGAAGAGAATACTGAGATGCTTGTGCCATTTGTTTCATAGTCATACTGAGATGCTTTTGCTATGTATACGGTTTAATACCAAACGCAGAGAACTACATCCCCTAGTTCTCCTTTTTGCGTTCGATATTTGCGTTTACAATCTTAACTACATCTCCTAGTTCTAACAAAATAAGCTTCTTTAACACTGTAAACGCAACCACACAATCAAAGACAGTAAGAGTTTGTAACATATTTACTTCAGTGGAAGTGGCACCAAGCGCCATGAAGACAGTAATCAAGTATAGGAGTGAGAGAGAGAGAGAGAGAGAGAGTATGTAAAACTAGCTAGAAAGCCTAGAATACAAAAGAAAACAAGTTCAAGATCGTTACAACATTCGGGAAATGCGCAGAGAAACACGGTCGTAATGTTGGAAAGAGAAGGAAACGAACACAAAAATTTAGTAATTTACAGAGTCTAGGTCAAGAGTATTGAGGATGCACCATCTCTTAGTGTTCATCCGGATTTCCATTCTTTCTTTCTCTGCTTTAAGAAAGAGGCAAATTATAGTTTTACCATCAGGCAAATTATACTATAAGATAACTGACTGACGAGTGACGAATAATAAAGACCACCTGACAGCTTTCTACTTCAGGATTTGGACAACGAATACCACCAGGAAAAATCCAACAGCTCAATGAATCAAATGATGTAGAGATTTAGTTCTAACGTAACAGAGGAAATGGTTTGTCATGGCTGTTATTATATAATATAACACGCTTTCTATCTTTAATGCAGAGAAAGTTTCTCGTACCTGTGAGAGCTTCAGTTTTATAATTACCGATGACTTGTGGGCTTAGCAACCCGTCTGACTGGTTTTCAGGAAGGAAAAACAACCACCATTTCCTTTTTGTATAGCTGCTCAGTTCAAGGCAAAAGAATAACAGAAAGTTACATATGGAAACTTTGGCTACATTAGATAGTGAGGCTTTGTTTTGTCTTTGTTATTAGTGTTTCTAATCAATTATAGATACTTGCTGATAGCTGAGAGTTCATTGCAAGTAATTCAAACATTTAATTATTAAAGAGAAACTGATCAAAATTCTTGGGTAATGTAACTTTACCCTTTTAAAATGCTCAACTTCTTTCTCCAATTGTGATGCGTCAGAGTTTTTGTTTACTTGATCTAAACAACCAACTTCTACGGGTCCATGGTGATGTTCTTTCAGTACCTGCAAACAAACAAAGAAAAAGCAGAGCAAAGTGAAGAGATAAAGATTTAAGACAATGATGTTGAGCAGATTGGATAAAATGGAAACATTCACTCTAGCCACAGCAAGGAAATTTTACTAAAATGTTCAAATACATTGACTAAGAGGTGATCAACACATCGAGCTACAACGGGTTGATTGTAGAACTTGAAATGGTATTCTATGGGGTTGCTCAGTGTAGGAAATAGAATGATAAGAAAGATTTACTTACGAGTTTGAAGCTCTCGGAAGATCCAAGAAATTCAACTTCTTGGAGATCCACATTCTCACTTCGTTGAAGTATAACAGATAATCGTGTAATCAAACACAAAATTATGAATTTTTGCTTTGCCTGCAACAGACAAACATAAAGATCACAACAGCTATATCAAGAGATAGAGACTGGTTTGCTAAGCTGATATATGAGACACATTACCTCCTCAGTGAAGTCCTTAAAAGGTGCACGATCAAGCTTGGGAAACTTTTTTCTTTGGTATCTCACAAGCAATGCTATAAGCTGAACATCATGTGATAGTAATCAGAGAAACAGTAAATTCAAGACAAGTTCTTCCTTCTAGAGAATTCAGTACCCTACCTCGACTTCCTCAGCAGTGTAGCTATGGAGATGATCCCCATTCTATGAAAGAAGAAACTATTAATAACAATGAAAGCATAAAACAGATACTGAAAACCTACAAAAGAGTTTATAAAAGAAACATAGCGTACTCTAGGTGATAAGCTTTTGTGAGTTGCTTTTCCAGATTCATAATGAGCTGTGGTTATTGAATTGTTTAACAGCGTTAGATGAGCTAACCTTGATGATATGATAAGACTGCTTATGATATCCCTTTTTCCCTGTGATGATTCCGATATTATGCAAGAAACACGCAGCTTCTAGATACTCAAGATCCTTATCGTCTAAGATAAGGTTAAAATCATTGCATTTCCTCAAACCTACAAAGATCACCTGGAAAATCACTGTACTATCAAACCTACTGAATCCAACAAAATGACCATATCCACTTGTGCAGAGCTTGACATGAAATTTGAAACCATCAAGCACTAGAACACACACACTTACTAAAAGAGATAATATGACCTGACGAATGCCTATTCAAAAGATGAGACAAAAGCTATAATCTTAATGAATATCTGCCAATCAATAAATCACAGTTACAAGTTTGGTAGTGAAAAGGAATGTACCTTGGCGATGTTGGCACAACGTATCGCATGATTCATTCGCTTTTTAGCATTGAATCGAGTGGCTAGCCTCATGACGGATCGCCACCTTGCATTGGCATTCAAATCATATAATCCATCAAAAGCATTAGCCAAAGAATCAGCAATCACACCCTCTGCCAATGCATACTCAGAGACCTCCATTTCCTCGATAGCAAAAGCCTTGAATATTTCCTCCAACAAAACCGCCCCAGCAACAATAAACTCTGATCTTCTCTTGAAAAATCCATCTCTCCGTATCTGCTCTTCATCTCCTCCTTCACTGCATAGCTTCGCTACAAGGCTGCTAAGCTCTGCTCTACCAAATCTCCAATCCCTCTTATACCCCTCCAAATCGAATTCACACATATCACCTCCGTAGCCACTAAACACCGCATTCTCAATAGCTCGTATAGTTCCTGAAGATCCCACAACCACCTCAAAACCATCAGATTCTTTCAACCTATCCACTAAACCAGACTCATCAATCGCATGACGGATATAGTCTCGCATTTCTTCCAATCCATCACCATTATTTTTCAAAAACATCTGAGTCAAATTCACATGACCTAGCTTCAAAGAAACAGCAAGCTTCACATCACCACACTTACCAACAACAAACTCAGTAGAACCACCACCAATATCAACACACAACACTGATTTCTCAAACACAGGTAGAAACTGAAGCACGCCTAAATAAACCAACCTCGCTTCCTCTTCACCAGAAAGCACATCTACCTTTAACCCAACGTCCTCGAACACCGCCTCCACGAACTGTCTCTGATTCTCTGCTCGCCGCAAGGCTTCCGTCGCAACGCAACGGATCCGGTCACCGGAAACATTATGCGAGAGGATCAAACTTTTGAATTTCCGCAGAGATTGAAGCGCGCGATCCTGAGATTGAGACGAAATCGATGTCGGAGATTCACGAGACAACACCACCGGCTCCTTGAGTCTCTCGATTGGAACAAAGGATCTACCAGAAGGATCGGCGTGAACTATAAGAAGCTTAAATGAGTTTGTTCCCATGTCAATGGAGGTGAATATCTGAGGATTTGAGTTCATCTTCGAAATGGGCGTAAAAGTTGATTATGAGTTAACTTAACCTAATTATAAGAGACACAATTAATAAAAACATAATCGGATAATATTAATATTAAACCATTGGATTAAAAACGTAAAATTATACAATCATCATCACTTGATCTAAAGAAGAAACACAAAAGCCCAACAGATTAAAACTTAATAGAGAAGATCTAAGCACGTTCGCCTCTGATTCTTCTAGCGAGCTGGATGTCCTTAGGCATGATAGTGACTCTCTTAGCGTGAATAGCGCAGAGATTGGTGTCTTCGAAGAGTCCAACAAGGTAAGCCTCAGCAGCTTCTTGAAGAGCGGCGACGGCACTGCTCTGGAAACGTAGATCCGTCTTGAAATCCTGAGCGATCTCTCTGACAAGCCTCTGGAAAGGGAGTTTACGGATGAGAAGCTCAGTGCTCTTCTGGTACTTCCTGATCTCTCTTAGAGCGACGGTTCCAGGTCTGAATCTGTGTGGCTTCTTCACTCCTCCGGTGGCTGGAGCTGATTTCCTCGCCGCTTTTGTCGCCAATTGCTTCCTTGGTGCTTTGCCTCCGGTTGATTTTCTAGCCGTCTGCTTAGTACGAGCCATTTCGAATTGTGTTTGATGATGTTTTTGTCGAAGTAATTGAGTTGTGGATTTGTTGATTTTGTGATACGACTGAGGAAGGAGGAGTGGGGATATTTATCGGCCGATGATTTTACAAGAAGCGGGAATTATATTTCGCTTTAGCGGGATTAAAATCTGAATCGTTCATTTTGTTTTAATCGACGGATATAAGAGGTTTTATATCACGATCCGCGTGAAATCGTTTTTAGCCGTCGATAAGTTAATATCTACGGACAGATATTATTCTTTATAAGAGCGATCCGTGTGAAGGTGCATTTGACCAGTAGCAATAAAGAAGAGAATTAAAACAATTTTATCTTTTACCATAGACATACAATATTAGGCCCATTTTTTAATTCGGCCTGCAATCTTTACCATGAGGAGTTTTTTTTTTGTTTTCCATATCTATTTATATGGGCTTTGGGCCCACTTACTCTTGATAAATAATATGGAAAACAAAAATAATATGGTCGATTAATAGAAATGATTTTAATTGTTATAGAAAAACATCACATGTTACTTTTTTATACTTTTGTATATATTTTTGTCCAAATGGCGATCGAGTTTTTGGATATCCAAATTTTTTTTAATAGTTGATGATCAAATGAGATCTATGATCCAGACATTTTCCATCTATTCATTTAAAGTATTTAAATGTAAACAATGTAAAGATGATTAATTATTGGGTCAATTAAAACGAATATACTTAAACATACACACACCGTGTACATAATTAGTACATGTTTGTTTTCATTTCTAATATGGCTTTTCTTTTTATTTTCTTCATTCTTTTGACAGATTTATATATATATATATATTTTTGAAGTATATTTTGGTATCTAACCTTTTAATTTTGCTTATTTAAAATTTTAATCCCTATAAAATTGCACTAAAGGCAATAAGTTAAATATGGTAAATTGACAAAATCGATTTTTTATAGAAATTATTTAATTCTACCTAAATTCCTTTTTTTTTTTTTGACAACTACCTAAATTCCTTATTAATAAAAAATTTGTTTTTTATATATGTGTCCCAAAATAAAAATTGAAAAAATTAATCATTAAACTGTATAAACTGAAAAATAAACAATCAGTTAAATTATATAATTATATATTAAACAAAACAATTATTTTAAACAAATACAAAATATTATTCTGATTAATTACATTATACAAACAATTATATTTCAAAATTTCAGTGTTTTATCCTGATAAAATTATAATACTTTAAGAATATTGTTTCACCGCTTAAATATAAAAAATACTAAAAATAAAATATGTAATTTTATTATTAAATTAAATACCGTTAAAATCAAATATTATTATAAATAAATTAAATAATTATCCCGCTTAAATTTTAATTAAATAAAATTAAATAATTACCACGGGTTAAATCCTAATTGTTATGTATGTTTTATAGACAGATTTAGAGATCAGCTCTCCCTGTAATACACAACATTGTGAGAACTGATTTTAGGCATACTCATGTTCTCATCGATGATGGATTCATGTTGTCAAGAAGCTAACTTCCACAATTCTCTACGGAGTGACAAAGTCAATGGAGGGTGTGTAATTGAATTAGGTTTGATGAACCAGGTGATTGACAATCTTATTCGCAGCGACGATTTGGATACCAAACTATATGCAGTTTTGGTCGTTTATCTTGTAGCTGCTGAGAGAGATCAAGGCCATACTAGGTAATACACAACAACAACAACAAATTTATTGAGGTTCTGTGTGAACTTCTCACATGTCAAGATGTTGCAATTGTTAAATCATCACTAAAAACCATAGGGGACGTTCTTATACTTGGTGGTTAAGAGGAACTATTGTTCAAGAGTGCAAGGTGTTTCGAGAACATCAGGTTTCTTGCTACGTCTCAGATCCATGGTGATGATATAAACTCCATGGCTTCAAGTATCATGGAAGAGTATTATTGATATAAAGAAATAAGATGCCTAGCTACATGAAATATATGAGAATGCATGGTCACACATGCCAAGTATAATATTGTATTCTCAACCGTACGAAGTATATGTATTGCATGGCCACATGCATAAACTATATGACGTTATGTGGTCAACACCATAGACATATAATCCGGTACATCGGTCAAATGATTCCGGCGAAGACCGACGTTGACTCTGGCGTTGACAAACATTGACAAAAAAAATGTATTTTATTTATTTTCTATTAAAAACAAAATAATAAATTATTATATTAAATTATTTATGGTTTTTATGATTAGAAAACATATTCTATTCAATATCTAAATATTCATATATCTGTAATGTATTCATTCTTATCATTAGTTAATTTTTATTTTTAAAGCTAAACTAATAGTTAAATAAAATTATTAATAATTATTTTCAAGAAATATATATATATATGTAATTATTAATGATTATATATATATATATACAAATCTCTGATCATCATATTATTTAAAATTTTAAATACTACAAGAATCAATAAAATCTAATTCAACTACTTTCATTAGAAAATAATATGCAAAAGATTTGAGTATATGACTCTTTACATTAAAATTTGCATGGTAAAGAGTATACAAAATTTTAGATACTCTTTGGTATAAAAAAAAATTACATACTCCTAATAGCATGTAAACAATAACAAAAAAAAAATTAACACTATTTACTTTTAACAGGTAAAATATAAAATCTTTTGCATATTATTTTCTAATGAAAGTAGTTGAATTAGATTTTATTGATTCTTGTAGTATTTAAAATTTTAAATAATATGATGATCAGAGATTTGTATATATATATATATATATATCATTAATATTTACATATATATATATATATTTCTTGAAAATAATTATTAATGACTTTACTTAACAATTAGTTTAGCTTTAAAAATAGAAATTAACTAATTATAAGAATGAATACATTAGACATATATAAATATTTAGATATTGAATAGAATATGTTTTCTAATCATGAAAAACCATAAATAATTTAATATAATAATTTATTATTTTGTTTCTTAATAAGTAAAAATTTAAATACATTTTTTTGGTCAATGTTGGTCAACGGCGGTCTTCGCCGGAACCATTTGACCAGTGTACCGGATTGTATGTCTATGATGTTGACCACATAACGTCATATAGTTCATGCATGTGGCCATGCAATACATATATTTCGTGTAGTTGAAATATAATATTATATTTGGTATGTGTGACCATGCATTCTTTTATATTTCATGTAGCTAGCCATATTTTTTCCTGAGAAACAAATTTATTTCATTTTAAATAACATTGATTACTACTTTCTCGTCATCGTTTTTTTTTTTTCTCTTATTGTATTTATTAAACTTGCAATTGTATTTATTAAACTTGCAATCAGTGAAATTGCTAAACCGTTAAGAGAGCTCCCAAAAAATATGTTTCTCTGCTATGTTAATTGTGAATGTCCAGGAAGTTTAACTACTCCTCTAACATCCATCACATTACGAAATCTCTGGGCATCTGAAAATCTTCCAGTACCACAAAAAATGTTGGACATAAGCACATAGTCTCCTCCAT
The DNA here is from genome assembly GCA_023657505.1 of Camelina hispida. Classification (NCBI taxonomy): domain Eukaryota; kingdom Viridiplantae; phylum Streptophyta; class Magnoliopsida; order Brassicales; family Brassicaceae; genus Camelina; species Camelina hispida. Next base: position 3,726,439 of record CP094631.1, read on the forward strand.
GACTTTTCTCCAACTCCATTAGCTTCCTAGTAACCCTCTCACCCATTTCAGCATCATCATAAACGCTACAAGCTCCAAGAAGCATTCTCCAAACAACAGCTTTTTGCTCAGTCGGAATCTCCAAAGCAATCTTCTCAGCTTCCTCTAATCTCCCTTTCCTTCTCAACATATCTACTAGACATCCATAATGCTTCACATCCGGTGTGATCTTGTACTTGTTTACCATCTTGTTGAAAAACTCGCAAAACTCTTCTTCTGCTAAACCTCCATGGCTACAAGCGTTCAACACACTCACCATAGTCACTCTGTTCGGCTTCATTCCTAATATTTCCATGTCTTTGAACATACTGACCGCTTCTTTGCCCATCCCGTGCGTTGCAAACGCCGAGATCATCGTTGTCCACGATACAAGATTCTTTCTTTCCTTTGGAACCTCCATGAAAAACTTCAACGCGTTTTGAATACACCCACATTTTGCATAAGCGTCGATGAGTGAGTTCGTTACACGGATGTCACATGGGACAAACCCTCTTTTCATTACATAACCATGAACCGATCCGCACATCTTTTGGTCTCCTAAGTTCCAAACAGCTGGGAGAATGGCGAGAATGGTTACCTCGTTTGGCTTTATTGCATCGCAAGCAACCATTCTTGAAAACAAGAGTATAGCTTCCTTCGGTTTATTTACTCGTGCATACCCATCAATGATAGTGGTCCAAGACACAACCGTCCGGTTAGGCATCTTCTCCAAAAAGCAAAGAGCTTTTGCAAACTCTTTCAAATTAGTAAGGCCAGTGATCATGACATTCCAAGTTACGGGATTTCTCTCAGGCATTTCGTCAAACACTTTGTAAGCATCGACTCTGTTTCTAACAGCAAGGTACATACCGACCAAAGCTGTCTGGACGTAGACATGAGATTCAAAACCAAGTTTAAGCGTCAGCCCGTGGAGTCCAATTCCCAGTAGCGAAGATGGGAATCTCGGATTCGAACTCGCTTTTAGGAGAAAGAGGTAAGTGAAACTATCAAAAGGAGGCAGTCTGTTCTTCTTGTTGTGATCAGACGAGAAATGTAGTCGCTGGAGTTGGTCGTATAGGAAGTAAGCTCGAAGAGGGGTTTCGCCAAGAGAATAGCACCGAAGCAGAGGATTGAATAGAAAAAGTTTTTGATTCTTCTGATCAAGGAGAAGGAGCCCAGAAGTGGTGAAGTGAGAATGGAGCTGGTGGATGATTCTAAGGTTTGTTTCATTTTTTTGCAGAAGAGAATGAAAGTGTTGAATCGAGATGATGATGTTACCATCAGATACCAAAGTTGAATAAGAAGAACAAGAACGTTTGATTATAGTGTAAGCGCGAAGAGCGATGATTCTTCTACTTGAAGAAAACATGAACATAATTGTGTACGCAAACAAATGATTTCAAGGATTTACTTCTACCATTATATATTAATCTGAGAGTCAGAGTTACATGATGATCCACAATAAAAAGTCAAAATTTATAAATCATCATTCGTTTGGCTTGGCTGCTCCAGGATTCCTGCCAAATTGGATTATCATTGGTTTTCCTTTGAACACGAAACCATTTACAAGATTCTGCAAAAGTCATAAAATGAATGCTTGTCAATGATATATATAATACATGAGATGTAAGACATTTTATGCAGAGAGGGTGTTGTTAAAGATTATATAACCAGAGAACGATGTGCGACTTCAACAGATGGAAATGTCAAAAAAGCTTGCCCTCTCATCCTTCCTTCCTGCAACAATATCATTTAATTCAGATAAACAAGACATTGATTATAATCGAAGGCAAGTTTAAAGGTGAAGAAGCATCACCTGCATCAGCCTCACACCAAGACTGGATTTAGCTGCTTCCATGCTTTCAAATTGTGACCCTACAATGAATGCTATTATTTAGCTAATTTGAATTGACTTCCACAAAGGTAAGGTGTAGTAAGCAGGTAGCAACTCGTAACTTAACAACTCGTAGATTCTACAAGATTTTGATTTGACTAGCAGAGCTACTTCTTACCAAATATGTAATAGAAATCATCACTAACAACATCTTTGGCCAGGTTTTTGATATACAGCACAACTGATGGATTCCCAGCTGTGTAGTTCTGCACACAATAAAAACCAAAATGCATTTCTCTCTCAGTTATGTTTTGTCAGAAATGACACACTCTATATTTGGAATCATAAAATGAAGTACGAAAATAGTCATAAAAGAACTGCTAGAAAAGATAACATTAGTATGCAGTAAATATATCTTCATGCATGGAGAATCCCTAGTAACAAGTATCCCTAGCCAATGAGCCAAATTACATTTTCCATACCCCAAAGAAAAGGCTGGAATTGATAATCAGGCTCACATCATTGCGAAAGTTCTAAACATATTATATAACTTGATCTTTGTATAGGTACCTTGAACATAGGCAGTGAAAGAATATCCTCTGGAGGTAACCTTCCTTTCTCCAACTCCTCTAAACTCACAAAGGGATTCAAGTTTGAATCTTCTTCTTTGGGCTCGTCTGCAGGATCTTCATTCTCACTATCCTCTTTATATTCGTCTTGTGTAACTTTTGGGGTAATCTTGATCTACCGTCATAGAACTTACAAATATCAGCACAACTACACAAGCATATTATTATAGAAAGGTAATTAGGGATAACAGGATACCTGCATAACATGCGTGTTCTTTCTTATTCGAGGGATCTCCTTTGGGGTCAAAGAAGAAGGTTTCAATCCAACAGTCTCATGCGGCGCATCCTTGTCCACACCAGGACCAACAAGAGTTTCATGTCTAGCACGCTTCCTTCCTGATTTTGATGTACCTGTATCCTAAACGCAATACCATCACAATTCTTACCCAAATACTAAATATCAATGACTAGTTGATTATCACATAAGTTTACTAACAAATAAAAAAGAGAACAACGCAGCAACTATGATATGTAAATCTAAGCACCGATAACCAGCTTAGCATGAAGCCATTTTACTAATATCATAAAATGCAGACATGGCATGACGCGTCATACCTCATCAGATTCCATCTCTGACTCGCTACTAGATTGATGCTCCAACTCAGTTGGTTGGGGGTCTGTTTTAGGTAAAGGTGGCGTCGGCAGGGCAAGGCGAAAAGGAGGTGGAAGATTCATTTTGTTCATCAGATGCAGCACCTATGATCAAAAGGTCTAAAATTACATTTCTAGTTTGCTATGCACACCATGATAATTGATATCTGCAGATTATAAATGAACAACACTTATACCCACCAGATACAGTGACTCAGTGACAATAAAGCTAACCTGGGTGTATAACGGTGGGACAGCGATAAGGGCATTAGTAATGTTGGCTAATATATTTTCATCAGGTGGTGGGTAAGCATATCTGCAAAAATTAAACCGATCAAACATAGAAACATCTGAAGCCGACAAAATTAAAGAATGGTGTTGTGTTGTCACATTGTGTTTAAAAGGATGAGGAGATAAACACACAGAGACACGCAGTAAAACTTACTGCAGGTGAGGAGGAAATGGATAGTTTATGCCAAGTTTTGGAGCTATCGGTTCGCCAGAAAGCATCTGCTCAGATTTTAAATCAGTGTTGGTGCTAACTGTAGAGAAAGCATTTCCCTTGACCGTAGATTCTTCGATTTGTCGAGACTTCTTGTTCTCATTAGGTTTATTGGCTCTCTGTACTTGTAGAACCTTACCAAGAAACCTCAGCCTACACAACCAGAAGAAAAGAATAAAGAGACTTGAACAACTGAATTCCATCATGTTAATGGAAAGATGAGTAATTCTGAAAACTGGTACCCATTTAACTGACGATGTGCTTGAGAAGCAAAAGCTTCATTCTTGAAATCCACAAATGCAGCATTTCTCAATCTGTGGTGGCAAAAAATTATATGTCAGTTTATACTAATTCCACAATTAATCACTTCTTCTCGAGTAAAGAAAGATAAAGTCTTTACACTTTGTAACCTAAACATTCCCAAGAGATATTAACTATGAACTTTCCAGTCCTTAATATCTTGATTATCTTCTAAAAACCTTCTAACTAAATACTAATTTCCAATTAAATCGAAAGATAAAGGTTGCTGAGAAATTTACTTTCCACCGGAGCAAGGACGAACAGCCGAAGCTCCGTACTGAGAAAAGAGCCGAGAGACGAGATCATGAGGGATTCCATCAGGAAGATGTCGAACCACAAGAGTTACACCAAACGGCTCTGTAACCTGAGAATCAAATTGCGTCGCCGGCGGGATATTCACGACCGCCTCCGATGTCGCATGTGCAGCCATTAGAACTCAGAACGATGACAGTTTTTTTTTTCTCTTCAATAAAATTGATTTGTGATATTAAACCGGACTAGATTTTTTGAGTCAGTTATCAAAACCATACAGACCAAGTGAGAAAATTAAATCAAACCGGGAAAACGGTCTGTGTGTTTTTAATTTTTGGGCTTATCCACCTGTGTGGCCCATTTAAAAAAATTCCGATATTTGAATTGTGTGGTTTTCAATAAATTGATTTGCGAAACTAAAACCGGACTAGATTTTGGAGTCAAATGATCGAACCAGTTAAGTCATACCATACGACGACGTTTTAAGTTAAAATTTGTGGGAACAAGCTTCTTTAGTTTTTGTTTCAAAATATTATATATGGATACATAAAATAGAGACCATTGAGGAGAAACTGAAATATCATATTCAATGTGAGAAGCTACAACTACAATTATCAAAATTACATGTTTGAAGTGAAATGGTGTTCTGTTTGACAAAAAAAAAAAAAAAAAAAAAAGTGAAATGGTGTTCTTTAATCTTCATCGTTGAGAGTAATTGATAAGAAACAAAAACGAGAACTAGTGGCGGATACATTTTTAGCGATGAAAAAAGACTATTTCACATCGTCTAAACGGCTTTGGACGTTTTAGCATTCACGATATTTTTCATTTTCATAAAAATAGTTATAGTTCATATATAAATCTATATGATATATATTTTATAGCATTACAATATCAATAAACAAATATTAGTATAGCATAAGAGGACACATAAGTTATAATTATTTTGAAAAAGAAGAAGAAAACAAATTGTGAGGTTGACAACGCAATTCAATAAGAAAATGGAGTTGATAGTGAAGGGAACATTATTAGGCTATAACAGATTAACAGGTTACTTGACCACATATACTTTCTTTCATCGGTGTTCAAACATTCAAATTGACAAACTTTTGTAAGCTTTCCTACGATTATCAAACTGAATCTTCAAATTTTGGGAAATATTAAGAATATGTCCATTTCATAAGAAGATAATATACTTTTGGCGTGTGCCTCCCACACACTTCTTATGGCTCTCTCCTTGTTTCCTTGTCATATTCATATAATTCTCAAATTCTTCACGCAATCATTTTTTTATAAGAAATGAAAAAAAAAAAAATCTCATTTTAATATGAGAAAATAATAAATGATTGAATCCCTTGGAAAAAAAAAAATAGATTGGATATAAGAAGAGATCAAAAAAAATAGATATAAATAGTTTGTATGGATTTTGTTGTCCGTAGATATACAAGAGGCAGTAATGCATTCATCGAACAGGTCCCTTTTCTTTTTGCAATATAAGAAATATTGTACGATGCGTCAAGAAATATCCGATCTTTTCAAGTTGGCGTGTGTCTCTAAGTACCTCTTATTATTTGTGACTTTGTGTATTCCAATAACCGATCATATTCGTCTCACTCTCACACACATGGTTCCACAATTTCATATATATATATATATACGTTTTTTTCTTTCTTTCTTTCTCTTATGCATGTTTTGTCAACGTATTCCATTCCATATACGATCTATCCAATTGTTCCTGAAAGCTAAATTGAGATAAGTTTTTAAATAGTATTTATTATTCTTTTTAGGTAGAACAAATTGAATGATTGCGTGAAGAAGTTGAGAATCTCATAATTAAAGCATACCAAAGGAAAACAAGGAGAGCCGTAAGAAAATTGTGGAAGACACACGCCACGAAGATATTATCTTCTTCTGATATTCGCATATTCAGTTTGATATTTGTAATAGTCTTGCAATTTGTTCCCAAAGTTGATGCTTGGAAACAAACAAAGGACGTTTTGTTTGGTAATTAAAAGCCACTTCTAAAATTTATGGAGAATTCATAACCCTTTTTTTCCTGATAAAGGGTTTTAAGAATTCACAACTCTTTCTAAACAAAATCTCTTGGTTATAGAACTGCGCAATAATGTTGGACTCTTTCATTTTGTACAATTATATGTGTTACGCAATGCATTTATTTTATTGTTTCATACGAGTTGGAAGAAGTATATGCATATGATGCATCGATCGCCACATGCAAACTTTATCTATCTCTTTTTTTATACGTACAGGAAGAAAGACATGTCCATCAATTATTGGAGATAAGATTTCACGTAATTCCACCAATTACTGTACATACTGTAACACAATATATAACATTAGTGGATCTCATCCATGTTTACACGATCGGAGTTTCGAAAATTATTAACAATTTTCAGAACTCTAAAAATGTAATCTCTTTAATAACCTAAAGAAATGATATATACTTTAATTTCAAACGATACAGTCTAGCTTTAAAATTTAGAATAATATATATTTTTTTCTAGTCATCCTTATAATTAAAAAGGAAAAAAAATTTCAACAACGCAACTGTTTTATTTGAATTGAATAATAATATGTTAAAATGATTAGATTCTTTTTGAGCTGATATGGATCCCACCTCACTACCAATAAATAGCCATCCCTCCAAACAGTTCACCACCAGAGAAACACAAAAAAAAACATATATTAAAAAAACGAAGACCAACGATAACCTCACCGTAGTGTCTACATGGGTTGCCAAGAGGAACAATTGGTGAAAACTATATGCGACCTCTACGAGAAGATCTCAAAGCTCGAGAGTCTAAAACCATCTGAAGATGTCAACATTCTCTTCAAGCAGCTCGTTTCCGCATGCATCCCACCTAACCCTAGCATCGACGTTACCAAGATGAGTGACACAGTCCAAGAGATTCGACTTAACCTCATCAAGATCTGTGGCAAAGCCGAAGGTCACTTAGAACATCATTTCTCTTCCATCTTGACCTCTAATTTCCAAGACAACCCACTCAACCATTTAACCATTTTCCCTTATTACAACAACTATCTAAAACTCGGAAAGCTCGAATTCGACCTTCTCACGCATAACCTAAATGGTTTTGTCCCAAAAAATGTGGCTTTCATTGGATCTGGTCCCCTCCCTCTCACTTCCATCGTTCTTGCTTCATACCATCTCAAAGACACAATCTTTCACAACTTTGACATCGACCCATCAGCGAACTCACTCGCTTCTCAACTTGTTTCCTCTGATCCAGACATATCTCAACGCATGTTCTTCCACACCGTTGATATAATGGATGTGACAGAGAGCTTGAAGAGCTTCGATGTGGTGTTTCTAGCTGCTCTTGTTGGAATGAACAAAGAGGAGAAAGTTAAAGTGATCGAACATCTACAGAAACACATGGATCCAGGTGCTGTGCTCATGCTGAGGAGTGCTCATGGCCCGAGAGCGTTTCTTTATCCGATCGTTGAGCCGTGTGATCTTCAAGGGTTCGAGGTTTTGTCTATTTATCATCCGACAGATGATGTTATCAACTCCGTGGTGATCTCAAAAAAGCTTCCTATTGTTTCAACTGGGAATGTCGTCGTTGGTGGACCCTCATGTTTGCTCCAGCCGTGCAATTGTTCAAAGATCCACGCGATAATGAGCAAGAAGAAGAACATGATGATCGAAGAGTTTGGAGCGAGGGAGGAACAGTTGTCTTAATTCTCTATATATCTTTGGAAGCTTCTTCTTATGATTTGTGTCTTTGTGTTGTGTGTCAGTGTGTGTTGGTGTCTTTCCTCAATTGTTCTTTGTTTGTATTTTTTCTCTCTCTTTTTATAAAATAACTGCAGCCATCGGACCAATCAAGGCCCAGTAGGTTTGTAAATAAGCCCTCAAATTAAACAAATTAAATATGTAAACGGGCCAGACCTAAATAAAATGGCCCAAAATAGTTTGCAAATAAGGCCCGACCCGTTTCCATGTGTTTCTTGAGTAAAGAGGAACTTGTTGTTACTTTTGTTTGGAATCGAGAAGAAGATACAAAAACATCAGATCGTGAGAGAGAGAGAGAGAGAGAGGAGCCATTCGAGTTTCTGAGAAGATGACTGTAAGTCGGATCATTCTTTCAATTGCTCATGTATTATTTTACTTTCCTGGGTTTTTTTTTTTATGACTTTGATTGTGTGTGTTTGTCCTGGCCTCCTGGGCAGTTTACGATTCAGATTGAGAACGGGACTGGAGTGAAGGACGCTGAGGCTGATTCCCAAAGAACATTGTAAAACCTCTCTTCTTATTACTTATTAGGGTGTTATCATATTTTTAAGGGGTTTTTAAAAAATTATAATTTTTGTTAGGTACCCGTATGTTACTGGAACGTCAGTTGTAGCTATCAAGTACAAAGATGGGATTTTAATGGCTTCTGATATGGGAGGTATGATTCTCTCTACCTAGTTTGAGTTCTCTACTTGTCTTTTGGATAGTTCAAATATTATTGTTGTTGCTTGCTTGGTAGATAAAGCAATTTACTCCTTTAGGCTTTGCTTTTTATGCATGCTTCATTGTTCACAAGAGTGCTGGCTATATATATATATATATATAAGTGCAAATAATCCAGAGTCAGGATGTGTAAAATATTATATACGATCTTGGTGCTTGTTGTAACACTTGTTCATCTTGCTCAGTGTTTAGTGTTTATAAGTATTTTTTTGGTGAGAAGTATGTATTTGAGTACTCAAGTTTGGTAGTGAAACCGGCATTATAGCTTCTTTGATCAATTTGAGTGTCGCATCCAGCACTCTACTATCTCTGTCTCTTAAACCACCTTGGTCATTTTATTATATGATAGAAGACATTGCTTACTGAGAAATGGGAATGAATGGTTATTATCCCTAACATAGCCAAAGGAAAGGCTTTGATATAGTTACATTTCTTGTAACCTTAACCCCTCCAATATAAAATAGTGTTAAGACTTTTGTATGCCGGAAATTTACTGATTGAGTCAAGAATTTGGATAAGATATTTAAGTATGCCTCGTTCTCTTCTATAGTGAGCGTGATGCTGATTTCCTGGATTTTTCGGTTCTAGAGCATGGTGAGACTGTTATTATAAAACAAGCTCAAACTTTTGCTGATCTGCAGGTTCATACGGATCCACCTTAAGGTACAAGAACATTGAGAGAATGAAGGCTATTGGTAAGCATTCTCTTCTTGGTGCCAGTGGGGAAATTAGCGACTTTCAAGAAATTTTGCGTTATCTTGATGAGCTCACGTAAGAATACGTTTAATATAATGTTTCTTTTCTTGTCGTTTCCTTCTTAACCATTCCCTTTTTTTTGGCCCTTGAATGAAACTCTTACTTGTTTCAGGCTGAATGATAACATGTGGGATGATGGTAATTCCTTGGGACCGAAAGAAGTCCATAACTATCTGACCCGAGTTATGTATAATCGCCGGAACAAGTTCAACCCTTTGTGGAACACTCTTGTCCTTGGAGGTGTAAAGAATGGAGAGAAGTACCTTGGGATGGTAAATGCCTAATATGACATTTTTTTTTACCGTCTTAAATGAGTGAGTGTTGTAACAGTATTGAATTGAATGCAATGATGTTGTTCTCTAGGTGTCAATGATTGGTGTTAGTTTTGAGGACAACCATGTTGCCACTGGGTTTGGGAATCACCTAGCTAGGCCGATCCTTCGTGATGAATGGCGTGAGGACCTGAGTTTTGAAGAAGGTGTCAAACTCCTAGAGAAATGTATGCGTGTGCTTCTTTACCGTGACAGATCAGCTATCAACAAGCTTCAGGTCTGTTTTTAATTTCAGTATGTCAACTCAACTCCATCTAATTAGGGATTCAGATCATTGACCAGACTCGTTTCTCTGGGAAATTTGCAGATAGCAAAGATGACAGAGGAAGGTGTGACGGTCTCTGAGCCATACTCGCTTAAGACATTCTGGGAATTCAAAGCGTTCACAAACCCAACAGTTGGTGCAGAAGGCTCCTGGTAATAATAAACTGAAAGATTAAAAAACGAACGAGTTAGCAAAAACTAGTTACTTGATCCAAGAGAGTTGTTTCCTTTGTGTGATGTTGTTGACAGTGACATCTTTGTTAATGAATTCCTGAGTAAGATCTAATGGTTTTACTCATTACCAGACTCCCTACGCAGTTAAAGTAAGTTAGTCGTCAGTCTCGAATATGGAAAACAACAAAGTTGGTAAACTTGTAAGTATCAGGAACTTGTTTACTGGTTGGATTTGGCTCATAATTTTCCTATGTTGTGTCCGCTGATGATAATTAGCTCTTGTCCAAAAAAGAAAAAAAGTCTTAATGATTGACTTTGACTATTATTAGTATGACTTAAACCTGAATTTGAATGGACGTACACATGTGGAGACTTCTTCGTATCCCATGATAAGGGTTCTGAATGTTGTGTTGATACACGCACCCGAATAAACAACAACAATAAAACTTGCGACCACTACATACAATGTTTCTCTAATCCCAAATTAAAAATAAATTTGGTGAGTAACAGTATTATTATTTGGTAAGGGAAAGTCAGATTTGAGCGTGGTTAAAAAAATAAAAAAGAAAAAAACCTGGAGACAGTGTCTCAATTAAGGGGGCAAGCCTCTCTGGCCAACCACAGATAAAAAGGGCCCTTCTAGATTCTCTTCAAGATCTTCTTCTTCTTCCTTTTTTTTTTTTTACATTATTAACCAACATATTTATTTTACATAAATGCACATATATAAAATATGAGTATTCATTTCTGTCACTAACTCATCATAAATATTCCTTAGCAGCATAGAATTTGCGTAGCAACTAAATCTAGTGTTTAACGTTATACTTATACACCTTCTGAGTCATATTAGGGACATTTTGATAAGATTTTGGATTAATTCTGAGTCATTTATATTTATAATGGCAATGTAAAGATTAGTAGTGTATGTAAATGATTAATCGATGGTCAATTCTACTCATTACTCTTTTAAAACTTTATAGTATGATTTTTGTTTTTCCTTTTTAGACTGCTCCATTACTCTATAGATAGATTGAGGTATCAATTAGAAAAACATACAACAATCAGTGGAAAAGAAATTATTTCGTTGGCCGAAAATTGTCCACAAAATTTACAAAACGACTCGTAAAAGTGAGTTATATTATATGGCAGCGCCATGAAAATTGTCACATGAATGGAATGCTTTTCTTTCTTTCTTTCTTTCTTTTTGCCTATTTTACTTTCTGAGTGCCTTTTTTTTCTGTGTGTGTTTTCCCTCTCTTCTCACCTTTTAAATTGTGTATCCAACCGACATCATTCTCCGATATATATATTGATCCAGAAAAAAAAAGTTTGTGCTGCAATAGGTTAGCTTATTAAGTAGTTTAGTTATCACGACCGTTTCGCACTAAAAATATTCGGATTAATTAGTACTAAAAATATTCACATATGACAAAATCGTCCATTGATCATACTCGTTTTGATTAAAAAGTTAATTTAACCTTGACCACTAGTTGAAAAAAACAAACTCATGGCTTCATCCAGATTCATCATCATCATCATCGTTTCTTAGCTTTCTCTAGATATGTTTCCATCGCTCAGCATTTGACTATTTTCTTTGGGCACAATTTTGGAGTTTTCATGCCAACGACAAAAAAAAAAAAAGTTGAAGAAGACACTGACCACAATAAGGGCAAAACTGGGATTAACAATGACAAAACAACAAATCTATAATAAGCCCCGCTGTTTCACGCCTCTCTCTCTCTCGGGCCTTATTGGTATTAGTCATATAAAGAGAGACTTGCTCTATCTCCTCCTTTCATCTTCTCCTTCTTATTTCTTCCAACGCACCTTCTCAAAGAGAGAGAGAGACTCTTAGACTTACATATCTCGAGGCTGATTCTCAAAAACACGAAGGAGAAGAGATTGTGTTTTTGCTGTTTGCCTGTTAACCGGATTTTTCTTTATATAGTAATCTTTGGTTAAATCGGGTTTGATGGTGGATTCGAATCTATTTCTTAGCATCGAAACCACAGGTGGTGAATCGAGACGCAAGAAGCCAAGGATATCAGAGACAGAGTCGGAGATTGAAGCAAGAAGGATCAACGAAGAAAGCTTAAAGAGATGGAAAACGAATCGTGTTCAGCAGATCTACGCTTCCAAGCTCGTCGAAGCTTTACGTCGAGTTCGTCAAAGATCCACCAACGAGTCTGATAAAGTCGTCTCCGTTGCGGCCAGAGAGATACGCGAGACGGCGGATCGAGTTCTTGCTGCTTCGGCTAAAGGTACAACACGTTGGAGCAGAGCGATTTAGCGAGCCGTGTTCGAGCGAAGCTCAAGAAACATAAAAAGGCGGCTAAGAAGAAGTTAACCGGAACTGTAAATCGAGAAAAGCCGCCGCGACGGAGACGAATCGGATTAAGTTACCGGCGGTTGATAGAAAACTTAAGTTTCTTGGCCGGTTAGTTCCCGGTTGTCGGAAAGTCTCTGTTCCGAACCTTTTAGATGAAGCTACGGATTACATCGCCGCGTTAGAGATGCAGGTACGAGCTATGGAAGCTCTCGCTGAACTCTTAACCGCCGCCGCACCACGGACGACGTTGACCGGACCTTAACGGCGGCAGTTAGTTTTTGTCAGTTGTTAATTAGCTTTTTTTTTACCTTTTTACCCTTTTATTTTGCTTTAAGTGTTTTTTTTTTTTTTTTTTTGGTTTGGTCTACGCGATTTTAATTTATTAAATTCATGTACTTTATTTGTATACATCAGTCTTATTTTGATATTTCTTTAATCTTCTTTAACAAATACCAACTAATCTCGATATTTAAACAGTTGTTTTAGAAATTAAATTAAAGAAAAGTAAAGAGAAGAACAAAAGTTTAAATAAATAATTTGACAAGTTGAAGCAATTCAAAAAAAAAAGAGCCATGTGCGTGTAACGTGTTGAGGACACCCACCTTAATTTTGGGGCCAATGGACTCCATGTGATTCTGATAAGACTTTTTCCCACGTTCATGTTTTTAATGTCGATATGTGTGTTATTTTTTGGCTCATAATGCCTTCAAAAATGTTTCAAACTGATTAATAAGAACAATAATTTGTTCATTGAATGTCAAACATTGAAAGAGGATATAGCATACGACTCTTCAAGAGAATTTGACAAATTTTAAAGATTGATTATGGTGTAAATACAAGTTAGTAAAAGTAAGTTTGTCAGTGAGAACAAAAAAATCCACTAGCTAGGAAATGACAGGTACATTGAAAGAAGAGTGAGCAAAAAGGACCACAAAAGAGAAAAAAATGGGCACCAAAATAAGGAGAAACAATAAGATTGAGAAATGAGTCTCTTGGGAACATCTTTCTTCCCTCTTTAAGACTCTCTCCCCCTCCCCACGTGTGGCTCTTTCTTATTTACACCCGATATGTCTTTCAATATGCATTCACACTCTTTTTTTATCAAATTAAATGGCAACATGTTTGTGTGTCTTTGTGTCTTCCGAGTTACTTATACGAAGGAGTCCTCGCAAATAGTTTTCACAAAATCAACCTGATAAGTATTTGGATCGACCTTGGAGGATGATCTATAGTCTTAACCTTGTATTAAGTACAGAGATAATTCCGAATTTATATGGTTGTATGATAGTATCTCGATATAGTATTTGTCAACTAAGATAGGTCCATATATAGTGTTATCGTTTGCATCTTTTGTTCTTTTCTTAGTACGGCTGATATGGTGTTTGATATTAATGTATTCGTTCACACGATATGGTATTGTAACGAAAACTGGAATATTAATAGATGTGGGGAAAATATGTATATAAGGATGCTTTTATTAATTAAAATAATATATAAATGCATCGAATGATAGCTACAAAACAAAACAAAAGTAAAAGGAAAAAAAAAAAAAAAGGGGGGGAAACATGGAGTTGGCCATATGTGGCTAAAAGGTAGACCCAATGTGATCACATGCAACCATGTGACTCCAATTATGAACCTCATATGTGAATGTGGCCGAGGCGATGCCAAATTTTCAAGAATCTCCTCTTTCTTTCTCTTTTGTACAAACGCTATTTACAAGTAAATACAAACACTAGGTTTTTTTTACCTTATACAGTTCATAATTATCAGCTCTTCATAATTTTATCTTTCTATAATTCCTCCAGTTCCACGAATATAAGAGGATAACGTAGTGACGAATTTGACTGAAAAGTAAGGTATAAAATATAGTATCATCGCTACATACATTATCAACTGTACATCTAGCTTATGAGACAGATATACAAATATGAATCATGAAATTCCACGATCAAAGTAAACAATCAAATAATGCATTTTACATAAAAGTAAACCGTCACAAACTTTGAAGTCGTAAAACTTCAAGTCCAATGCTAAGTGAAAGTAAGATCTCTTAACGTGTATACTGAGTTTAGTGTCAAAGCGCAGCGATAATTAGTGACTACCGATGAAAAGAGGGCCTACCAAATTCGAAGTATATGATTGATCGATTATATGAGGTTTTGTCCCTCACCAATCATCCTCCCAATATACTATGGGATTTCTATATATTTGAGTTAATTAGACGAAAGAGAGAAGGAAATATACAATCGGGTTAACCGGCAGAATAAATCAAACCCGAATTGTTGAGTAGTTAAAAACGATGGGTCCGACGACGAGAGAAGCAAACAAAAACCCTTGTTGACAAAATTCAATTCAACCAAAATACACTCGTCAATATCTTTTATTTTTCTCATGTAAGTTTGTTATACACACGATTACACGTAAAAAGACTTTTGCGCGGTGTAATGAGATGGAACTCGTGGCAAGACAACATGCACTCGCACATGTCCTGGTCAGACAGATTTCGTTGTCTTCGAACTGTGCTCGTGTTTTCTAACATTTCTGCACGTGCTCTCAAGTCAACCATTATCCACTTCAACTCCTACGATTTTGTTTCTACGTCACTACCTCTCTTAGCTTCTTTTTTTCTTTTTTTTCTTTTTCTCTCGTTTCTACCTCTATTGTATATTATCTACACTTTTTAAAAATTTATATAGCCAAATATTGGCCAAATTTGAAAATTTAGATCGTATTATCAATCTTTGCATCCAGGCACTTCTTGAAACGGGATGTTCGAACTTCGAACAAATGACTTCGTCACAACGATTCCTAATATCATGCAATAAACGGCTAAACGGCACAACGACTTTGGTCAACTTATTTTAAATTTGGGTTTGATGCTTCTTTTTACCGCCACTTGACGTGTTGGTGAGCATCCTAGATGGTTCAATATTTTTAAACCCCGACACGGGAACAACTCTTCATCATCCATGATCCGATGATCGCCTGTGAGATATTAATATTCCTTCATTCGAGAGCTTCCCTTACTTCCCTATATCAGTTTCAAATCTTCTAAGAGATCTATCCTCTTATAAAGTTGTAAGTTTGACGCAATATAACGAGTTTGAACTTGTTGCAATTTCAGAATATTTTTTTTTTCCAAACAAAAAGGATCATGATGAAGAAACTAGAACAATTTTATTAGACTCACATTTTCGTGGGGTTTTTTTTTTTTTTAAAATTGAAATATAAGGTTTATTTTTCTTTTTTGCTGACGATATCTATAATTGAATGAATATTAATTGTTATATAAAAACAGCACATGTTACTTTTTATACTTTTTTTGTATATATTTTTGTGAATCAAGTATTATCCAAATTATAAAATCAGAATATTTGAGTCCAGTATTTCATTTGCAGAATGGTGATCGATCTTTTTGGATATCCAATTTTTTAGTAGTTGATGATCAAATGAAATCCATGATCAATAGCGGATCCAGATATCACAAATATAAAACAGAATCTAGAGATAAGTACAATTCTAAATGGTTTGTTAAAGTACATATCAACCGTAACAGCAACTATAATGGTATATATTAGCTTTGCTTAATATTTTAAAATTAATACTTTATTTTAATTATAAAAAAAACTTAACCAATTTATTATTTTATATTGATTTTTTTTTTTTACTTTTTTTTTTAAAATGTCAAACTTCTTCTCTTATTGTCATATTAATTTTTATTTTAATGTCAAACTTCTCCTTTCCAAACTAAAAAATTATTGTCATATTTTAAAAATGTAAAATTTATATTTTATTGCTTCTTAAATATACTGTGGGATGTCCATCTAAATCCATTTTTTTCCTTATATTTTGGTGTCATCTTAATATATTTTGGTGTCATCTTAATTTTAGGTGTGCTTTAATTAAAGTCATCATCAAATATCTCAAATTCATCGTTAATCCCTCACAAAAAAAGAAAAAAAAAAAGCGAGCGAACCAATGTCACCAACAAAAAATCTAGTAAGACTAGCGGAAGAACATTACAAAAGGGGCGATCTCCAAGGAGCCATTAAAATCGTGCATGACTTGATGTGTAAAGCAAACACATCTGAAAACCACCAAGATATCTCACAGATTTTCGTCGCCTATGAAATCAACTGGGATAATTTACGTGGTTTCACACTCTACAAGATTCTGAGAATAAAAAACCCGTTTTGTGACCCTCAGTTGATCCAGATAAAGTACGAAGACATCATGGCTAAGCTCTGTCCCGACGGGAACAAGTCTATTGCTGCCAAGTCAGCTTTCGAGATCATCAATTATGCGTGGAAGATCTTGTCCAATCCTGTGACACGAAGAGATTATAATATGAGAAAAGGTTTACAGATGTCAGAGAGATTCATGTTTCAAGGAAGAAGATGAACTATATCAAAGAGTGAGGTAAGGGGAAAGTCATTGTGTCGACCTTTATGATTCAAATTATAACTAAACGTATCGTATAACTAGTAGAGTATTCAGTTTTTATGCCTTTGTTCGGATACAATACCTATCTTATTTTGTTTCCTTGGTTAGTTTTGCGATTTTTCTTATTTCTAGTTAGGTATCAAACACAAGTAAACTTGTTATCGGTCTTGACTTCTATATGATATCTTTACAAACCATTTTTCGTTTTTCAACTTATTATATTGCAAAATTTATAGAATATCAGATTAATCATTTCTTAATGCCATATGACTGAATCTTGGTTTTGACATTGGAGTCACTGTACGAGGCAAAAACAAAAACTGCGTTTCTAAGAGTTGCTATTGCCACGCATGCATAATGGTCAGGTAATTCATGTATACGAGTTGAAAATTTTACGTTTTGCGATAACTATGTTGCAAAAAAAAAAAAAAATTACTGTGAATCTTGGGTGAAGTTTCGGCTGTTACAAGAAAATCTCAACGTACTTATTTGATTGCATAAATAAATATTCAACGAAATCCAAAAATATCAATCAGTGAGGTATTTTACACATACGCTTTTATTAAAAGAAAAAAAATAAAAAGCAAAAATATGCGACAGCGTGGCAATACTTCTCTGTCAGGAGGAAGGATCCAAGTAGTTCCAATATCCAATCAAACTCCGACCCGGATCCGACTCGACAGCACCAGACGACTCGTCCTCCACGATCCCGTTTCTCCAATTTCAATTCCGCAAGAGAGAGGAGACAAGAGCGAGCGAGCGAGAGAGAGAGAAGGAAGATCCAGAAGAAGTTGATTCTGGGAAGAGAGGAAGAGAGAGAGAGACTTAACGAACGATGTCGCTGAGGCCGAGCACACGCGCGGAGCTGAGGAAGAAGATATACAAGACAGGGGTCGATGCCGATGAGGCGAGGCGGAGGAGAGAGGACAATCTCGTCGAGATTAGGAAAAACAAGCGTGAGGACAGTCTCCTCAAGAAGCGTCGCGAAGGAATGATGCTCCAGCACCAGCAGCCTCTCGGCGGAGTTGGCCTCGACGGTCCCCAGAACGCTGCCGCTGTTGAGAAACGAGTATGTTCCTCTGATCTGAAACTTTTTTTTTTTTTTTTGACAATTGTGCTCAATTTTGTGATTTGGATCCCTGGATTTTGATTTGTGAGTGATGGATCTCTGTTTGATTGTTGAAAAAATCTGAGGCTTTGATTCTGTTTATCCACCTCAATTCTAGATCTCAGCTGCTTGAACACTCCTAATCTCATAATTGACCATCAAAGTTTGGTTATTTTGGGATTGATGGCCCAAATCTGATCATCATGTATGCTGATCGCAGTATATAGTTTGATTCTAGTATCTGATCTGATGATCTTGTTATTGGATTGGGTGTGTTCCTTTTGTAGCCTAGGAGAGGTTTTGTTTCTGTGGTAACAGTTGTTTGATGCTGTTCATGTGCCTTTTTGACAGTTAGAAGGTATTCCATTGATGGTACAAGGTGTTTATTCTGATGATCCTCAAGCTCAGCTAGAAGCCACAACTCAATTTCGAAAGTTGTTATCTATAGGTAGGTAGAAATTTGTTCCGTTCAGAATCAATTTTCTCTTCTAGTGTAATAGACATCTGATGGTTGGTTGTACTGCGATAACCAGAGCGTAGTCCTCCTATTGATGAAGTGATCAAAGCTGGGGTTGTCCCACGTTTTGTTGAGTTTCTTGGAAGGCAAGACCATCCGCAATTGCAGGTATGTCTACTTCACACATTTTAGTTTTGTTCTTTATCAATTGCACCTTAAAGATTCAAGAATGGTTTGGTGGCTTAACGTAAATTTTATTTGCAGTTTGAGGCTGCATGGGCTTTGACCAATGTTGCGTCAGGGACATCAGATCATACTCGGGTTGTAATTGAACAGGGGGCGGTTCCTATCTTCGTTCAGCTTCTTAGTTCTGCTAGTGATGACGTTCGAGAGCAGGTTTGCTACTAACTAGCTAGAAAACTTTGCACTTCCATTTTATATTGTGACTAGGATACATGCCTCTCGTGCTGTTTCATTTGATCCTGAGTGGTATTTTGTGATAAAATATTATAGTCGGCCAAGTGCTTTTCCGTAGTTATAGGTGCTAAAACGTTTAGTGGTTTCTTAAAAATCCCTTACATGATATCGTTGTAGGCGGTGTGGGCCTTGGGCAACGTTGCTGGGGACTCTCCAAACTGCAGGAATCTTGTTCTCAACTATGGGGCTCTTGAGCCATTGCTGGCTCAATTAAATGAAAATTCTAAGTTGTCCATGCTAAGAAATGCTACGTGGACCTTGTCCAACTTTTGTCGTGGTAAACCACCAACACCATTTGAACAGGTAGGACTACAGAAATGCTTTCTCTTTGATTTTTCTAGACAACTTATGATTGACGGTCCAAGTTTTTTACATAATTTTTATATATGTTTCGTTGCATATGTTTAAGGTGAAGCCTGCGTTGCCAGTTCTTCGGCAGCTTATCTATCTGAATGATGAAGAAGTTCTCACCGATGCCTGCTGGGCTCTCTCCTACCTTTCAGATGGGCCCAATGATAAGATTCAGGCTGTGATCCAGGCAGGTGTCTGTCCACGACTTGTGGAGCTTCTGAGGTTAGTTCCATTTTTCTTAGCCTATAATTGACTAGACATAATTTTTGTTTATTTCTAATCATATTTAGTCTCTCTTGTTTTTTCCTTTGGCTCTTATTGTTATAGAAGTTTAGCTTTTCTCAATAAAGGTGTTGCTATCTTCAAATTTGTGATGCTTTTGATTATCTTTTGGAAACTGAGTGTTGATGTTCTTACCGCTCATATTTTTGTTCCTTATGTATACTGGTTTTATTTTGTGCAACTATACTAATTAACATATATTTCTTCAAGTCATCCATCACCTACGGTTCTCATTCCTGCCCTTCGAACTGTGGGGAACATCGTGACTGGTGATGACTCTCAGACACAGGTATGATTTGTGACGAACGACTATTTGTATTGATTTGGGTGTTTGGTTTGGGATTTTAACTATGATTGTCTCTTTGCTTTTCAGTTTATAATTGATAGTGGTGTACTTCCGCACCTTTATAATTTGCTTACGCAAAATCACAAGAAAAGTATTAAAAAGAAGCTTGTTGGACTATCTCGAATATTACTGCTGGAAATAAAGGTCAAATAGAGGTATGAGACTTTTTTTTGCTATCTTTAATATGTCAAGAAGACGGTTGTTCGTGGAAGATAGTATGCTATTTCATTCTGATTCTGCAGGAAGGAGTTAATGATTTTTGACTCTTTTCTTGAGTTTTGAGCGAGCAAATTTTAAAACTTCCATATTTTCCAATAACATCTCTGCCAAGAAACCTAATTATACTTATCTGTTATTGCTATTGCTATATGCCAACAATACTTGCTACTGAAAATATTGAATCATTAAAGTATTAGAGGCTAAAAGCAATTCTTTAATCAGTTTATGTATTTGAAACAATAGGCTGTGGTTAATGCTGGAATAATCCTCCCTCTTGTGCACTTGCTCCAAAACGCTGAGTTCGATATAAAGAAGGAAGCTGCTTGGGCTATTTCCAATGCCACCTCAGGAGGGTCTCATGAGCAGATTCAGTATGTGATCTCTATTTTGAAGCGTAGTTGCAAACAACTAACTTCACTTAACAGTGCTCCCTCTTACTTACACCATCATCTATCTGGAGATCAAAAAATGCCTTAACACAGTTTTGCATGCAGATATTTGGTGACCCAAGGCTGCATCAAGCCACTCTGTGATCTTCTAATCTGCCCTGATCCGAGGATTGTGACAGTGTGCCTCGAGGGGCTTGAAAACATTCTTAAGGTTAGTGAGGCTGACAAGGAGATGGGATTAAACGATGGGGTGAATCTCTATGCTCACATAATAGAAGAATCTGATGGGTTGGACAAAATCGAAAACCTTCAATCCCATGATAACAATGAGATATATGAGAAGGCCGTTAAGATATTGGAGACATATTGGAATGAAGACGATGAAGAGCAAATTCTGCAGGATGGCGTGAATGAAAATTCACAACAGACTTTCAATTTTGGGACCAACCAGCCCGCTGCCCCCCCTGGCGGATTCAAATTTGACTGAAAAGGTATAGTACAAATTGAATTCCTTTGGTTTGGGGAACATGAGATTCAACTTTTGCAACTGTTATTGACAATTGCCAGTTTCAAGTTCGAGTTTTTGAGTTCTGATGCAAAAAGGCTTATTTCTTCTGGTTTTTTTTGTTCTTGTTGTTGTCCTTATTTGTCTGAATCAATCTCTGATTCTGTATCTTAAACTCTGGGATGGATTATGTCTAGTGTGGTTACTGGTTTAGGATATGGTCACACTTTGTATTTGTTACTTTTATCTTTGTCGTTATTATTAGTTTTATAACTTTTACTTGGCAAGAGTAAAAATACAAGAAATGTTTTGATTGCAAGAGTCTCTCGCCTTGGTAATAAAGTCCTCAAATGAATTGGTAAAGGAAAGCTTTAATCTCATCAATATAAGGAGACTTTGTAGGAATGATGTGGCCAAAATCGTGCTCAATAATGGTGGCGCAACCATCTTCAAACAACCCCGCCAGACCTGAGCTGGTTTGAGTCACAATCTGTCTGTCTTTACCAGGCTGGCTTCCGAATATGTGAAGTGAAGGGCATTTAATCGATCCTTTCTCCTTCTCCAACAATGGCCACGGTGTGAAACCCGAGCACAACACGCAGAATCTGAAGTCTATTTCACCTACGAGCTGCTCCTGTATCCCACATACAGCTGCAGCCATTGCCGCACCTTGAGAGAATCCGAGAATGCCATCAAAAGGCCCTTTCTCTGCAAAAACCGTCTTCAAGTATGTCAACGATTTATCAAACCCTTCAGTTTGAGTCTGATACTGCAACGGATCGAACTGGCATTGGGCCACTGTCCAGCCTGTTTCACTCGGTTTATCAAAATCTGGTGACACCAACCACGCAAACTTCTTGTTGCATGCTCCGGATGGAGGGGTAGCAGTTTGGTAGATGAACTGTAGTTCGTGTGGTGCATCGATGAACACAAGCTCCGCAATATTCTTCAGTTTCTTTGCTAGTGATCCGGTCCTCCCTTTAAAGCCAGAAGCGTTTTGCCTAAAACCATGCAAGCACAAGATCCTTAGCTTCCGTCTGGTATTGTCACCTGACCATAGAAGTGAATTGACATAGTTTCCAAGGCAAAAGGGATTAGAAAAATTCTCTGACGTTTAAAACATTATTTGATTCGAAAATGAAGAAACAGACCTTACCATTGCTTTCAGAAGGTTGGTTTGAGGGATCAAGACTCAAAGGGACTTCTCCTTTTCCGTGTTTACGACAGAGCTCGCACACATATGTATCTCCGTTAACCTGCATCAACAACACATTTCAAGTCCAAAATACACAATCCTTGATAACTTGATCAGCAAAAGTCGTCTGGGTGCATTACCCGACAATCATTGCAGACTAAAACAAGCATCCGACATAATCTGCAACGGCAACGTGGAGAATAGTCGTCAAAGGTATTGTTGCAGAGAATGCAGCTGCCTATTATATCCTCTTTTGAGCTCCCAACTGATATCCTTCAAACCCGACATGTAAATGTATGTTACCCGGACCAATAAAAATTGTTTTCCTGGTACATTAGAAGAGAAAGATGCTAGAACTATACCGGTGATCAAACACAAAGTTCTTCCCTTTGAAGAACCCACCACTGGGAAATTGTTCAAGGTATCTCTGTATGCCACCATAGAGCTGCAAAAAAAACAAAGAACAGAGCTGGAGTCAGCCAAGTTCAGTGACTTTGTATCAAATCCATTTGCGATTCCAGGATCTCACCTGAAAAGTATTCTCAAATCCAGTGCCTTTAGATCTGATATATGCAGATGCCATTTCACATCTGATTCCACCAGTGCAGTACCTGATTTCACCAACACAAGAGAACTTCAGTGATGGGGAAAAGTAAACTAGACAAGAAATCTCTGTATGTCACAGAACTATTTCTTCATACATGAGCACGTTTTTTCCCTTCAATTTCTCAGCATTCTGATCAATCCAGGTGGGCAAATCACTATACTGCCTGATTTCAGGATCAAGGGTCTCAACATTTTCTGATTCGAATTTTCCAATCCGTGTCTCATACAGGTTCCTCGCATCAAGCAAAACAAGTTCCTTATTCTCAGACTTCCCATCTTCATCCGGATGTTCAGCTGAGTTGGAAGACAACATAATCAGCTAAGAAATGAAATATAGCAGTAAAGTAACAAAACAAATAAAGAAACTTACTGGCACTCTGCAGGACCGAATGAAACTCCGCAGCAGAGAGATGCTTTCCAGCATTCGAAATTTCTGGGGGTTTAAGGGGAGGGCAAGGACTAAAAGTCACTAACTCCTGCAAATCACCACACAATGACACAACTCTATCAAAATGCTATGGAAGTACAGTCACAGAGTCTTTTGTGAATTAGTAGAAAACATTCTGTCAGAGATGAGTTAAGGAGATCATAACATGAATATTTCCCTCATCCCAAGCAAAGGAATCTTACGCACATGTTGTGTAGATAAGAACTGAAGATAAGAAACACTATGTTTGGTAAGAAGATAAGGCAATAACCTCAACAACACGGATGGAGAGTGATGTAAACCCACATTCTTGAGCAACTTTGTCATTCAAGGGGTGATGGCAAGTTGCAAGCTTGAAGTCAGTCCCTTCAAACAAACTATTTGACTTTGCGGCAGATATATGCTCCTCCAATGCAGTTAATTTCCCACCAACCTAACCAAAAAACAAAGTTTTCTGTTAAATCAATCGTATCAACAGAAGTCTAGTAAAAGCTTCAAACTTTTTAGGTGTCTGCTTCTGTAATGGTTAAGATAGATTAGACTTGTAACTAATATTTAGAGAACCCTAAATCCTAAATCAAACAACAGAACTCAGAACTCAAAGGCTTTGACTCTATTGTCCTATCATTCAACTTTTCAAATTATGGTTTTAATCATCAATCAGAAGGGAAACACAGTCAGAGAACACTCAGAATTGGTAAAATCAAGTATTAAACATTGGATATGCAGAGAAGGAGATTAGAAGCATACAGTGACATTGACTCCCTTAGGGGAGACCCTGACACGGCCGAGTAAACCTAATGAGTTGCAGCTTGATTCATAAAAGGAAACGAGCTCATCTAGATCAGGAACAGAGGTGTACTTGTAGTACAGCAACACACCGTATTGCTCTTCTTCATCTTCAATCCTCTGCTCCTCGCCATCGCCACGCGAGCTCGTTCCCATTAGGGTTTTTCTTCTTTCTTTCCAGTGAGATAGGGAAGCAAACGATAATCTCAGGCGTCGCGAAGATGGA
This sequence comes from Camelina hispida, assembly GCA_023657505.1. Lineage (NCBI taxonomy): Eukaryota > Viridiplantae > Streptophyta > Magnoliopsida > Brassicales > Brassicaceae > Camelina > Camelina hispida. The sequence goes on from CP094631.1 coordinate 3,750,744, forward strand.
ACAAGGAAGCCGTCACTGTTTCAGAGCGCGATTTGGAAAACCATGTACCAGAGACGGACCAAACCGAACCTTTATTAAACCGAAATTTGTTTATTATTAAACCGAACCTTTATTAAACCGAAATTTTTGTGTCGAAAGTAGTGAACAAATGACACCAATCGATTTTATGAACAAATTTCGGTTTAATAATGAACAAATTTCGACACAAAAATTTGACATTAGTGCCAAATTTTATTGACATTAGTGACACAAAACACAAAAGTAATGAACAAATAATGTACAAATTTGACACAAAAATCAAGTAATGAACATTTGTTGACATTAGTGACACAAAACACAAAAGTAATGAACAAATAATGAACAAATTTGACACAAAAATCAAGTTGTTGCATTAGTGCCAAATTTTATTGAATTTGGCATATTGTATTTGCGACTTGATAGCCTGCATTAGTGCCAAATTCAATAAAATTAAGCTGCCTTCATAAAACAAAAGAAAGAAAAGACAACAAGTACGAGACATACGTATGCCTTGGTGATTTTGATGGCATGCACCTCAATGTCAAAAAGGCTCACGTCAAACATCCGGGTAATGGAAGTACCTGAAGACGAGTCTACAGAGTTGATGGTACGATCATCTGAGATAACATATAGATCCACTCCCTTCACAAGCTCGCCAAGTGTCGTGTGAGGCTTAATTGTCGGGATAGTTTCATGACCGCCAAGTTTCATTGTCATTCTGATAGGCTCTTCGTAGCTGAAACCAAACAAGTTTTTTTTATGAATATCAAATAAATTTAAATTGATTAATATATTATATTATACAACAATACGCGCAGTTGCGCGGGATATTACCTAGTCTTATAGAAGTTCAGATATGGTAATCTTCTAAACCATGTACCAGAGGCGGACCATACCAAACCTTGATTAAACCGAAGTTTGTTTTTAAAATCAATTGGTTTGATCAAAAACAAATTTAAACCGATTAAATTGTAATTGCCTAAGCATTGTAACAAGAGGTGGAGATGGGTTTATCTTTGTTCTCTCTTAAATAAAACATTGGTTACACCTTGTTAACGTCACTGCAGATACTGAAAGCAAACCACATATCTTTTTTTTTTTTTTTTTTTTTTTTTTTGGGCAAACAGCAAACCACATATCTAAAGACGAAAACTAAACAAAGAGATTACAACTTCGGTTAATCTTTTTGGCTCTGGAAAATCCCAATGCAACGATATGCCTTTGCGCTCGTCAGTTTTGTCCCTTTTTGTGTTTGGATTCAGGGACTAGAGGCTTGATGCAGAGCTTTGGCTTTGTGCTAACGAGTCTATGTGGAAGCACTGATACAGCAGCTACAATGGAGCCACTTGGTATTCTAGAGAGAGGTAAGAGTTCCACCAGGACACATAACTGCACATTTTTACTCCAATCATCAGACTTTATAAACGGGATGATGTTATTATAAGGTTAGAATTATTTTCTACATATAAATACACACACTACCTCTGGAGTTTTGAGATCCACAACTGAATCTGGTACGATGTCTTTCACTCCAGCCACCACAGTTTCAAAGCATTTGATGCGGTCCAGCAATGGACATTGATCTAGAAACTCTGATGCTTCTTTCTGAATCTTTCCTTTCGTCTCTTCCACACCTCTACGCTGATACCCAGCTGCAAACTAAATGGTGGTGTGTGGTTAATAACCATTGCTATTATATCTAACAATATTCTTAACGTATACTCCTATATAACGAAACTTGATTCCACAGACAAACTCTTTCTTACCTTCACAGGTTTTGATAGTGTATTGTCTTTATCATTGACAAACCGCTGAACAAGCTTTGATACTGTTTCCCGAAGTTCTTTCTCTGTCAAACCACAAGTAGCTTGAACTGGGAATATCCGATGACACCAGCTGCATCAATGAAACCATAAATTACTTGTTTCGACACAAAAACATGCTTACATCAACGGAATCTGAGAAGATAATGATCAAAAGTTCCTAGCAGAGTGGATTAATAACTAGGTCTGACATGTGATAAAAAACCACTCTTTGGGACTATCAGACTTGAAAAAATTATTCGAGACTAGATCAGAGTTCTATAAGCATGCTTATTTAAAGGTAGAGTTGAATTCTAAGGCAAGTGGTAGCAATAAAGCTTGATTTCCAATGGAGAACGGTCAAAAGGTTAATCAAATGACCAAAGGTTCACTGACTAACATTTCACAATAAAGACTTACATTGGTGCCTTCAGAGCTCCAGATTCCATAGACTGGAAGACTCGTGATACGATATTTGTTGTATCGGGAGAGTTTTCAACAGGGAAAGTAAAGAGAAGCAGGCCACTCTTTGTCAGCTTAACCAATGACATAAGAGAATTGTGTTCTTCATTTGCTAATTTGAGATCCTCAACATTTGGATTTTCACCTAAACAAGGCACAAAAAGAGGAAAGGAAGACAAGACCATAAGCGCAAAATAAACAAACAAACAAGAATTTGGCTATGCTCTTCCCCAAATAAACATTACCTGTCTTCTCTTCACCTTCCTCTATCTCTTGTGCACAAAGTTTTTGTTTTTTTGATTTTAGATATTCAGATTTCTCCTCATGCATGGACCCAATATACTGAACAATCAAAAAATTTGACTTCTGTGAGATAAGCTGAACATTTGAGAACTAGTAACTTCCCAACTCAAACACTAACTTATTCCCCCACTAATGGACTAATCATCATCTTTACAAACTTTAATTTTCACAAATACTTTTCGTTGTAATGTTTCACTACCACAATTGGTTATCAATCACCCTGAGTTTATCTTCTACAAGAACAAAAATTTACACTACTTCCTCACTAACGATGGAGCAATGTAAAGATACCTTTCCAAGGATGGACATGACCTCTTTAGTAGCACTTTTCTCCCTTTCTGATAAGAAGTGAAAATCAGAAACTGTTTCAACTTAAAATTCGAGTCTCTCCCCGTTAAACACAAAATCTATATTCCTCAATCCAATACTCAGATTCGCAATGCCCACAGCTCATAAATTCGAGAAATTTAAGGTCATGGCCGCAAAACGAAATTAAGAGATAGAAAACTAAAAAGGATGATACAAGAAGAAGATCATACTGATGGTGCAGGTGACGAGAAAGCCTGAATGAGAATGATGAAGTAGAGAAGAAGGAGCTTTGTAGTCGAACCGAGGGATGCTTATGATCCTGGAGTGTTGCTCCCATGGAGTCAATGTTTCTGTTTCAGCCTCCTCTTCTTCTTCTCTCTCTCTTTTTTCACACACAGCCTCTTCTTCCTCTACTGTTCTTCCAACATCGTTTACTTCATCTACAGCAGCCATTGTTAATTTGTTACTCTCTCTCTATCAAAAGTGTTCGAGCTTTCTTCCTCACTAATGTTCCCAGTTAGACCCAGAAAAAAAAACGGAGAAAGTAAAAGACTTTTTGAGCCCTAATGTAGGATAAAGCGACTCGGAAACTGCGGTAGCGTTTTAAAACCCTGAAACGCGACGTTTAGAAAACGCAGCTTCAAACAGCTAAACCCTCTGAAAGCCTACCAGAACAATAGAACATCACACCAAGTCCGATTCGATCTCTTTCAAGAGTCTGCGAGTCTGAGATAAAGAAAGAGATGCAGGTACTTGCTCGGAATCTAGTTCGGAGAGTATCAAGAACTCAGGTAAATTGCTCAATTCATGTTTGTGTCCCCTCCTTGTTTTGTATAGATTTGAGGATTAAAGATCGAATTTTTCGGGTTCACTCCAAGAGTTTGAACTAGAATTGACAGAAATTTTGAGACTTGGTTGCAAAGAGTACTTGAGTTGACTACCGATGCTAATTACTTGTTTCAGGTCATTAGTCGCTATGCATATTCAACTCAAAGGGTCAGCGACGTTGGTCAGCCAACTCCAGCATCTCATCCTCATGTAACTCCCATGTGATATTTACTTTTGACTATGTTTTCTTAGATTTATATGCTCTAATGGTTCGCTCTTACCCATCAGTTAATGGCGGAAGGAGAGATCACACCAGGAATAAGAATTGATGAATACATTGGTAGAAGGAAGAAACTTGTGGAGCTTCTCCCTGAGAACAGCTTAGCCATCATTTCTTCAGCCCCTGAGAAAATGATGACTGACGTTGTTCCATATACGTTCAGACAAGAGGCTGATTATTTGTATCTAACTGGCTGCCAGCAGCCAGGTGGTTTGGCTGTTTTAAGTAGTGATCGAGGTTTATGCATGTTTATGCCAGAATCAACTCCTAAGGTATGATCTATTACTATTAGTATATGAATATCTGTGGACAGAGAGAGATCTGATTTCTGTTTGGCAATTTATAAGAATTGATCTGTGATGTAGGATATTGCTTGGCAAGGAGAAGTTGCTGGAGTTGATGCAGCGTCTGAGTTCTTTAAGGCAGACCAAGCTTATCCGATAAGCAAATTACCTGAGGTAGCTTATCTTCTTCCAAGTGGCCGGCCTCTCTTATAAAATTTCTTATGTTGTTGACTTTATTACTTTTGTAACGCGACATTTGTTTTATTTCACATTCTTTATGTACAGATTCTTTCAGACATGATAAGACATTCTTCAAAAGTGTTTCATAATGTTCAAACTGCCTCGCAAAGATACACAAACTTGGATGAGTTTCAAAAGTCAGCATCTCTTGGCAAAGTGAAAACTCTTTCAAGTTTAACACATGAGCTGAGGTTAATTAAATCACCTGCGGAACTTAAATTGATGAGAGAGTCTGCATCTATTGCTTGCCAGGTATTCCTGTTTACAACGAAGGCATAGTTAATACTCGTGAAACTTTTCTGCTTTTTTTAGCTTCTAAATACAACTGAGATGCTAGAGAGTAACTGAAAATTAAAGATGGTGGGGGAAATTACAAGAGAATAGGAAAAATTGGTTAAAATTGACAAATTTTGCTGACGATTCTGTGTGTATAGTCAATTTGATGTGAAAAAATGAGGAACACACGCATAGAAAGCTCTCCAATCATGATCCGAAGGAACAAATTTGTGATTCATGAAGGCAATGCTCAATGATATGTGAAAGTTTTTCTATTCTAATTGTTACGTTTGTCTTGTGGCCAAAGTACTACGAACAAGGAACATAGAGCCAATAGAACGTCATGAACCGTTTTCTAAATATTGGTTGAAGATAATTAGCTATTACAGACAATGAGTATGGAGTGATTTGGATCTTTTCATCCTCAGGGTCTTCTTAAAACAATGCTACATTCGAAAGGGTTTCCTGATGAAGGCATCTTATCAGCCCAAGTTGAATATGAGTGCCGGATAAGAGGTGCTCAGCGGATGGCGTAAGTCTTGATTATTCTTACAATAAGTATTTCCTAGTATTTCTTATTCTAGTGACAAGAAAAATGTCACGTTTTATTTCTCAGATTTAATCCTGTAGTCGGTGGCGGTTCAAATGCTAGTGTTATTCACTATTCACGGAATGATCAACGAGTAAGTTTGACAAAACCCTATTTGATTGCTAGTAGAACAATGTTTTTGAAGCGAGTATCTTCTGTTATATTTATCTGCAGATAAGAGATGGTGATCTTGTCTTGATGGACATGGGTTGCGAGTTACATGGTTATGTTAGTGACCTTACTCGGACATGGCCTCCCTGTGGAAAATTCAGTTCTCTTCAGGTTGATGTCTCTGCTATCTCATTTTTTATCTTCTTTTGTCTGCATATTCAATATTCTTAACGTTTGTGCTTGCCGTGGGTGTTTGGATGATGCAACTGTGAGATATGAGTTTACTTACTATCTCATACTCTACTACCAAATTTCTTGCTCTTTCTTAGATGTATCGCCTGAAAGCAATTTTTCTGTATCCAGAATTTCTTTTGGATTGTTTTAGCATCGAGTAACACGCAAATATAGGGCTTTATGTTGCATGTTAGAATTGTTTACTGCAATATACCATGTCAGAATTTGGACATGTTCATAGGTTACATAGGATTTTGTGGATCTTTGCTCGATTTCACAATTATGTTTAGATAAGAAGATGGATAGTAATTGTGAAGCTGCTTTCTTAAAACTTTCCCTATCAAAAATATTAATATCTGTATTGTTTTCAGGAAGAGCTATATGATCTTATACTTCAGACAAACAAAGAATGCATAAAACAATGCAAGCCTGGTACAACCATCCGCAAATTAAACACATATTCGGTAAATATGAACTTATCTTAAGCCGTCTCTTTGTGCTTAAAATGTACCGTTCACTATTAGCAGGTTTGGTATGATGTGAAAATATTATTTTACTTCTGTAGAAGGCTGCTTTACAATTATTTCAGAAGCTTAAATGGACCAGAGAGTTATAAACATCAGCACTCAATAGCCTTAAACTTAAAAGCTTTATTTGCCAACAGAATGATGTTTGGACTCAGATGATGTTTTGTGGTTTTGCAGACCGAGTTGTTGTGCGATGGACTGATGAAGATGGGCATCCTGAAAAGTCGTAGACTGTATCACCAGCTGAATCCAACCTCCATAGGTATGCATATGCATTATTGAACTCGATCACATTAACTTATTTGCAATTTTGGTCGATGAAACAAATAGAATCAACTAAGTCTGATTGACGTCTAGATGGTAACATCCTTGTTATTTTCCTGCATTTATGCTGTATAAAAGTTATTTCTGCCCCAAAAAGAAAAAAGAAAAAGTTATCATGTAATCAAAATCACAAAGTATATATACTGTATGGTTGGGAAACTTATCTAACAGCGTTCTCTTGTGATGGATAAAAAGGTCACTACCTTGGGATGGATGTGCATGATTCTTCTGCTGTGGGATATGACCGTCCTTTGCAACCTGGTTTTGTAAGTAATACTACTCTATTGAGTCTTTGTTTTTGTAAGGAACCCACCAAAGTCAGGCTTATAATATCTTCACCGTTCTACTTACCCTCCTACCTCAGACACTCTGATTGTTGATGCTAGTCCATTAAATCCGATCTGTGCCCTTTGAATCCTGATCGTTGAAGTTTATTAACTAATTGTGTGATGGCGTTGGGTCCTTAAGTCTGAAAAAATGGTTTTGATGGTGCAATTGATAGAATCTACTAGGCTAGATTACATCAAATGACTGGTTTTAGTGTTTGCTAGACAGTGATCTTTCAGTCTCTCAGATCTCAAACTTACGAACGCTGTTTGAACAGGTGATTACGATTGAGCCAGGAGTCTACATTCCATCTTCATTCGACTGCCCTGAAAGGTAGAAATGCTCTCTCCAAACTCAACGCACTAACTTCATGTAAAAAATGGTGGTTTGTAGGAATATATGCATCCAATAAAGTATCGAACTGTGTAAATCTGAGTAATTTAATAACAAATCAACCGTGGGAACCTAACATGATCTATCCAACAAGAAAATAAATGATGAAATAACTATTGATAGTGATAGTGCTTGTTTTTTCTCTATTTGCAGATTCCAAGGGATTGGGATAAGGATCGAGGATGACGTTCTGATCACTGAGACAGGCTACGAGGTGCTCACAGGGTCAATGCCTAAGGAGGTAAAACACATAGAGACACTGTTGAATAATCACTGCCATGGAAACGCTGCGCAAAGCTTCGCCTATTTCTCTTCCCAAGGTTAAAAGGTTGCATACGAACCTTGACACAACGATTGTTTTGAACCAAACATCATTGATAAGAATTCTAACAAGATTTCAAACGTGAATTCATGTTCCTTGCGTTTGGATTATAGTATGTTTGAAAAGTGTATTAAAGAAATCATGAACTAAGTAGCATTCTGAAACAGTGGAATTGTGAGTAGCAAAACCAAAAGACATCGAGTTACGAGAAAGTAAGGTCACAATCAAATAAGTTAGACGTTGGAACCCGTATAGTTATGTCTTTATTGGTTATGGTTGGTTTCTTAAGATAGAAGAAAATTTATTTCACAATACACTAACAGTATATGTGATCCTTAATACGTAACACGATATAAATGGTTTCTTCGATTAAATTTATATCAAAAATAATTGAGGAAGTCGGTTACTGGTTAGCAGGTGAGGAGAATGTCAGATGATGATAGGCACTGCATTTATAAGAAGGGCCATGCAACCACATCATAATAATAATCAACATTAATATTCTGTTGATGATAGCCATATGATCATGTAAGCCATATACGGTTTAACCCAAAACTGGAAAAAGAGTTGACACGACATCTCAAGATTATATTCTTAGTCACCCATAAATCTGCCCAACCATGCCCATTAATACATTTTACATGCACCTCATCCAAATTAACATGAAATTGCCAACTCAGAAAGTTAAAAGATTTTGCATTCTTTCATATTTCTTGCAGAGTAAAAAGACAATCCCTCTGAATCCAAGTGTATTTCACATAACGTTCATTTTCTAAACCTGGTGGCAATTTCCGTAATTAGATCAGGAAACCAAGGGCAAACACCCTACAGGTCACCTATATATCACAAGGCTGAAGTCCCTTACCTTTCCACAACATACAACTTCAGCTTTTAGACAAAGCTAAAACTAAAAACACCACAAGAACAAAGAAACAGAGATGGGTTTGGTTACAGAGGAGGTGCGAGCTAAGGCAGAGAAGTACACTGGAGATGAGATATGCAGAGAGAAGACAAAGACTTTCCTCAAGGAGGTATCTTTGCCCAATGGTTTACTACCACTGAAGGATATAGAAGAGGTTGGGTATGACAGAGAGTCGGGTGTTGTGTGGCTAAAGCAGAAACAGAGCATCACTCACAAGTTCGCAGAGATCGATAAGCTTGTCACCTATGGAACTGAGGTCACTGCCGTGGTTGAGACCGGGAGGATCAAGAAGCTCACTGGAGTCAAGGCCAAGGAGCTTCTTATTTGGGTCACTATCAACGAGATCTATACTGAGGACCCGCCTACCAAAGGGAAGATCACGTTCAAGACACCAACCACACTGTCCAGGACTTTCCCGGTCTCAGCTTTTATAGTCCCAGAAGAGGAACCAGCCAAAGAGGAACCTGCCAAGGAGAAGAGCAGCGAAGCCACAGAGGTCAAGGAGGCTGTTGCTATCAAGGAGGCTGTTGCAGTCAAAGAGGCCTAATCAAGCCTCTGCTTCAGAAGTTAAAAGAAACCAGAATCTTAAGAGCACTTCAAGAATTTGAACAAATAATGGAGAGTTAGTGTTTCTCACTGCTCTTACTCTCATGTATTACCACTACCAACCACTTGTTTTACCTGTAATAAGATGTCAATATCATCCTGTTCCACAAAAATTATCCGTAATTATCTATATACTTTGAAGCTGGTTTTGTATGTCACTACAAGAATATGGAAAAACCTCTTAGCAAGCAAAAGTGAGATCTTACACTCCTTATAGGAATGTCTTACATACACAGAGCTTAAGATTGTCAAGATTACATTTGAATGGACACTTAACCTGTGTGTGGCTCTAAAAAGGAAGAATAATGTATTGAATATCCTTGACTAGGTAGACACTCAGAAACATCATTCATATGCACAATGTGTAAAGATTTTGAGTATTGAATCCCGATCATATGATGCGGAACATCATAGGTTATATAATAATGACCTACCTCTTTTAAAATAAATCAGCTAATTTGACAATTGGAGAATCAACAAGGCAAGGAAATAACCTTACAGAAACGATTTTCCTATCAAATAATCAACGGAAATCAGGAGCATTATGAGTAGCAGTATCTCTCAAATGGGAAATCAATAAAAGTATCAACTGGTCTGGTCTTTGCCTTTTAGTCAAGCATCATATATCTACAATAGCAATGGACGCCGGAGTTAAGACTAAGGATCCAAATACCTCCAAAAAAAACAAAACTTGAGATCCCAAAATCCTGACGTGTAATCCAGCCCAATTACACCTTCTGAGACTGAAATTAAAATCAATGGCAGCAAACCACATTAGTAAAAGCTTGATATTGCAGGTCAACAACCAAGATCGGTACTAAAATGCTTTAGATATTGGAGCAAATAACGAAGTTATATGTGATATGGTAGTATGAGTTGATCGTTTTAAAAGCATACCTTAAAATTTGTTATCCACTTGCCATCTATCCATTCCTGATGTAGCCTTAGTTGAGAATGATGAAATTTTAGCATCTCTTGAGTGTTCTCGAAGTAAACCAGGTACGATGACTTTGCAAGAACCTTCCTAATCACCCCGACCCACCAACCATCATTATACAAAGCATCAACTTTGTCATTCTTCTCGAATGGACAAACCATGACCTGCTCTACTGGTTGAGGCCTTATCTGTGAAACATTAACCTCTTCTCTCAAAGGCTCCTTCCCATCTTCAGCTTTCAGGTTATCATACTCTACAAGGCATCTGCCATTTCCTCTGTATTCAACAAGTTTTGCAGGAAACCAAGAACCTTCAAATCCTTGTTCCTCACTGCTAACCTCTACTGGAGTTCCAATGCTGAACTCTTGCTTCTCGATTGCTTTCTTAGGTCTCACGTTCCGACTACATGAAACGGTCTGCAGATACAAGTAAAAACTTAAAACATATATATTTGGCAAAGATTATGTGCAACATAAAGAAGAATGATATATGTGAACATGTCTAGAGTTCATCGATAAGGAAATATTACAGAACCTTTTCCCTCTTTATCCGCCCTCCTTTTAGTGGTGGCAGCTGCCAGGTACCGTTAACCCAGTCTTTATGCAGACGAAGACCCTGCCTTCCAAACCGCATTTTTTCTCCTGATTGCCTAAAATGTATACCAACAGTTCCACCCTTCATACCGTCTATGACAAAACCTATCCACCAGCCGTCATTGTAAAATGCATTAATCTTGTCCCCAACAGAAAAATCTTTATCCTCATCCCTTGGTGGTGGCGGCCTTATGTGCAGAAAATCGATTACTTCTTTCAAAGGCTCTATGCCATCTTCTTCTCTCAAATCTCGGTACTCAACAAGGAATTTGTCATCGCCAATGGGCTCAACGACTTTAGCTGCAAACCAACACCCCTTGAAACCTTCCTCATCGCTGCTAACCTCCACAATCGTGCCACTAGAAAAAATTTCTTTAGCAGTTGCTCTGGTAGTTTCCAAATCCACTCGGGCTAAAACATCCTGCATTATCGTCACTCTCATCATTAATGTGCTCTAGAAGAACTAAAAGCAAAACTCTACAATAGACTACTTCCACAAAACCGTTTTCAAGAACCAACCAACAGAAGAAGCAAGTATCATTGAGAATGAGTTAGTTACCTCCTCTTCATCTTCTGTATTGTCTACTTTGTCTTCCTCTGATTCATCTTCCTCCGTATCCTCTAATGGAGGCTTCCAAGCTCCATCAACCCATTCCCTGTGAAACCTAAGTTTATTTTTTTCAAACTGAATCTGTTCTTTAGAACACCTAAAGAAAACACTGAATCTCCCATCATCTATAACCTCCGTCACATCCCCTTCCCACCAACCGTCATTGTAAAAGGCGTCGACTTCATCCCCAATCTTGATTTCCCTCTTCTTCTCTCTCTCAGACATCGACGGCGCCGGAGGACGGAGCTGGCTCAAGTCGACGACTTCCTTCAGACGCTTCGTACCCTCTTTGTCGAAGAAGAGCGACGTGTACTCCACTTGGCATTTGTTGTCCTTATCTGAGGATGGGGTAGTGATCACTTTTCCCGGGTACCACGAGCCGCGAAACCCAATCTCGTCGGAGCTGATTTCCACGGCGGCGCCGGGTTTTATGTAATAAGGCAAACGCTTTCGATTCGCTCTCGTGGCGATGGTTTTTTTTTGGGGGGCTTTCTTCCTTTGCTTCGCCGGAGACGAAACCCCAAGAGATCGGCGTGGCCGGAGAGACATGGCAGAAGCTGGAATCGGAAATATACTGGCGGGAAGCGGAAGGAATTGGTAAGTGAGGATCTCAAAGGAATCACCTTTTTTTAGGGTTTTGAGGTTTGATTTCTTAATTAACTATGCCACAAAAGTACGTGGGCTTTTGAATGGGCTTTTGTGGGCTCTATGCTGTATTTGCTCTTGACCTATTATTGCATTATTAATTTCAAAAGAATATTTTTTAGTTACAACTCTTATTAGTTATTACAACAATGATTTTTAAAAATATTCAAAAGAATATTTCTTAATTAGTTGATAAATGGTATCAAACTTATCAAAAGTTATTAACAAAAGCAGTATGTAAACAATGTTCATTTCACATTGGCTTATTTAAGCTGATCAATTAAAGTTGTTGACAAAAAAAAAATCATTGACTATGTGTTTTGATTAAGAACTGTCTTTTAAATTAATTATGCAATAGCTTGATAAATCATTGATTTTGTGTGTTAAAAGGATATTTTTTTGTAATTATTTTATCCAAAAAAAATTATTTTCTTAATAACTAATTAATTATGCAATAAATAGATTTAATTATTGATTTCATGATTTAAAATATACTTTAAATTTTTTTTTACCAACTAATATTATTTGGTTAAGAAGATAATATTAATTTTTCTAAAGGTAATTTCTATATTTATAATATGCCTCGTCAGCGTCTTAATCATGCACCATATGCGTCCCTGTCATACCATATTTGAGCTTGTTGAATGTTACCATATCTGAGCTTGTAGAAAATTCTTAGATTGATTTGTCACAAAATTTTGATTCTCTAATTTCAGAGAAACAAACTTGGAAGCTGAGACTCATGGTAGATAAGACTAGTGGCAAGGCTGTTTTTGCTGAAGCAGGAAAGGATTTTGTTGATGTTCAGTTTGGCTTGATATCCCTTCCTATGGGTACCATTGTTCGGCTGCAGGGGAAAGCTGTGAAAAACTCACTCCAATTGGTTGCATCACCAACTTGTACCAAAGTGTGTTTGCTCTGGGCAAAGCTTCTTTCTCCATAAAATTTGATTTTTTTTGTTACGAAAAATATGTGTTTTCCAAAATAACAAAGAACTTTTCTTCCACCTTTTTTCAAAGTCATCAAAATTCACCTTTTCCAAATTCGGTCAAATTCATATGGTATTATGGTTTGTATAACGTTTAGGGAGAAGATAAGTAAATCAAATCATCATGAAGCTTATTTAGTGTGGATGGATAAACTCAATTCACCAAAAACAAAAAGATGTGAAGCCTTGCAACATATAAGGAAGATGCATATGTTGACTGTTTTAGGTATTGAAAATTTCTGAATTATCTTTTGGGCTAAATATACGTATGATAAGACCATGCGAGATGAAAAATGTTAATAGGCAAGTCTAACATGTAAAATACATAGAAAAGACCAATATAGGGACCTCTTAGACTTAAACCCTTACAAAACATTGGAAAATAATCAGTCAAAAAACCAACGATGTCGTTTTGGCAATCTTTCTTTGTACACTGTCTTAGCTCTCACAACCCTTTAAAGCGTCTTTCTTCTCTTTATTTAGACAAGGGTGAAGGCAGATTGTACAGTTGATTGGAATCGTGATGCAATTGTCTGCGAGGCAAATTGCTGAAACTGTTTCTTTGCATCTGCCAACCAAAATTTGGTGAATGCCTATTAGTTACCTCTATATATGTACATGCATATGCTCTTTTGTAAAAGAACCTAGTGATCTATAGCTGATTTGATTCTTAACAAGATCAGGGAAATTATCGGAAATTGATAAGGGATCTTACCTTTCTTGCACTTTGTGAAGCCAATGATATTAGCCACGTTGAGGGACAAGCAAACGCCAACAACGAGCAGATAGTCAGCTTGAAACCTTATCAGAGAAAATACTCCAAGGATAAACCACGCAGCTGCCTGAAGAGTGGAAAAAAGAGAAGATTTAGCTGTAAATACAACAGAAAAAGGACAACAACGAAATTCTCATGTTTTAAATGTTTACTAAGCTCCTGTACTATAGACACTGAATGCATAGCTACCATCTCATGGCTAGATCTGACTCTTTATAGGTTGCTTGTAAGTTAACTGGCCGTATAGGTTTATAAGCTACCAAGTTTTTAACCAATATCATATGTAGTCAAAGTGTGACCATAGGATATACTCCAAGTGGCAGACTTAGTTCCAGCAGATTATTATTCCCTACTCAGCATATTATGCAATGTGATTTCACATGTGATTTGACTCCAGTGTCAAATGCCACGATCCCACTCATGCAGGAGGAAAACCATTTTTCACAAACTTGTTAAATGGTAGCTTGTTGGGGTACTAAAAGACTGCTCTCAATTCTTATCTACCACCTTTGCATAATATGCTTCACCAGAAGGGACGTGTTTATTCTTGCCTATTCTTATTCCTAATCCTTCCACTAAAGTTTCAGAAGGACTGCTAACGGATTCAAGTAATTAGCATATGCTGCAACTGAAGTGTTAGGTAGGAAAATACTCACTGCAAGGTAAAGTGTCCACCAGAAAAGCCATGAGTCTTTCTTGTTCATCCGAGACAAGGACTGCATCGACAAAAGAAAGACGAAAACACAAGTATTCAAGAAACGGAACGGGAAACACAACCGCACACAGACTGAACCTAAATGAATAAGTGAAGAAAGACTAACCTCCTGGTCAAGAGACTCGAATTTCCAGACACTTTCTCCCAAATCATTGATCTCGTTCCACCACCTCAGACCAACTAGTATACGCCCACTCACGTTCTTAACAACCCAGAAGTCAAGAGCAGCAAGAAGAACAGTGACTACAAAGATGATGACAAAGCTGTTGAAGAAGAGAGCAGAGAGAATGTAAAACGCCAACGCAGCACCCTGTTCCAATAACAGATACAAAACTGGTCACCAACCATTGGTCCAATAATCCAACATTTTTTCTTTGGGAAACAAACAGTTGTTCATACCTTGAAGAGAACATGGAAAAGACATGTCTTCGGGTTTGCATAATTCTCAACTGGTGCCTGAATCTAACGAAGAATAAAGTTTTTGGTAAGCCTCAATTCTGATTCCATTGTAACAACCATTACCATACTAACCAAAAGGGTACATAAAAGATTACTTTTCCCTTACACATTGTCTTGTTCTCTCTAACCTAGCTCAAATGTATACTTTCTCGGATACGAAACACAGATCCAAACCAATAACATTCAGATCGAACAAGTCAACGAAGCTAATCAAGAATCTGGTATGCAATCGAACTTAGAAATCAACAAAGAATCAAAAGACGAAGAGGGAAGCAGCTGAGATTAAACCTGGTTAGGGTCCATCTTTCGAAGAATCCAAAAGGATCAATCGGAGAAAAGAAAGAAGTATAATCTGCTGATCAGCAGAAACAAAAACACCTCTCCGTTGTTGAAACTAATCGATCAAATCCACAGAATTTTCCCGAGAAAATTTTCTGAAAATTTCAGATCTTCAACAAAAACTCTTGCGCGTGTCTGCTACGTGATTTCTTCTCTTTTTGATAAATTATTTTACAAATGTGTTTTAATTATAAAATAAAGGCCCAATCACACCAATTTGGCCCAATAATATTTGGAAAATTTAAGGGCCCAATAATAAAAATGTTAATTACGATTTGACCCCAATAACTTCCGCATTTGATCAAAATCATCCACTATATCCACAACAAGGCAAAATAAAAAAGGAAAGAAGAGGACGACGATGGCTGTAAATATGTGACCATGAAATGGCGAGAGAGAGGCTGAGATAATTTCTCTTATCCCTTTAGAAAAAAAAAAAAGATAAAGACTTTTAATGATCGCAAGGAGCAAGATGATGGGGCCACACGAACCATACACAGATAGAGATACTCTCACTCACACACTTCCAATTTCCAAATAAAGAGCTTTTCTTTCAGTTGCTCAGTGAATTTTAAGTTAAACCAACCATGGCGAAGATGATGATGTTGCAACAGCATCAGCCTTCTTTCTCTCTTCTTACTTCTTCTCTCTCTGACTTCAATGGCGCTAAGCTCCATTTACAAGTCCAGGTCCATCTTTGTTTCCTTTTTGTTTCTAACGTATTTTTCATATGGGTTCTCTAATGAAACCAAAATCCGTTTGGCACATTTAAAAATCATCTCTTTTTAATTGGGTCTAAGCTCGTTTTGTTTGACTTCTTGAGCATTGGATCATTGTGTCTTGATTAAACGAATGTGTGTCTCATAAAGTCCATGTGTGGTTCTGGTTTCAGCTATGATTTTGTTGTTTAAGTAAAGTTTATGAGCTTCTTTGTCATTATTGTGAAATTTTTGATTGTGGTTCTGGTTTGAGTTTTTGAACACTTCCTCAGGATTTTCCTATGTAATTGTATTTGTGAAACTCCAGCTTCAGATTCTATAAGTAGTCTCAGATGTTTTACAGAGTTGGCTTTGTTGTTAAAATTGCAGTACAAGAGGAAGGTTCATCAGCCAAAAGGAGCACTCTATGTTTCAGCATCGAGTGAAAAGAAGATTCTGATCATGGGTGGCACTCGATTCATCGGTGTGTTCTTGTCCAGGCTCCTTGTCAAAGAGGGACATCAGGTTCTTATTTCTCTTCCATGGCTGTTCAAACTTTCTTCTCACCTAAACTTTAGTTTCCCACTCTCATTGGCTAATGGTTGTTTTTGCAGGTTACATTGTTCACAAGGGGTAAGTCTCCTATTGCCAAACAATTGCCCGGTGAATCTGACCAAGACTTTGCTGATTTTTCTTCCAAGGTAATCCTAGGAACTCATAGGAACTTGAGCAAGAGGAACTTGATGACAACTTGATGATTTATTAATAGGATTCCAATCAAAATGAACGATTTTTTTCTCGGTCTTTTCTAGATTCTTCACTTGAAAGGAGACAGAAAGGACTATGACTTTGTGAAGACAAGTCTTTCAGCAGAAGGTTTCGATGTTGTTTATGATATCAACGGTAAGATCCTGTCGCTCTTGGTCTTACTGTAGATTCAAGAATATACTGTCTCTTGTCTTGATGCATGATATGTTCTCTTATTTCTCAGGGAGGGAGGCCGAAGAAGTTGAGCCCATCATAGATGCACTGCCTAAACTAGAACAGTAAGTTTTACACAAATCTACCCAACTTGTTCATTTGGTTGATAGCTCCCAAGAAACAGCCATTTAAAGTACAGCTTTCAATGTCATATGTTATAGGTACATCTACTGTTCTTCAGCTGGTGTTTATCTGAAATCTGATATCTTGCCACACTGTGAGGTATGGAAAATATATTTTAATTCTTATTCCACACTGTGATTTGTTCATATGATGTCACTCAGAAGTTTATTACCCGAGCCCAGTTGTAGTAACATTTTATCTTGGGCATAACCAATGCAGGAGGATGCAGTTGACCCTAAGAGCAGGCACAAGGGGAAGCTGGAGACTGAGAGCTTACTGCAAACAAAAGGTGTAAACTGGACTTCTATCCGTCCTGTGTACATCTACGGTCCATTGAACTACAACCCCGTGGAAGAATGGTTCTTTCACCGTCTAAAAGCTGGTCGCCCAATACCAGTTCCAAACTCTGGGATACAGATCTCACAACTCGGTCACGTTAAGGTCACACACTACTTTCTCTTCTGCTCTTGAGCTCACTTACATGGTTCAGAGCACTCGTTATGTTATAGGGGACCCTTAACTCAAACTCAGCACTATCTCATTCCTCTGATCACTCTTTCTGTAATTTCAGGACTTGGCAACAGCCTTTCTTAACGTGCTTGGTAACGAGAAAGCCAGCAGAGAGATATTCAACATCTCAGGGGATAAATACGTCACTTTTGATGGGTTAGCAAAAGCTTGCGCAAAGGTACATGCTTTGTCTGTTGTTTTTCGTATTGTCTGATCAATCCAAAGAGTTTTGAATACATCTCTGAGCTTTTTGGATCATTGCTTGAGTAAACTTATTCATGTTTCCAACTCTCTCTCTCTCTCTCTCTCTCAGGCTGGTGGGTTTCCAGAGCCAGAGATTGTCCACTACAACCCGAAAGAGTTCGACTTTGGGAAGAAGAAGGCATTCCCTTTCCGTGATCAGGTAAAAACTCCAAACATTCAAATGATCCAGGCTGCAAACATCAAAGAGTCCATTATAAAAAGTTGAAGTTTTGATTTATGTATGATCTTGATCTTTGCAGCATTTCTTTGCATCGGTGGAGAAAGCAAAGCGTGTCCTCGGATGGAAACCAGAGTTCGACTTGGTAGAAGGTCTCACTGACTCATACAACCTTGATTTCGGTCGCGGAACTTTCCGGAAAGAAGCGGATTTCACCACTGATGATATGATTCTAAGCAAGAAACTTGTTCTTCAATCCTAAGAATCGCTCATAGTTGGCTTGTTTTGATTGTGAACACCCCGGATCTCTTTAAGATTCTCACATTTATTGTCATCTCACGTATATTTTGGTTCGGACTTTGGGACGACGAAGAACCTTAAGTAACTAAAAAGAGACGACGGTCTGGCTCTGGCTCTTAGTAACTTTGGAAATTTGGTTTTCAGTTCGGTATCTCTTTTTAAATCTGAACCGAACCAAGATTTCAGCCATACCGACTACCAAGCAAATTAAATTAAGGAAAACATAGCTAGTAACCGACCGAACCGAACCACAAAATCGAATCCCCACGACTGTTACTTAAATGGCCTACCAAGAACCAGATACACAAAAACTTAACTGGGCTCAAATATTTTCATTTAGAAGCCCATCTTACATACCCTCGCATTTGTATAAATCAAACTTGACGAGGAAGTTACCGCAGCTTGCAGCTTGCAGCTCTTGCATCTTAATTTATAGAGACAAAGTTCATGCCCAGCCTTGTTGAGTCATTTTCACCGATGTGGGATATATAAGGCTATATCTACATATTTTAATGACGAACAAGACTAGAACCCGATTTTTGCAATTAACCTAGTTAAAAGTTCAAAATATCTTTTGGTCCCGTTTCTTCAGCCTTGTTTGTTTTGTGTTTTTGACTTTTGATTTTTTAAGTTTACAATTTATAAAAAAGGATGCTACGCAAACAAAAATAATTGAAGCCTTAACTAAAATGTCCTTTCCAGTTTAAGATAAGATGCTGTATCACATCAACGGGTGAATTATTATTGTTTTTGTTTCGTTATCATCATATGTACAATTTCCAAAAACCATGTGGACCTGATCTTCAAATGGAAACATCCTCAATGTGTAATTTTAGACATTTTGAAAGATATTTACAAAAATACGGAAAAAAAAAAAAAAAAAAGGTGGCGTCCAAGTCGAACCGCAACAAAACAGTCACTATGTGATAACAATGACCGGCAAACTCTCCATTCAACGTTAATTTATCTTTTCAAAATATATATATATACTACAAAAACGAATTAGTCTTCTTTCTTTTGGCAGCACCAGAGTATTAGTCAAATTCCTAACTATATATAAAAATAATTAAATATCATAATTAATAATTTTTTCCTCTTCTCTATTCTTTATATGTCGGTACGTTTTTTTATCTTTTCTAGTATATGTCGGTACGTCAAAATGTTACAGTGCTACTCTTTAGATTAAAAATTCCAAAAACGCCTCCACCACACTAAGACCATGTACATTGGTTAAAACATTCAACACCTTCCACCTCAATTTTTAACACTCCACATCATTTTCTCTCTCTTCCACCTAATCATTCAACACTCTATTCAATTTTAACCTCCCCAATAGTTTTATTTAATAAAATTCAACACCCTACCCTACCATTTTTACTTTATATTTTTTTATTTATATAATTTTATAACTACATATTGATAACAATAATTGAAATTAAAGAAAAATAAAATTAATATAAGTTACATTATTATTATTTTTAAATTGATTTTTTTATTTTAGTTTATATTTCTAACTAATTTAAGAAATAAATAAGAGTTTATTAGATAATAACTAGAAAATTATAGTAGGAACTGAATTTTTGTCTAAATAAAATGAACCAAATCTCTATTTGTAAAGTTTATAAAATAATAAATTTTGATATGAAAATTATTTTAGAAAAACTTTTTATTATACAATAATTGATCTTAAAAATATAAGTTGAGAAAATAATCTCCAAAATCTCAATCACCAATAAAATGACTGCACTTGTCATCCTCTCACAAACATTCATTTAAAAAAAGGAAAAAAAAATGACAGCCTCTCAAAACTTGCCACGTGTCAGCATTGGTCCCTCTTTCTTTTTATTCAACATGTTGAATGTTTTCAACACCAATTAATCCACCTGTATTTAACATTTAATTCAACAATCTCATTGTAGTGATTAAACAGTTGAATTTTTTATTCAACTACCCCATTGTATATGGTCTAAGGCAGCTAGTGGTCAGCCGGTGATCCATGGAATTTGGCCTGAGGGAAAATATCAAATTGCACAAGAACACTATCCAAATGTATCAGAAAAAACTGCCTGAACGATAATATATTGTAGACACGATCTTGATCCGATAGAACAAAAAAAAAAAATTGTCATCTCATGAGCAATTGGTAGTGCAGTCCACAACTAGTCAACAAACAATTTGTTTGTAACTATTGCCACACCTTACTTCCTCATAATTCCGTATGTTTATATAAACTTAAAATCATGATCCGTTGTCATAAAAGTTGTAAACAAAATCTTAGCACTATATATCTATACAGCAGTTTAACTCAAAAATTTATTGATAGCCAAATTTTTAGTATGCATGCTACATTACTTGATGCAATCTCAACTCGAAGAAAACTATGCAAGTATTGCAACTTGACTAAAAAGAAAAATTGTGATGTTAAAACTAAATAATAAGATATTTGTATGCCTTTTTTTGTTTTTTAGCCTGTTGACAACAAAAAGGCAAAAACCTTTTAAAATTTTTTATATACTATAATCTTGACGTTATGAAAAAGAAAAAAAATATCAACGTGATATGAATAACCAACTACATAAATAGCAATAACACTATAGCATGGTGTCAGTTAACTACAACCAATCAATGTTTCCCTCCGCTTCTTATTTGTGGGCTCCCTTTTTGCCACGTGGCATTATCACAACCTTGTATGAAATCATACAGAGACGCTCCAACCAATCACAATATTTCGTGACACACGTGGTAGGCCTGTAAACGGAGCGGATATCCGGATTTTTTAGGGTATCCGAATTCGTATCCGAATCTAGCGGATATGTAGTTTTAACATCCGGATTCGTATCCGTCGCATCGGATATCCGTACTTCGGTTATTTGCGAAAAAAATCAAATATCCGCGGATATCCGGATCCGGTTTTTTTTTTTTTTTTTTCAAATTTGATTTCCTCTTTCTCCAGCCAGATCGAATCCACCACTAAAAAAAATCGAAACATATGTTGGTCAGCAACTTTTGTAAGCCCCAAACCGCCAAGATCTTAGTTCCTAGTTCATCTCTGCAACCCGCGTGCGACCCCTCGAATCCCACCACAAAACTCTTCTAGTTATGTCGCACTTACCTCGTCCATGGATTCACGGTGGTGGTCACGAGATAGAGATGGTGAGAAGAGTGAGAGAGGGTGGAAGAGATGAGATTGAGATGGCAATGGAGGAAGCGGCCGCAGAGAGAAGAGAGAAGATATGGCAATTAGGGTTTCTTAAGTTCCCAAGTCCAAAAGAAGCACAATTGTCGTGACTCTAGTGTATTGGTCTGTTGGGCTTATAATAAAAGATATTTAAGCCCACGTATAATTTGATATAGGCCTAAATTGTCTATGAAAGCCCACATATATAATATTGGATTCGGATCCGGATATTCGGTCAGATTTTTTTCTGTTATCCGGATCCGTATCCGGATCCGACGGATTTAAGAAATCATTATCCGTATCCGAATCCGCCGACCCGGATATCCGGTTTTTCGGAGCGGATCTCGGATCCGGATCCGGATACCCGCGGATAGCAAATATAAATCTCAGGGCTAACACGTGGTAGTATTTTAGACCCCACCTCACTAAATTCGGAGCCAAACTGTGTGACATGTGTCCTAATACCGCCACGTCATAATTTACCGCTACTTCAAATTAAGACCTTGTTTATTGGGGGGTTCAACCCCTGATTCTTAGATTTTTTATGCCAAAAAATAAAAGAAAAGAAAAGAAAAATGGTAAGGGGAGTTGTTATATAGTATCCCCAAATGTTATATAAGAGACCCTACGTGTCCCTGTGGTATTGGCTGGATGAAAAATAGAAAACGTGGAAAAAATATTTTCTTCCCGTTTCTTTCCTTCTCTCTCTCTTTCTCTCGCGATTGTAGTGCAGCGGAATATTAAGGAAACGAGTAGTCAAGCTAATCAATTGAAAAGAAGAACCAATTCAATGAAGAGACGAGATGCTCGTGCTAAGAACTTGATGACTTGTGGAACAAGAAACAAGCTACGAAGACTTTAAAGGAAGAATAATTCTTCTATGTTATTAAAATATCAAAAGCTGCCTCTTCCAAGAGACGTAACAATCCTATTTATACTTCTTATGATATCTAGGGTATCATGCTAAGAATTAAAATAAGGAAAACTCCTAAGTAGATATGAGGTGGAACAAACCTCCACTTATAATAATTAAACCGACAAATAAAAATAAAAGCCCATGAATAAAAACCAAACGAAGTCCAAAACGAGAGAAGTGTATACGCTACATCAGGTCCTCCGGGGTAATAGAAAAATTCGTCCCCGAATTTTCCACATCATCATCACCCAAATAAGGAACCAAGTGTTTGACGTTAAACACATCGGCTGTCTTCATATGTGGAGGAAGGCGAATACGGTAAGCATTGTTGTTTATCTTTTCCAGCACATCAAGCGGACCTATCTTCCTAGCTTTGAGCTTATTATAAGTACCTGGTGGAAAACGATCTTTAGTAAGGACAGCCCATACTTTATCTCCCACCTTAAACTGAAGATCCCGACGATGCAGATCTGCACTTGTCTTATACTTTGCACTTGCAGCCTCTAAGTTGGAACGAACTTGACGATGAAGCTCAACAAAATCTTCAACCAAATCACACGCTCTGCCATGGCCACGAGTACGATCTGGTGCAATGTTTAAATCGAGAGGACTACGAGGAATCATACCATAGACAATACGAAACGGGCTGAAGCCAGTAGAACGATTCACAGCATGATTATGAGCGAACTCAGCTTGACACAAAACGTTGTCCCATGAACGAATGTTATCACCGACCAAACACCGTAGAAGATCCCCGAGAGCACGGTTTGTGACTTCAGTCTGACCATCAGTTTGAGGATGATACGCGGAGCTCATGTCTAAACTAGTACGCAACAGTCGCCACAAAGATCGCCAAAAATGACTAAGAAACCGTGAATCACGATCAGACACAATAGAACAAGGCAAACCATGCAGCTTGTATACTTCACGAAAGAACAAGGTAGCAACCTTTAAAGCGTCGGTAGTCTTTTTGCAAGCAACAAAGTGAACCATTTTGGAAAAACGATCAACAACCACAAAGATGGAGTCATTACCGCGTTGTGTTCGAGGAAGACCAAGAACAAAATCCATGCTTATATCTGTCCACGGCTGAGTTGGTATTGGTAAAGGCATATAGAGACCTGCGTTTGACGCATGTCCCTTTGCAGCTTGACACACACCACAACGCAAGACATAACGTTCTACGTCACGTCGAATTGTTGGCCAAAAATAAAAAGCCATGACAAGCTGAACCGTTCGATCTCTGCCCAGGACGTCCCAATAAGAGATGACATGCATCCATCGGAATAACATCACAACAAACCAAATCTTTGTAACTAGCGCCCACAGAGAACGGCACACGACAACGACGAGAGATACGTAGCTCTGTTTTAGAGTTAAGCCATACCAATTTGTAAGGTGCAGGGTGAGGCTCAGCAAACAACGCCAATTTGGAAACAGCTTCCTCGAAATGACGTTAGTACAACTCCCTGAATCGATAATAAAGCGACAAACCTTGCCACGAATTGTACAAGAGGAACGAAAAATGTTAGTTCGAAGCCAAGATTCATCAAGCACCTGTGGCGCCAGAAAATTACGACGAATCACCAATGACACCCCGTATCTCCAACCACATGTTCATCACAAATAGGAGCTTCACTATCATCCTTGTAATCATCATAAATAGGTTCCTCATCTCCATACAACCCACGTCGACCCGCTTTAGGACAATTAGATTGACGGTGTCCAGGCTCGCCACAATTAAAACACTTAGAGGTTGATGCTCGTGTATTTGTTGTAGGTTGAGAAACTCCCCGTCCATCAAACGTGGCTGACCCCTGATCAGAAACAGAATCAATGGGTCTTGGTAGGTCAGACGGATTCCGAAACGAGAACCCGACGAGGACCAAGAAGAAGTGACTCCACGCATGGACTGCTCAATAAGTAGTGCTCGCTGATGTGCTTCAGAGACAGAGGAAGGGCTAAACTGGAGCAACGTATTTTGAAGCTGTTGTCGTAAACCTCCGATGAAGCGTGAAACTAGTTGATCCTCTGTTTCAAGCAAATTGTTTCTCGTCAATAAGGAGAGAAATTCTGTTGCATAGTCGTCAACAGAACGAGAACCCTGCCTCAAATTTTGAAGACGTGTGTAGATCGTTCTTGAGTAGTTAAACGGAAGAAAGGCTTTGCGCATCTTTGATTTGAGCTGCTCCCAAGACGCAATACGCTCCTTGCCGTCACGTTCACGCTGTGTTTTGGTCTGCTGCCACCAAGCAGATGCACGACCTCTGAAGCGAGTAGCAACAAGGGGAACTCGCATCTCACTAGGCACGTTCTTAAAGTTGAGGAGCTCTTCGGTAGTACTTAGCCAATCTAACAATTCTTCGGGTTGGACGCTACCAGAAAACTCTGGAAGATCAAGTTTGAAGCCAGTTTCCCATCGGCGGTTATCAACAGGTGGTGCTGCAAGAACGGCACGAAGCGGGTTCGGCTGCGCATGGGTATTGAACGGATTGACATCACCATCGTCATCTTCTCGGAAGACTGCTTCTTCACGGTGAGGCAAAACAGGACGTTGTTGTGCAAGCACGTTGCGAACCGTTGTTTCAACCGAAGCGCGGAACTCCTCACGCATGCTTTGTTGAAATTCTGCAAACATGTCACGCATCACGTCGAGCTGTTCGTCGTGTTGTTGTTGAAGACTCTTCTTAGGTGGCATGGTGGAGATCGATTCGAATCTGATACCAACTAGTGCAGCGGAATATTAAGGAAACGAGTAGTCAAGCTAATCAATTGAAAAGAAGAACCAATTCAATGAAGAGACGAGATGCTCGTGCTAAGAACTTGATGACTTGTGGAACAAGAAACAAGCTACGAAGACTTTAAAGGAAGAATAATTCTTCTATGTTATTAAAATATCAAAAGCTGCCTCTTCCAAGAGACGTAACAATCCTATTTATACTTCTTATGATATCTAGGGTATCATGCTAAGAATTAAAATAAGGAAAACTCCTAAGTAGATATGAGGTGGAACAAACCTCCACTTATAATAATTAAACCGACAAATAAAAATAAAAGCCCATGAATAAAAACCAAACGAAGTCCAAAACGAGAGAAGTGTATACGCTACATCAGATTGCGAGAAAACAAAGATTTTTTTGTGGAATCGTCTGGCTATCGGAGAAGAGGAGATTGCTGTCGGAGAAAAGGAGATTGCTGCCGGAGGAAGAGGAGATTGCCGTGTCCCATCGCGGTATGTTGATTGAAAGGTGAATCGGCTCTGATTGCATGTAGAAGAGGCGATTTGGAAATTAGGATTTCATGAATTTGGAGTCCACTCAATCGAAGAGATTGAATCAATTGGAAGCAGAGGGTAAGTTTTTCAATTTAATTACTGATTGAATCAATCTCGATTAGTATTTGATGATTAGGGTTTTTTTTTTTATTTTGGATCGAAAATTAGGGGTTTTTGATGTCTCTTAGAAAATTAGGATTCTTGGTGTTCATGTGTTCCGTTTTGATCCTTAGCTTGGAGATGAATTCTTTTTAACTCCGGTTATGATGAATTTGAATTTTTTTTTGCCATGAATGTATCGCAAACAACTTGATTAAAGTAAATCCCTCGTAACAGCAACTCTGTTGTACACAGCTTATCTATATTCTGACATGTGACGTATATGTGTATGTCTAACATGAGCTAAATAAGGTGGAAGCAGATTCAGAGACGAAGCGGTTCGTGTTGGTTCATGGTGGTGGATTCGGGGTTGGTTGAAGCACCTGTTCTATTAGGTATATGCACTTGATCAGCCATTTCTGGATTGTTCTCCTTCTCAGAGAGGTCATTGTACTTGAGGCCACCATTAGGTAAAGGAGCTAGATCATAGCTGGAACACTCCAAGAGTGATGGCTGTGTTAGATTTACCATTTCTTTTGAAGCTGATCCCAACATTATGTTTGCCAGTGGCGGCCTCTTTGATATATTATTTTCATCTTCAGTCTGCTGTTTTGTCTGCTGTTCAGCAATCTTTGTGTCTACATGTTGACGAGCAAGCTTCCTCTCTACCAGCAGTTGCGATTCAAGTTCTTTAACCTAACAAAGAAGGTGATATGTGATGAATTCAGCAAGCTGAAACTGTTATAATCCATGTTCTTTTTGTGTGGTTATGGTGAGTATTGTTTACCTTTTCTTGAAGGGTTTTGTTCTTAGTGTCTCGTTCCTTAATCTTTGCTTCTAAACCGTACATTGTTTCCTCCATTTTCCTAATCTGTTCATCTTTTCCTTTCATGTCTTGCTTCCATTTCTCAACCTGATAAAGAATTAACACAGCTCAGAACACTAGATGAATGATTCGATAAACACACATGTGGACATGTAGCTTACCATTTGCTTGTATTTCAAGAGTTCGGTATTGTCTAGCTGCTTCTTGGCAGGTCCCAACTCTATCCCTCTCACTCTGCTAGCAAAATTTAGTGAGCATAGTGTCTCACTTTGGTCATTCTCGTTAGGACTGATTTGAACAAACATGAGGGTCTTCGAATCTCCTCATGTCATATGCCCGTCATTTTTCATCGTAAGCTCCATAGTAGATCAACAGAATAGTTAAATGAAACATAAGTAAGCAAAAGAAAGTGGTTGCAGCTCTAAGAAGAAAATAAATAAATGCTTGTAAAATGCTTTTGTTGAGAATATTTGGGCAAAATTTGGAGTTAATCAGTATTAAAATTAGTTATTCTCTCCATTTATAAATTGCACTTCTGTTGTAATATGTATTAATGTTTTATTATGTTTTGTATGTTTGAAAATTAATAAAAATGGAATATTTTCTAATTCTATAAAATCTTAATATTTTCTAATTCTATAAAATCTTAATATTTTCTAATTCTATAAAATCTAAAATTATTAAATTTTAAAAAACAATATTTCCATAAATAAGAGACTCAAAATAAGAACCTACCAATAAATGAGACAATTTTATCTAAGAGATCATAGTTTCTTATATTCCAAACAGTACACAATTAATTCATAAAAAATTTAAGAACTCCCCTTACTCAAACCCACCGATAAACATGCTCTAAGTACTAGCAACGTAGCATACTAACATTGCACTAATTAATAATACGAAGCTAAGGAAGCTTACCTTGGGTGGATGGCTAATTAGCATTTTATTAATTATCCATAATCACGGACTTCAGATCCTATAAAAGCCAACTTTGGTTTCTCTCATCAACAATCAAATCACTATAATCAACCACTCAAGGCATCACTAAGAATTATTAGTAATAATTTCTCTTTCTCTTCGATAATCTTTTTTTAATATGGCACCTGAGATGAACAACAACAAGTTGAGCAACGGAGGAAAGAAGAGGGCGTACGTGACTTTCCTTGCTGGGAACGGAGACTACGTGAAAGGAGTCGTTGGTCTGGCTAAAGGGCTGAGGAAAGCTAATAGCAAGTACCCATTAGTGGTTGCTGTGTTACCCGACGTGCCGGCTGATCACCGTAGACAGCTAGTGGATCAAGGCTGCATCGTCAAGGACATTCAGCCGGTTTACCCACCAAATAACCAAACCCAGTTCGCTATGGCTTACTATGTCCTCAATTACTCCAAGCTCCGTATTTGGGAGGTATATATACATGATATGTTTCTTACCAAAATATCATATAAAAAAAAATTGAAAACATGAGTTGAGATTGTAACTTAATAATAACTATGTGGATGCAGTTTGTCGAGTACAACAGGCTGATATACTTAGACGGAGACATACAAGTGTTTGAGAACATAGATCACTTGTTCGATCTTCCTGACGGCAGTTTCTACGCTGTTAAAGACTGTTTCTGCGAGAAGACATGGAGCCACACTCCTCAATACAAGATCGGCTACTGTCAACAGTGTCCAGACAAGGTGACGTGGCCGGAGACAGAGCAGCTTGGTCCTAAGCCACCGTTGTACTTCAACGCCGGAATGTTCGTCTACGAACCAAGCCTACCCACTTACTACAACCTTTTGGAGACTCTCAAAGTTGTCCCTCCCACACCTTTTGCTGAACAGGTAAAAAAAATCACACATACACGGGGATGTTTCATTATATATATTATAGATCTAAACTATACCTTAATTTAAAACTTTATTAATTATAAGATTAAATTGGTTTGTGTGTGTTTTTATAGGATTTCTTGAACATGTACTTCAAAGATATATACAAGCCGATTCCACCAGTATATAATCTTGTCTTGGCTATGCTCTGGAGGCATCCGGAGAACATAGAGCTTAACGAAGCCAAGGTTGTTCATTACTGTGCAGCTGGTGCTAAGCCTTGGAGGTATAGGATCTAATTATCTTCTTGATACATTTTTAAAGAGTAAAATTAAGAAAATGAAAGAACTGAAGTTGCTTCTCTGTTTATATCAGGTTCACAGGCCAAGAAGAAAATATGGAGAGAGAAGACATCAAGATGCTTGTAGAGAAATGGTGGGACATTTACAACGACGAGTCTCTTGATTACAAGAACGTAGATGTGCATTGCGGACAAAAAGAAGATGTCCAAAAGAAACAACAAACCATTACACAGTTCTTTACAGACTTGTGTGAGGCTGCTGTGCTTCACTGCGCCAAAGCTCCATCCGCGGCCTAGACAACTTTGTGAAGGAGGGCTGTGTGATAGGTTCTTCTCAACACCTGTTATAGTTTGTGAAATTGATGATGTTTAATAATTAGGATATCATATGAAATTGTGCTTTACTGTTTTTTCACTGAGCTTAGAGGAGTTATTAATCCCCAACCCTCTTTGTACCTTTGCTACGGACTTTTCTACCTAAAATGTTATCTACTCCAACAGTTTTTTTTTTTTTTTAAAATCTTCTTCGTTTTGAATTTTTGATAATCAGGAAATTCCATGGAACAATGACACCAATTAAAATGGGATCCATATTATATCGAATGTTCTATTCTTTTTCAATCCTTCATATTTATACGGTTTAGAAAATACTACTAGTATATATATATTATTAGTAAATGAAACCTGAAAAAATATTCAAAACCTATTTATAATTTATATATATGCATTCTTAATAAATAAAAACTTATAGTAGTACTTAATAGACTTGCTATACTTTTATTTGGTAAGCTCTTCATTTTCCTACAATTATTGACTCAGTAATTTTAGAAGCCCAATTAATTATTAAAGAAAAAACATAAATGATTAGGCTACTACAACTATTTTACATGTTATTGATCAAGAATCTAGATATCAAACACAATTTCTCGTAAAGTTTAAATACAAAAATTATGAAATTCGCGCGCTGCATTTTTTTCGTGTTCGTTCTTGTTTTTTACATTTTTACTCCTCATATTGAAGCAGTCGACGCCGATGAACCAACTGAAGCAGTGATCAATAGTATCTGCGTAGAAAACGAAGATTATGGATTTTGCCGTAAAATCATCCATGAAAAATTGAAGGCACCAACGGCTACTCTCAAAGAACTCACCGGTCTCATATTTCAAACCGCTACGGATCAGGCCAATGATACTTACGTATTCATCGATAACATACTCCGCCAATGGCCCGCCCCCAAGAAGAAGAATTGTCTCAAGACTTGTCATGCAGTTTTTAATAGAGAGACCACTAGTTTCTTAGAAATTCGCTTTCTATTTTCAAAAAGAGAGTACGAAGATATGGTTAAAATCATTTTCTCCACAGCCAAAATCTTAGACCGTTGTAGAACCGAATTTCTTGTTCCTCCTTACAAAGATCCTCTAACTGAGAAGAAGAGAGTTATGAGAATATTGATCACCATGTCTGCGGTTTCTGGACATATGGTAAAAAATGGAAAGGCTTCCTTGATTAGATCAGCAGTTATTCCTCAGATTCTCAGTAATTAAGAGAAACATATTAGTCAATGGTTTGTAACAGCTAAAGATTCAATGATATATAAAAGTTATAACAAAAGAATTACGCATGCATTTCTTATCTTGTTATTTTTATAACAATCGTTCAAATCATCCGAATACAATAAATTAGAATTAATGTTTATTAATTTCCATCGAAAACAAATAATAATGATTGACCAATATTTGTAGTCTAATTGTGTAAGAGTTGTTGTGGATCACCATCAGAATTGAAATTCGGCATAGTACTATCGTTATTGATAAATTTAGATAAAATCTAAGCAATGTTAAAACTTAACCGTGATAGACTGGTTTGGTCATCACATCAACAACATTATTCGATGCATTCACCTTCTCTACCCTCTAGCTAGTTAGATCTCGTCAACATTATCAACCATTTTAAAAAGCCTGAGGAATTATTGATTTCCCCTACTCATTTGCATATTCGTGTTACTAAGATGCGAACAATTAAAGTAGTCAAACCAAATCTTTTTCTGATTAGTTAAAAAAGTTTCATATACTGATATACATCACAAAAGTAGCCAAACCAAATATTATACTACTAGAATTGGGCCCGTGCTAGAGCACGGGTTGAAATTTCTTCTGTATATTTTGTAATTTTTATTTAAATCACTATATATATGTGATTGTTTTATTTGTTTTAAAAGTCTTCTTTTTTTGGATGAAACATTATGTCATGAAATCATGTTCTAAAATATGACTTATATGACTTATGAAATAATATATATTTTGTAAAATAGTCTAGTAGATTTCGATTTTGATCCGTGGTACACTGCAGATTAATTTATTTTTAAAAAATAATAATAATTATTGTTTGTTAATTTTATTTGATTGGTTTAGTTTTTAAAATTATATATTGTATTTTGATTGTTAATTCTATGACTTAACCCACAATATACCGCATATTAATTTTAGGACCAAATATGTAACATATGTTTGTCAAAAACATCTTGACCGAAAAAACCTCTACCAAACAACATTATTCCAAACTTTAATTTAATCTGAGTAATCATATTTCTTGAAATTTCAACCCGTGCTCTAGCAAGAAATCATATTTCTTGAAAAATTTTCATATTATAGTGACATATTATTGATCTAGGCTATAACAAATCAAATTTGACTGTTTATAATTTTAAATTTTTGATCTATTATATATTTATGATATTCTTAAAAATATCAAATTAAATATTTTTAAATATTTCAAATTAAATATGTTTTAAATATTTCAAATTAAATTATTTTAAAAAGTTTATTATGATATATAAAATTGTACAATTCAACAAAAGAAATATATGAAATTGAATTTAAATATTCAAACTTTTACTCGTTATACAGTCAAAATTTTAGTTGAATAAATATTTTTTAAGAGAAGAATATTATTAAAGATTGAATATTTTATAGATTGAACAATTTATATTGGTTTTAATAGTATAACTTTAAAGTATGACTTTATAGTATGATTTCAATGTCTGATAAATCAAAGTTCATGCCCATTCGTATTCAGAATCATTTTGGTCATTTTTCTTATAGTATGACTTTGAATCTTTGCCTAGTTTTGTTAGGCAATGTGGTTGAGACATTTTATACAATTTTTATTCATCAGTTGAGCAATATATGTCCGTTTAAAAAAATTTAAATGACATCATATGTAGAAAAAATCATAAATTTTATTTACTAAATGTATTATATAATAATTTAAAATAATTTAAATATAAAATCAAATAAAAATGAAAGAAGAATTACATATATTTGTTAATTAGGTTGAAAGATTTCCTTATCTTTTAAATGTTACCTATTATTGATTTTATATGTTACTATAATTAACTAAATGTATATTATCCCTAATTACCAAAAATCATACTAACCTATATATTATGATACACTTAAATCATGAATGTCATAAGTCTATAACCAAAAAATCATATATATACCTATTATATAGTCTACCAAAATAAGTCATGTACTTCCCAAATATTAAATAGGGGATTTTCTTAAATTTAAGATCTTGACAGAACTTATCAATTTAAGTTAGTTTTTTCATTGGTCCGTTAGATTTAAGGTCTTGACAAATAATTAAGTTGGTTTTTTCGAAAGTTATCAAAAATTGATGTACTCGAAAAAAAAAAATAGTTTTTACATTTTATTCAAAAAAAAAATATATAGTTTTTTTCATTGGCCCATAAGGCCATAACCATTGACTTTTACACACTGACCTTTAACAAGCAGATTCTGTGATCCGAGACCACAAACAAAAACATAAATTAATTTCTTAATTAACTGGTCAACTTAAATAGTTCATAAATTTTAAATTTTAGTCCAGGTAAATGAACAAATGTCATATTTTTGGAAATGTTTTTTTGTTTCTTGAATTCACAAATTCTGACACCAAAATTTTGGTAAGTTACGAAGACTTTTGACCTTTGACTGATTTATCATTCATACGCCTAATTTTCAAATATAAAGATCAAAAAATTTTGTTCTCAAAGGACCACAAAAGAAACAAACATGAAAATGCATAGCATTCTGTCGACAGTTTTGGCGATCATACTCGCTTTCTCCGTTGCAGAAGCTTCTAATCTCGATGGAAAAACTCAACAAAAGGTCAACGGAATCTGCAAAAAGACAACGGATATCAAATTCTGCAGTAGTGTCTTGGTCAAGAACCTGCCTACTCCTGTCCCAAGCAACAAAGATCTCATGAACGTGACAGTGAGAGAAGCTGAAAGGTTCTCGGCAAACACTAATTTCTTCATCAGCACACTCCTCGAGAATGCTGGAGACGAGAGGGAAGATCTTCAAATGTGCGCTGACGCTTACTCCATTATGAACTTGGCGTTCACTAATGCTATATCTTACTTCAATCAAGCTCACTACAGTAAGATCTTCAAGGTCCAAAACAAAATTTCTAAGGCTGTTGGTATCTGTAAGACAGATTTTAATGTACCCGGTTATGAGATCAATCCTCTGATTGAGAAAAACAGACAGATCATGATCTTATCATCCATGGAACAGATCGTTTGTCAAATGGTTTCTTCATAATCTTAATGTTGAAACATAGTAGAAGCAAAATGTTTTTTAAAAATAATGTTAATGTTTACATAAAATATTATTATTAATATATGGTTTCGTTTAAGGTTGAATTGATCTAGTTGATAAGGATAAGAATTTGGGATATATAGAATAGAAATAGAAATAGCTTTTTCTATAAGTGTTTTTACCTTTTTGCAAAAAGATTAGTATAAGATTTTGATTGCTTTGTCCTTTTATGGATTCTTTGATCTTATCGCCTAATCAGCCGGTCAACTAATGGGTATATACTTCAATTATTTATTTTTGGAAACATAAGTTAATTTTAATTGATTGATCTATCTACAACCAATTGGCAATGTGACATGTCTAAACTAGTGCCTTCAACTAGTCTGAATCGGTTATGTAAGTCTGAAAACTATATCGCATGTGCTCCTCCATGTAAATATCTCTTTCCACCAAGCCTAATCTCGGCCAAGTCGTCCTGGAAATCTACTATCTCCATCGATTAAAAAGTACATGAACCGAGATAATACTTGCAAGTCGCAATCGAGAATGAAGAAGAAGAAGACGGAGTTGAAGTAAGTAACAGAACAAACAACTCTGTTTTTTCATTGTTTTAAAATGGAATTCACCATATACTTGAGTTACTAAACCAGGATTAGTCCGTGACCGCCAATTGTAGTTGACTTGCGAAAACCGGAACCCTCTGTTTGAGCCAAAACTACTTTACATTTTGGGTCTATGAATATTGAAGGTCAGTAATAATTATTAACTGTTAACCCTGTGAGAGAGTTATAAACTGTGTACTCCTTAACAGAAATTATGAAAATATAGAGATCATAATTAGAGATATATGTAGTGTCTATGGAATGAAGATTCCAAATAACACACAAATTAACCACTCCATCATTGGCCTCAAAATGAGATACAAAATTAAACACTCCGGAAATGGATATTCAATTTTAGTTGCAGTAACTTAGACAGCATAAGATAAAGCAGCTAGCAATCAGCTTGTTTTAAGGCGATATAGGTCCTGTGGAACCATTTCCACTAGATGCGACCGGTAATCTCGACTCAATATCTTCATTACTCTCACTTTTGACTTTACGCTGCTGTTGTTTCACCTTCTCTGCTTCTTCTTCATTCTCACTCACCTCTCTGTCTTTCCCCCACAATACGCCATAGAGCCCAATAATCACAAGTGCTGATCCCAAAAACCTGATATACACATATAATAATCATATAAATTAATCATCATCCGACCCCCATTTATATATATAGAGAGAGAGATAAAGGTGTATGGAAACATACGTGCCGGTGTAGAGTTTCTCGTCAAGAAGTGTCCAGCTGAAAATGGCGACCACTACCAGCAGTAAAGGGCTGAAAACAGAGACGTAAAGAGGACCTTTCCTCTGCATCGCCCATGACATTAGGCAGAACGCTAACGCAGACGCCACCACTCCCTGCATCCGCGTATTTATATTAATATATCATATATACTAGCTTAGCTAGCTTTATTTATAGCATATGTATTAATGTATAGTATATGGACTTACTGCGTAAAGAGCGGATATGAAGCGGAGAGGAGAGCTGAGAGACCAATCAGAGACTTTGTGATCGGTGATCAAAGCGATGGCTCCACATTGGATACTTCCCATCAAACACATTAGAAGTGTGCTCGTGTATGGTGCTGCAAATGTCTCACTCATCTTCGTCTGTAACCAACATATATAATATTCTTAAAATTAACTAACTTTAAAAGTATGTGCACACCCACAATATGTTATATAACGTTCTGAATCTTTACTAAACTGTATGTGAAAAAAGATAAACCTGTGTAAGAAAAAAAGGTTACCTGGATAATGAACCAAGCGGCCCAAGATAAGGCAGCAGCCATAATAAGAAAAGGTCCCAAGAAGAAGTTAGAACTGCTAGAACTGGAACCTTGGCTCGAGATGTTTTCAGCATAGGCCCAATGGATCTTGGACTCTCCAATTCCGAGGGTGTGACCATGGTAGAAGGAGAGAACCATGGCTCCAATCACACATACTAGCGTCCCTATCACTTTGGCTTGTCCTGATGCCTTTTTGATCCCTACGGATTCTTGTCTGAATCATAGTTTTTGTGTCAGCAGTCAAAACAGAGAGTTCTGTTTTGATGAAGACTTTATTAAGAGTAATTTCGTATACCTGAATATTGCGGCGAGGAGGAACGTAACCGCTGGTAAGAGATTAGTTAAGGCACAAGCAATGGTCGGAGATGAATTCTGAAGTCCTATGAAGTATAGCACTTGGTTTCCAGTCGCACTGCATATTAAATCAAGGTTTAATTTATTAGGACTTTTTTCCTGGTCATTAAGAACTCACGTAGGACTAGTTTTAAATAGTTTTTAAAAAGATTGTAAAGGTTGAACAAAAAAAAAAATTGTAATTAGTAGGCAAGGTGTGTGTAGATACCCGGTAATGGAACAGAAGAAGATTTGGACAAGAACCTTTAGTGTGATCTTCGGTCTTGTCTTCCTGCACAAGAAACCGTGTACGAAACTTTTTCATTAGTCATCAAAACCTAACAGGCTAAACCAGTCCAATGTGGAAAGCTTTAATTTATTTATAATTTCAGATTTATGGTTAAAGGATTTTTAGGCTGATAATTGAATGACTGGCAAAAAAAAAAAAAACAATCAAATTCAATCATCATAGAAAGTGAGTAGTAGTAGAGTAAGAGAGTAAAACGGCATCGTATAAGCAAGCACGTGTCCTGGCAAATTAAGTTGGCACGGCAACTGACGACGCTTAACTCACCTGGCATCATAGTTTGTGTTGTCTGCATGTGTTTCGGTTTAAGAAAGAAAAAAACGTGTGACGCGTGCGTGGATTGTGTGAGCTGCTAGACTGCGTCACATTTCTCATTTCTTTCTCTCGGTAAACGGAATTAATGATAATGTAATTACTTAGGTTTCCACATACGACCAAAATGATTGATAGTACCAGAGATATTGTAAAAATAACGGTAATCCCTAGTATCGATAAAGAAAAAAAACACATTTTTATTCAATTCGAAAGTTATTTATCTTTGGCACTATACCACTTTTTTTCTTATTCTAAATTCAACTAAGCAATTCCCGAAATCTTTAATACATATTATGCGTATTTATGTCGTAGTCTCTCAGGTAGGACAATAAAACGATGTCGTGCTAAACTCTTCTTCCTAATTAATTAGTATTATTTATCATTTAAACTTTTAAATACTCCAAATGGATATTAATTAGTTGTCAAAAATGTAAATAATGGAAATAAATTTTATTTTAAACCTATTCAAATGATTAATTAATTTATTACCATATACAGTATGTGAAAGAATCTTGACCAAAAAAAAAGAAAAGAGAAAAAGACTTAAATGTAACCGGTGCTTCTATGTCAATGAATTTAAAAGCTTTTTTCTTAAACTTTGGAAAGTAATTAATTTAAGTGACGCCCGAAAGCTAGAAGACGCAAAATCGTTATACAACAGACTCACAAAGCCATTTAGTAACAAATGGCTTCCACTCGTTGATATATGAATGATGTCATCGTTTTGTACTTTTCGCAATTAATTAAGACGAACTTAAAACACACACTTTCAGATATTCAAGTTAACCCAAACTCAATGCTAAACTTTTACCTGGTTTATGGCAATCAAAGTTAAGTATGATGTATCTCTCGCTGATCTCTTTTGTAAAACATAAGCTCAGTACGTAAAACCTTGATTAATTTGACTCCCAAAAAAAAGGTAATATTTTATAACAATGCCATTCAAGAGAAACAAACAAAAATTCAATATTTTATGGATGCAATTTTATAAATCATAGTTTTTAATGCATGTCCAAAACCGTTAGTTGATCAAAATCATATGTATAGGTATAGATATTAGTACGATTTTCTACCTTTCGAGAAAAAATGCGACCGGAAAAGTGGCGATAGTGGCAAATATTTGGCGATAAGCGACCAGAATGAGAGGCTTCATGCCTGCCTCCATAGCCATCTTCGACGTAATGTTCATGCCTGCGTAGCCGATTTGCACCAACACCATCGCCAAGAACGGCAACAAATCTCTTGATTTGCCCATCTCTCTCTCTCGTTTATTTTATTCTTACAGTTTTATATGTGTTTATATATCTCTATGTATGTCTCTCTCACTATTACTAATCAATAATAATAGGTCGAGACACCAAGAAAAAAAAAAAAAAGAGAGAGGTGGGTTCTCTATAGTATTTATTAGTTTCACCCAAATCTATCTCTCTACTTTGGTTCAACCTTATATATTTATAGCCCAAGACATATATATACATATATATGTATTTTTATTTATTTATTTATTTATATATAAATAAATATAGAGAGAAAGAAAGAGAGATGTTTTAAACAGAAAGGTGAGAAACGGTTCGAGGATGAAGTTTGCTTGTAACACTTGTGCTCTCCTTAGGGCATAAGAACACGAAACAATAGATGATATGTATCATTTGATATTTTTGGCAATTTATATAACTTTTCTCCTTGTTGATTACTATGATAATCTGAATTGGCGTTTTGTAAGAAAAAGAAAAACTTATTTCCTCTTTTTAGTCCCTTTATTTGGTTTCCGTTTTTTCATGGGGTTTGGTGGAGCTTGTGAATGAATGGTAGGATAATGCATGAATGTCTTTCTCAAGCTTCAAGCAACCAATTCTACTTTGATAAATCTCGTTTCTGTAATATTAAATCAAGGATTTGGTTTATCGCTTGATTATATATAAGATCATTATCGAATTAGTATCATCTTAATTACATTTTATCGCTCTTTTAACTACTTTTTTTGGTAATCTGGTATACTATTTATGTCCCAAAAAAAGGGATTTACGCATGGGTTATAAAGATATATATATTAATTAAATACCATATATCTTATGTGGTATAAATATAACCATGTACCATCTGGCTATCTACACGGCGTGTGCAAATATTTTTTCTAAAATTCAGTATAGAATTGAATTAAATACAGTACAATATTATTACATATTTCATTGATTTTTTTATACACACTTATTTTTAACTAACCAATTTCCAAAATGATTGATTTTTTTCTTGTGTTGGTTATTTATATAATGTTCTGTAATCTAAAGTAAAATGTATAATGAGAACTTGTGTAATGGAAAATCTCACATATATGTGCGAGTGTGTGTGATCAAATTTATTGGGCTTAAAGTGGTAAATTTTTACCTGTGCTTAAAGGCCTTTCCTTTGTACAGTGACTTCGGTGAGCAAGAATGTCTTTTCTCATGAGTAGAAACAAATAAATATAAACGTAGATGTACCAAAAGCAAAAACAACATACATATATAACACAACACGTTAAAAAAATTAAGGGACCCAAAAATTAATGCTTGTTGAAATTTGAGAAGGTAGTAATGATTCGTATCTTGCTGGATTTAAGTGGTTTCACACGAAATGCTTTCCAAATTGAAGATGACTAATAATAATTAGTTCAATGCTTCTGCTTCATTTGCATAAGTCAAATAAGACTATAAGCTAGCGTTGGCGTCCAAATGATTTTTCGTGTCCCTTACTTATTTGGTTTCCAAGTTCTAGCATAAAATTTTCGCCGCGTATTTTTAGACTTCTAGTTTTATCTTTTTGTTGTTACGTACAAAAGGAAATTTCCGTGCAAAACGATTTATTCTATCGCGTCCACTTCGTTTGTGGCCTTGTGTGGGCTAGATTCGAATTAGAAGAAAAAAGATTTCTATGATACAAAAGCCCAATCGTCATGCAGAAATATATCTTATTATATTAATTGAAAATTGGAAAGTACAAATATGAAACTAACCTTAAATGTATAAAAATTACATTCAATTGCCACTAAAAACTTTTAATTAAATTTAATTAATTAATTTAAATAAATATAATTAACTAAAAATAAAAACACTCACAGATCAAATATTAAAAATTTAAAAAATAAAAATATATATATTTTCTCTCTCTAATATATAGATGATAAATTATAATCTTTATTTGCTCACAATTATAATAATAAAATTACTATTTTATATTTCACAAAATAATGATGCAAATACAACAAACAAACAATAGAAAACAGTAATAATACGTCAAAAATAAAAAACTATAATATTCTAAAATAATTAGTATTTAAATAGATTAATAGATTTACAGAACAATTAAAAATAAATATTATCTCAAACAAAATAACATTTTAAAAAATATATATAACAATAAATTTTATTATTATATTATAAATGTTTTTAAAAATGTTGACCCGTGTTTTAAGCACGGGATATCTCCTAGTATATAAGTATGTGAAGTGACTTTAGTGCAGCGGTAAGACGTAAGTCCAATTGTAGAAGACATCATCACATCCAGAATCGTTCCGATTTGTACGAATGTAGGAATTTGGCTAATGGATCAACCAGACCCAATGATTGACAAAAAAAATTGATATCAGAAAAAAAAAAGTTTATACTGTATAAATTTACCAATCATGGTAATTTAACCCCAAAAAGAACCGGTTTGGAAAACTACACTGTAGTTTCTCTTTTGGTTTATTCTTTGTTTTAGCCTAGATACATTGGAGCGCACGCATATCTTTTTATTTTTTCCCAACGGTGGGAAACTAAAAAGGAAAAAAGATGGATAGCTACATGAAGTATAGGAGAATGCATGATCACACATGCCAAGTATAATATTGTATCCTCAACTACACGAAGTATATGTATTGCATGGCCACATGCATTAACTATATAACGTTATGTGGTCAACACCATAGACATACAATCCGGTACACCGGTCGAATACTGGCAAAGACCAGTGTTGACTCCGGCATGACCAACATTGAAAAAATTATATTTTAATTTTTCTATTAAATAACAAAATAATAAATTATTATATTATTATTTATGATTTTCATGATTAGAAAACATTCTATTCAATATCTAAATATCTTAGATATCTCTAATGTATTTATTCTTATAATTAATTAATTTTTATTTTTAAAGCTAAAATAATAGTTAAATAAAAATAATTAATAATTATTTTCAAGATGTATATAAATTTTATCTTGATTTTAGGATTTGTTTGCATAAGGATATAGAATAAGAGGATTTTTGCAATTGCCCTTATATTATATATTGAAAATAATTATGTATCTTTATATTTTATCTGTTAAAACTTAAAAGTAATTAGTGTTATTTTTTTTGTTATTGTTTACATGTTATTAGGAGTATGTAAATTTTTTTATACCAGAGAGTATCTAAAATTTTGTATACTCTTTATCATGCAAATTTTAAAGTAAAGAGTCATATACTCAAATCTTTTGCATATTATTTTCTAATGAAAGTAGTTGAATTTGATTTTATTGATTCTGGTAGTATTTAAAATTTTAAATAATATGATGATCAGAGATTTATATATATAAAATCATTAATAATTACATATGTTATATATATATATATATATATTTCTTGAAAATAATTATTAATGATTTTATATAACTATTAGTTTAGCTTTAAAAATAAAAAGTAACTAATTATAAAAATGAATACATTAGAGATATATAAATAATTAAATATTGAATAGAATATGTTTTCTAATCATGAAAAACCATAAATAATTTAATATAATAATTTATTATTTTGTTATTAAATAGAAAAAATTAAAATATAATTTTTTTGGTCAATGTTGGTCAACATCGGAGTCAATGTCGGTATTCACCGGAATCTTTCGATTGGTGTACCGGATTGTATGTCTATGGTGTTGACCACATAACGTTATATAGTTAATGCATGTGGCCATGCAATACATATATTTCGTGTAGTTAAGGATACAATATTATACTTGCATGTGTGACCATACATTCTTCTATACTTCATGTGGCTAGCCATCTTTTTTCCAACTAAAAATTGGGACTCGATCTATCTCGATATGCCTAAGCTTGAGTTATGTGTCTGTCACTATCAACCACCAACCTACAAAGTCTTTGGCTTTATTATTTCAAATTAAATAAAAAGGATCACACTAATAAAAGCTTAAAGTAAGAGAAACAAGATCCCACACTACTAAAAGCTCTCCTTTCACACCACTACTAGTCTACTACTATCGATCAGTCACTTCTTGGTTCTTGCAATGGCTAATACTCTCGCTCTTCACCCCTACTCTTTCTTCCTCTTCATTCTCCTGCCGGTGATCTTTAATCCCCGACATCACTTGGCTGTGGCTGAAGGATGTCAACATCCTCCTGTGATCTTTAACTTCGGAGATTCAAACTCCGACACGGGTGGACTCACCGCCGGACTCGGCTACTACATTGGTCTCCCCAACGGCCGCTCATTTTTCCGACGATCCACCGGCCGATTATCCGACGGGCGACTCGTCATCGATTTCCTCTGTAAGTCAGCTTCCTCTTGACTCCTAGTAATTATATTTAGACGGTCGAGATTTAGTGGTAGTAGGATCAAGTCGTCACAACCGTCCGATGAAACGGATCTAAATCTTAATCGACGGCTGAGAATCGCGTTATGTAATCCCGCAAAACGACAAAATTAGTGTAAATTACTTTCGTTGAAACGATGAAAATCTAATCCAAGAAAAGTGGGTCCCATTTCAGACATGCTGAGGTGTCATAATCAACAAAGCGGGTCCCACTGTGTAGATTCGGCGCGTGTAACACCCCCGCCGTTAGATTGCGTGACTAAATAGTCAAACAGCGCCGTGCAGTTTAATGAGTTTTAAGTTTTTTGTCCAAATCACATGTTGTTTAGATATTTTAAATAACTGTAACAGATTCCAATTCTTAAATCTCGGTGATTGGGTGAAGAAGTTGAAGTGTAACAACTTTTTCTATATCCATACTTTAATACTACATGAATGTAACATTTCTGAAAATTTGAAAATTAATTTGCAGGCCAGAGTTTGAATACAAGTTTACTGAACCCATATTTAGACTCTTTGGTTGGATCAAAGTTCCAAAACGGTGCTAATTTCGCAATTGTTGGATCTTCTACTCTTCCCAGATATGTACCTTTCGCTCTCAACATTCAGCTCATGCAGTTCGCCCATTTCAAATCCCGAGCACTCGAGCTTGCTTCTACTTCAGGTACCTCTATCTAACTCCCTATAGCAATCATTATCAACTAATAGTATTTCATTGAAGGACCCTTACGTTGTGTTATGTAGATCCTTTGAAAGAGATGATGGTAAGCGAGAGTGGATTCAGAAATGCCTTGTACATGATCGATATCGGGCAGAATGATATAGCGGATTCATTTTCCAAAGGCCTCTCTTACTCCCGGGTTGTCAAGCTTATTATTCCCAACGTTATATCCGAGATCAAAAGTGCCATAAAGGTCAAAACTTCCACATATATTTTCTATATATTTTCAAAAATATTCACATTTCTGAGAAATAAACATTTTATTTTTTTAAGTCAAACGCCAAAGTTGTTAGTTTACAACTAAGTACAGAAAAATCACTAGAGTACTTAACATACAAGCAAACAACAAAATAGAGCCCCTATGTGTGACCTTTCAAACATTAAGTTGAATTGTTGAGTTTGGGAGAAGATTGAAAACTTCTTTTGATTTTTTTTTTTTTTTTGCAGATATTGTATGATGAAGGAGGGAGGAAATTTTGGGTTCACAATACAGGACCTTTAGGTTGTTTGCCTCAGAAACTTTCAATGGTTCAGAGCAAAGTTTTCGATAAGCACGGTTGTCTTGTGAGTTATAACGCAGCTGCAAAACTGTTCAACGAAGGATTGGATCATATGTGTGGAGAGCTGAGGACAGAGCTGAGAGAGGCCAACATTGTCTATGTCGACATTTATGCCATCAAGTACGATCTCATCACAAACTCCAGCAACTATGGTAAGCTTTAATTTTATACATATATATCAGTAAACACTAGTGGTATTTACACGGTATATATATGGCTCATCACAGTCATGGAAAGAATCAAATATTATATCCATGGTTATGGTTATATAGAAAACGCAATTGTGTTTGTGCAGGCTTTGAGAAACCATTAGTGGCGTGTTGCGGATATGGAGGGCCTCCTTATAACTACAATGTGAACATAACATGTGGGAACGGTGGCTCTAAAAGCTGCGAAGAAGGGTCTAGGTTTATAAGCTGGGACGGAATACACTACACCGAGACAGCTAACGCCATTGTAGCCATGAAAGTATTGTCGATGCAATACTCTACGCCACCAACTCCCTTCCACTTCTTCTGCGGCAGCTGATATTATTCTTGTTATTATGTGCTTGTTCTGTTTCAAGTATGAAACTTTCTTTTTGTTTTTAAGCCCTTTGTAATTGGTTGGATTGGTTGAACTCTCAACTCTTCTGATTTCATATAAACCAGGTCGCATTTGGACAAACTTACATAACAATTGAACTGACAAGAGGTTTTACTCTGTAGTGTCGAGAAAAGGGTAATCAGTGTAACCCACGACAGGATCAAAACTATAGAAGCTTGGTCTGTCATACTTATTCAGCGGCGCATCGAGCTCGAACCTTCTAGGCAAATCAGGATTAGCCAAGAACAGTCGTCCGTACGCGACAAGGTCAGCTCTTCCCTCAGCCACCGCTTTGTTCCCATCTTCTCTCGTATAACCTCCGGCGACAATGAACGTTCCATCAAACGCCTTTCTCATCGGCGTAAGTGACTCCGTGCATTCGAAAATCTCACTAGCTGTTTTCATCCTCGGCTCAACCATATGACAGTAGAGTATCTCGAATCTGTTGAGCGACTTAGCCATGTAAAGCCCTAATCTTTGAGGGTCTGAATCTCCTGATTCCATGTAATTAGCGAACGGTGAGAGTCTGATTCCAACGCGATCAGGTCCGATCTCGTTCGACACCGCTTCGATTACTTCTAAAGCGAATCTGCATCGATTCTCTAGAGATCCTCCGTAACCATCGGTTCGATCGTTAACAGAGTCTTTCATAAACTGGTCAATCAAGTACCCGTGAGCTCCATGGATCTCAACTCCATCGAAACCTGTAAATATATAAATAAAAAAGTTGGAACCTTTCTTCTTGGGTTTGATTGAATCAAGTTCAAAGTTTGGATTTTTATTTACCAGCTTCGATTGCGTTTCTTGCAGCGAGACGAAACTCATTAACAATGGTGGGGACTTCATCAGTTGTTAGCCTTCTCGGAGGTGTATACTCATTCGATGGATCGTTTGCGAATGGCTTATCCGTAGAAGAGACCGGAGCTTCTCGATTTGGCTGACAATCTACAAAAATAGTCGTAAGATGAGCAACTTCAAACCCTAAAAGAGAGAACTTTATAAAGAGTTTCTTATAATTAGACCTCGATGAGAAACACGACCAGCGTGCCAGAGTTGGCAGAAGAAGACGCCGCCGTGAGAGTG
Organism: Camelina hispida; assembly: GCA_023657505.1. NCBI lineage: Eukaryota > Viridiplantae > Streptophyta > Magnoliopsida > Brassicales > Brassicaceae > Camelina > Camelina hispida. Next base: position 3,795,410 of record CP094631.1, read on the forward strand.
AACGGCGTCAACGATTGGTTTCCATGCTTCTATTTGGTCTTTTCTCCATATCCCTGGCATGTTTTGATACCTTTTCAGAGAAGAAGTCAATCCCCAAAAAGTCAACTTTTTCAGGTAAATTGGTTATAGAAATAGAGAGACTTACGCCATGGCAGTTTCAGAAACACCGGTGGCTTCGCTGATGAGAAGACCTCCCGGAGTTGTTCTCTGAGAGTAATACAAGGCGACGTGAGGGTTTGGAACGTTACTGTATGATCTCATTCTCGCCATCGGAGCCATAACTATTCTGGAGTTTGATTATATAGAGTTAAGCGACTCTTTTAAGTAAGACAAATCTATGTATTTTGAGCAATGATTTGTGTGTTGAATGAGAGAGTTACGAACCTGTGTGTAAGGTTGAAGTTTCTCATCGAGAATGGGGTGAGAAGAGGAATGATCTGTCTAGTTGCTGCGTTCTCCATCGATCGATCTTTTCAAATGACTCCCCGATTTGTGTTGAGTTTTTTCAGCGATTGTTTTAGAGATTTACGTGAAGCAGAGGAAGTTTTAAGAGTCTTGTTGATTATTCAAAAGTCAATGACGACGATACTCGCATTTGTTTACGAATTGTTTTATTAACTAACGACGATGTGATGTGTGTTTTAGGTATCTTTGATTCGTTACGTCATAAAAATCTTATTATTGTATATATCTTTCCTTGTCAACCAAGATTTGTCTTTTTGTTTTTCCGGTAACTAATAAATACACTGAGAATGAAGGCACAGTTACTGATACGTCGAACGTATTGCTCAGGCATAACTCCGACTGCAAATGCTAAAATCACTCATCTCTCTCGTATCGGCCAGATTCATGAAGCTAAGAAGCTTTTCGATTCATGTGTATCATCTCTTGGAATGGTTTGGTGTCCGGGTACGGGGAAAGATATGTTGCCAGTGGAAGATAATGTTGCAAGGACTAGTATGATTCATGGGTTGTGCAAAGAAGGAAGAGTGGATGAGGCAAGGGAGATTTTTGATGAGATGTCAGAGAGAAGTGTGATTACTTGGACTACAATGGTCACAGGTTACAGGCGGAACAATCGTGTGGATGATGCTAGGAAGCTTTTTGATGTGATGCAACTTGGCAAACGATGATCAAAATTCATGAATGAAACGGTTTTGAATTGGAGGCTCTTGATTTATTTGTTCTGATGCAGAAACAGGGAGTTAGACTGACTTTTCCAACATTGATCACCGTTCTTTCGGTCTGCGCCAGCTTAGCAAGCCTCCACCATGGTTAGATGTCAGTTTGATGTTGATGTGTACGTGGCGTCTATTTTGATGACCATGTACATTAAATGCGGCGAGCTTGTGAAGTCAAGCTAATCTTTGACAGGTTTCCTTCCAAGGACATTATCATGTGGAATTCAATCATATCTGGTTATGCCTCACACGGTCTAGGAGAGGAAGCTGTAATTGTTTTCTGTGAGATGCCTTTGTCTGGTATTACTGAGCCTAACGAAGTCACCTTTGTTGCAACTCTCGCCGCATGCAGCTACGCTGAGATGGTTGAGGAAGGGCTTAAGATATTTGAATCTATGGAATCAGTTTTTGGGGTTAAGTCCATAACCGCGCATTATGCTTGCATGGTTGATATGCTTGGGCGTGCAGGACGGTTTGATGAGGCTATGGAAATGATCGATAGTATGACTGTCGAACCATATGCTGCAGTTTGGGGTTCTCTATGCACTACATAATGTAGACGAGGAAGAGAAAGTTGCTAGCCTGAGATACCATAGTGAGAGACTCGCGGTGGCTTATTGTCTCTTAAAGCTACCTGAAGGAGTACACATCCGAGTTATGAAAAACCTTAAGAGTTTGTAGGGATTGCCAATTCAGCGATCAAAATAATCTCTAAGGTGAAAGAGAGGGAGATAGATCATTCTAAGAGATGCAAATAGATTCCATCACTTCAGAAATGGAGAGTGTTCTTGTAAAGATTATTGGTGAGATATTATAAATGCCAAACAAAATGTTCTCAACCATTGATGAGAGTTCTCTCTATGCTCTGCTCTGCTCTGTTTTTTGTTTTTTTAACTGATTTTGTATCATTGCGCATTTGTAGCATTTCCTTTTCTATGGTTAATAAGAATTAAAGATCTCTCTGCAAGCCAAACTAGAATCCAATGGCAAATTTGTTTTTAGTACATAAAAGTTATTAACATTCTTTGTTGCTTGTACAGAAACTGAAGAGATCTCTGTCTCTTGTGTACTACAGAGAAAGATTCAAGTCTAAACAAACGCCAGTCTCTGATCCGTCTTGCTTTTCCTTAGAGCCGTATTCGTTGGATGCTGAAGAGCTCGTATCAGCTGCCTTTTCTTTGTTGTTGGCCTCTGCTCCATTCATGAAAATGAAATCTTCAGGCTGAAACGAAGGGAATCTACAAACCCTCGCTCTTTCTTCTTCCTGTCTTGTCTTCTCAATGGAGCTGATCACGTATTTCCGCACTTCCCTTGCGTTTTTAAGAAATGTGTACATCTTTTCCATCTTTTCTTCTTCGTCTTCTTCCTTCTCCATTTTCACTTTCTTCCTGTCTCTATCCATTGAACCACTCTCTCTTCCTTTTTCTCTTTAGCAAGACCGCTTACACTTTCTATTATATCAACACATGATAGATCTTGAAGAATTTTCTGCAGGAATTGGTGGAAGAGAGATAATTATTGCCTCTAGTGGGAAGACCAACAACATAACCTTATCTAAAAGTCTCTCATACTTTCTTCTTTTCTTTGGGTGGCTTTGGAGATTTTTCAACACTAATATGGACCCACCATGATGGACATTCAAATATCAACATGTAATACATGTGTACAGTCTATACAGGGAATGGTTCAGCTTCAAGCTAAACTAACCACTTCACAATAACCATACTGAACAATCTGGTTTGCCTGGATTCAGAATCATTCTTATTTGTTTTGTAAAGCTCTGTTAGTTGATGTGCCTATATTTCTCCTTCAGTCATCTGCCCATGGGACGCCGTGCTTGGCCCAGAGATAGTATGCTGCAACTGGCCCTCGTCCACCGAATTCATATAACTCCGGAGCTGTGTGGTGCTTGTCTATTTCTTCTAGGACCGGACTCAGAATGTCCCATGCTGCTGCAACCTCATCGCTTCTCATGAACAGATGATTGTCTCCATCAATTACATCATGAATCAGGTGTTCATATGAGTCTGGTACTTCGGTTTTATACCTACAGGTTTGACCCAACAACGCAAATAACTATAAGGAGCAAAAGTTTTGATTTTCAAAATGTGTAGGAACACAGATGAGAAAAGCAAAACTTGCCTGTCTTTATAGAGCAGGTTCAGTTCAGAAGCGTCTAGCTGAAGACCTAAACCAGGAACCTTGTTGTTAATTTTCACCAGGATGGCCTCATCAGGTTCGTCACGCAGAATAAGCTCATTTGTCCCCAAATCTATGTTTATTCCAATATTTTCTCGGTAAAGGTTTCCAGGAACATGCCGGAATTGCACACGAATCTCCACTCTTTGAATATTAAGGCACACCAATCAATTGTAATGACAGTTGGATATTTCCATGATTCAGAATAGTTATTCTTACCTGTGCTTAATAAGGCCTGTACCAACTCTTACCAAGAAAGGTACACCATCCCAACGTGCGTTATCAATATACAAGGCTGCAGCGCAATATGTAGGGTCTACACCGTTCAAGATCACACCGTTCTTGTCTTGAGAGCTAGATTTATACTGGCCAAGGATGACATCACGCGGGTCTAGTTTGCGAATTGATCTCAAAACCTTCACCTGAAGAAGCAGGTTTGTCACAAGGTCACTTGACAGATCATGAGTACACAACTTGTATATATCATAAGATGATTTTGTTCTTTGCTCGTGAAGGTTAACCTTTTCATTCCGGATATCCTCACCATCGAGACTTATCGGAGGTTCCATGGTAAGTAATGCGATTGTCTGAAGTATATGACTGTGCACTATGTCCCGTATGATTCCATATCCATCAGAATACCTTAAAAAAAAGCAGTAGGAAATTAGGTACTGATGCCATTTCTTTGTTTATAGAACTAATGTGGCTTACTTTTCCGTTTGCGCAATTGATTCTGATACAATAACCTGGAAACATGTTTATAGACAAGTGAACAAACCAGAATGTGGAGGAGGAAATTACAAGCACGATACACAAATATAAACAATCTACCTGTATATTGCGTATGTATGTTCTGTTCCATAGTGGTTCAAAAACTAGATTCGAAAACCTTAACACTGTCAGATTTTCAATGAGGTTCCTTCCTAACATGTGATCTATCCTGCAACGGGCACATAAACTGTGAATAAAGATGAACTCGGAGAGCTGTGCATGTGGAGAAAGCAACTAAATTAAAAAGGACCTGTAGATTTGCTTCTCTTCAAACTTAGAGAGAAGTGACTTTGTCAGCTGATGAGACGACTGTGAGCTAAAACCAAAAGGTTTCTCAACTATTATACGAGTCCAGCCTCGTGGTGCTTGAGCTTTATCTCCAATAGTACATGCCACATCCATGAGAGCTTCTTGAGGTACCGAGAGGTAAAAGATCCTATTCGCTTTTGATTCTCCCTGAAAGAAGGAACGCTATCATTGTATTAGTGTTTATCCTTCTTGTCTGTTCCGAATATTGCAAACAAAGAACGAGGACTACTTCAATGCTACCTCAATCTGTTTCATTCTCTCGGCAAGTCGGGACATCCCATCCTTGTTATTATGACCTCCATTGATATAGTATGTTCTACTAAGAAACGCATCTATCTTCTCCCCGCAATTTTCCCTGAACATTTAACATTATCATCCTTAGTTAGCACTGATCATATCACATTTACCACGTAGCAGGAACAAGAAATATATATACATACTGATGATCAACACGGCAAGTCAGAGTTGACGCGATGATGGATCTAAGGTCTTCATCTGTAAGATTTTTTCTTGAAAAACCAAATATGCCAACATCCTGTGACAATTAAGTCCAATAAAGAAGACAAACCAAGAAAAAAAAAAAAACCTATCCAATAGCTTTCACTGATCCTTTTGTTCATGAGTAGCAAAACCATACCTCAGGGAGGTAACCGCTATAATACAATGCAAACAGTGCAGGGAAAATCTTCCCTCTTGCTAATTCACCAGTAGCTCCTACAACAGCAATGCAAAGCGAGGCACCTCTTTGGACATCTAAAAGACCATCCGAGAGTTGTTTCAACACAGGTGGTAAGTCTCCAACTTTGTGAGAACCATCACTCAAATCAGCTCCTATAGCTCCAGTTTCTTCAGTAAAACTTGAATCACTTTGAACCTCAGCAAGTGGTAAAGAAGGATCTTGAGGGGATGCATTAGAGTCTTTCTCTAGTTCATCGCTGAGCTCTGAGCGTGTTTTAAGCTCGTTTACAGGCCGGTATTTACTGTGTCTGTCTTGTCTAACATTCAGGCTTTTAAGTGTCCATAGCTTCTTCAACCCACAAAATCTCTGGCAGAGATTGGAGCCTCCTCCATTGTAAACAAGGTTTTCGTTTCTGGAGAAACTATACTCTCTTGACGAAACCTACTCACATACACACACACAAAAAGAATTCAAATTTCAACATCTGGAGCCAAAAAAGCAAGTTCCTTTAGATAAAATCAATTCCTAATAAGCTTAAATTCAGTTGGCATAGAGCAAAATTTGAGATCTCTGGTGAGGAATTTGCAGAAAATTTTAGCATAAAACAAAGAAAGTAACTATCTTTATTTCTGAAACACAATGATCTTTTTAATCAAACGAAAGCATGCAAGAAAGGTCCAGCGAATACCGGAAAATTAGAAAAAGAGGCGGCGAGATGGCAAGAGCAGGCGGAGTGGGAAGGAGCCGTAGCTGATTGAGAGAAGGGAAGCAAGCAACTGGTGAGAGCCATGAGGATGGTTCCTCCTCAGTGATTATTATTAGCTAACTAACACTGTCTAAAACTTCAAGCTTTAAGTGGAAGACGAGAGAGTGCAAACTTTACCTTCTCTGATTTTGGGTACAGCTGATTCACGCCTTCGGTTGTTCTGAACCGAACCGAACCGAACCGGTTGGTTATTGAGTAAAGTGGGGGAAGACAGGTGGTTTAGGCGGGGGGTGGGTAGGTTTGACATTGATTGACAGCTCAACGTCAACGTCTCTTCTGGTTCTGAGTCTGCGTCACCGTTGTGTTGCTGAGATCATCTTCTCTTCTACTTCTTCGATCTTATCGTTTCGAAAGTTCTCACCTTTTTTTTCGTTTTTCGGCGGAGAAAGAAAAGACTTTTTATTCCCTTTATTTAAAGTGCCAAGGAGGGACGATCACTGTTCTTTTAAACCTTACTTATCTCTGTTTCAGATTCTGGGTTTGGATTGTCTAATTCGATGGCGAGGAAGAAGATAAGAGAGTATGACTCTAAGAGACTTCTCAAGGAACACTTGAAGCGTCTCGCTAACATTGACCTGCAGATTCGCTCTGCTCAGGTCACTTTTTTTTTAACGAATTCTAGTTTTTTGTGTAGTTCTCATTGATCTGCTTTGAATTGTCAAAAACTGTTGCATATTCAACTGTGATTGAGACTTATTCAATTAAGAGCTAATGAAAGTGAGAATCTTGGGAGAGTCTATGGATGATCTGGGGATATGTCTATCTCGTGTAAACCAATGAGAACATTGGATTAAGAACTGATTTGTATTCTCCAATACATATGGGTGAATTTGTTTGCTGTTGTGTACTTTTTAGGTGACAGAATCTACGGATTTCACTGAGTTGACCAATCAGGAGTCATGGCTATCGTCTACAAAGCTAGTTGTGAAGCCTGATATGCTATTTGGGAAACGCGGGAAAAGTGGTTTGGTAGCTCTCAAGCTGGATCTTGCTGAAGTTGCTGACTTTGTCAAAGCCCGCCTCGGTACTGAGGTGACTCATCCTAGCTGCCTGAGCTTATAGAACAGCGGGTTAAGTTTGTTATATCATTGTTTGATGTTTGTTTTTGTGTGTGTGTTTTGTATTTGTCGCAGGTTGAGATGGAGGGATGTAAAGCACCTATCACTACATTCATTGTGGAGCCCTTTGTGCCTCATGATCAAGAATACTACCTTTCTATTGTATCTGATAGGCTTGGCTGCACTATAAGCTTCTCTGAATGTGGCGGCATTGAGATAGAAGAAAACTGGGACAAAGTAATTAACTTTTGGCTCTTTTCTTGTTTCTCTGCATTTTCTTTCTTGGCTCAGTTTTGTTGTTTTCTCCCAGTAATTCGGTTTTCTGGTATCAACAGGTGAAGACTATATTTCTTCCTGCGGAAAAGTCAATGACACTAGAAGTATGTGCTCCATTGATAGCAACACTTCCTCTTGAGGTAAGTATTTGTCCGCTGTGAGCAAGCCAGTGACATCATGCAACAATTTGTCTTTAAGGGAAACTTAGATATCTAGTTTCAGTGTGCATATTGCTTTTTTTTGTATTCCTATCATCCTATGCATACTAAGATATGATAATCTGAATTTATGGCTTCTCAGTACTGCAGTCTTTGTCAAAGAGATTATTAAGTTAGGTTCTTTCAACTTATGCTTAGCCTGCTCTCATAAATGTGTATATGCATTTCAGGTTCGAGCTAAAATCGGCAATTTCATAATGGGAGCCTTTGCTGTATTTCAAGGTATGGATATGATTAGGCCACTTGTTTACTTTCAAGCGTTTGTGCACATATCAAGAACTTTGATACGACATCCCTTGAGGACATTGTCTTATTATCAATCTGGGTTTTTCTTGAAGATTTGGACTTCAGTTTTATGGAGATGAATCCTTTTACACTTGTCGAGGGAGAACCATTCCCTTTGGATATGAGGGGAGAACTGGACGACACTGCTGCCTTCAAAAACTTCAACAAGTATGTCTAACATTACTAAGTTCCCCGTTGAGATCTGCAATCAATTTTTCTGTGGAGACTTGGATTGATAAGTTCTGTCAATTCAGGTGGGGAGACATTAAATTTCCTCTGCCGTTTGGAAGGGTCCTCAGTCCAACGGAGAACTTCATTAATGGTTTAGATGAGAAGGTTTGAGCGGCTGGCTTTTCTTTACAAACCGCTTTGGTGACTCAAAAAGGAAAGTAATTTAACTGATCATGCATGTGTGTGTTACTTATTGCAGACAAGTGCTTCTTTGAAGTTCACTGTTTTGAATCCTAAAGGCCGCATCTGGACAATGGTAGCTGGAGGCGGTGCTAGCGTCATATATGCTGATACAGTGAGTTGAAACCCCTGAGCTCATATATACATTGATCTTATTTAAGTAGAGAGTTTCAGTTGCAAAACTTAAAAGGCCTGCTCCTTGAAAGGAACTAATTGTCACGGAATCAACCATTATAGACAGTTAATAGCCATTATTAGTAGAACCATTAACTTAGTGTCTTAGTCAGTGGCTCTCTATGATTTTATCATTTAAGCAATCTCATATCCAGACCATTTTAAATGACTGGAAAAAGAAAGTGTATTATGAGGACTCCGAAGAATTCTCACATTTGTTTGTTTGTATTTTCCTTATTGACGTTGGCAAAGGTTGGGGATTTAGGTTATGCATCAGAACTTGGGAACTACGCAGAGTATAGTGGAGCACCTAAGGAGGACGAGGTGTTACAGTACGCAAGAGTTGTCATTGATGTGAGTCCTGGCAAAGAACTTAGCTTTTGCCATTCACTGTTTTTCTCTATACAAATTTAGAGTAACGCGGACAAAATGTTGGGGTTTGTCAGTGTGCTACTGCTGATCCTGACGGGCGTAAACGAGCTCTTCTTATTGGAGGAGGCATTGCCAATTTCACAGATGTGGCAGCTACTTTCAACGGTATCATCAGAGCCCTAAGAGAAAAGGTACTTTTCTAACAACCTTTAGTGAATGAACAAAACAGTTGCTACTGTATTTTTTAGCAGTTTGTTTTGTTTGCCATGAGCAGGAAACAAGGTTGAAAGCATCAAGAATGCACATTTACGTAAGGAGAGGTGGACCAAATTACCAGACTGGTTTGGCTAGAATGCGAGCTTTGGGAGAGGAACTCGGTGTTCCTCTAGAGGTAACCAAACTACTTATGGAAAATTAGCAGCTGTGAATATAAAGACTGTTACAATCTAAGCATAGTAAATGGTGAAAACTCACTCTGTTGAAAAAATTCTAAGAACAGAAATCACCCTTTTGTCACCTCTCGGTTAACGCTAAAGATTTGTGTTTAGCTCGAATACTGAACTTCATAAGGGTTGATGATTGCAGGTATATGGACCAGAAGCAACAATGACGGGAATATGCAAACGAGCTATTGACTGCATCATGTCACCTGATGCATAACCCACCTTCAGTTTTAAAAAGCAGAACACAAACTCTGGAGCTAGACATTGAAGGAGTAAGTGTGTTGTTTCCTGTCCCTCATCTCTCTTTCCACATAAGAAAATGAGAAGACTGTTTAAAACTTTTTTCCCCGTCTGGATGTGAATTTGAAAACTGTATTACTGTGTGTTGCAACTTGCAAGCGTAATTGTAATCAAACGGTCAAATCCTTAATTGTACAATAAGACTTCAAAAGGTAAATGGTCGGTAAAGTGACACTCGCTATACACACCAATCTATTATACAAATCCAGTTCCATATACAAACATGTCTATGCATACCATATATATCACATGTATATTCCTCTCTATCATCTGTCAAATTCAAATGCAAAAACCGGAAGAAATGAAAGAAAAAAAAGATTCCCAAGAACAAGAAAATGCAGAAGAATCAACAACTTTTAAAGAACAGAGTCTCTGTTTTGTAATGGTAATCTGATTATTTCAGTCTCTTGCTCTGTGATCTTGAAACCGGTGTGCTTCTATCGGTATCCGAGTTTTCCTCTGGCGTCCTGCGCATTCTCCGCTCCTGTAATTTTGAATTCTTGCTTAAGTTTTTACAACTCTGCATACTTTTCTGTTATATAGCAAACACTAACCTCTCTTGGTATGGGATATTCCTCAGACTCGAGCATACGCACAACTTGGCTCATTTTAGGTCTCTTTTCAGAATCAGGATCAATGCATCTAAGTGCTGTAAGAAGAACACGTTTCAGTGCTCGCGTCGCTGGCCTAACCGCTATGTTTGGATCAATTACTTCTTCCAATCTCTTACTTCCCACCATCATCTTCAACCACTCAACTAGATTCACCTGCAAAAGAATGTTAATGAGTCTCACAAAACTCATCACAGTAATCAAATCCATTCATCTCTCCATACTCTATCTACCTCATTTGCAGGACGTGCATAATCCACAGGATCTCTTCCGGTTATTGCTTCTAAGATCAAAACACCAAAGCTGTACACATCACTCTTCTCATTCAAAAGTCCTGTATTGGCATACTCAGGAGCAACATACCTGCAATACTCGGAACAAAACCATGGCTCAGCTTTTAGCTCTTTTTTATGAAAAAAACAAAGTTGGTTAATATATTACCCAAATGTTCCCATCACTCGAGTAGTCACATGGCTTTTCCCATCTCCAAGCAACTTGGCAAGTCCAAAATCAGAAATCTTGGCATTGAATCTATCATCGATCAGATATTACTTGACTTGATGTCTCTATGCACTACTTTTGGCTCGATTGCTTCGTGTAGATACGCAAGCCTGCACAAGGAAAACAACCATTACTTTCATCACAACAAAATGTGAAAAAACTGAAAAAAATGTTAAAGGTTTTGCTTAATTACGCCTTGGATGTGCCGATGAGAACTTTCATTCTAGCCTCCCAAGTTAGATATCCGTGGTGTTGCATTGCTCCATGAAGCCATTCTTCAAGGTTCCCATTGTTCATATACTCATAAACCAATATCCTAATAGCAATAACCTCACAAAAGTTGGTTTCTCTTTTCTCTCTATGTAAGATAAAGTATCATTTTATCTTTATACCTGTGTGTGCCTTCAATGCAGTATCCTAGAAGACGTACCAAGTGCTTGTGACGCACATGACCAATAGCATCAACCTCTACTCTAAACTCTTTCTCAGCTTGTCCTCTACAATATCCAGCAATAATCAACTAATATATTCAAGAATAATCAACAAATCAAAAGAGAGAGATATATTTCTCTAAGACCATAACTCACAAGTGGTTGAGGATCTTTTTCACGGCGACATGAGTCCCATTGACCAACTCTCCTCTGTATACAACTCCATATCCTCCTTCACCAATTACATTTTCCTTTGAGAATTTGTTAGTTGCTATTTCAAGATCTCTGAGAGTAAACCAATGACCCCATCCAAGGTGTGACTCCGGTAAACCAGAAAGAGGTGATGGTGATGGTGTTCCCATCTCATACAATGATGAAGAAGACCGGTTTGCAACACATAGAGAACCTTCTTTGCCTGAACCAGACCGGCTACTACTCAAACCATTGTCCCTCTTCTTCTCCATATCCAAATTAAGCAAGAATTTGTCAGATTCATTGCTGTTTATGTCATGATGATCAAAGTTACTACTCGTTGAGACATGTTCGATTCTGACTTCCTTGATCTCTTTAGATACCGCAGGGGTTTGGATGATGGGAAGAGTTAAGGTTTTGGATCTTCTTGATTTCTTTTTCCAAATGAGACAAAATGAAAGAACAGCGAGTATGGCTACGATGAACACCGCAATGGCGATAAAGATTGCTTGCCAGATCTTAAGTCCAGACATTGTGTTACTTCCTTCCTAATCTGTTTTTTGATTCAGAATCATCAAACAAAGAGAGTAAAACTTGATACAGTCAGAACAAGAGAAAGAGAGTAAAAATGCTGTGTGATGATTGATGATGATGAAGAGACTCCAAGTTGATTTAGTAGTGGTCCCAAATTATACAAGAAGGACCACTAAGTAAGTAAGTACATAATGAACAAATAAAGCAAGAAGATAACAAAATGCAGCAATCATTAATATCTTCATAATCCATTTAAAAGATACATATGACAAGCAAGGATGATAGAAGTACAACACAGAGAATAAAGACAGAACAAAGTAGATGACAAGTTAATGATTATTACCTCTGCGAATGAAGCTTGACAAGAGAAGCCCTTCAAAGAACATAAGACAATACGTTTTAGATGAAACAGAGGAAACAGAGTTATTTCAAAAAGAATGTGAACTTTTTACTTAAAAATTGAAACAAATAGAAAAGGAAAAAACTTGAAAACTTAGGCAGTGAAAATCTGGTGGAAGAGAATAAGGAGAAGGAAGAAGAAATGGAGTTATCAAGTGGTAGGTGATGAATTTTTTCAGTATTTCTCTTCAAACTTTTTTTTTTTCCTTCTCTATTAATTGTTCTTTATAACTAAAGGTGGTGGTGACACAGATAGAAAGAGAGAGAGAGAGAGAGAGAGAGAGAGAGCTTGCATTGCAAATTACATTTTCATTACATCTCACATGAAAAAAACCATCCTTTTTAATTACATTTCCGAGATCAAGGATGATGTTTTAACTACCTCCTAAAGTAACTGTCCCATCTTTAAGCAAAGAAACATATATACGTAGCAGAAATCCACACAATCACATCATCAAAGAAATCATAATTTACATCAAATTGGATCCATATATCAAATTTCCAACAATTCTTTAAGTTTATATATACACATTAATATCCAAAATAGAGAGAAGTTTATATATAGCCATCCTTCTAGAATAGCTTTTTTTTTTTTTTTTTTTGTGTGACACGAGAAGTAATTAAGAAACAAAGGTTGCTTAATCTTATGTTCATTCGTCGTTGGTTTGTTCGTCTCCATGAAAAAGAAAGTCCAACAAATTGAAAGCCTTCCCTTTTTATATCAAACAACATTTCCATATATTAATCAATTTGGTTCGGTTAGAAAACCCGGTTTAGAAAAAAACAGATTTAAGTATTGGGCTTGAAATTAGATTCTGAGCCCAACGTAAATTTTGGATTTTAAAATTTTAGGCCCATGAATTTCTCCCGCCTTCCCGGTCCACAACTTTTCATTCAAATTGACATCTCTCTTTCTCTCTCTTCTAGGTGACTGTTGGAGTACACTGAAATTGCGATTCCTCTAACCCTAAAATGGAACAGAGAGGTGAACCCAATTGAGTTCCGATGTTTAATTCCTTCTTGGGTTTGCTTTAAAGTTCCGATTTTTCTTTTTGTGTAATCTAATTGAGAAGATGTTTTATTAAGGTGCAGTTGATCTTTGGTCTGAGGTCATCAAATCCGAGGAAGAAGAAGGCGGAGATGTACCCAAGATTGAAGCTGTTTATCAGAGAAGGAAGAAGCCTGAGAATAAATCCTCCTCCGAAGCTATCAATTTGTAAATTTTTTCTGCTTCTGCCCTGAAATCTTAAAAAAGTGGTTTTTTTTTTTTTTTTTTTTTGGCTTTGTTGTATATCTGATGTGTAAATTCATAAACAGAGGGTGGTTGGTGAAAGGTACTCGTACTAGTTCGATCAATGGACTTAAGAGAGATAGCTGGGCTCGTTCCCTTTCCACCAGGTCGACTACATTCTCACCTTAACCCTAATTTTTGTCTGGTTCCCTTTCCAAGCTCTTATTTTTCAGTGTTCTTGTTTTGTGTGTTCGTATCCTTCTCCAATTCTTTTCTTAAGTTATGGATTAATACTTACTGCACACCTTCTGTTTGTTGAAATGTCAAGGACATGCCATTAATTTATATTTTAGTAGATTGATGCAAGGCTTGATAACTGTAAACGAAGTGGCTTATAGTTTACTTTTGGTGTTTGTGACAGAGGGAGGGAGAGTATTGCGGTGTGCGCTTATGCTAACAATCAGCCTCAGAAGAAGCCAGCCAGGAGAAAAAAACCTGCTATTCCAAAGGTAAGTCGTGGTTGTAGTCTATCTTGTTCAGTGATGACTTATGCGGTTTTTATATGAAGACTAGTGTGTTCTCAAAAAAAAATTGATGCTTTTGAGCTTTTTGAACTCTTTATCTTTTCAAACTCTCAGGGGAAAGTTGAAAAAGCTCCAGACTTTCAGAAAGAGAAGGAATACTTTCGTGATATTGATGCTTTTGAGCTTCTGGAAGAGAGTCCTTCTCCCAATAAATCTAGTACATGGACCATGGGTGAACAAGTTGTTCCTGAGATGCCACATCTATCCACAAGATTAGAAAAATGGCTCATCTCAAAGAAGTTTAACCATGCTTGTGGTCCTTCGAGCACACTCTCTAAGATATTTGAAAACTCAGCCACACGCCAGGAGGAATCAATATGTGATAATGAATCCTCTGATTCATGTGCACTAAAAACCCCAGAAAAATCTTCTGCTAGCAACACTTCAGTTTTCCGGCTCATTCCAACCCCAGCTGAAGATGTGCCTGTTAGAAAAATCAAGATGGAAGCAATTGAACTTGAAGATGAGCTGAAGCAACTGTCTTTGACATCTGATCCGATCTCCACTCATCTAGATTTTGATAAGTCATTTCTTGATCTATTGTCCACATGTGGACAGATGCAACCATCAAACTTCATGGAAGCACTCTCTAAATTCTGGTATGGACCTAGAGGTGGTTTTTATGTTCTAGTCTTGGGTGTTTGTCTAGTGCTTTTGGTGTGTTATCTTAGGAATGTGGTGCATTTTGTTGACACTTCGGTACGCCCTGGTTAGAAATGTGATGTAGTGTTCTTATTTCATTAAGTTTAACTATGAACAAATATTGCAGTGAACCAGAAAGCATTGTCAAGATTGGTGAAGGTACATATGGGGAGGCTTTTCGGACTGGTTCTAGTGTCTGTAAAATAGTTCCAATTGATGGAGACTTCATGGTCAATGGGGAAGTACAGAAGGTACTTTTCTTAACTCGCTTCTATGTTTCTCCATGATGGTTTGGGACTACAACTTCTAGTTGGTGAAACCGTAAAATGATCCTTTTAACATGAAAGAAAATATTGGAGAGGGCCAGCAAGCGCAAATTTACGTTAAATTTATTTAGAGAATAACACAGTGTTTATGATGAGCTTATCATCTCTAAAAAACAGTATCGATGCTTAAGGAAAGGCATGCATATTCTCACACCATATATGTTCTTTGGATGAATTATGATTAATGTAATGCAAATACTTACAGCATATCAAGAAAATATGATAAATAATATCTCAGTATATGTTCATTTGTTGCAGAGAGCTGACGAACTACATGAGGAAGTGATACTCTCATGGACTCTTAATCAACTAAGAGAATTTGAGACTGAAGCTCAGAATTCGTGCCCGGCGTTCATAAAAACTCAAGAGTAAGTCTTCTCAGGAACAAGAATAAGCTGGAGATGTCTGTCGGTTCTGTGTTATTAAACTTTTACCAAACTTATGTGCATCATCTTTTCGCATAATGTTGTTGCAGTATAAAGGTATGTCAAGGTCCCTATGACCCTATACTGATAAAAGCATGGGAAGAATGGGATGATATACATGGCTCTGAGAATGATCACCCAGATTTCCCGGAAAAACAAGTAAGATTTTTTTTTTTTCACTCCATAAGATTTCAAAAAGGTCTGTTTATGTAGGACGCTGTATAATCTGTAGAAGCAATATTCATTTTCTGTGTGGTGTTTGCTTCCAGTGTTATGTCATGTTTGTTCTGGAACATGGTGGCAAAGACCTTGAAAGCTTTGTTCTTTTGAACTTTGATGAAGCACGGAGCTTATTGGTTCAGGTAAGTTATAGCCTCTATTTGCTGTAACAGAACTGCGCAAATGATAATTTTTCAGTTAATTGCATCTGTTTCACATATAAGGTCACGGCTGGCCTGGCTGTTGCTGAAGCTGCTTTTGAGTTCGAGCACAGAGACCTGCATTGGTAAGTTTTAGTGTTTGATTTGGTAGTTTACTACTTACTAATGTTCTCTCGCTTGAACTTCTTGGTTTCTTTTCTCATTTCAGGGGAAACATTCTTCTTAGTCGGAATAACTCGTGTACGCTGCCTTTTATTCTGGAGGGGAAACAAATTTCTATCAAAACTTTTGGATTACAGATATCCATAATTGACTTTACTCTTTCAAGAATCAATACAGGTGATGGATCGTAAATACTGCGATATAATGTAAACCATGAGGTCTGATCTAATACTTAACTACCAATTTTTGTGGTACTAATGTGCACAGGTGAAAAGATACTCTTTCTGGACCTTACTTCTGATCCATACCTTTTTAAAGGACCGAAAGGAGATAAACAAGTAAGGAAACTTAATTAAGCCTCAGTTATTCCAGGAGCTATGAAGATTAAGTATATATTTAAGCTTTCATAATGTCATCATGCAGGCAGAAACTTACAGAAAAATGAAGGCAGTCACTGAAGATTACTGGGAAGGAAGGTAAGTTTCTATTAGTTATAAACCGTAAATTTGGAGATCTCTGCGCTAATTTTCATAATCAACATGTTCTGTTTCTTCTTCTACCCAACAACAGTTTCGCTCGAACAAATGTTCTGTGGCTAATTTATCTCGTGGATATCTTACTTACCAAGAAGTCATTTGTAAGTTTGCAGGATACATATCTGATTATTAGTTACCACAAGTTAGAAAAGCTTGTTGATACTCCTTTCGTTGTGTGACGGTTTTAGGAACGGTCTTCAAAGAACGAAAGAGAATTGCGGTCACTGAAGAAGCGGATGGAGAAGTATAAATCAGCTAAAGAGGCCGTTTCAGACCCTTTCTTCTCAGATATGTTGATGGACCAAACATCATGAAGAATATAATAAACCCCATAAGTGATTATCCAGAAGCTCCCTCTCTCTTTCATGTGTATATTGTTTGCCTAGCCACTTAAATCAACAGTATTAGCTCTTGCTTCATGGTATGATCTATATACCAAACTCGATCTCTTCAAATGTATGCAAGAACTGATATGTTAATTATTTTTTGTATGTGACAATAGTTTAATGATAGCTTTTGCCTATGCATGCATATGCTTTTGAAACCATGAATTCTTTTTAGAAGAAAGTATCAAGATCTACCAATTCCACATGGGTTGTCCCTACTTGCATATGAATAGATCTTCTTATCTCAAGAACAAAAGTTGTTACATTTTTATTCTTGTAGTGAGGGAAGAACAATATTCAAACCGCGTAGATGATAAATGAGAAATGTGCTTTAAAATTAGGCCAATAAACTAATCAATTAAGCAGCTAAACAAAGCTTTATGTTCTCTGCTTTTTTGTTTTTTCAAAACCTTTCCGCTTTGTGATGTTTCTTTAAATCTTTGTGGGTTTTGCTGAGCTAAGCAAAAGATCAATCCATAGTGATTGTATTAATAAAATTCATGATCTTAATCTGCAGCACACCAGTCTTTTTCTTTTCTCCTTTTTGGATAAGAGAAAATAAAAAATACCAAATTGCAGCTTCTTTCTTGAAAACACTTTGGAGAACTTTATGCATATGCTTATGTCTGAAACGGATCTGACAAAAATGGGTTTTTATCTTTCTTTTCTTCTGGCTAACATAAGGCAAAAGACTATATCTTTGCAGACAAATATATAAAGAAAAGAAAGAAGATGAGATTAGTCACAGGCCAAATCTCAAAAAGACTTCATAGCAAAGCAAACATCTTTTTTCTTACTTAGTCACTTGCATGTAAAGTACAGTCAGCTTCTTCCTTCTTTTTCTCCTCTAATTTTTTCAAGAGATTCTCAAAGCTTTTTTTAATTCCATCTTCTTCACACCACTATGTACTTATAAACAACACAAGAAAGAAGTAGAAAAAAAAAACAAAGCCAATCTCAAGCTCTGATGGCGAAACAGAGTTATGTCTTCTTCACTTTCTTGTTTCTTTCTCTTCTTTCACTCTGTTCCTCAAGAACTACAAATCATGATGTCTTAACCCCACCAACGGTCTTTCCTACAAACCCCACAACGGTCTTTCCTACAAACCCCACAACTACACCGCCGGCTACATTTCCTCCGGTGACCATAACGCCGACAAATCCAACCACAACAGTTCCTATTACTCCTCCAGTCACAACCATTCCTCCTCCTACACTCACACCACCTGTGACCAACCCTGCGACTCAGTATCCTCCAACACAACCCTCAGGGACGGTTCCAGTTCCTGTATTTGCACCGCCTGTTGTTTCAAACTCTCCATCGGCTTCAGGTCAAAGCTGGTGCGTGGCAAAGCCTGGAGCCTCCCAATCATCACTCCAACAGGCTCTTGACTATGCCTGCGGGATCGCGGATTGCTCTCAGATACAGCAAGGAGGTAACTGTTATTCACCAATCAGTCTTCAGAGTCATGCCTCATTTGCCTTCAACAGCTATTACCAGAAGAACCCTTCTCCACAAAGCTGTGATTTTGGCGGTGCAGCATCACTAGTTAGCGCCAATCCTAGTGAGTGTGAAAAAAAAAAAAAACAGAGGATACTCTGTTTCTCTATTACTTTCTTGTTTTCAGTACTTTCATTGACTTTGTTTTGGATTGTTGTTCTGTAACAGGCACTGGTTCTTGCATTTACCAGACAGGTTCATCGACATCAACACCAACGACAGCAGGAACAACAACGCCAACTCCATCAACACAAACTGTGAACCAGCCTCCTGTCACATCAACACCTATAGGAGGTGGAATAATCGGGTAAAAGAGCATTCTTTTGAACTCTTGTTGAGTAGTCTTCAGATTTTTCTAACTGAAAGTGTACATCTCTATATTTCTATTGAAGGGTTGGAACACCACCACAAATCTTTAACCCAGCGAATCCTACATCAGATACTCTAAACTATCCACCCTCAGGAGGTTCAGGGGGTTACGGTTTTGATGGTTCACCAAATGGGAACAATCCAACATCATCAGACTCTACACGCTTGAAGATTCACTTTGGTCATGCTATAGTGGCAACATTGATTATTCTTCATGCAGTGCTATTTCATTAGAAGTAGAATATGTAGGAGTCGTAATAGTTTTGTGACACAAGTACACGCTCTTGTTAGAGTATCTTCATAAGAAGAATCTAGGAATGTAAAACATTATTAATTTCTTTGGTGCAAGAGGCTTACTAAGGTTTCGGTTTTGTACAGAAAACCCCAGTTGTCTCTTTTCAAATATTATCTCAGTAGGACCAAAGCGGAAACTCAGACGTTGTAACAAAGAGGTGTAATCTTAAATCCTTCATACACTGTAGGATACTGTCTAGCTACTTTAATATGATTTTAAGTTATTTCATCGCTAATTCAACGCCTAGAAAAGGCAACTAATATCAGCATCGACATGGAGACAACAATCTTGAAACCTGATTTGTCCCACAAGTTTTGGTTGCTAGAAAGATCAGCTTCATGCTGTTTTTTCGCAGCCAACTGCTCCTTGAGTTCTTTTATTGCCACATCGTTTCGCTCTCCCATCTATCATCACGCAGAAAAACAGATCAATTAGTACTGTATTCAAGAAACTACTTATCCCAAGTAAAAGCAAGTGAGTTTACCTTTTGAAGTTTTCGAGTTTGGATGCGTGTTTCGCGGAGGCAAAACTCTAACTTCAGCACCTTCTTCTTAAGCTCTTGATCAATTCTCCTTTGATTCTCCACCTGCTCCAGAAGAACATAGGCTTTTTACTACATAAAACCCAAAAACGAACTCATAGAAATAAGAGAACCTAAAGCATTAGTTGTTACCTGATCTTCTAAATCCTTGGTCTTAAACCTCCAGTGAGCCGATATTATCTTCAGTTCATCTCTGAGTCTTGCAATTTCATCATCTTTAGCCGTCAAAAGTTTGTTGATTCTTTCAAAATTCTTTGGAGAATCCTCATCTAGCGATTTCCGCACCTCAAAGTTCTCCTTTGTCTTAACCACTGATACAGCCCGCATAATGTCACCTTCAACTATTAAAAGCTCATCTCTTAGCTGCTTCTGTGAAACTTCTCTAGCTTGTAGCTCCTTTTGTAGAATATCTAGCTGCTCACCAAGTCTAGTTACTTGGTCCTCATGGTCTTTCAAGGAACCGGTCCTCTCATGCAATTGTTTTGAAAGCAGTCTACACTGAGACTGAGCTGATTCAGCTGACAAAGCACTTGCCTCAGCAGTTGCATGTGTTGCTGCAAGCTGTGACTTGATATCACCCAATTCCTTCACATACTGCACAAAAGGAAAACATTAAAATTGATAAGTTACAACGGTATAGATCTACTGAACTTTGGCAGACTAAGACCCTAGTCAGGTTAAAAAGACATGGTGGACCAACAAATTTTGAAGAGACAGATACAAGAAGGCCGATGTTAAAACAGATCTATGTGTTTAAGCAGAACCAAGAACACTAGATAAACTGGACAATCAAGAAATGTTAAGACAACAAATCCTAACCTTCTCAGTAGCAACATCTGATGCACGAATCTGCTCAACTTTCTTGTTTAATTCCTTGCCAAGTTTAAGCATTTCATCTTCCATTCTCTTAACTCTTGTTTCTGCTTCCTGCTCATATAGAAAAACAGCTCACCAAAAGTCTCAACATCCAAACCAAAACCCTAAAATCACAAAAGCAAAGTGATAGCTGATAATATCTTTTGAGAGCTTTCTTACCTGCCTAGACATGGCTTCTTTCGAACAGGAACGCTCCTGTTCCGCGAGACGAGTCCTCGCTTCTTTCAACTCAGTGGCCAAAGACACCACATTCCTCCTAAAACTCTGCTTCTTCTCACTCAAATCCTTCAACAGAGGATCATCCTCTCTTACACTTACCGAAGTTGGCATTTTCTGAAAATTGAAGACCACTGTTCTCTGTTCTTCAATCCAGACAAATAAATTCTACAGAAAGCCCCAAAATTTCAAAAACGTTAAAGGAAGCTATTCATGTTCTTCACGTGACCCACATAAACGAATGAAACACATAAATGTCCAAGAATATTAAATCAAATCTGTCCACAAGAATTAAATCCCCCTAATTTCTTGTCGTAACAATCAATTCCTTATAAATAACAGCCATTAACATTAACTCTATCGAGGTAGGGAAATACGCAAGAGAGACAAAGAAACTTGTATCGTCCCTTTCACATCAATAAATAAACAAGCTTTGATAAAGACGAATACTTTACAGTATACAGCCAAAAAAAACGTGACCTTTTTAAAAAAATTTGAAACTCTTACAGATATTTTTGAATCTTTGGAAACCCTAAAAATCAAAACTTTCTTGCGACCCACCAGTCTCCATCGAACCGCTGGTAAAATTAGGTTTTTTTTGGGGGTTTGGTTAGGAAGAAGTTGGAATCAAATTTTGCAGATTTCTCTTCCACAGGAGGAAAGTGACAGTGTGGAGGAGGATAGGTTCCGAACCAACCCGTTTGGTTCGGATGAGAGATCATTTATTAAGGCAAAGTGTCTAAAATGTTTTTAGCTTCGGCGTAACCGAGCCTAGTGCTTTGGAAGTTGTGTCGTTTTGAGTAACGAATTTTTTTGGCTAACCTACGCATCAATCGGTGTTAGCTACTAACTTGCTAGGTTTGACTGATGCGCGGCAAAATCTATTGGTTTCAAATTATAGAAAAGCCATGTGGTACAGTGTTTATCATATGGGCCGCATATTTGTTGTGGTTATGGTGGCCTTATTAAGGGTTTGAAAATACAAAAGTTAAATAATTTCGATTAGATGTTTTTTTGATGACAGAGTAATTAATTGTTCTGTTTTTTATTTTTGTTTGTTTGATATGCATTTCAGTTTCAGGCTGACCTGATTGATCCAGCAGTTAAAGGTACTATGAACGTTTTGAAAACGTGCGCAAAAGCTTCCTCGGTCAAGAGGGTCATTGTAACATCTTCAACCGCCGCTGTTCTTGGTTTGGTTGTAATCCTCCCTTCGGACCAAACGACGTGGTGGACGAAACCTTCTTCTCTCCGATCCAAATTTTTGTGTGGAGATGAAGGTCTTTAGAATTTCCTGTGCAAATAAGTAAATATAAGTTCATGAGTATTCACATTCTTTCTTACTTAATTTTTTTTTTTTTTACTTAATTCTTTGACTTGATTGTGATGAATCCAGGAAACGTGGTCGGAAAACTTTTGCAGCCAACTTTTAATTTCTATATAAAAGTGGTTGTGGATCTGTTAAACGGTAAAAAACTCTCCCAATAGTTTTTATACTATAGGTTTATGAACGTGAGGGATGTTTCGCTTGCTCATATATATCAAAGCGTTCGAGGTTGCTTCTGCTAGTGGCAGATATATCATTGTTGATCCGAATACAACAATGAAAGATATTAAAAAGCTTCTGCATGAGTTATATCCTGATTTGTGTCGTGTTGATAAGTGAGTTCCCTATATTTTCCCCCTTCATCTTTATTTATGCTCATGCTGAATCCATATATATACCGAACAAAACTTTATTGATGGAATTCTACTATACGTAGGAATGAAAAGAGTGAGATGAATGAAATGGCATATAAAGTGTGTGTGGCAAAAGTGAAGAGTTTGGGATATGAGTTCACTCTTATAGAAGAAACCATCTGCGACACTATTGTTAGCCTTAAAGAGAAGTGTCTTCTTATATGAATATATGATCCTAATCATATATAGCTTTAGAGGATGTACTTTAAGCCTGTCAAAATTTGCTTTAACATATATTTAATGGAAAGTATAAATATATACTGTTTGGTAGAAGAAAAACAACATAAAGTTGAAGTACAGTATATAGAAAACTTTGATTAGTCAAATATATACGTCCATGTATTATGGAATAGTAAACAAGCTCATGTAACTTACGCGGAACGGTAAAGTGGACCGTTGAAAGACGAAAATTAAACATAGGTAACTTTTGATGTTTAAAAAGAGAGAAGAAGAAAAAAAGATACGTGTACGTATTTTGTGAGCCCTCATGACTTTACTATCTCCACATGAGCATTTATTTTATATAAACCCTTTCTGTAACGCACACTCCCATCCGTAGAGTTGTGTCAGAGAACTACAAAGAGAAAGAGTCTGCATCTAAAACAAATTATTTATCAGACAAAAAAATAGGAAGAGACAGAGAGATGGCCGACGGAGGAAAAATGGTTTGCGTCACCGGAGCTTCCGGTTACATAGCATCTTGGATTGTGAAGCTTTTGCTACTCCGTGGGTACACCGTCAAGGCCACCGTTCGAGACCCAAGTTTGTTTCACAATTTTTCTCTCTCTCTTCCTTTTTTTTTTTTTTTAGTTTTTTCACAATAATATGTATCGTTCTGCCCAAATTTCTTCTGTCCTTGAAACAATTCCCAGATTTAGGACTGAATGACTTATGCTAATTAAGATCAGTCCATCAAAACCAAATCGGGATGTAACTAACTGAAAACATCGGACCGACTTAAACTAAATTTCTCTTTTTTTTTGGGCTCTGTGTCTTTACCTCTTTGTTTGTTTAAGTTCACACTCTGTGTCTTCTTAACCTAAAAGACCAAAATATGTATCAAATTAATGAATTATTTTGAAGTGCCTTTTGACCTCGTATATGTTGACTTTCTTTTCTTTAGAGGACACGAAGAAAACAGAACATCTTCTTGCATTAGACGGTGCAAAAGAAAGACTCAAACTGTTCAAAGCAGATCTTTTGGAAGAAGGTTCTTTCGAACAAGCTATCCATGGTTGTGATGCTGTCTTCCACACCGCTTCACCGGTTCTATTCACCGTCACAGATCCTCAGGTTTTGTCAACTACTTTTTCAAATTTGTTGTGTGAATTGCATATAATGCATGGTGTTACGATTACTTCGCCATGTCAGTTCTATCGCTTTAGAGGCCTAATACAAATTTGCTATTTTTTTTTTATTAAATCAGACTGAGCTGATTGATCCGGCCTTAAAGGGTACTATGAACGTCCTTAATACATGCAAAAAAACTCCATCTGTCAAAAGGGTCATTCTAACATCTTCCATGGCTGCGGTTCTTCGTCCTCAACCTCCTATTGGGCCAAACGACGTGGTGGACGAGACTTTCTTCTCTGATCCAAGTCTATGCAGGGAGACAGAGGTCCTTAAGATTTTGTTGTGAACATATCAGTTTCTTTTGTGGGGTTCGAATTCTTTCTTACACTTGTTTTTACTCTTCAGAATTGGTATTCACTCGCCAAGACTTTGGCAGAGAATGCAGCGTGGCAATTTACGAAAGACAACGGAATCGATTTGATCGTGCTGAATCCAGGATTTATATTCGGACCAATCTTGCAACCAACTCTTAATTTTTCGGTGGAGCTAATCGTGCATTTCATAAATGGTAACAACCCTTTCAATAGTAAATACTACAGGTTCGTGGACGTGAGAGATGTTGCCTTAGCTCATATCAAAGCGTTGGAGACTCCTTCAGCCAATGGCAGATACGTCATCGATGGTCCAAATATGAGTGTAAACGACATTAAAGAGATTTTGCGTGAGTTATTTCCAGATCTGTCTATTGCTGATACGTAAGTTCTCTTTACTTATCATGAAGTCCATAATTAGTTTAATCAAAAGTGTCCAGAAACTTATTTTTGTTTTGTTTTAGGAATGGAGTAAGCGAGGTGAATGTAACCTTTTACAAAGTGTGTGTGGAGAAAGTGAAGAATTTGGGAGTTGAGTTCACTCCTATGAAGTCAAGCCTTAACGACACTATTGTTAGCCTCAAAGACAAATCTCTTTTATGATTTTGTTTGTGTATTTATAATTACTCTGTTTTGTTAATTTGCTAGTATTGTAAAAGTTCATTTGTGGAAACTTTTAAAATTTAAGCATTTTATAAAAATATTATATGATATATTGCCTAGGGTATACTGGCCACCTATGTTGCATGGAAACTCTTTTTGAGGTACGTTTCCCGTTTCCGAAACGTTTCGGAAACGGAAACCCGTGGAAACTCGGAAACAAGCCACAGAAACACGTTTCCTAAAAATCTCAGTTTAGAAACACGATGGAAACTCCGTTTCTGTTTTGGAAATACGATGGAAACTCCGTTTCCGTTTTGGAAACGCGACGAAAACTCTTTTTTATAATTTAGAGGCAGTTTTGTTTGGTGAAACCAATGAAAATGAGAATGGCGATGCTGGTCAAAAAAATTGATTCTGAACGTTTTAGTTTTTTTTACAGTTTTATTTTTAATTGAACTATTTAATATTTATGTTTTGAACTGGTGTTGTTTCAGAATTTTTTTTAATTATGATTTTTATGTTTGGGGATTTATTATATCTATATTATATAGATATATATATATATATATATGTGTTTCCTATACGTTTCCATTACCTAATTTTTTAAAAAATCCGTTTCCCGTTTCCGAAACGTTTCGTTTCCGCGATTCCGTTTCCGTTTCCATGCAACATAGCTGGCCACTAATTAAGATTTAGATACATGATATGTCGATAAGTGTAACTTAGCTCAAACACATTACTGAATGAGTGAATGTCACTTGTAGCCTACGTGCAGTGCAGTGCAGTGCAGTGTAGTGCTGAAAATATTTGCTTTGTTTTATGTTTCCTTAAACCGGTTGTTTGGGTCCGATTTTCCATATATATGTCCGAAATTTTTGATTAATAAGACTTCTTTGTACTTGTGCTTTCCAAACGCGAGGTGATGCGCTGAGTCATTTGATGATATTAGGAATACGAGTCATATGACCTTAATTATGAATCCATAACTTACCTAACCCAAAGGTTATCCCACTCGATGATCAAGACTTGAACCACGTAAGCAACCCTTATCTTTAGATGCTCATAAATACCACTAAA
The DNA here is from genome assembly GCA_023657505.1 of Camelina hispida. Classification (NCBI taxonomy): domain Eukaryota; kingdom Viridiplantae; phylum Streptophyta; class Magnoliopsida; order Brassicales; family Brassicaceae; genus Camelina; species Camelina hispida. Next base: position 3,821,074 of record CP094631.1, read on the forward strand.
GGGACAAGACAACGCTTAAACTAATTAATGGTTGTCCAGTTCTTTCGTTTTCCAAAGTTTCAAAGTGAAAATTAAAAATAGTGTTGATCATATAAATATTTTAGGTGTTTCGTTCACTTTTAATAAACACTCAATCCTTTCGTTTTTTTTTTGAATAAAATAATAAATTTGTTCGAAAAAGCTTTTTTTTTTTAAATCAAGTGCAGCAATCTTTGATAACCTTTTATCAAATCATTTGTTTACTTTCAGTTTAACAAGGCTATAATTTTGGTTATGAGTTCTATTTTTTTATTCTGTGAAACTAACGTTTTTGGTAACATTTTTTTATATTATTAATTTATATTCTAGCTAATTTGAATATTAAATTTTAAAACTTTCTATTATAGATTTTGAGATTGTATTCCATAGTTTCTCTTTGGTATTGTGTGTGATTCCCTACAGTATTGTGTGTGATTCTTCTTCATAAGGAAAGAAATAAAAATGTCTGTGATCCACAAGAAACGAAAGAACTAAGAGCAAAAATGTGGCTAGGCAGAATTGATGGACATTACGACAAAAATATAATGATAGTGGACATGATGATATTGTGGTGTCCGTTACACGTCCTCTTCAAAGAGATAAGTCTGCGTGTCAAACTAAAAATGGTACGCAATCAACTATAAATAAGGGATTTGTTAATCATTTCAACAGTGAAACCTACCAACCACACTAATTCTACTAATCAGATTAAGTGGAAAGAGATGGACGGCGGAGGCAAGGTTGCCTGCGTCACCGGAGCTTCCGGTTACATAGCGTCTTGGATTGTCAAGCTTTTGCTCCTCCGTGGCTACACCGTCAAGGCCACCGTTCGAGACCCAAGTTTGTTCCCCTTCTCCTCTGTTTCTTTCTTTCTTGTGCTCTCCTTATTTATATATAGACTTTGTCTCTTAAACCATCAAATTCATCTAGATGCTTTTTAAAGATACAAGTACAAATTACCAAAAACTAATATTCTCTTAAAGCAAAATCCAAGAGATATTAATTATTTTGTCGGTACGATTAAGAGTTGTCAGAAACAAGTAAAACATTACCAAATCAAACTAAACACTAAATCGAAGTCAACCGTTTAAAAAAAAAAACAAATTGAAAGGAAGTATATACTAACAAACGAGAACTGAAATAAACTTATGTAGATATGTAGGTGGGCTGAAACTTGGGTTAATGTTTATGACCAAAGTAGTAAAAACTAAAGAATCATCTATCCTTATCAATTTGACACATATGTGATATTCCACAGACGACAGAAAGAAAACAGAACACCTTCTTGCACTTGACGGCGCAAAAGAAAGACTCAAATTATTCAAAGCAGATCTCTTAGAAGAAGGCTCATTCCAGCACGCAATCGATGGATGCGATAGTGTCTTCCACACTGCTTCACCGGTTACACTCACTGTCAGCTCTGATCCTCAGGTTCCTGATATCAACTTTACTTGCTTAGTAAGTTAGAGAATCCTAAAATAATAGATACTCATGAAACTTAATAGTTTACTCTGGCTTTTGCAGATTGAGCTGATTGATCCAGCGGTCAATGGTACTATTAACGTGCTAAGAACTTGCACTAAAGTGTCTTCTGTCAAGAGGGTCATCTTAACATCATCTATGGCTGCAGTTCTTGCTCCTGAGACCCAGTTGGGACCAAACGATGTAGTAGACGAAACCTTCTTCACTGATCCAAGTTTTGCTGAGGAGAAAAAGGTCTTTGAATTGTGTTTTGACACATCAATGAGTTTTTCATTATGAGAACTCAACTCTCACTATTTCTCACCCTTTCTATTTTTGTCCTTCCTAGCAATGGTATGTACTTTCGAAGGCTTTGGCCGAAGATGCAGCATGGCGATTTGCTAAGGCCAATGAGATCGACTTGATCGTTCTGAATCCAGGACTTGTGATTGGACCAGTCTTGCATTCATCTCTTAACTTCTCGGTGGCAGTGATTGCGGAACTTATGAAAGGTAAGAACCCTTTTAATGCTATACATCATAGGTTCGTGGACGTGAGAGATGTTGCTCTAGCTCATGTCAAGGCACTCGAGACTCCTTCAGCCAATGGCAGATATATCATTGATGGTCCGGTTGTGGCCATGAACGACATTCAAAACGTTTTGCGCGAATTCTTACCTGATTTGTGCATTGCTGATAGGTGAGCGTTTTCTTTTCTTTAATTTGATCATTTATTTACAAGTCTTTTTTATCATGTTTTCATTTCTACAAACCTAACAGAAAAAAAACAAAATCTGTTTTGATTTATTACTAGGAATGAAGACATTAAGGAGTTGAATTCTGTGACTTACAAAACGTGTTTGGAGAAAGTGAAAAATTTGGGAATAATTGAGCTCACTCCTACAGAAACAAGCCTTAGAGACACTGTTCTTAGTCTCAAGGAGAAATGTCTTGTGTGATCTTCTTTATACGTTTCATAATCAAATTATCAGTCTTACTTGTTATTGAAAACAAATGCAGCATAAATTAATATATAACTTTCCCCTAAACTTTAAAGTCTTTTAACTAACATCGTTGTTATGCAATACAATTTTGCGGGTTTTTATATATATATATTATATAGTATTTATTTACTCAGGCTTGATTGTTCGCATTCTTGAGATTTTGGAACCATCCGTTTATAAATTATGAAGTTTTATTAATTTGCTGCCAACAAAAAGTAAAAAAAAAATATATATGAAGTTTTATTAATTTTTAAATAAGATTTAATATCCAAGTGTTTTGCTACCACGTTTATTAATTATTTCTGTTTCAAACTATATTTTAAATTTATTTCTCCAATGTTGTGGACTGTGGACCATCATAATTATTTGTCGTTTAGGAGAAAGGATCTCATGTTGGATCAAAATTCAAAACAAAACAAAAAAGAAAGAATCAACCCAAAACCATGCAATAAGATCCGCGTGGTTTTTTTTTTTATGGCTTTTCCGTAAACTCTTCCACATTTTACCTGTCACTTTATTTTTACTTTCTTTTTTTTTCCACCGCACCGTTTGGGTCAGACTTTAAAACGTCTATTGACAACGACCTGTCACTTTATTTTACTAACAATACTGAAATAATAGAATTAAAAAATTAACTAATTTTAAAATAAATTTAAAAGTTCATGCATTTTATATTTTATTCCATTACTTATTGTAAAGAATTTTATCAATTTTAAAATAGTGAAACTGAGAAAAAAAAAATTGAGTATACTTCTCTTATAATTGTTTTTAAAGTACCAAATTCCATTGTTTTAATAAGTACCAAACAGTTGTGTAATTTTGAGTCTTACTTTTATTTTCTTAAACATAAATATACGTTTGATGGATTATTAGTAATTACAAATTCTGAATTTATTGGTTTTATTTAATTTTTAGATTGTAACTAAAAAGTAAAAGAATCTCAAAATATATATAACTATATACAGATTGCCAAAAAGTGACATATGTCAAAGTATGAGATGCAAAATGGAGTAATAAATCTTATAGTGTAATTAGACAATCAACTTAAGACATTTTACTTTGAACAAATGTAAATACGTGACTTTTTTCTTTAATTGTCTTATCCTAGTTTTTAATCACGTGGACTAAAAAAAAAGGCAGGTGCGTATAAGTTTGTACTGTATATTATTATATAATGTGAGAATAGTTGTTGCTCAAAAATTCATAACTGAAACCAAATTTGAGAGAGATGGCCAACGGAGGAAAAATGGTTTGCGTCACGGGAGCTTCCGGTTACGTAGCGTCTTGGATTGTTAAGCTTTTGCTTCACCGTGGCTACACCGTTAAGGCCACCGTTCGAGACCCACGTTTGTTCCTTCTTCTCTCCTTATTTCATTATTTCATTGTTGTATAATACATCGGTTTTTTTTTGAGATTTGTAAGACTAGGCATAATATATGGGATCCCATCGAGATTAAATCTTGTCCAAAATATTGTGTTTTACAAATAATGTGTGTTTTTGTTGTCTAGGGGATGCAAAGAAAACAGAACATCTTCTTGTACTAGAGGGTGCAAAAGAAAGACTCAAACTGTTCAAAGCAGATCTTTTGGCTGAAGGTTCTTTCGAGGAAGCAATTGAAGGATGTGACGCTGTCTTCCACACTGCTTCTCCAGTTTCATTAACTGTAACTGATCATCAGGTTTGTTATATTAACGATTATATATATATCTATCACCTTGTTTGGAACAAGATAATGCCACTTCGTAATAAAGATCCATACATTAACTTACGGGCTTGAGTTTTGCAGACTGAGCTGATTGATCCGGCCGTAAAGGGTACACTTAACGTCCTTGGAACTTGCACTAAAGTGGCATCTGTCAAGAGGGTCATCCTAACATCATCCATGGCCTCAGTTCTGTTTCCTGTGCCTCACTTGGGACCAAACGACTCAATAGACGAGAGTTGCTTCTCGGATCCAAGTATTTGCGCTGATAAAAAGGTTCTCGACAAAGCATATTTTATTGATTGAGTTCATTAAAACTCTCATCCTTTCTTAATTTTTATTTTTTCTGTCTCCTAGCTTTGGTATGCAGTCTCAAAGACTTTGGCCGAGGAAGAAGCATGGCGATTCGCAAAAGAAAAAGGGATTGACTTGGTCGTAATAAATCCAGGACTTGTGCTCGGACCACTTTTGCAGCCAACGCTTAATTACTCAGTTAGTTTGATCGCGGGTCTTATCAAAGATAAGAACGATTCCGTGAATAAGAACTTTAGGTTGGTGGACGTGAGAGATGTTGCACTCGCTCATGTCAAAGCGTACGAGACACCTTCAGCCAATGGTAGATACATCATTGAGGGTCCGATTGTGACGATTAATGACATTGAGAAGGTTTTGCACGAATTCTATCCCGACTTGAATCTCGTTGACAAGTAAGTTCACTACCTATCCTTTCATCTTTGGTTTACAATCAGATAGATTCTGAAACACTTTGATTTTTTGATTAAAGGAAAGAAGCAAGTGAGATAATTCCAGTGATATACAAGCTAAGTGTTGAGAAAGTGAAGAGTTTGGGAATCGAGTTCACTCCTACAGAGGTCACCGTTAGAGACACTGTTCTTAGTCTCAAAGAGAAATGTCTTGTGTGATCAGACTCATGAGTCATATCTTAATTCCCTTCGTAATTGTACCTTTTTTAACTATGAAGAATAAAAAAGGAAGGAAAATGTCATTTTCAATCTCTATCAAGAATCAGTGAATCACATCACAACACTATGGACTAGAAAATTTGCAACTAATCCAATCACCCACAGAGTATGTTACAAAAACATACGAAAGGAAGAACGAAATTATTACAAAATCAACAATTTCATAAAAGTTCCAAAGATTCCTACACATTTTTGTAAGTAAAAACGATCGAAAAATATAACATTGAGCAAACCAAAATAGTGAGATAAACTTACAACAATCTACATTTTGAGACCGAATCAGGAATCGTAATTGTGGTACCTAAAGAAGAAACATCGATTTCATCTAGAAGCATCATCTTCTTGCTTAACTATAGCTAATTGCGTTGAAGGATTCTGCTTCTCTGTGCCTCCTCCTCCTCCTCCATTGTTCTTGGCCGTAGCAGAGGTCTCTGTTTCTTTCACAGTAGTACCATTATTATTCAATGCAGGAGGACTAGTCAGTTTTGGTTTCTGATCAATGGAAGCTTCTTTAAGCTTTGGAACAACCGATCTCGCCTTCTCCTTGGCGTCAAGCGTCACAACATGCTCAAGAGCCTCTCGTGCTCTCTTCCTCGCCAAAGCAGCTTCTTTGCCTCTCCGGTCAGCATCACACTTGGCTGCGATAACAGCCTTGTTCATCGAAGAAGCAGCGATCTTGGCGGCGCATAAGAAGGCTTCCGAGAGAGATTTGTCGATTGAGCGAGAGCCGTTTGATTCGTCGACGATAAGGCGGAAGAAGGAGAATGAATTAGGGTTCCGGCAAGGTGGACAGAGGTATGGTTTGGCTTCGCCGGCGCAGTGGATGTGAGTCAAGGAGTGGCACTTGGAATTGGAGCAAGCGACGCGGCGGGAAGTGTGCGGCGGGGATGAATCGTAGAAGGCGAAGCAGATTGGGCAAAACGACGACGGATGGTTGCGGAGGAGGCAATGTGTGCAGAAGTAGCGGAGTGTGCCACGGAGACGTACTGTGTGTATTACCCAGGAGTCTCGGCTTCCGCAATCGTCGCATCTTTCTGTTAAATTGGTTTCTGATACATCAGAGGACGGCGAGGTTGACGTCGCCGTCGTTGGTGTTTGTGTTGATGACGGAAGATTCATACTTTGTCTCTCTGACTGTGTGGTGCGATTTTGGGAAATTAGGGTTTACTCCTTTTTCAATCGCGAGGAAGAAACAAATCCACGTGGACGTTTCGTTAAAAACGATGTCGTAAAGGGCCTCCACTAATTGGGCCGAATGATTGTAACTTTTGGGCTTATTATTTCGATTTGTTTAGTCCGGTTAGTTAATTTGGTAATCAAATTTTTTAGTTAAAATGCTTTGCTTCTTTTTTTGGTCTAGTTGATGATATTGTCGATTTACGCACCACCATTTACTTACAAAGTTACAACTTACAAGTTACAAACTTATAAACAATAGTAGTATACTATAACGTAAGGAAATTAAAAGCTTTTAAAATACCAAACCGTATTATATTCATAAATATGTAGATTTTGGTTTTGTGTCCGATTAAATTATATATCCACAAAAATCTAACTGTATTTGATTTTATAGTTGAGAGATTGATTAGTGTATTTGGACTATGTCGAATAGGTGGGGACGTGTTTGGTTATGAGGATAGGGACACGGCAAAGCGTGTCAACGTGTAGAAGTTCATTGCATATTGCATAACATACGTACATACATTTTACGCATACTGATTCTTGTTCAAATATTGTTTCTGGTCAGTATTTTGCACCAGATCAACCAAAACAAAGAAAAAGACACTTTGCACTAAAGGCAAATGCATAAATTATATATTCTCTCATAGCTATAGCGTGTTCATAGCATAATGCCAGTTTTGTAATAGCATATATCACACGTGTCATATGTCTTGTGCCTTCACAAGTTACCACGTGTCTCGAGTCACCTATCACTTCACCATCGTGGAGAATAATTTACTGATCATGTTCATCACCTAAAGGTCCTCCCAACAAATTTGCTTTTGTGTTTGACGTAAAGTGACGTTTTTGATGATATATAACATGTATCTGACCTTTTACATTGTGGAAGGGCCAGTCCCCAAAAAAAATCAGGTTTCTTTTTCCTAAGTTAGTTTATGAAAATGAGGGAAAAGATTTTGCGTATCTTTATATTGTTAATACACTGTAGAGTACGAGATCATAAAAACGTGTTGTTTGCCTATTCCACGGCGGATTGAGAGACTTTTGCTGGGACAGGCGACAGAGTCTTGTCATTTAATTTGAGTTTTGGCCTTATATATTAGTAAGCACTTCGATGTTTTTGTTCCTATTTATTTATTCGGTTGTTAATAATTCTTTTCTGAACGAGAGATGGAGATAAACTAGAGTGATGAAATCAGTAATGGTCCATGCAAATCCAAATAGGTACTCACATTATCCAGTACTTGGAAATTTTCTCAAAAATTCGGTGTTCAAAAGCATAGCAAATTCTAAGGATTATAAGTTCCTTAAGAAATTGAATTATCTAAATTGTATGTCAATTTTTTTTTTGTCGGCAAATTGTATGTCAATTATTATTTTACTTTACCTAGTGATGGACAAAGAGATAAACTACATGTAGTGAAAATATGAATTAAAAAATACAATTTATGGCATGCTTTAGGTTTAAGCTTCTGGAAAGTTTAGTCTACTACGGGTTGAGTTACGTATAGAATCTGATTTGCATGGAGATTAGGTGACATTTAAAATAAAATAAAAACGTGATCAACCTATAAACGAGAAATTAACCAGAAGATGCTAACGTTTATAAACAAATACGGCTAAGATGTCATAGATGGTGGTTTTGAATATAAGTCTCTGCTAACAATATATATTTTACATACAGAAAGGAAGAAAATAGATTCTAAATGAAATGCTCTAAAATAAGAGTTCTGAATCAGTATAACAAGTCATATGATTAAACAAAATCTCAATGATTAAAATAGCAAATGATTGGTTTTCTTCATCAGTTAATAGAACTTGCTGAGTGAGTCCCAAACTTAAGGATGATTAATAAAATATATTGTAGTAAAGGCTTAATAAAAAAAATAGTAATGATTAGGAAGTCAGATCTTATAGTATGATTTAAGATAGATAAAGAGAGACTTCATCAGTTAATAGAACTTGCTGAGTGAGTCCCAAACTTAAGGATGATTAATAAAATATATTGTAGTAAAGGCTTAATAAAAAAAATAGTAATGATTAGGAAGTCAGATCTTATAGTATGATTTAAGATAGATAAAGAGAGACAAAGGGTTGCTGAATCCCCACTTGGAGTGTGATGCTTTTTTGGCAGTGTTCCTTTATGATAACACATCAACACGACTTTTAGTGTGTATCACAGGCCCATGACACTTAAAAAGATAAGACGAGATAACATATTCTATACCATACAGTATACACCACCATTATTATTATTTTTTCATATTTGTGTATTTTAACTATTTTATAGACACACACATGAAATTAATTGTAATAATGCAAAGGACCTGTGTCATGTAACAGAGACAGCCCAAGTGTACAGAGGGTCGGTGGGGAGCTAGAGAAGCAATTTGGTTTCAATAAGAAATTTAATAAGAACCATGCCCAACTCTCTCTTCTCTAAAAAGGGGTCCCTTTACCTTTAATTTTCTCTCGTTTATTAAAAACAATACTATCTTGTAAAAGCAGTTACAATGTTAATTTTTAAGGATTGTATGAGATAATTCATATAGTTAGAGTTAGCACATCAAAATAAAACATTTATTTATTTCTACTAATACTAATAGCCTTAAAATCCACTAGTATTGTAGTAGTAGTATACAGCTATTATTTTAACGATACAGACCTAGTCTCGATGTTGACAACCAGCAAACAAAAGTAATCAGTAGTACTACTATACTAGTACTTGTGTAACTCACAAAGATCTTGTGATATGATAATATTTAGCTTTTCCTTTATATTATTAGCTTTTTAAAAAGATCTGGTAATACTAATATACTAGATAATGACTCTTGCTGGTAGCGCGGGAAAACTTTTTTTTGTTTGTTATTTGTTAATAATATATTTATGTTGTATTATTCATTTACATATTATATAATAATATAGTATTATATTGTGAGTTTTGACTCATATTAAACTACTAATAGGTAGGCCTGAAAACTACTACCGATACCTGTATTCGACCCGTTTTTTGGTTTTTATCCATCCCGAAAAAGGTACCCGCAGCTTTAGGGTTGAGTGAAATGTATAATAATTATATTATTCGTGAATAATGATCGAGTATCGGATATTAAATTAATTTTTGAGCGTCTCTCCTAAATACACATTAATATTTTGTAGAATAATGTTACCAGCGTGAGGAAATATTTATGTAAATTTAAATTTGTTTGTTACAAAAAAATAGTAGAAAAATGATTAATTCTATATATTTTGTTTTGCTTAAGGCCATACAGTTTTCGACCCGTAGTTGGTACTACTATTTTGGTTTGGTGCAATATCAAATTTGTTAATTATACATTCAGTAAAGCTAAAAAAACACAACAAACATGTATTGACTCGTGATTTGTATTACAAATTAATGTGATCATGTTCAGAGATCTTAATATACCAAATTTACAAATTAAAGTTATTGGTATAACATGTTATATATTTTTTTATAGGTGAAAATTACAATTAGGTTATGTATATTACCAACATTATACACTTGGTATTATTTATATAATGAATATTGTGTATAAACAATTAATTTTAGCCAATTAAATAGTTTGTTATTATTTCCTAAGATTTATGAAACAATAAATAGAGTTTTATTATTTTGAACAAATCTAAACTTTTCTTTTGTTTATTAGTATAATTAAAATATAATAGCTTTTTCGTAATATGTCACATGTTAAATTTTTAACAACATAGCTTAAATAAGTATATATATATTAAAAATAGAAACAATGTTGTATCTTAATTTTAATATATATTTGTTAATATTAAATGATTTAGATATGTAAATATTTAATTTTAGTTTTATAAATAAATTTAAGTTTTATAAATTTTCTAAATAGTTTGTTATTGTTTACTAAGATTTCTGAAATAATAAATAAAATATTTTAATTATATTATTACATAATTTCGAAATTATTTTTTATTATTTTATGAAATAATTCCGAATTTTTTATTTTATTAAATAATTCCAAAATTATTTTATTAATGATTTCTTGTAATCTAAAAAATTAATAGTTGCTATTTTTAGGTAATTATTTTCTGATTAAAACAACTTAATATTAAAATTATGTTATTATATTTTGTATTAAAATTCAGTGGCATTTTGTATAATATATTACATGTAGTAAGGTTATTTGTTTATAGGGTTGCTTAAATAATATAATAGAGATGTATGGTTTGAATATAATTGATGATTATATTAATACAAAATTACATATTTTTGTTAGTCATAATTTAGTTTTTTTTTTTTTGGTGATTATACGAACCAATTTTTCTTATTTATTTCGTAAGTGTATGTGTTTATTTGTATAAAAGAAAAAAAGAATAGAGGAGGGGCTAATGATTCGGGGGACGCTAAAAAGTTGAATGTTCGAGGGGAAACGTCTCAGAGACTGTCTGTGTGAGAGAGAGAGAGATAAAAATATCAAATCCTTTCCTCATCAGTTGTGCACAGTGTGCGTGCGAACGAGATTTTGATTTGGTCCCCTCTTCCTTCTTCCCTCTCTCTCTCTCTCTCTCACCGTCTTGTGCGTCGAGTTGTCTCCATCTCTCACACTATTCTCTCTCTGTCCGCCTACTACTTTCTCAATATTACTCTCACTCACTCCCATTCGCCGTCTTCTTCTCTTCTCGATACCTCCTCCTCTGCATTTGGATTGATGCCACTTTAATTCTTCGAGGACCTCTCTCTCTCTCCCTTAGCCGGCTAAGTACGACCCCTTCTCTCTCAGGTCAGCGACGCATGATTGATTTCTAGAATAGGTTTCTGTTTTGATTCTGAGAAAAAGAAGAGTAAAGTTTTCATCTTTTGACCCCCAAAAAAGAAGAAGAAGACGAGTAAAGTTTTGATCTTTTGTTTCTGGGTTTTTTTGTTACGAGGGAACAAGACGAAAGTTTTGATTTTTTTTTTGTTTGTTCTGTATTGTTTTAAGAGATGATTGATTGATTAAGCTCTGATGAGTGTACGTACGTACAACTCTGTTTTGAATCGTTTGTTCTTCGGTGTGTGATTAAACAATTGCGTTTTGACTAATCATTTTGGCATAAAAAAAATTAAGTGCATCTCTCTTTCTCTCTCTGTTGTTTTGTTTATTGCATACTTTGATAGAGACATTGATTTCTTTTCTATTTCTTATTTTTTTCATCACATTTTTTTTCTATTTTGGGAATTGAAGTTTTCTAATTTAGGCATTGTAGACTGACCAATAGCTGTTTCTAGTAGGTATTGCTTGGCCTAATTTGGTTAGTTTTGTGATTTCCCTTTTCAGGATCAAGATTCTCTCTCTCTGTAAACGGCAAATACCATGCCTTTGTTTGAGCTTTTTAGGCTCACCCAAGCTAAGCTTGAATCTGCTCAAGACAACAACCCTCCGTGAGTCCCCTCCATTCACTTGTCTATCTTATCTTAAGAGGAGAGATAGTTTCAAGTTCATCAGTTTCATGTTTTACTTATTTATTCTTGTTGTCTTGGAAAACAGACCTGTCGATGAAGTTGTGGAGCTGGTGTGGGAAAATGGTCAGATTTCAACTCAAAGTCAATCAAACAGATCGAGGAACATTCCTCCACCACAAGCTGTTCATCAACCAAACTCTTCTAGAGCTAGAGATATTGGAAATGGTTCAAAGGCCACCATGGTGGACGAGATCCCTATGTCAGTACCATCACTGATGACCGGTTTGAGTCAAGAAGATGACTTTGTTCCATGGTTGAATCATAACCAATCCTTAGATGGATACTGCTCTGATTTCTTGCGTGATGTGTCTCCTGTTACTGTCAACGAGCAAGAGAGCGACATGGCTGTAAATCATACTGTTTTCCCCTTGTTTCAGAGAAGAAACAATGGCAATGAATCAGCTCCCGCTGCTTCTTCTTCACAGTATAACGGTTTCCAATCGCATTCTCTGTATGGAAGTGATAGAGCTAGAGATCCTCCTGGCCAACAAACCAATCCGGATCGGGTGACTCAGACGCAAGAGCCACTGATCCCTAGTAACAAGCCTAGTTTGGTCAACTTTTCCCATTTCTTACGCCCTGCAGCTTTGGTCAAGACTAATAATAACCCTCAGGGAACTAAAGAGAAGAGTCCTCAAAGTCCCCCGAATGTGTTTCAGACCAGAGTTCTTGGAGCTAAAGACACTGAAGATAAGGTTCTTAATGAGTCTGTTGCTTCTGTGACGCCTATGAATAACCAAAAGGCTTGCCTTATCTCAGAGGACTCATGTAAAAGAGACCAAGAGAGTGAAAAGGCCGTTGTATGTTCTTCTGTTGGTTCGGGTAATAGCCTCGATGGCCCATCCGAAAGCCCCTCACTCTCTTTAAAGAGAAAGCATTCAGATGTTCAAGACAATGACTGTCATAGTGAAGTGAGTTAAACTCATATTCGTTTGATTAACATTACAATCTCGTTTCTTTGCTGTTCTCTTCAGTGTTTCGTTTCAATACTGTTGAGCAGGATGCTGAAGAAGAATCAGGAGATGGAAGAAAGGGAGCAGCACCATCTCGAACAGGTTTGGGTTCAAAGAGGAGCCGCTCGGCCGAAGTGCATAATCTCTCTGAAAGGGTGAGTGTGCGAAGTCCCCAAAGGGTTCTTGTCCATTCTCAAACTCACAAAAGATTGCTCTACTTAGTAGCTTACTGTCTTCAAATTTTCAGAGACGGCGTGATAGGATTAACGAGAAGATGCGTGCCCTTCAAGAACTCATTCCAAACTGCAACAAGGTAAGGTTTTTTCTACTTTGTCTATAAAGCTGAAAAGCAGAGATTTTTCGTATGTAATAATCAGCATTTCTAACTTGAACACATTACTGTATATGATGGTAAAGGTGGACAAAGCATCGATGCTAGATGAAGCAATCGAGTATCTCAAGTCACTCCAACTTCAAGTACAGGTAACACTCTCATTAGTTACTCGGTAAATATCGATAAAAAATCGTGCAACCTAATAATCGAAAACTCATTAATCATCATCAGATCATGTCAATGGCGTCTGGTTATTACATGCCACCGGTCATGTTCCCACCGGGTATGGGGCATTACCCAGCAGCAGCAGCAGCAATGGCAATGGGTATGGGAATGCCTTATGCAATGGGATTACCTGATTTGAGCCGTGGTGGTGGTTCCTCGGTTAACCACGGACCACAGTTCCAGGTCTCGGGGATGCAACAGCCAGTGGCAATGGCAATACCACGTGTCTCTGGTGGTGGTTTCTTTGCGGGTTCTTCAACGATGGAGATGAATAAGGGAGAGAATGGTTCGACTAGAGACTTACCGGGTTCTAAAGATCAAACAAGGACGAATAACAACAATAGTAGTAGTAACTTGAAACCAATAAAGAGAAAACAGGCGTCTTCTTCTGATCAGTTTTGTGGGTCGTCTTCGTGACATAAATACAACAAACTTAAGGACTGATGTATTGTTTTATCTGTAGCATTCAAACAATTCAATTCTAAAAGCCAAAACTTAATAAAAATTAATTTGTGTTCTTTTTAATACTGATGAGCTTTTTTTTGTGTGGTTCTGCTGGCTGTCTCTATAATTCTTTTTTAAATTAAAATGCTTTTAATAATATTAGTTTTAAAATTCAGAGCCTGCTGTGGATAATAATAGACAGTATGTGTCTGTGAATTTAGAATGTTTTTTGTTTGGTCTAATAGTTGTACTGTTGTAGCATGAACTTAAACCGCTTTCAAAAAGGTTTATGTAGCGTGAGGTTCACTATATATATATCTTATGGATCTGGCTGGTTAAACAAGCGTGATGGGCTTCTCAACCCATTTTGTCAAACAACTTTCTTGCGTCATTTTTTTTTGTGCGGGACTGTTGACCAAATCGTGAAGCTAAATTTGAAAATACAGAATTTCAATTCATTTACTTTGATAACATATGTGTTTGAAGGTTTTGTTTGTTTGGTATGAATATGTGTTGGAAGGTTAGGTGTATATAAACTAATAAAGCACTCGTGTTTGAGCAACATTATACTGTATATATTTTATTTTACGTAATATTATCATGTATAACAATCAGTACATGATATAGTAGCTCAAAACATGATTTTCTTTGACAGAAAGATCTAAGGGAATCTAAGGGAATCGCCGGTTAGGGATAGGTCTCGGGAGGAGTAGTAGAGCTAGAAAACCAGAGTTGGAGATGTTCATTTCTCGTAGGCGCTTATTTAGCAAAATATAAAGAGATGTTTCTTTACACGGCCAGCAGATTTTTAACTATACTAAAATCAATTATAGCTAGGACCTATTTCACCGATCTTGATCTTGTTTTAAAGACTTGGCGTAAACTACTGTTCAGCGTGGTGAACCGAACCGAGTCTCTCTCTAACTCTTCTAAAATTAAATCTTAAATTCAAAATACTAAATTCAATAAACCTGTCCTTGATGAGACTTATTAAAAACTTAACTTAATAAAAAAAAGACACTTTAGTAGAGAAAGAGGTGGACTAGTGGAAAGAGAAGAACAAAAAAGGGTTTAGACTGCATTTAGATTTTATACCTTCTAATGGAGGTGGATTAGACAGCTCTAACTAATTACGGAAAACAATATAATGTGTTAGAATCCAAGCAGTAGAAAACAGACACGTCGAACACAAATTGATGAAATTACACGAGGTTTAGATTAAAACTTGAAAGAGAAGAAAATGGTGTTAATGTGGCAAAGCAAAAGAAAAGTTAAACATCATTTTGCTTTTGGCCACACTAATATATCAAGATTATCTATGATTATGTCTTCTCTCCCCCCCTCTCCCTTCTTACCAATTAGATTGGGCCATATTAGAGAGATATTCAACCATACAACCTTTCTTTTCTCACTTTTAATCAAACTTGATAATATTATTTGCCTTCTGTTCTAAGTTTGATCTTTTTCTCGACCACGGATCACAAAACGCAAAACAAATGATCAATTTTGGAAAAGCAAATTAGGCAAAAGCAATTAGTAAAAATTGTATAAACACATGTAGATTAAAAACTTTTTCCGTATAATCCAAAATTATTTTCCTTACTAGAAACTACAATATAAAATTTTAAGGACTTTAAAAAAATATAGTATTGTATCATCAAAATAAATAATTATTATAAAATTGTAGGAGATTCTCAAAAATAGCACTAAATTAAGTTTTTGTTCCAAACTTATCACACCATCTCTAAATTTTAAAAATAGCACTAATTAATTTTCTAAAATTAAATCTTAAATTCAAAATACTAAATCCTACCCCTCAAAACTATACCCTATATATGAAATTGAGAACCCAAACATAAAAAAACAAATTCTAAAAATCAATTTTAAATAATTTAACTTGTTAAATAGTGTTATTTTTAAAAATTTATGGAATGTATGCTATAGTTGTCCATAAAATTTGGTTTAATGCTATTTTCGGGTATTTCTCTGGTGATCCTATGTACTGTTGTACACTATATTAGCTTATACTCCATCTTTTAACTTGTGCATAATTGTTTATCAGAAACATTGCTTTAATCTTATGAGAGGAAGATTTAGAAGAAACTTAAAAAATATACTCCCTCTGTATCATAATAGATGATTTTCTAGAAAAAAAAATTTGTATCACAAAGATTGATTTTCTGTATTTTTTTACTAATTAATGGTAAGAAATTGTAGTTTTCAAGAATCATTGATTGAGAATTTAATTTTTAATGAATTACTATTGATTGATAGTTATGAAAATATATTTTTATAATAAAAATGCATTTATACCTTAACATTCAATGTTTTTCTTAATTGGTGTGAAACTCCTAAAACATCATCTATTTTGATACAGAATGAGGGAGTATATAAAATAACATAAATAATGAAAAGGGACCTTTAGTACAAGTGCATGCATGTGCTAATGTTTCCTTGATGATGGGATTAGTGCTAAACGGGCCAATTAAGATGCTATACAATTGAGGTCACTTCTCATTGGGCCCTCTCTCTCTTTCTCCGTGACTTCATCCTCTTAATCTAATTGTACTCCACTTTATAATTAGTCCCTTTCTCCTTGTCTAATTAATTAAATTCTTGTTAACACAAAAAAGCCGAAAAATCTCCCATCAACATCGTTGTAGAACGTGAATAAAAAATTATGCACTTCCGCAAACCTTTATTGGATGCATCTTCCGTTAGTCAATATAATTGGTGGTTATATCCGCTTATAGCTTAATCTAGATTTTTGTCTAAATCTCTTAGTTATAGAAACCTAGTGTACAAAGTAAACAACAAGATACATTGATGTGTCCTGTATGTAATTTAGTTGGAGCCAAGAAAATAGTAACGAAGTATAAGGTTTTGCATCACTTGACTTTCAACAAATGCTTTTACATTAATTTTTGCTAAAGATTATTGGAATCTCCAATGATTGGTAAATGAAATCAATTTTGGGTTCAAAAACCAAACATTCTAAGCTGCTTCTTGGAACTAGAAACTCACTTTCATTATTTGGTGTTCACATTCAAGAATAACTAAGAGATTTCATATACTGTCAAAACATCAAAATATATCTGACAAAAAAGGGTGGTAGAAAATCATTTGAGAAGACACGTTCATTAAGTTTTCAATATAACGAGGACTCTTTTTCATATATATGCAGATTACAAATTCTAATGTGATGTAAATTATAATATACTAACGTACATCGATACCAAATGAAACCGCCGTCAAATCATTCATGTTAGTTTCTGAAATTTTGATAAAAATGGGAACCCTATAGGGCCTAGATTTAAGAAAAGATCTATTATACTATATGAGACGTGTTAAGTGTACAGCCTCTTCTCCATTTTTTTGTCGGCGAAGATGTTATAAAAGCCTAGTGAGTTGTAAGTTGTAACAATGGCGAACGACAACGACCGTATGATGTTACCCTTTCTCACTTCTCTACTTTAGACAGAGTTTCAAATCACCTTATTAGGAAAAAAAGAAGAAGTAATATGATGAGTGATTGATAGTTGAGTTGAGCAAACAGCTCATATATAGACTTTTTGGTTTTAATGGTTGCTACGATAACACATATATATAGTTACAATGTTAACTTCTATTGCACTGCATGAAAGATCAACCATGCAAACAATCATTCATGATCCCCACCAAAAGCAGGGTTCGTAAAAGAAGAAAAAAAAAACTATTAACTTTAAATTTTAATTACGTTTATGCATGCATTCATGTTAGTCTGCTATAACCACACCACCACATTATTTCTTGATTATTATTGGAAATAATATACATATATGCATTTTTTTTTATAGAATGATTTTAGTTCGCAAAAATATATTCAAAAGCAATAAACCAATCTGAGAACTTGTAAACAACAAATATAGATGCATGCTCCTAATCAAATCAAAATGATCAAAGCCTAAAAAATCTGAAAGCAGATATGGTTTGTATATAATGGAAGGGCTGGCGGCGGATATATGTATGATTGGCTTAAAATCATGATGATGATGATCAAATGATGGGTCTCAATCATGCATGATCCTAATCGAATATGTTCCATTTTTTAGGGGGTTACTAATATTATATATAGTGTACGTAGTTCAGATAAATGTTTTCTTCTCCATGATATACTCCAAGAACGTGTTGATTGGTATTAGTTTATTGAGTATGATTAAAAAGAAACTCGCTGAAATTGCAAAGTCTTTTCCATATATTATTAGCGCTTCTCGTAATTAATCATTTGGTGAATTATATAACTCGAAGTATCTTTTGACAGCTTTGGTTGGAGATATTATACAATAAAATCAACTAGTTAGTCCTTTTTATTTTATTGTGTTCGATAATGAGACATTTCATGTCGGTTTTGTGTATTATTATAAGAAGCGACATTATTGAGCGAGTTTTCTTTGTTTTTGGGTTCTCCAGCATGAACAATGGCATTGAACAAGATATTCTCTCGTTAACGGCTTATTAATACTCTGGACAAAATACAAGATAAAGCCATTGGTTGGAATCAGAAATAAGTAAGTTATATAGGGGTTTCATACGACTTGTTAGAAAATTGACTCCCGAATTCTGAAGAAAAAAGTAGAAAATAATGTAGAAATGTAGTATAACTTGGGTTCAGGCACCTATAGCCACCACCATGCATGCTTCAACATCTTAATGAAGTCACAAATGAACACAGTCATCAAAGGCCCATGCCTACAAGTATTCTCCTCAAAGCGTCCTCTCTTTTTTTTTTTTCTTGCAATAGTTGCAAAACAATTTCTATTAAAACAGACTTTTTTTTTGTAAAGTAAAAGCTTAATAATAGTGAAGTTTTTTACATTATAAAAGAAAAAGATAAGCAAATTGTATTTCATATACGTGTAGCTCTTTTTCCCCACGATATTTTTAAAGATTGGGTCCCAATATACAAACGGATAAAATGGTAAGAGTCTAACGAGAGGCCGTCTCTAGATAACGTAAGAAAGCTACAAAACTCAACATGTGAATATTTGAGGGAAAGTTTTAAGTGAATGGACAAAGAATATACCCCTCTCTATTATGAATATCGTTTTAAGGGCAAAAGAAAAGGGAGAAAAATGACAAAGAGAAGTGAGTCAATTTCAAATTAAAAACGTATAAAGCAAACAAAAGAGACACTTAATTATTCTCATTCATCTGTAAAAGTAACCATATTTTTAAAGCAAAATTTCTAAATTCCGTTATGTAGCCATTGAATTCCATTTAATCATTTCTGGAAATATTAACCAATGATGACAATTTCTTGCTGGTTATGAACCTTTCCCATTATTTCCTTTATCTGATGCGTTCATCTTCACAAAAATTTAGTCCTCATTTAGCATTTGCTTTTAATTCATTGCAGTAATCTTTCATGAAGACAACAAACAACTCATCAGCTTTGTCCTCATTCTTATCTACACACCATCTATTATCTTATTTTAATTGTTCCTTTCTCACTATAAAGAATTTTTGTATAAGCAGTTTGACCGCTCTAGTAAAAAAATTTGGTTATAGTGACAAATATTTTGGTCTTAATTATAATCGCCAATTTTTTCTTCCTCATGTTTTCTACTCATTTTCACTAAGTCACACATCGCAAACATTAGCATGACGATGCACTTGGTAATATATATTCAAGTAGAAAATATGTTACGTATAATAGGTCAATGCATGTGTTTCAATAGTTATGAAATTTCTTAGTCATATTCCGTCATTTGATATTGTTGTAAATACTTTTTCCATAAACGCATAAAGTTTATTGAAACACATGCATTGACCTATTATGTAACATCTTTTTTCATTTTTTTTCTAGGCTATATAATTTGATCTTTTTTTTTTTTTTGGTGAATCTGCTATATAATTTGATCTTGTTGGGATGGAAAATTTCCGGAAAAGAAAAGAAAAGAAAAAAAAAAAACTCAATAAAAAGTTACTGAGGCCACGCCGGATTTAGCTGCGTACTGCGTGGAGTGGTTCGTAACATTTTCTAGGACAGGCTGAACATGAATGAGCATGTCTCCACTACTTAGTAAGACTCACACTTATCACAACTTTTAACTCTAAAAAAGAGAAGAAATAGTTTTCGGCGATTGATTAGATTGAAATTAATATATGTCGATCATCATCATACTTTAATCGCTGCATTTGAACGTATGATCATAATGGGTCCATTTAGAGATGACGGATGTGTGATGATTAGAGTGATGTAAAAGGTCAAAACTACATGAACTCCATTTCTTAAACCTTAACTTTCTTACCATTGGTGCGAGCCAATCCGACGTGGTCCAATCAAATTGCTTCTACAAATCTTAAAAAAATTACACACTTTTTCTCTAATTTTTTTTTAACTTTTAGAAAGGGAAAATAGTAAAAAGAGGGCATGAAATTCAACAAACCCTATGAAGAAAGTGACTTTTCTTAGTTCTATTAATAGTCTATCACCCTCTCTCTCTGCAGATCTGTTACTTCATTTTCTCTTCCTTTTTTTTTCTTTTAGATTCCATTAGCCTTCAAAAGTTTCATATACATTCTCTCTGCTCAAAAACTCTTTTCTCTTTCCATACTTGTTAAGAAACAAAGAGAGCTTTCTTCTCTTTTTCCTTTGCACAGCATTGCAGCTTTCGATAAACTAAATGGGTAGACATTCTTGTTGCTACAAACAAAAGCTGAGAAAAGGGCTTTGGTCTCCTGAAGAAGACGAGAAGCTTCTCAATCACATCACTAATCACGGCCATGGCTGTTGGAGCTCTGTTCCTAAACTCGCTGGTAAACATTTTCTTCCTTAATTCCCATAATATACTATTAGAAAAAACGAAACAGCTTTTTGTAATGAGAAGTCTACTACACAGGTTTACAGAGATGCGGTAAGAGTTGTAGACTAAGATGGATCAATTACTTGAGACCTGATTTAAAGAGAGGAGCTTTTTCACCAGAGGAAGAGAATCTCATCGTCGAACTTCACGCTGTCCTAGGAAACAGGTAACAATTACTTATCAACGATAATGCTGTCAGAGTAAAACAGAGGATCATGTTTTTGTCTTAACGATAAGTCTCCTCTGTTTTTGGCTCTGTTCTGTTTTTTTTTAAATCAGATGGTCACAGATTGCGTCAAGGCTTCCGGGTAGAACCGACAACGAGATCAAGAATCTATGGAACTCAAGTATCAAGAAGAAACTAAAACAGAGAGGTATTGACCCAAACACACACAAGCCCATCTCCGAAGTTGAGAGCTTTAGCGACAAAGACAAACCAGCAACAAGCAACAACAACAAAAGAAGCGGTAACGAGCACAAGTCTCCTAGTTCATCCTCCGCGACTAATCAAGACTTCTTCCTCGAAAGGCCATCTGATTTCTCCGACTTCTTCGGTTTTCAGAAGCTTAACTTCAACTCCAATCTTGGCCTCTCTGTTACAACTGATCCTTCACTCTGCTCGATGATTCCGTCGCAGTTTAGCTCCGGAAACATGGTTGGTTCTGTCTTTCAGACGCCGGTATGTGTAAAGCCATCAATTAGTCTTCCCCAGGACAACAGTTCGAGTCCTGTCTCCGGAGGAGAACATGTGAAATTGGCTGCACCAAATTGGGAGTTTCAGACAAACAACAACACCTCAAACTTCTTCGACAATGGCGGAGGATTCTCATGGTCAATCCCAAACTCTTCTTCTTCTTCACAAGTCAAACAAAATCATAACTTGGAAGAAATAAAATGGTCAGAGTATTTGAGCACACCGTTCTTCATCGGGAGCACTGTACAGAGTCAAAGCTCTCAACCAATCTACATTAAATCTGAGACAGATTACTTAGCCAATGTTTCGAACATGGCTGATCCTTGGAGCCAAAGCCAAAACGAGAACTTGGGCACAACTGAAGCTAGTGACGTGTTCTCCAAGGATCTTCAGAGAATGGCCGTCTCTTTTGGTCAGTCCCTTTAGCTTTTTTGTTTCCTTTCTTAATTCTAACAGATGTAGAGAACAAAAAGGTATACAATATACATACAATACGTACAGTGGATTGAAGTGTTCTGTATATTTTTCATGGGTTAAAAGAAAAAAAAAAGAGAGCTGTCTTTATTTTTATGTTTATTTTTGAAGTGTGTTTTATACGTCACATATTCTTCTTTCTTTTGCAAACCTTTCAGTATCATACTATATAGTACTTTTTTGTTTTGTTATAAAGATTTATGTGTAGTAAGTATTTTTGATGATTCATCAGAGAGGTCTGTGTTTGCCATTAATCCGTTGAAGAACAATGATGAACGTAAATAAATCTGTTTCTGTCTGGTTCCCGTGAACGAATTGTGATCCATAGTCACATCCTTCATCATTTTTCAGACCTGTAATGAATTAAACGACAAAAGAAAACATAAAATTAAAAAACAAAAATATGATAAATAAAACTCAAGTGGGATATTAGCTCAACTAATAATAAGAAGGGACACCTTTATTTTTTCTCTAAAATACGTATTTAAAAATATATTTTACGTAAGTTTTCTGAAATCAATTATTATTACTTTCACTGTGTCGATATGTTTAGTCTTCTTGTCTGTCTGTGCTTTTAAGAAGAGTATTGGAATTGTCCCCATTGACCAGAAACTTATGTTTTAGCCGGCGTCGGAATATTCTTTCGCCGTGGAAAATTCGGATATAGCTCGCGGATTTGACCTTAATAAACATGTAGGAAGTGATGGGATGGTTTTCAAATTTTACTATCCTTAACTCAATTAAATTACTTTATAGCACTATCTTTTAATATTCCAATCCAAAATAAACACTTTTTTTTTTACTTTAAGAAAGAACCTAACGCAATAACTCGACCGATAAGTAAATGAGTGAAATTTTTTGTTTGACTTTAAAGTTAGTCTAATTTCAACGTTAAAATGTCAGGGAGAAAAATATTTAGAAAGTTTTGGCAGAAAAAAAAAAGATAAATCATATCAGTTTGCTCAAATGAAAGATAAAACACGTATGCCAAAAAGATTAATCGGGCCAGGTGAAGATTTAAAAGATATCATGAAATATGCATTTTGCGTTATAATAAAGGTTTAGTGGAACGCGAGAGTGCATGTGAAACGAATAATTGGTGCTACATTAAACCAAATAAACCAATCATTGTGTTAGCCTTTGATTGGCGTATGTTATGTAAGGATGATGATTAACAGAAACACTTGTCGCGGTTTGTTACTTGTTAGTGATAAAATAAAGATATACTTGTGAGTAAAGAATTTAGGAAAAAAAAAGAAAAGAGAATGTCGTGGAATCTTTGCTCTTTTTTTTTTTTTTTTAATCTACTATGATTCGTTCACTTATATTTGACGTCGAGTATGTTATATACAACGACGTTCGGAAATTCTGAAAATGTGTTGGTGGTACTAGTCACGATGCTGATATTAGACAAATACCACTCTTTCATTTTCGATAGTGAAACTTCGGAGATCTCTTGTGCGTAAGGAAACAGAGAAAAAACCTTGGACGTCTTATGACTATATGATTTGATAAGGACAATGATACAACAACTACATGCATGTATGTATATCTATCTATTAGATTCCCTTCTCTTTCTTTGTATTAAAACGTCAATTTTTAATTGATGTGGGTGAAATAAAACAAACATTTCATAATGACGATTTTTGATAATGTCACGATGATAATCATACTTTACGATCGAGCTTTTCTTTCGAAATACCAATCTCCAACTGCTACAGCAATCCCCTGTTTTCGTTTTTCCAACAACAAGGCACAAGCATTATTTTTTGTACATATATGCTTTCAAATCAAAGCAGTGTCTGATCGAAAAAAAAATGAGAATCATGATCAATTTTAAAATTATTAGCGTTTTTTTTTTCTTACCTTAGCTTTACCCGGTCCAGAGTTTCCAGGAAACCAAGAAAATTGTCTCTCCGCTTGACAATGAGCCCATCCAGACGTAATCAATACTCCGTTCTTGCTAAACGTCGCAAAGGTCTTTAGCGCATTTAACATGCTTATCGTGAAACCTGAAACTCGGATATATTCCAAAGCAAAAAACAATATTGATCAGTTTCGTTAGATCAAAGAGTGAAAACTTATATATCATTCTTACCTTCCAAGAATTTCTTCTGAGAGGAAGTGCACCTGAAGCTAAAGCTACAGTTATGCCAACTGCCACTCGGATCAACAGATGGTGGAGCTAAGCTATTTCCAATCTACAAAGAAACAAGATAGTTCAAGACAAGCAAATTAAACTCCCATTTTCCATCATATACAAGAATCCAAAGATAGAGATGTATAGAATTATAAATAACCTGCCACGAATCAACACCGGAGTTGAGGATAAACAACGGGGTCTTGACTTGGTTGATTATGTATTGAGGGAAGAAACACTGAGGGATATTGCAAGTAAGTTACGTAAATGAGGAACTATAGCATCATTATAATTAACACATAAACACAATATTTAAAATCTCAGCAATGACTTTACCAAACTTGGGCTGATATGGCTTGTACAGGTGCGAGGAAGCGTGTTTTGCAAACCCTAGAAGTAAAAAAAATAACAAATTTTCGATTAGCGTTCAACCATCTCTCTACATATATCATCATCATCAAGACATCGCAACGTTATACTCGTACCTGGGTGTTTACAACACCAGAATACATACGCCTTATTGAATGACCTCCAGCTACATCAACGCTTCAGTTACAAACGTACAAGACATAATCAGTCACACAACCAATCAATATACTAATATCATGAAAAAAAACAAAATACAACTCACGCATCGAGGAAGAAGCCAGCATCGCTCATGCATTTTACTTTGGTGGTAGGAGGAAACAAGTCATTGAAATCATCGCATCGTAAAATAGCTGCAAGACCGCCAGCAGAACATCCGTTGAGCAAAGCCTTAAACGTAGTATAAATACATATTAGTTAACACAACTTAGGGTTAAAAACATAGTGATAAGTAAAATATGAAATATATAAATATACCTGTTTTGCCTGTCGCATTCCCTTCGCCATCAAATCTTCCATTACAGCTAAAAATACACGCTTTCCTCTAAACTGAAGTTGCGCCGCCTAATCGTAAGCAAAACCATAGGAATCTAAAGATATTAGTGAAATATATCTCAAAGATCATGTATATAGATATAAAAAATGTAATTGGCTAACCTTGTTTTCGCTATCACCGCCAAAGGATGCGCCATCACAATACCGGACTTTTACTTTGTTCCAGTTGTAGAAATCTGCAACATTGATTTGTAACAAAAACCACTCATTAACGATTTCACCAACATATATTACATTTTTGTTATACAATGGATCGATCTTGAGAAAAACCTGGATTCTCAGCGGCTTTGTTGCTTAGTAGCCCTGTAAACGCCAACTCTTTCTCCATTAAGGTAGACGATCCATAACCACTATGCTTACGGTTCTGACAATCTTTTATGCTGGTACACCACGCACCTCCCTTTCAACAAAATTATACCATTAATTACGATTATGGCGATACGTAACTCTATACAAAAAGTTCAAAAAGAGCTAGCCTATATCTTAAGTAAGAACCTGTAACTGAATGATCCAATTGTTTGCTCCTGAACCATAACCTCGATACAAATGATATCCAGGCACTGACCCATCCAGACACACTGCCACAAATAAGAATGTATCCTTTGTGTCATGAAAATGTCAATCAAGGACTTTATAATGATAATATATACATCTAAATTTCGTTTGCATGTTAGATATACTTTTTCCTAAATATATTACAAAAAAAAAAAAAAAAAAAAAAAAATCAACGGTTCAATATAAACATTCGAAATCAAAATTAAATCTGAATTGAAATGAATGGGAAGAAGATAGTTACCCGCTCCTTTAGCAGCATCGGCTTGGACAAGAGTGAGTCCTACCATCAGAACATTAGCATTTGTTCCATTGAAATCGTTTAACATTCCTATTTCATCAAAACCCGTTTCCCCATTTGCAAGAATGTTGAAGAGAATGAGTACTCCTGCAAGACTCCAACCCCACAAAAACGTTTTCATTGTTTTCCTCTCAATGAATTTGAACGAAATGAATATGAATGAAAGTGGTCAGTACTACAAGCTGAGAAGAAAGCATCGACCCTGGTCTTTTATATAAACAGGTTTGTGTTATGGAAACAAAATTACAATGAAGACCAGAATGTGAGAGAGATAATTTGCATTAAATTACCAGTCATCGGAGAGATTTTATTAGAATATTTTGTTTCTTTAATTAGATTTCGTGAATCATAATCTTGCCATTAAGATACTAAAGGATTTGACTGACAGATTGCATAATCTAAGCTTGATATGTATACTCAAAACCTCCTTCTTGACACCACAGTTTGTGTTGTGGACCTCATTTGATCATTAGGATTTATTAACTTTATTATTTTATTATAATCTCTTTGTAAATTTACACCATTATTTCTTTAATATTCAGACATATTTGTAGATTTCATTAGATATTTCCATATTTCTTTCCACAAATATCAACAGAACAGAAAGTCATAGGAATATTCAAACATTTTGAAAAATGAAGATAATACAAATAAACAAAATAGCCTTGACAAGTGGAAAAGAATTTTCAGATGCTTGAAAGAGTTCAGAAGCTACAAGACAAAGATTTAATGCAAAAAAAAATTGATGAAAAAGGTCTTCAGTAATTGTGATTAAGCTTTCAATCGGCGTTGAAAATATGTAATGTACCCAAATACTTTATTTGATCAAATAATCGAAGATTATATTTCCTTGACAATGTTTTTGTCAGATGAATGCAATATACAAAGAAAAAAACAAATGTAAAATAATTGTCTCTAAACCATTTTTTTCTATTTCGTTGGGTCATTAAATCATGTTGGGACTGATTTAAGCGAAATTTCAAATCAACCTTTCTCTTTCTTTTTTTTTTCAATAATCAACTTCACTTTTTAAAACGTTAATGTTCGTGTGGATTCTTTGGCACGCTAATCGCGTATCTCCCCGCATCATGTTTTGTTTGTAAACAACTTTTCTTCACATTGGCTCGTTTGAGCCGATAAAAAAAAAAAAAAAAAAAACAATCAACCTTTTCTATTTTGGTCGCAAAAAAATATGGAGAAAAACTTTAAACAATCTTTCCCCAATAAAATGCAACCAATTCTACTTAAATATTTCCTCATGTTATTATTATTGTTTTTTAAAAATAAATAAATTATTTTCTATCTAGAAATTCAAGTTTGGCTCCCGAAATAAAAAAACGACGCCGTGTAGCGCCAACGACCAAATAAAAAAAAGAAAGAAACGATTTTGATGTGGCCTCTCTTCAATGCATAACGCGTCATCTTAGATGAGGGCTTTAAATTCTAAAGCCCAAACTAAAAAAATTACCGATACACCTAACCCAACCCATTAAAGACGACGTCTAGCTTCTCTCACGCGCTTCACAACGCTCGTGAAAATAAACTTACCCCTTTAAACACGGTCGTTGCATAGAAACGGTGAGGCACGAGCGTGTGTTTGATTTGATATGATACTCCACACGCCACGATGATGATCAAAATAGGATGCTATACAAGTTTGCAAAGCCAAACAAAATCGAAGCACACTTTTTTGTAAATTAGCTTTAAATATAGTAGACAGATTAAGACAAACAGTTATTACCTGATACACAATATTTTATTACATATTAGGTAATCATAATTCAATTCTTATATGCCGTGTAATACCAAAACTGTGTAACCAATGTGTGAAGCCCTGATCCATCCGTTTAGTATACGTTGACCTTTGACGTTTGTGTATATATTTTTTTGACAGAGGAGAAGGAGGAAGAGAAGAGTGGCATGTTACTTGCTTTGTCTTCGCAGCGAGAAAAGTCATACTCTCTTCAATTCTCTTTTCCTCTTCCTTTATAAACAATAATTCTCTCAACTTGTTACACAGCCCCACCACCACCACCAAACAATGGCTTCTTCTTCACCAACTCAAACTCTCCTCCTCCTCCTCATCGGTCTCACCGTCTTCATCTCTGCTTCCGCAGATCCGGACATGCTCCAAGATCTCTGCGTCGCTGATCTCTCCTCCGGTATATATATTCTTTAATATATAAAAAAAGAATCTCTGTTTTGTTCTCTGTTCCACTTACCTAAAAAGTTAAAGCTTCAATTTTTATATACAGGAATCAAGATCAATGGCTTCCCTTGTAAAGACGCAGCTGCAGTAACAGCAGCTGATTTCTTCTCACAAGGAATAGCTAATCCAGGTCTCACAAACAACACATTTGGTGCCTTGGTCACTGGAGCTAACGTTATGACAATCCCTGGACTCAACACACTTGGTGTCTCTCTTGCTCGTATCGACTACGCACCTGGTGGTTTAAACCCACCTCACACCCACCCACGTGCCACTGAAGTCGTCTTTGTCCTCGAAGGAGAACTCGACGTTGGTTTCCTCACTACTGCCAATAAGCTCATCTCTCAAACTATCAAGAAAGGAGATGTCTTTGCTTTCCCTAAAGGACTTGTCCATTTCCAGAAGAACAATGGTCGTGTTCCTGCCTCTGTTCTTTCAGCTTTCAATAGTCAGCTTCCTGGTACTCAATCTCTTGGTGCTACTTTGTTTGGTTCCACTCCTCCTGTTCCTGACAACATCTTGGCTCAAGCTTTCCAGACATCTTCTGGAACTGTCAAACACATCAAATCCAAGTTCCAACCCAAGAAATGATCTCTCTAAACTCGTTATAGTTTTTTCGTTCTGTTTGGTAAAGGAAAGATCTTTTTTTTTCTCTTTTGATTTGTCTTATGTAATAAAAACAATAACTGATGATCTTTCATTGTGCATTTTGAGCTCCATTGTCTTATGTATCATTGTTATCTTCTGTATAATCCAATTTTGTTTGGTTGTGTTCTAAAGTTGACTAAAAACAGGTAAGAAGTCGAGGTTGATCTAATCTAGAAGCTTTCAAATTAGATATGGAAGCAGGTAAGCTACCTTGATATAAAATAATCAACTTGAGAGACTCTTACGTATGGGCTTATTATAAAACTGATTAAATAAATAATAAGATCATACTTCTCCATGTGCTTTTTAATTCAAAACTAAGTGTACTCCATATGGCCAGCTAATTAGATCCCTGTAGTAATTTAGAAGCCTGACCTCTTCTTCATGGAGTTAAGCTAATAGCTAATTTTTTTAAACCAAGAATTCGTGCAACGTAGTCGAGGATCATACATTACCTGTAAACTCTGGCTTGTTCTACTAACCACAAGGCATAGACTCTGCAGCAATTCAGCTCATTAAGCATATCCTCTCTATCATCAAAAAGAAGTTAGTAAGATCTATATGGAACTTTACAAGGAGGAGATTGTCAGACTAAGTTTTGAGACCGTGATTGAACTTATTTCTCTCATACATCAGCTTTTGAAGATACATCAAGAAACCAAAACACTCGAGAGGAGATAGATATGCATCCATATATTACAGCTTCAGAGAAGAGTTCAAGGAAGATGTAAATGGATGGATATCATCGTTATTGAAATTTGAAACCGAAAACAAAAAGCGATAAAGAAAGGAACAAACAAAGAAAATCCAGTGACTTTGACCCCTTCTCTTTTGGGGACTACTTGTTTGCTGCAGCGAGTTCTGCAGAGATAATGAAACTTGATTTCCCAGCTTGTCTCAAGTACTGAACATCTCCATTCATCAGCTTCACCAGTTTCCGGCTAACCATCAAGCTCAATCCTTCTTCTGACACATCTTCCTCAGTTCCAAACATTTGGTTTAGTAAAAACTCGGGTATCCCAGCTCCCGTATGCGTTAACCTGTTTTCATCAACCCAATATCCTCAATGCACTTTTGTTTTCTTAACAACAAACTGTGCATTCTGATTAAGAGTATTTTACCTGATCTCTAAATAAGCAAGATGCACAGAACGCCCAAGCTGATCCTTCCTCAAGGAAGCTGTAACAGTTAGCTGACCTCCGGATGGTGTAAAGTTAACAGACATCAACATGAAATCTGCCAAGACCTGTTGAAGCCTAATACTGTCTCCATACAAAGTATCAGACATTACTTCTTCTCCGGTCTCATTTGTTATTCGAACGCTCTTTCCGTTACTCTTCATCATTACTTGACTTGTGGAAGCAGTCAACACTTCGTTTAAGCAAAACTCTTTCATTTCCAGATCCAAACACCTGCGCAGTCAAATCCTAACATAAGAAATCAGGTAAACTTTTTGAAAAATAAGAAACTTTGATTATTGCATTACCCTTCAATAATGCTTTCAAGATCCGAATCATCAAGGATCTTGCTTAGTTGCTTCTGACATAACGCGCTAGTTTGCATAATCTGTCTCTGCTCTGGTCCTAATTCAGTGCCTTCTATCATTTTCCTTGTAAACATAATCCCAGATAGCGGATTTCGGATCTGTCTTTTGATGTATGCTAGAGCCTTTAGTCTCTTCACTGCGGTTCTCTCAGCTAGACGCTGAACATGGAGCGCTTGCTGCAGCTCATGGCTGGCAAGTTGCAAGAAACAGAAGACACCTGTCACTACACCTTCCCTGTCCAGTTTCTTACTCACACACAGCAGACACTCTACATACTTGCCACCTCTTGTAAAGAAAGCAAACGACACTTTCTCTGGATCTTGACTGGTCACAGCATTGTTCAGAACAATCCCAAGGTTTACAAAGGCTTCTTGATTCTTTAGACGACAACATGACTTCTGCGTTCCAAAGACTTCTCCTAAGAGCATCTTGTCGATCACTTCCTCTCGCTTCAAACCGGTTAACTTTGACATTGCTGGATTCCACTCTGTGCACCATCCAAACTCATCGGTGCCAAATATGGGCGGGATCAGCGGATTTGGATTTTGGATAATCGCCTTGTAGTCACCTTCAATCCGAGTAAACTTGTCCATCACAGTCTTCTGGCCAGTAAGATCATGGGCTACAAAACACACCCCAACCACGTTTTCATGGAGATCTCTACTTGCACATGCATTTACAACTAAACTTATTGGACCAGCATCAGCTCTGGTCAGTTGTGTCTTGATTTCAAATTGGACATTCTGCTCCTCGGTTCCTGCATAGATAAGCAAGTAAATTTTATAGACTCAGCTTCAGTTGTTTAGAGAGAAAAAGGGAAGCCAACATACACGATTGATCATTAAGAATCAGAAACAACACATTGCACCAAGTTAAATTCTTAGCAACTCAGCATAACTTAGGAAGAGAGTTACCTTCTAATGCATTCTCTAGCATCCTTTTAACGATTTCCACCGAAGAATCTTCAACAAGTGTGAGGAGATGCTTCCCAATTGCTTCATCAACCGAAAGACCAGTCAGCTCAGCAATTTTCGTGTTCCAGCCATTAACCAATCCATCAGAATCAACCGCCAATATTGGCACCGTAGCAGTCTCAATTAAACGAACCATCTCACTGGTCACAGCTTCTAGTTCTTGCATACCATCAATTTTGAGATCATTTAGCTTGGAGTGAATGATCTTTGTATTCACATCAGTAGTCTCACCATCCTTGAAAGCATTCCTCAGAATAAGCTGCAAGGAGTGTATTGCATCCATCTCATAGTCCTTCCACGGTAAACTCCTTGTCTTGACCACTTCAAGGAAAGCCTTGAACGATGACCTTGGGTGCATTCTCCTAGCATCATCCCTATCATCTGGATCATGCTTGGCACCTCCCCATCTCACTTCACCAGCGGTATGAGAACGGAACCAGAAAATCATGTCTTTCGATGATATCCTTACAGCCGCCATTCCACATACCGAGTCCCCAAGAGACAGAGCCCTCGGAAACCCAGCGTCATGCAAACTATCTGTGCTCAAACCTGTTGAATCCGTGTGGTATTCACACAACCATGAAGCTATCTCCTGCAGATGGAACTCACTTGGAGTTGTTCCCAGCTTCCATACCTTGTCTTTATACAAGAGCGCTGCTCCATCACATTTCACAAGGTCCATTATGTTGGGACTCTGCGACACAATACCTAGTGGAGCATCACGCATCAGCATATCACACAAGAGTGTCTGTGTGCGCAAAATGTTCTTCTCCACAATCTGGTTCTCCAGTTCCACCTCCTTATTGACGTGTATAGCAAACACTTGAGCTAGAAACTCACATGCATACCTGAGAGGAAATGGAACAAACCTCGGAGTCGTATTATGACAAACCACTAAACCCCATAATCTCTTTCTCTTCTGAGGCTGTGCAGTAGAATCAGGAGCATCCCCTTCTCCATCTTCCTCGTTAACGACAACAGCCATAACCAGAGATGCAATTGAATCCATGTTGGCCATGTACTGCAAATGGCAGCTGTGCGGTGCTCTGAGGGTAGAGCCACACAGGGTAAGATCAAAGGAAAGCTTTTCATCTTGAAGCACCCTAGCATGTTTTGCATTGCAATCAACGATCATCCGGACCTTGTTCTTCATAAACAGAAAACGTGCTGCCTGAGGGATGTCGGTGGCTGGATAATGCAGACCAAGATAAGGCTCCAGCCCAGGTTTTGTAACCTCGGAAACAACCTCACCGTGATCATCTTCATGAAACTTATAAGCCATCACCCTGTCATACCCCGTGAGTTCAAAAACCTCCTGTGCCATTGTATCACAAAGCCTTTCCATGCTTCCACTAGGCAAAGATTGCAGCCTAGTGATTGCTTTGGCAGCGAGCTTATATGATTGTAAGGCACCAGCAGCTGTCATGGGAACTTCATACGGCTTTACCGGTTCAAAGTCGACGATGATGCTCCCTGTAACCCTGTGGACAATCGCATAAAAGGGTTTTGCAGAAGTCTTGCAGTGCACAAGAATGGGATTCAACAAGGAGACATCTCCAAATCCAAGAGCTTTCTGCAATGCAGAGGCACTAGGAGCAGTGAAAAGACTCCTTATATCTGTCCCAATGCCTAGAACAGGGTGTTCGCCAACACTAGGAACTGCATGACTGGTCATTGTCAACAACTCGGGAGCATTCTCGCTGTATGCAATGACTTTGAAAGTCTTCTCATCCAAGGCAAGCAAACAACCAAACGGCTGAATCAGCTTTCCCTTCTGTATGTGATGAAGATAAGTCGTGGTCACCTTGTCAGACCTCGGTGGCTGGTTCTCCACAACCGGACCAGTGACACGAACTGAGGTTGAGTAATCAAAGGAACTGCCTGACTCCTCAAAATCAGCATGGAGCTTCGCATCTACAGTGGTCTGCGCAATGATTCTAGCGCTGTGCCTTGATCGCCTTGAGCCCTCAGAGGACTGACTTGGCCTAGACCCTGACATTTTTTTCCTGAAACAGAGGCAAGACAACAAAAATTAAGTGCAAAACTTTGCTAAACTTGGAAACACTAAGAAGTAAGAACCAATTAAGAATTTCAAACAAAGTTGTCGCCTAAGTTCCATTCAAAGCAAAAAGAAGCATGTACTACTAAAGTAACTCCACCGAGAAAGTCTTCCTAGCTAAACCCAAAAACAAGATACAACAGATGCAGGAATCATCCTACTATATTCCACTGTTCAATGATTTACCACTCTCAAAGTAAGTAAACCAACTTAATTATGATGTGTAAGGACATAGCTAAAGAGACAAATTCCATGAACACTACCAATCTCAAGTCATCCTACAATCCAAAATCAGCAAGATGTCGACACAAATGGTAGTTGATACTCAAACTCAACAGGGACCATCAACTTGACAAATACTAACAATAACGAGGATCAGAGAGAAAAAAATCTGCCTTTCAACATCCAAACACAGCTACACATAAAGTAGACTTAATCATATAAACTCTTAAGAGTCTTTATAATACCTTTGGGAAAGGAGCAATAAAGTCCCACAGCCAAAACAATCGTAAAAGTGAAGAGAGCTAAGAGGATGGGATTAATTGGATGCTTCTTCTCATAAATGATCACAGACTACAAAACCTGAGTAAACCAAACACACATCAAGCCAGATCAAAAAAGAGACCTACAAATACCTTTATTCGCACAAAAAAAAAAAAAAAAAAACGGATTGATGACAAGAGAGAAATAGCTTTAACTAAATTAAGTAAGGACTAATCACAAAACACAACCACGAGAAGAGCTTACAGAGTAAGAAGAGTGAAACTAGTTGCTGCTAAGCTCTATAAGCAGAAAACAATCAAAGAAAGCTTCAATATATATATATAAATAAAGAAATAAAGAAAGGAGGAAACTTGGGGAAAGGGAAAGTAGCAACCTTTAAGAAAGAAGAGAGAAGAAGATTCAAGAAACCATGATCAGATCTTGTCTAGTGACACTCTTAAGAAGCTCTTTATGGTTTATTGTGAATCTAGACCTCGATCACCGCCTCTTCTCTCTCTCTGGTCTGCTGCTACCGTCTCTCTACTCTCTATTATTTGTGCTCCCTAACACAGACGACGACGAATGGGACCACCCAAATACGTATGCCCATGTCTCAGAGTATGGGCAATTTGCATATATTATAATAATATACTTAAAAAAAAAAAAAGCTTAATTTGGATAAAAGACAAATCTCGCACACTAATCAAAGAACAGGGTCGGCTTCGCCGGTAACATTTTTTCTTGTTAAAACAGAACAACACTAAGGGAAGATTTGAGATATACTTAAAAATAAAATAAAAAAGCTTGGCACCTTTTGGGATTTACTCTTTATATAATGGAATTTTAGTTAAGATATTTTTTAAAATTTTCACAGATGTGACTAACAACACTGTATAATGATTAATGAGGGGAAAAAAAGGAACAAATTGAAACTTTTTAAATCAGATTAAAGAGAATCATACAAAGGATAAAGATGAAAAGTAAAAAAAGATTATTAATATAAAAACAAGAAAGAAAGAAAGAGAGAGAAAAGATGAGGGAGGGGGAGGAGGAAGGGGGCAGTTGTTTAATGAAGGCAGTAACCAGAAGTGGAAAGTTGTGTGTTTGGGGAAGACGACAACGGATCGTCTTATGGGCTTCACGTTTTCTCGGCTTTTTGCGTTTTTGTAATCTGCTTCTCTTTCATTAACTTCATTGTTTGGGACTTTCCTCTTTTGTTGTATTTATTTTTTAATCAATTTCCAAAATTAACTAATCTGATCTTAATTAAAGTGGAAACCTTTTTTTGTTTTTCTTAATAAAGTCATTAATATATAAAAGTATCACCAAACCACGCTCTCATGTCTTCTTATTAGATATTTGCTCCCATGTCTTCTTATTAGGTATTTGCTTCCATCCTATATTAACTTTCATTTTTTTCACTAAAGTTTGCAGTAGCTGCTGCAATTTTTTTTAGTTCAAGAATTGTCTAAGATGATCATGTCCAAAAAAGGAATCGACAACGTCTCATCCAGACAGCGCAACTTCGCTTAGATATTGTGGCACAGCTATGTTGGATCAAAAAAGTGTCTTCATAATGCAAATGTCTTCCTACCAAATACATCCATGATCCATTAGACATAATCATTGGCCGGATTAAAATCTCTTTAGCCCCTACATACCAAATTCCATTCTATTTAGCCCCCCAAATAAAAAAGACAATATTACCCTAGGTTAAATATAATTAAATTGGTAAGTGTGCAACGAAAAATACAGTATCTCAGTGGTTGTGAGCTTCATGTGCACGCGCGGGCGCCCACGGTTCAAATCCCACTATACGGGGTACAACTGGTACAACTGGGTGCAACTGGGGATAAGTACAACTGAGTGCAACTGGTTGGGTACAACTGAGTACAACTGGGTGCAAATGGGAATATCTAGTACAACTAGGGGTATTTTTGTCTTCTCATTAAAGAATGGGGCAGTGAGAATGAGTGGGGGTTTTTGAGAATAGAAATAGAGATAAAGGGGCTAGAGAGATTTTAATCCTCATTGGCCCATGTTGCGTGTTTAATTAAATTGTCAAAATACTAGTATCTTATTACATCTCATTTCAGGAAGAACACTTGAGGAACAAAGACACATATATGAGTCTAATGAGGGGGGTGCCGGTATAGCTAGTAGGAAAGGTGTTTATGGCCTAGAACGCTCCAATCCTTGCTGATTTGTTGGTTTGGAACTTTAAGACATTTCTTTTGAATTTGAACTCTAGAAACAACTGTCCGTTACCATGTGTTACTGTGTTTTCTTTGTTAACCATGCAAGTACCAAGAGTAAAGAAGTGGTTGTTTATACAAAGACACACACATA
Organism: Camelina hispida; assembly: GCA_023657505.1. Taxonomy (NCBI): domain Eukaryota; kingdom Viridiplantae; phylum Streptophyta; class Magnoliopsida; order Brassicales; family Brassicaceae; genus Camelina; species Camelina hispida. Next base: position 3,857,063 of record CP094631.1, read on the forward strand.
AAAAAAAACTGTAAAAATTCAATGTAAGGAGAACAGTTTACAGTTAAATCTGTTAAGCCAATCTTTACAGTTTACAGTAACAACAAATACATGTCAATGGTTACTTATGTATTATATAAGAAGCAGAAAAGATGATCAAAAACACTCTTTGTTGTAAGTAACTTTTGCAAAGACGGATCATCTCTTCTTCAGTTTGATGGAACCATGCACACCAGAAGACAAGGAAAAAACAGGAATGTTCGTTTTTTTATATAATGAATCAGTCTCTGCGACTCTGTAAAGCATCCTCGAGGTCAAGTTCTAACCCAACACGATTCCTTATAGACGCAGCTGCGTGACAAGACGACGTCATTTTACATACCCTCTCCAGTTCTTTAAACCTCTCACAGTCAAACTTGTGAATCTTCAACAACTTCCTCTGCCTCGACAAGAACAGTCTCTTCATGAAATCCTGATATGTCGGATCTCTCGACGTCATCAAGAAGTAAGCATAACCCACGATGATACCAGTCGCTGTAGCGAAGAAAGTGATTGGTTCCATCACATCCCACGAGAATTCCCAGAAAGTTAATCTAAAAAAGAGCCCAATTTGAACCATGGAAGTAGCCAAACCACACCAAAGAATCTTCCTCACTTGTCTATGAGCAAGAACATCAATCTCTTCTTTCATGATTCTCAGCTTATTGAATTCGTCTTTGATTTGATCTTCTTCTGGATTCTGATCCAAAGGCATCGCTCGTCTAATCAGATCCACCACCTTGATAAATTAAAAAAAAAGTCAAGATTTTTAGACAAATCAAGAAGAACAGAACAACGAAACAGAGTATTTTTATATCGAGTTTTGTAGACCTTGTCTGGATGAAGAAAGACTTTATCACGAAAGATCAAGACAACACCAGCATCGTCAAGAACACGAGCAAAGATGTGAGCTTCATCAGGAGATCTAGCGATACCCATTCCTTGAGAAGCTTCTAAAAGCGAAGAGTAAGAGACGACATCTCTATCACCCATACCAATAAGTTTCCTCTTCATGTCTTCAACATTCACAAGCCTCATCAGCTTCTTCGCTTCCGCTATAGTTACATCTTTATTCTCCATCTTCTTCTTCTCTTCCTCCTTCGATGACGACGACGGTGTGTTGACGGTGAAGCAGCTTCTTGATCCACCATGATGAACAAGCCATGATGTCCTTTGTGATGATGAAGCAGCTCTAATGGCGCTGGACATTGCCGTACGCCTTATCAAACCCATTGACCACATTACGTACCACACGAATCTGAAGATCTGAGCTCTAGAATTTTCGAGAAAGCGTAAAGAAAAAGTTAGGTTACGCAGATTAAAAAGATATGAGAATCAAGAAAAGGTGTATGTGATTCGATTCCAAAAGAAAGTGACTTAATTACACGTTTAATTATAGATCACAGATTCTTCTATAATAAAAAATCCTTAAGAGATTGGTAGCCAATAGCCGTTGTTGACTTGGCATGAAAAATGGCTTTTTACATCTCAATCAAATCTAAATTTTGATTTCCTTGATAAGAGTATGATATGATAATTTAAGTGGGGGCGTTTTGTTTAATGTATATCCAACAACCATTCTGACAAAGAAAACAGATAATGATCCAAACAAGCGCTTGTTTGTTTGTTCTGAGAGAGACCAATCCTTTTCATCGGAGTTGAATTTGACGCGGAGTATATACGGATATTTCATCAAGTTACTTCATTTTTAGGACATGACAACACAACAACACGTACGTACGTAACTCTGACTTAAACTCATGATTTTTTTATAAAAGAATTAGAGAAAAAAACAAAACAACACCTTACAAATTTATCATATTACGCGTAATGATTTCAATTTCCCACGAGTGTGTACGCAAAGCAAACTCTTGTTTAGTTTTGCATACACAAACAAAAAAAAAAAAAAAAAAAAAAACATCACAATCCACGGCAATTGTACAGTACTAAGTAACAAATTACATTTTGATTGTGTAGAAACTTTTTTTTTCATTACAATTAGGGGCGATCTCAATTGTTAAATCATCATATATGAATGTGTACATACCTGAAAGTACTTCAATAGCTTCTTTGTTTTTAAATTTGTAGGCACTATCTATCCACCGCTTGAGAGCTTTTTTGCATTGTTTTGAGAAGAATAAAGAGAGATTAGTTTAAAAGTTAAATGCTCTCCCTTGTTTGGCCGGTTTTATCTCCTTGAGAATAGCTACGGTCGTTATTATACGACCTTAAGTCCTCAAGGGCCAATTTTTTTTTTTTTTTTTAAAGCCAGTTTTTATTAATTAGGCGGTAATAAACCCAATTTCAAAGAAATAAAACTACAATATAGGATGTCCCTGGCTTAATATATGATGATGATTGATTACGTAACACAGGACTTTCTAGAGTATTAATGCTAGATTTTGAGCTGACTTTGCAATAGGTTTACCACTTCCATAAAAGGATAAGTTATAGTATGAATTATTCAAACAAAATATTAACAATGACATGATGACTTGTATTGTATCTAAGCAGATATCTAATTTATAAAAAATAAAACAGATTAGTTAAAATAATACTGTACTACTTTACTTAGCCTGGCTATACAATTATTAAAGATGTTTTAAATCTCATGAAATAGTTTACTATTAAGTTTGCCAATTTCAACTTTTCTACTAGATTATGACCCGTGCTCTAGTACGGGTTGAAATTTATTTTATTTATATTATAATTTTAAAATAAAATATGATTTAAAAGATCACGATTAATGTTAGATTAGGACCTTAAAAACTTTTAAAATCAATCATATAAATTATATTTTATTTTAAAATTATAATATAAATAAAAGGAATTCCAACTCGTGCTCTAGCACGGTCCTAATCTAGCATTAAGGTTTAATTTTTAATTTCTGAATACGATCCCGAAAATCACGATTAATCTTGTTAAATTAGCGAGATTTGATTTTTTTTTTTTTTTTTTTTTTTTTTTTTTTATGATCGAGAGTATATTTTTATCCATTTAATAACTTTTTAATTGATGTGGTTTATCAATAAAATCTGTGGAAAATAAATTGGTAATATTGTGATTCTACATATTTGGAACATATATGTGATCTTCTAAAAATAAAGTTTGAAATATCCATGAACTATCAATTTGGAATAACCCGTTTAAGATTTTCTATTACAATTAAGGTTTTATTTATTACAATTAATATATAAATTAATTTATAATCTATGTATAACCTATTTGTAACTATTTATTAAAATTATAAAGTTTACCAAAATAATGGTGTGTACTTCCGTTTTATTATAAAGGGGATTAAAAACAAAAAAGAAACTCCAGAAATTTATTAAAAGACTCTGCCAAATCTTTTGCCTTTATGACTCCAATTTGCACGTATATACAGATAAGATTTCAAAAAAAAAAAAGCAAATGGATATGAGATCTTATTAATTAATAAATTGGAAAGTAATTTACATATTTTGGATCTTTAGTGGACCAAATGCAAAGCACCTTAACCCAATTATCAAGCCCATGGAGTAGTCTCATCAAAAGCCCAATCGAATCGTCTGTACTGCTTCCCCAAGAACAAAGTAAAAAACACTTGGGAGCAAAGATCTGGCCACCAGAAGAACACACAACGATCGATGATGAATACAATCGGAAAGTTTGAAACCTCGATGAAGATGACTGCCACTAAGATGCTCCCTGGCTTCCCGACGGCTTTACTTCTCTTCTTCCTGGTTCCGGTGATGATTCCGGTCGGCGAGGCTGTATGGTTAGATGTGCCACACACCGGAACAAAGTGTGTATCTGAAGAAATACAGAGCAATGTCGTCGTTTTGGCTGATTACCTCATCATCTCTGAGGATCATGGCGTCATGCCTACTATCTCCGTCAAGGTAAAAACTTTCTCTTTTTCGATTTCATGTTCCGATCATCTCTGCATTAATGGTTTTTACTAGATCCCTAATCTCAACTGATCCATCATAAGTCGTTCCCCTCAATTAATCACACACGTAATTAGAAACGATTTTGAAATTAATGATCCCTCGAAGTTTCCTTATTTGGAAAATTATGCTCATGATGATAATGTCTTTCTTTGATTGTTATGATGAGTTTACGGTTTTATTTTGGATTAATGAAGGGAGTCTCAACTAAAAATCCTTTGTTTCTTGGCTCTTTGAGTTTTGAGAAATGTTTATGGTTGTAGGTGACATCCCCATATGGAAACAATCTGCACCACATGGAAAACGTAACGCATGGTCAGTTTGCATTTACAACACAAGAATCAGGGAACTACTTGGCTTGCTTTTGGGCTGATGCAAAGAGTCACGGCAACAACAATGTTAGCATCAACATTGACTGGAAAACTGGGATCGCTGCTAAGGATTGGGCCTCTATCGCTAAGAAAGAGAAGATCGAGGTGACCACTGCTGCAGAGATTTTACTGTTTCAGTCTTTCAGAGAGTAGAGGCCTATGTTTTTGATTCAGAAAAGTTTTCCTCTTTTATGACATTTGTGATTATGACATAGGGTGTGGAGCTGGAGATTAGGAAACTAGAAGGTTCAGTAGAAGCCATCCATGAAAATCTTATCTACCTAAGAAACAGGTAAAAATTCTTACACAGCTGCATTTACTACTGCTTTCTTTGCTGAAAAAAGTGTTGTGAATCAGAATGCAAATTTTTTTGTTAACAGAGAAGCAGAGATGAGGATAGTGAGTGAGAAAACGAACTCACGGGTGGCTTGGTACAGTATAATGTCGCTGGGTATATGCATTGCTGTCTCTGGTTTACAGGTAGTCTACTTGAAGCAATACTTTGAGAAGAAGAAGCTTATATAGAGATTCACTAATCTTTCAATTCCTTTTCAAAGAGTTTCTTTCTTAGAGAATAATAACATCCAATTCTTTCTTGTTCACACGTTTCTCTTTTTTTTGACTGACGTTGTAAAATTTTGTTCATGGGATTTCCCTGTAGCTTCTCTCTGATAAGAATTCATTCTTTCTGATTCATACATAAGATTCATCAAGCAAGAGATTTTCCAATAACCTTTGAAATTGGGTGTAATTTGAACTTTTATGTTAAATTGGGGGCGATAACACAAAAAGGTTTACAGTGTAAGGGTTAACATCACACAAAAACCTTTTGTCGATCAGTAATTCAAATGGGTATGTACAAATATAAGCCCAATATTATGAGCCGACAGGCCCGTTTAGAAGAGAAAAAAAAAGAACCCTAATCTGCAAAGAGAGGGGAGAGATATAAATAAACCCTAATCACATTTCGCATCCACCCAAAGAGACGGAAAAATGCCGGCAGGTCATGGAGTTAGGGCGAGAACGAGGGATCTGTTCGCGAGGCCGTTCAGGAAGAAGGGTTACATTCCACTCTCGACTTACCTAAGGACCTTCAAGGTCGGCGATTACGTCGATGTTAAGGTGAATGGTGCGATCCACAAGGGTATGCCTCACAAGTTCTACCATGGTCGTACTGGTCGCATCTGGAACGTCACCAAACGCGCCGTCGGTGTCGAAGTCAACAAACAGGTCTGTTGAACTCTCTCTCACATCCCTTAAAACTTTTTGTCTTTGTTGAATTAGGATTCGAGCTTATAGTGAGATTTTGGATTGTTGATCTGTTCGTTTGATATTGAAATGTGTGATTGAGCTCGTGAAATGTATCATTTTTTGCTACAATTGAACTCAGCTTTAGTTTCAGATTCGAAATTTGATAGCTTAGAGATTTCGTTTAGTCTTGAGCCTTAACATAGTTTGTGTAGCATGAATTGGCCCTTTTTGCATCTTTACATTTGTTCAATTACTTAAGACTCCTGTTCATTGAACTGCTTGTATGTTTGGTTTCATGACTAATTGTATTGTTGTAGTTTGGCTTCAGTTCATCAATAAACATTTGTATACTCAAAGTCTTGTCTCTATATATGTTATTTTGTGCTGTGCGATTGCCCTAATGACAATAACACAAACCTGTTTTGCAATTGGCTATCTTTAGTGTAAACATATGTATGTTTGCGTGTGTTTCAGATTGGGAACAGGATCATAAGAAAGAGGATTCATGTGCGTGTGGAGCATGTGCAGCAATCAAGGTGTGCTGAGGAGTTCAAGCTGAGGAAGAAGAAGAACGATGAGCTTAAAGCTGCAGCCAAAGCCAATGGTGAGACAATAAGCACCAAGAGACAGCCTAAAGGACCCAAACCAGGATTCATGGTCGAAGGAATGACCTTGGAGACTGTCACCCCCATCCCTTACGATGTTGTCAACGATCTCAAAGGAGGCTATTAGTTCTATCTTCCCAGTGTTTTGCAGTTTCTTGTCGCGTATTTTGAGTTCTCTCTCCATGTGTCTTAGCTACAATTTCTGTAGACTTCCCAGATATTCTATGAAGCTAAACTTGTGTCTCGTTTATAACAGGAGTTTTCATTCCAGATTTTGTAAGGATGGTTTATCATATAATCAATTCCGTTATTGTTTTTGATTTGAGTCTTCCAAATCTCATACGTATTTAACTCTTAAATACAACAGTCAGGCCTAATCTAAGTTATGTTTGACGTGTTGTGTCCCCCCTACAGGGCTCCACGTGACGATCACTTAACGTATCAGCAACACAGCCTTCTCCTCAGTTAACTTCTTTTGAACACTAAAACTTAAAGACTACGTTACTAATTTTGTGTCTCCTCTTGTCATTTTCAAACACTTGCTCTATAGAGACAGATAGAAACCAGCTGCTTCGTCTTCTTCTCTTTGTTACATTGTTTTTGGTTATTTCTGTTTGCTTATTGAATTACCTAAAATAGACAAAAGACAAAAGACAATCTTCAGTTCATCCGTTGCTGTTCTAATTTTCACATTTTCTTATAGGCGGCTATTCGCAATTTTAGGAATCACTCAAAAGACTCAAATTTCTCTCTCTCCATTTAATCTTACCATGATTTTTTTTTTTTTTGATTTTTTTTCCTCTACTGACCCAAGTCTTCTTCCTTTGATTCTTTAACATCAAACCTCAAATTTTCCAGTTTTTGTTACATCAACAAAAAGGCTCCTGTCTTTTTTGTTTCCCCTTCTTCTATATATCATACATTTGATTTTAGGATTTGTGTTAAATCCAATAAGTTCCAGGATTCTTTGTTCCTCTGTAGGGATTGGTTGTGGTGTGGGGTGCAAATATCATTCTTGAGTGAAGAAAAAAAGAAAGAAGAAAGATTAGGAGGCTAATCAAAACATACAGTTTCCTGATTCCGGTCAGGAAACTGTGGACGGTTCAAGGAATCAAGAAACTCTGTAGAATTATGGGATGCAATTGCACCAAAGGAACACGAGCAAATGATAACGTCGAGAACGACACCATTATCAACAATGTTGTTGTGAAGGAGAGACGACGCAAGCCTAATAAAACCTCCAAGAAGAAGAAGAAAAACTTTGTTTCCTCTGCCAAAGACAACAACAACAATGTAGGATCAGAGGGAAGCGGCAACAACAACAACAACAATGACTCCACATTGAGGTTGTTGATACCTATTGCTGATGCCAAGAACAATGATGAGGTTGTTGCGGAGAAGAAGATGAATCTTGAGAGAAAGTCTTCTAGATCGTTGTTTCAGAGACGGGCCACCAACACTGACGTGGTTGGCAAAAACACAGGGACATTGCAACAACCTATGATGTCTAGAATATGCAGTATTAGTAATGGGGAAAGAGGTGCTCAGGTTATGGCTGGTTGGCCTTCTTGGTTGGCTTCTGTTGCTGGAGAAGCTATCAATGGATGGATTCCACGCAAGGCTGATTCTTTCGAGAAGTTGGAAAAGGTAAGGAGGCCTTTTTTGTGTGTGTTTAATAACTTTTGAGATGATTTGTTTTTGTTTTCTTTGTCTTGCATTTTTTGACATTGTTGGTTACTGTTTAGATTGGACAAGGGACGTATAGTAGTGTCTACAAAGCCAGGGATTTAGAGACGAACCAATTAGTTGCACTGAAGAAAGTTCGGTTTGCTAATTCGGATCCCGACAGTGTTCGGTTCATGGCAAGAGAAATAATCATCCTTAGAAGGCTTGACCATCCTAATGTTATGAAGCTTGAGGGTTTGATCACTTCAAGAGTATCAGGGAGTATGTATCTTATATTTGAATATATGGAACACGATCTTGCTGGTCTAGCTTCAACCCCTGGGGTTAACTTCTCCGAGGCACAGGTATATTATTCCTATTTCTCCACAATATATGCATACTGCTTCATGGTCTAGAACATTGTCAAATGGTTGATTTTGCAGCATATTATGTGGTTGATTTTTGTCTAATGTTATTGTGCATGGCAGATTAAGTGCTATATGAAACAGCTGCTTCATGGTCTAGAACATTGTCATAGCCGAGGTGTATTGCATCGTGACATCAAGGGCTCTAATCTTCTGCTTGACCAGAGCAACAATCTCAAAATTGGAGATTTCGGTCTTGCCAACTTTTACGGGAGCCACCAGAAGCAGCCTCTTACTAGCCGTGTTGTAACTTTGTGGTACCGCCCACCTGAACTATTGCTCGGGTCAACAGACTATGGAGTTACTGTGGATCTGTGGAGCACAGGATGCATACTAGCTGAACTCTTTAATGGGAAGCCTATCATGCCAGGTAGAACCGAGGTAGAACAACTACACAAGATCTTTAAACTTTGTGGCTCACCTTCTGAAGAGTATTGGAAAAAATCCAAACTTCCACATGCTACCATCTTTAAACCTCAACAACCTTACAAAAGGTGTGTAGCCGAGTCATTTAAGAGTCTACCATCTTCAGCTTTGGCCCTAGTTGAGGTTCTTTTAGCTGTAGAACCAAATGCTCGTGGAACCACAGATTCTGCCCTTCAAAGCGAGGTAAAAGAACTACCATTACATTCCAACTTTTTGGGTTTGTCTTTACAACATATATGAAATCATAGATTCTAGCTTCTTTATTCTGATATATATGACTTCAAATGTGTGGTTTGTTTTGCGTAATGCAGGTTTAATTATATGCTACTTGTCTCACACTTATTTTCTTTTTCGTTCTGTTCAGTTCTTTACAACAAAGCCTTTTGCAAGTGACCCCTCAAGTTTACCAAAGTACCAACCGAGAAAGGAAACTGATGTGAAGGCTCGAGAAGAGGAAGCAAAACGGTAAGATCTAGATTCCACTTGTATCAGAATGTACACATTTTTTCTGAAGGATATAAGATTTTAAAAAGAACTCTTCTGTGCTGAATGAACACTGACACGTCCTAATTTCCTCTCATTCACCAGAAAGAAAGGCACTAGCAGTAAACAAAATGAGTCAAAACAAGTATCTAAAGGTGCGTCGGCTCCAGATGCCAATGCTGAGTTGCTGACATCAATACAAGTACGTCTGATTCTTGGCATAATACACTTATTACACATATATTATGGTTATATTCATTCATGTGATCCTAAATAGCTGTCTATTTTCTTGTTTTGTAAAGAAACGTGAAAAGTTCAATCCTGATGAAGATGCAGCTAGATACCGAATAGAACCACTGAAGAGTGGAACTCCACAAGACGGTAACACTCGTTATGGTGTGTCCTCGGTAAATAGATATGGAGAGAATGTTATGAGGGGATCCAGCCGGTCTCCTAGAAAAGAACTGAGGACACAGCGGTCTTTTGTCCAACGCGGAGCATCCCAGTTGTCAAGATTCTCAAACTCGGTAGCTGCTAGAGATGGATCACATTTCGCTATAGCGAATCCACGGTGGCTTGAAGATAGTTATAACAACAGCAGGCAGAACGATGGTGATTGGTCCCAACGTTTCCTGGTTAAACCCAAAGGTTATACAAAACACAAAGAAAATATACCGGTAAGAAGAACATCCAAACAGGGTAATTGTGCTTTTTCTTTGAAACTCTTTTGTGGGCTAATGTCTTTTTTGGTTATCTTTAGGGTTACGGTGAAAAGACAGAGAGAATGCACTACTCAGGGCCATTGGTTTCTGCAGGAGGAAACTTAAATGAAATGTTGAAAGAACATGAAAGACAGATTCAGGTAGCAGTTCGCAAAGCTCGGGCGGGTAAGAAGAAGAATAGAGATGATAACGGATAGGTTCAAGCGTTTCCCGCTGCAACTGGCAGGTGAAATATATCGGAGAGAAGAAGCATTAAAGGAAGAAACAACTTATGAGATATCAGGAAAAGGAATGAAAGAATGTGTTGATGTTCTGCAGTGTACAGTTAACTGATCTTTAGTGGGGTCGAAAGCTACTATTTGTGTATTCTTATTCTTGTAAAATTTAAAATTTGTGTAGTCGTATAGTAGATAGAATCAATAATTATTGT